>WAID01000005.1:372500-972500 GCA_016584495.1 Celoporthe dispersa
TTGCAGTGGCAAGGCTACGCGGCGATGGCGGCAGCTGTATATGCGAAGGATGTTCTGAAGCGGATCGCACCTAATAAAATTGAGGCTGAGAAGAGGCTAAGAGAGATTCTCCCTGAGCGTTAGTGATTCCGAAACCACTTAACCCGATCAACGAGTTTTTGTTCGCAATTTACTAACGGACAGATAGTCAATGAGAAATTAGAGGACATTCAATCTATAGCAAACAATGCGAATATGGTTGTTGAAGGCCTGAGGGCAGACAGCCATTCCAGGCGGGTCAGAGACTGGCTCTTGCCGCCTGATCCCTCCACCAATGTCAACAAAGCTTTAGAGCAGCGTCACCCAGGCTCAGGTCAGTGGTTCCTTCAAGACAAGAGATACTCAGCTTGGAAGACCGAGCACAGCTCATTCCTATGGCTCTATGGAATCCCTGGATGCGGCAAAACAATCCTCTGCTCTACCATCGTCGAGGATTTGCAAAACATCGAGCCTTGCTCCTCGACTCTACTTTACTTTTACTTCGACTTCAACGAAACCCAGAAACAGTCTCTCGGGAACACAGTCCGGTCACTCATAAGTCAACTATACGACAAGAGTAAAGAAGTCCGACAACACTTGGCCTCACTCTACTCCTCTTGTAGAGATGGCAAACAACAGCCAAGCAATGATTCGCTGCGGGCGACCTTCCAGAATATGGTTCAACAAGCTGGTGAGGTCTGGATTGTACTAGATGCGCTTGATGAGTGTCAGACACGGGAGGGAGCCGGAGGTTTACTGCCGTGGATGAAGCATCTGCGAAGCGCTGAGAGGAATACACATCTACTTGTGACCAGCCGTCCGGAGCAAGAGATACAGGCGGCTATAGAAATGTGGGCTCACGAGGAAGACATGGTCCCAATCCAGAGCGACTTGGTAGCGGACGACATACGCCGATATGTTCGGGCACGGGTGGGAGAGCACCCAGGATTCAGCAGATGGGAGTCGAGACCGGATGTGAAGCACGAGATCGAGAACGCTCTATTCTGTAATGCTAACGGCATGTAAGTTTTATCGACAACCCGTGACTTTGCTAGTCGCTGAAATCATATAGGTTTCGGTGGGTGTCGTGCCAACTGGACGTCCTCGAGAGTTGTCTAGATTATCCGCAAGTACAAAAAGCGCTTATATCGCTGCCCAAGACACTGGACGAAACATACGCACGAATCTTAGCAAAGATACCACAAGACTACGAGCCTTACACGAGACGGATCCTGCAGTTCTTGACCTACTCCGAACGACCTTTAAAGACCGACGAGGCTGTTGATGCCATTGCGGTGAACACGGAAGCAAGGCGTCGGTTCGATCCTAGAAACCGCATGCCGAAACCAGAAGAGATTGCAAGATACTGCTCCAGTCTAGTAGTGGTTGTACGAGGCCAATATGTTGACAATGAGGAGAATGCAGTACCAAGAATGCAGCTTGCGCATTTCTCTGTCAAAGAATATTTGATGTCAACAAGATTGCAAGATGGCATTGCTAATGGACTCGAAGAGACAGCTGCCAGAGCTTCTATTGCAAGAGTCTGTCTATCATATCTGCTAGAGGTCAACCCCAGGCTCACAGTAGCGGATATCAGACAATCCTTCTCACTGGCACAATATGCAGCACAATATTGGATGGCCCATGCTGAATTTGGGATGGTTTGCGATGAGAATCTCTACATTATCAGAGAGTTCTTTGCACATGAAGATGCAGACAAGATCTGCTACCAGCTGCACAATCCTGAAGGTCCATGGCGACAATATGAGGATTTGGCACCTTCCTTATATTATACATCAATTGGCGGATTCATATCTCTTACACAGATTCTTCTTGAGCAAGGGGCTGATGTGAATGCCCAGGGAGGACAGTATGGCAATGCCCTCCAAGCTGCTTCATCAGAAGGGCATGAACAGATTGTTCGAATGCTTCTTCAGCAAGGAGCTGATGTGAATGCTCAGGGAGGATATTATGGCAATGCCCTCCAAGCTGCTTCATCAGAAGAGCATGAACAGATTGTTCGAATGCTTCTTGAGCAAGGAGCTGATGTGAACGCCCGGGGAGGATATTATGGCAATGCCCTCCAAGCTGCTTCATCAAGAGGGCATGAACAGATTATTCGAATGCTCCTTGAGCAAGGAGCTAATGTGAATGCTCAGGGAGGATATTATGGCAATGCTCTCTCAGCTGCTTTATCAAAAGAGCATAAACGGATTGTTCGATTGCTTCTTCAGCAAGGAGCTGATGTGAATGCCCAGGGAGGACTTTTTGGCAATGCTCTCCAAGCTGCTTCATCAAGAGGGCATGAACAGATTATTCGAATGCTTCTTGAGCAAGGGGTTAATGTGAATTCCCAGGGAGGACTTTTTGGCAATGCACTCCAGGCTGCTTCATCAAGAGGGCATGAACAGACTGTTCGAATTCTTCTTGAGCAAGAGGCTAATATGAATGCCCAGGGAGGATATTATGGCAATGCTCTTCAAGCTGCTTCATCAGGAGGGCATGAACAGATTGCTCGAATGCTTCTTGAGCAAGGGGCTGATGTGAATGCTCAGGGGGGACGTTATGGCAATGCCCTCCAAGCTGCTTCATCAAGAGGGCATGAACGAATTGTTCGAATGCTTCTTGAGCATGGGGCTGATGTGAATGCTCAGGGAGGATATTATGGCATTGCTCTCCAAGCTGCATCATCAAGAGGGCATGGACAGATTGTTCGAATGCTTCTTGAGCAAAAGGCTAATGTGAACGCTCAGGGATAATATTATAGCAATTGTGGCATTGCCTTGATGGTGAATGCTTCACAACGGGGGTCACGTGGCCTGGCGGCCCGAGCGTGCGCGATGGGATAGCCCATATCGCGCTCGCGCGACCAGGCCAGAATAGATAGCTTTTGAATCAAGCAAGCAACAACCAATTCAACAGTGAACCTCACGATCCTTTTCTGTACGTACGTACTGAGCCCAGCCAACAGAAAGATAATAAATTGAAACAGGCCCCTGAGACCCGTTTTAGGGCAAAGAGAAAAGAAGAAAAGAACAAATTATTAGCAAAAGATGAGAAAGAATATGATTACAAGATAACGTCGGCTTTGCGCCTCCTCAAGAACATAAAGTAATCAAGGGTCAAAGCTGAAGCAAAGAACTCGGCCCGATGCGCAGCCTATTGCGACAGTCGATCCAGCCACAGCAGAAGCAACCGGGCGGTACTCCGATGGGAGCCATAACAGATTTTCTGCGCCGCTTGTAATCCAATGGCCATCCGAACTGATCCCATAGCCACAGCGCTGAAGCGATTGGGCCTTATCTTCCGCTTGTACCTGCAGTAGGGTAGCTGCAGAAGAAGGATTTTCAAAGCTGAAAATACCAATTTCTGTCTCGAGGTATGCACCAGTAAAATCCAGCGACAAATTATCCAGCATCCGACCGACCTCGAGCATCTGCAGGCATTGCCCTGACCCGATGTCCCAGATCCGGATCGTGCAATCACGAGAGCCTGATGCGATCCGCTGTGAGTCGCCCGAGAAGGCTACTGATCTAACTGAGTCGCTATGGCCCTCGAGCATCTGTAGGCACTGCCCTGTCCCAGTGTCCCAGATCCGGATCATGCAATCACGAGAGCCTGATGCGATCCGCTGTGAGTCGCCCGAGAAGGCTACTGACATAACTGTCTCGCTATGCCCCTCGAGCATCTGCAGGCATTGCCCTGTTCTAGTATCCCAGATTCGAATCGTGCTATTGTAAGAGCCTGATGCGATCCGCTGTGAATTGCCTGAGAAGGCTACTGATGAAACTGAGTCGCTATATCCCTCGAGTATCTGCAAGCACTGCCCTATCCCAGTATCCCAGATCCGGATCATGCAATCGTAAGAATTTGATGCAATCTGCTGTGAGTTGCCTGAGAAGGCTATTGATGAGACTGAGTTGCTATGCCCCTCGAGTATCTGCAAGCATTGCCCTGTCCCAGTATCCCAGATCCGGATTGTGCTATCGTAAGAGCCTGATGCGATCCGCCGTGAGTCGCCCGAGAAAGCTACTGATGTAACCCTCTCGCTATGCCCCTCGAGCGTCTGCAAGCATTGCCCTATCCCAGTATCCCAGATCCGGATCGTGCTATCATAAGAGCCTGATGCAATCCGCTGTGAGTCGCCCGAGAAGGCTATTGACGTAACCCAGTTGCTGTGCCCCTCGAGCGTTTGCAAGCACTGCCCTATCCTGGTGTCCCAGATCCGAATTGTGCTATCATAAGAGCCTGATGCAATCCGCTATGAGTTGCTCGAGAAGGCTATTGACGTAACCCAATTGCTATGCCTCTCGAGCATCTGCAGGCATTGCCCTATCCCAGTGTCCCAGATCCGGATCGTGCAATCACGAGAGCCTGATGCGATCCGCTGTGAGTCGCTCGAGAAGGCTACTGACATAACTGTCTCGCTATGCCCCTCGAGCATCTGAAGGCAAGGGCTCCAGTTATCCTCTATTACTGGCATTGTCTTTATCTACTATGGTTCTTCCTTTTTGAAGAGCTGCTTAGTTAAGCTGTTGTTGGAGCTGAAGATAAGTGCTGAAGTGTAAACCTGCAGTGGGCTGTTTTCGATCGCCCACTGATTATATAATAGAAAACGCTGCATATCTCGAACCAGTTGAACCAGCGAAGCTGTATCATGCTGATGCTAAACAGGTATTAGTTATGCTTATTTCTTTATATATTCTCGAACATATATACCTGAAGCTTTCTATAAAGCTTTGATAAGGCATGCACGCCTTGGTGAAGGCTTCGAAGAAGACTCAGGGCTTCAAGCCAGTGAAGGTAGTGCTGCCTCAAGAACTTCTCTATCATGCCCTTATCTTGTAGATAGTCATCAGACTCGGTCTCGAGCAGATGGTCTACCCAATTAACGCAAGAATACGCGACCGCAGCCAAAGGATCGGGCTGTAGTCAGCCAACTTTGTCGATAAGGACACCAGGATGCTGTATGCCGTAGATGTTGCGGCGGAGATTCTGTGACATAATCTCGATCGATCTTGAAAGGATCGTCTAGTATTCTTTACCAGGACCGAAAGGAAAGATTTGTCCTAATGCATTCTGAAGAAGAAAATCCTTTGCTGATTAGTGGACGAAGAAGATTGTCCGATCTCTCAGCGTGAGGAAAGATCCGCAGTATCCTATGATCTCTGCGAGAGTCTTGTGATTGCTGGAAGCTTTCGCAGGAAGCTCGGTCAGAGAAGCCAGTTCATCCAGTTCGATAGGTCGTCGTACGATAGAGAGCGCTGCTAAGATCTTTTGACAGAGCTTAGCATATCTTGAATGAGATATGTATCCCATCATCTGTTGATAAAGGCTGTCCAGGCCAGATGGAAATGCAGCCAATATCTCTTCATCAACCTCCCAGCCTGGGATCTCAGCAAGTTCCTGACAAACCAATGCTGCTCAGAGGAAGGTGCCCTCTGCATTCGATACCAAATAGCGCTTCACAGCTTCCTCCATGCTGCTATCATAATCATGTTCCTCCGCCAGGCTATTTACCTTTATATCGATATAGAAAGCTACAGCTGCGGAAATAAAATCTCGATTCAACTCAAGAGACAGGCTGCTGGTATACGCTGATTTATTGAGGGATCTTTCGATATTCGGCCAGTTACGACTTGACACAATCCACTTCACCATTGGGCTGGCTGCTACTGAACAACGGGTAATGAAGTCTAGGAGTTTTGGCAAGTCTGCTGTGCATTCGTCGAGCGTATCGATGATGAGATAGGATGTAGCGAGACCTGGATCTTGAATGATCTTTTCAAAGATAGAAGATAGGGCATACCAACTGTTTGCACCTGTGAACAACTGCTCGCCTGCGCGGTCGTATTCCTCCCGGACATACGATATAAGCGACTCCCGCTGATCGATGAGTAAGTAGAGCAACCCTCGCAGAACAGCTATAGCATTGTTAATGCGTAAGTCAGCAGCCTGGCAGAAGAAAAACAAGATTATGCCAGATTTGACGATCTCGTTCCTCTCCAGCTCGTCAATAATACTGCAGAGCAATATCGTTTTGCCTTTGCCGGGGTCACCTTTGATCCAGAGTAGTCGACTCTGGTCATCGTCTTGCCAGCGCCGAAAGATATCGTTCTCCAAGATCCACTTGTACGACCCCTCGAGCAAGCCGCCTTTCGTTTATTCGATGCGCTCCTTGTCGACTCGAGGGTCAGTGGTCTGCAGTGCTTTTCTGCCCTTCTGGTTTTCTATCACAGAATATAGTCTCGTCAGCCTTACTCTTTCAGCTTCGGGCCACAGAGCAGGATAAAGTATTGTGATGAATATACCATTGATTTCCTTATGAAGCCGACGAATTGCATTGCTTTTCTCTTCACCATAGGTTACTGCCATAGAAACACCAAAAATGCTTTGGAGACAGTAGGCCCAGTCTTCTTCGCGGGTAGTCTGACGTGGCTCTGCCCACCGGAAGCGCTCCTCAATGCTGAACTGAGTGAGAATGCCCCCCTGAAGAGCCAAGACAGCAATACCTATGATTTGATGGATTTGTTGCTCGAGAGATCTCTTATCACCAAGCCGCAGGCCCTCCTTTGTGAAGAATTCGACGGACGCAGGCGCCAGAAGTTCTTGGAGTGTCCAGCCTCGTTTGAACCATCGACTATTTCGGAAAGCCAGCTCCCACGCAGCCTCAGATTGCTGATTATTTTCTCTGGAGCTAGGAATCGAAACATCCGACAAGTATGCATAGCATCGAGTTGCATTCCAATACCAATAAAACATAGATTCGATAGCTCTCGTCAGCTCAGCCTGATTCGATTTATTCATGCAGCAAGTATCTATCCAGAAGTGTTGTAGGCTGTCATGTTCAGCTTATGCTGCGCAAAACTTGATCTTATCGTAGCCGGGTTTTTCCATCCCAGTGCTATTGACCAGATCTTGATAGGAGACTTCCTCAGCAGGATCTAAGCTCCATGTGTGCGACAGTATGGCATATGCGGGTATCTCGCGAACCAGATCCTCTGTCAGCTCAAAGTTGCTGTTGCTGAATTTCAAAAGTCGCATTGTTTCGAGCGGGGTTCGTGATTGTGCTAAGGCTAGATCTGGTCGGATTCGAAAACAGAGATCACCACCAGACTCGATACCAACAATACTGTTCAACCCCCCCCTGCCGGACACCCGTACCCGCCGGACGCTAGAATGGAAAATGCTCCACACAAACGCTATATATTTATACAGTCAGAAATATATCAATTTAAATCGCAAAATAATAAGTAATATATTATTAGAATGTTCTGATTCCCCTCATTCTAAATATCTGGCCGGCATTCGGCTAGCCCGTTCAGAAGATGTACGAACTGGTGCTGAAACCTCGTAAGGAATGTTATCAAAATCCTCATCAGTATCCTCCTCGTCAACCTCGTCTTGAACCTCTACAACGTCCTCAGCAGGCATATGCTCTTCTTCCTGGACTGTGTCAGAGTCTTCACCAGCCGCAACCGCTTCTGAAATAGTCATAAATTGTTTGTTAGGATTGGGGATCTTCTTGCGCCTTCGGGACTTCGAAAGGGCTTCATTCTGGGCCTTGAGGGAGGCATTCTGTTGCCGGAGCAATATAACCTCAGCCTGGAGGTCTTCAAGATGATTGGCGATCCTCCTCAACTTGCTGCATTCATTGTAGCTTCGGTCTCGGCTTATAGAAGTGATAAAGCTGTGGGAAAGTGGCTCATCCTCCTCACTCTCTTCCAGTTCGTCTGCCCCTCGTTTTTGCTTATCCTCTTGGATTTCCTCATGATCTAGAGCTTTCTAGCGGTTGATTGGATAGTTGCCACTATGTCTCCATTCTCCTTTTACTACTCTAGGCGTAACTGATGCTCTAGCTGTAATAAGGCACTTCAAGAAGTTGATCTTATTAACAGGGGCGGAGTCCGTAAGATCTTGCAATTTTTGAAGTTCTTTTCGATAAGCAGCTTTCTCAGCAGCAAAAATGCCGTTATCCAGTAGCTGGAGGCCATGGGAGATATATGCTGGAAGGAAGCAAAGGAAAACGTTGTTTAAATAATAAGAGGCTATGAACTCCAGCTTTTCTATATCAGCATATTATCCTTGAGAAATACTACTATTTGAGCATTGAATTTACTGAAGTATAGCTTTTATAGCCATCTAAAATAAGGAGAATTGCTCGTAATATATCATTCTTACGAAGAATGTTCATCTGAGGAAGGAAAATATCCTCTAGCTATGCTATTGCGATTTCGTTGCTTGTTCAGCTATTCGGACTTGTAATCATATGCTAGATAAGCACAGATATCTTCATATCTTCAGAAAACCATTGTTTCTGAAGATCTTTGCCCTTGAAGATAATGCCTGGATCAAGAAGATGGCCTATAGCTGTACAGCATTCGATAAGAGTAACCCAGCTTCTGTCTTGGCTGCTTTTCAGGAATGCCTTCTTTTTTCAGAAGATTCGAGAATTAGAGAGTTCAGGCCTAGCAGAAATATCAGTTCAAGAGCTCTAAGATGAGAAATCTATAGAAATTTACTATATCCAATCATAATGCCTCCCTTGTCCACATTTGCTGTAAGCTGTAGCTCAATCTATCTATATTCCTTCTCGCGAATATCGAAATACTAGTTGACAGCTTTCGGAGTGAAGGCATTGTATCGGATGGCCTCCTGGCAAGAGCCTATTTTGTAGCGAATATCAGGATTTCTCTTCTTGAAGCCCTCATTCCATTTGCGGCCGAGGGCATTCACATCTCCCTTCTGCTTAAGGAGGGCAGCCACTACGCCATGCACAGCAGAAGCCGATAGCGCATATCCTAGGCTTTCTTGCTTGAGGATCCATTGCGATATCTTCTTCTCTTCAGTAGCAGAAAGGCGTTGTTGAGGTTGCTTTACTTCTTGAACTGAAGACCCTCCATGCAGGCGGTCTGAGAGCGTTTGGGGAGGAATTCCGTGCTTTTTAGCTGCTTTTCGTAAAGAGATATGATTATCTATCACATCAAATAGGGCATCAGCTATATTCTCCTCGTTCCAGGCGTGAGAAGGCATCGTAGCTGGTTGAGGTAGAAAGATGTTGAAGGAAAAGGATCACAGAAATCAAGACAGGAAGGAACGAATATTAGCGGCCGGCATTGCTAGAATTACGTCACGAAGGGCCGAACCATAGAAATATATATATCAATCGATTGCTTAATCAAAGGGCTATCTATTAATCATAAAGGAATTTGAATAGCTTCAGTATTGAAGAGAATGTGTGTAAGTGAAGATGTTGAGTTTTGTATGGCGCTGTCAGAAATTAGCTGTCCGGCGGGTACGGGTGTCCGGCAGGGGGGGTTGAACAGTAGTAAGCAACCAAACGCTTTGATGAAAATGATTGCTTTTTTATAGGCAGTTTGAACAGGCAGTTTGAAGACTAGCAGTATCCGCTCGAATGTAGACTGAGGTGCTGCTCCAATATCTTTTGGTCCTTGAAGGGGAGTTTCTCTTGCCTGCGACTGCAATGATGCACCCCCGCTTTGATAGTATGTATCAGCACGGCACAGGATGGATGGCTTCTGCGGAACGCAAATATCCGGATGCTTACATAACTGAGGAGCAGGATTACAAGATAGTCTGCTTTTCTAATTATAGCTAACAATATGAACGGACGAGATATCTACAGTAAGATTCTTATAGCTCTTCAGTTGTCAATTCAAATATAGATCGGAACTATAGCCTTATAAGCTCTTGAACACTCGTATCAGTTATAATTGTTTGCTGCATTCGAGAATCATACTTAGCCCGCTCTTGCTAGCATAGACTTCTCAGATACAACAGCTATCCTCGGATTACTAGAATGTAAGGATATTACTTACATTATAACAAGGAAGCGCAAAAATTATGTGAGCAAGTAGCAGAAAACCAGCATATCTTGACAATCTTATAGCAAAGCACCTGAGCAATGTGAGTTTCAAATGGGAAGCGCTGGAGAGCCATGTTGACACAGATCCGTATTCAAGCTAGAGGTATGCTTTGCTTGATCTGTTTGTCCCAAGTTGGGGACAGGGGGAGAGGAATTGTGATGGTAAGGCAGCGGCAAAGGGATGGTATCCTAACTGCTCAGCTCTCTCCTAGCCACTTGCGAAGCCATCCTCTCTTCCTGGGCCCAGTAGATGAGGCTCCATGCATCACCTTCACCTCGCTGTACCGTTGCCGCCCCCCTGTGTCCAATCAGCAAGGAGTCCTTTGGCTAAATTGCGCCCAGGCGCCCAAGTCCATTCCAAGCAGACCAAATACTCGATCGTATTGTTGATGCGCCTTTCCCTAAGAATCTTAGAGACCCGCTAGATGTCTGTAGGAGGAGGGCCATCATCATCATCATCCTCTACCTCCTTTGCCTCGTCGGCCAGCCCGTCAGCGCCTGCACGGCACACGCAGAGGGCCACCTCAGCCTGCAGCTGGAGAGTGCTTCTGGGGCCAACCGTGGCAAAGTTGAAGCAGGCATTTTTGAGCGCCCACTCCTGGAATGCCGCTATGATGCCAGCCTCTGCCTGCTTATTGCGCCCTCCTGGAGCGGATCGCGGCCTGCGAGTCTTGTGCGTGCCAACACGCTTCTGAACCGCCGCTGCGGGCTTTCGGGGCTTCCGGGGCTGGGTGGCGTCAGTACCCGAGGCTGAAGGCTGTCCTGTAGGCCCCATCCCCATACTCACCGGTCAATTCGTAAAGGGCCTCATCAGGGCAGACAGGGCTGTGTATCGCACGTTCAAAGGCCCTTGTCTGGTGTGGGTGCTGGTCTTTTGCCTCTCGTGGATGCGAGCGCTGTGGGTGAAGGCGTTGTTGCGACTCCATGGCAGCTGAAGGCCCTGGACGTCTTTTCAGGCCCGGTCCGTCTTCCTTGTTGGGAGCAACCCCACCGTCAACGGGATCAGTCACAGTGCCAGTCGCCTGGGACCCTGTGTTACTGCTGCTAGCATGGCCGAATGCAGCGCTGCGAGACGCGCCTGCTCATATTTATTGATATGACTGCCCTCTCAAGGCTGGGACCTCAGATACATACCAACAATGCCCTCAGATCCAGCGTTTGGACCTTTAGGAAGCAGGCGCAGCTCCTTGACTGGCGGGAAGGAGATGTCAGACCAGCTATCATCGAAACCGCCGTAATCAGACTCATCACTTGAGATCGCAATCACCATATCACATGAGCTCCCCGACATGGCTATTGTATCACCAGTAGTATGGTATTGAGATGTAGAGAAAGCTGGAAAATTCGAGAATGAGCTGATAAATTTGGCGGGAAATCTGAGCACCTTGAGATCCAAGATAGAGGAGAGGGACGCACTTATATCTGCGTTTTCGGAGGGGGCTGAGCTCGGCTATAGTATAGCAGAGCCCTCCTCACCTCCCGCGCTCGCCGTCCTCCTCCTGCCCCCATTCAATTCAGCAGCTGGATAAACGAGAGATATGCGCATGAATAAAAGAGAGGCGCGAGGGGGGGAGAGGAGGAGGGATCTCTGGGCGGCGCGGGCATCAACCTACGGCCGTTGGCGGGCGCCAGAGCGGCAGCCGAAGAAGAAGAGGATGCTTGAGGTGTAGAAATGTTGACTGAATCGTAGCGCAACTGGATCAATGATTTAAATGCTTAAATACCTGGTAATGGATCGTAGACAGGCTTACTGATGCAGTTGTGCGAGAGAGAAGAGGAGAGGGGGCCAGGAGGCTAGCTGGGCGAAAACGCGCCTTGCAATGTAAGGAGGAAGAAGAATCGCCCAGGTCAGCGTTGCCCAGCCAGCGCCTCCCCCTCCCTCCCCTCTCTCCCTCCTCTAAATGTTATATTTCAGTCGCCAGCGCACCTATTTGCAGCGAACCGGTGACTCGCGGGCCCACGGTAAACCAGTGCGCTCGCGACTGAGCGCGGTCGCCAGCCCATACTACACTGGTGCGCCAGCGACAGGGGCTATAGCCGGCGCTGGGCGCACAGGAGGGTTAGGGGTATAGGGGGGCCTCTGAGCGGCTGCATCCCCCGGATAATTCACACCTGCGCAGGCGGCGGGCGCCCTCAGCGCCCCAACTTCACCGATAGAGCACATGGCAGGATTCTTAAAAAACCAAGAGACAGCGCACAGCGCGGCGCGCATTTTTATCCAATTCATCTCGCCTGGGATGCCGTATCCGTAGCGCTGGCGCGGCCGTTTACCCCGGCCTTCGCGGAGGGCCGCTGGTAAAGGGATGTTAGGTAAATGACCGGGTAAATCAGCGACCCCCGGGCGAGCTAGACCTGTTAATTGTCTCAGGCCGCTTTAGCGGTATTCTAGAACCACGTACCCCGTGTTCGGTGTGGCTTTCGGGGAGGCTCCCTAATAAGCAGCATCAGAGTTCGTCACAAATCGGTTCAGGACGGTTGTCACCTGTATGCTGTCAGCCTTGGGAAAACTATGATCAATAGCATCACGAAGACCCACTTTGTCGAGGTGTCGGTCGAAGGAGGCGTCCAGTCTGTCACTTGAGAGCTGGCAGTGCAGGAAGTATAAAGACGCTTCTATGAAAAACAAGCGCGCGATAGTAGCTAATTCACTTGTTCGACGGAATAGACATATAATTATTATCCCGAATTCCAACTACCCCCTCGTTCGTAAGTCTGGTTCCGTCTAACTGTATTTTGCTGCTCGCTTTCATTGGTCAATACAGTATGGCAGCTGAGTGCGGGGTTCATCCAACACATGATGGTCCATGTCAGCAATGCGGATTGAAACCGCTCCGTAGAGCTGCAACAGCTTCCCGACAACGTATGACCCAAGGTTCCAGCGCAAAGGTCAAACCGCATCACGCCCGTTCCAAAGGTTTCGACACCTCTCTATCACCGCACCTTGCTGGTTTGCTCGAAGCAGAGTTCCGCCGCACGCACGATGCGCCTTCTCCAGCTCCACAGTGACGAACTGGCTCTTACCAGAGACCTGACCCGCGATATTCCGCCCTACGCGATCTTGTCGCACACCTGGGGCGCCGAAGGCGAAGAGGTCACCTTTCAGGACTTGTCAGACAAGAGTGGGAAACACAAGGCCGGATACCAAAAGATCTTGTTCTGTGGCCAGCAGGCCAAGCGCGATGGCCTCCAGCACTTCTGGGTGGACACCTGCTGCATCGACAAAATGAGCTCCGCCGAGCTGACCGAGGCGATCAACTCTATGTTCCGATGGTATAGAGATGCCAAAAAATGCTACGTATACTTGTCGGATGTGTCGACGGACTCCACCCAGTCGTCAACCCCTTGGTCACATCAATTTCAGTGGACTAGATGGTTCACCCGTGGGTGGACGCTCCAAGAGCTTCTTGCGCCCTCCTCGGTCGGCTTCTTCTCAGCCGAAGGGGATTTCCTAGGCGACAAGGTATCTCTGGAGAAAGAAATAAACAGCATAACTAAGATCGAGACTGCTGCCCTTCGCGGAAGCCCACTGAGCCAATTTCCCACCTACAAGCGGATGGCCTGGTCCTACAGCCGTCAAACTACGAAAGAAGAAGATGCCGCGTATTGTCTGCTTGGGATATTCGCTGTGTCTCTACCGCTGGTCTATGGGGAGGGTCGTACAAACGCAATGAGTCGGCTGTTGAAGGTTATCGAAGAGCCGGAAAGCGTCCCTAGCATCCTGCGTAACGTATCCCATCAAAGTAAGCAGCTCTAATCCAGCGTCACACTTCCCACTTAATTCTGACCATTTGCTTTCATAGTGACTCAACCATCTCACTTTATAGTCCCTTTCGGGCAGAACGAGGATTTCGTCGGGAGAGAGACCATTCTCGCACATCTAATCGGAAAGATTCCGCCGACTGCAAGAAAGAACGATTGCCAGAGGACCGTACTCGAGGGCCTCGGGGGCGTCGGTAAAACCCAGATCGCCCTTGAAGCTGCCTATCGTGCTCATGACCAGGACCCAGATTTCTCTGTATACTGGGTTCCGGCTATCACCTTGGTAACTTTCGAGAACGCCTACAGAGAGATTGGTCGAGCCCTGGGCACGCCTGGCATTGAGGATAACAACGCCGACATCAAAGCCCTAGTCAAAGGAGCCCTCGAAAAGAGCGTCACCTGCTGGCTCTTGATCATCGATAATGTTGACGACATTAGCTTGTTGACTGACGGGGCTCTACAAGACTACCTTCCCTTCAATCGGAAGGGCTCGATGTTTTTCACGACGCGCAATCATGAAGTTGCGGTACGACTCGGTGTTTCACCGAAAAATACATTCACGATCAACGAAATGGACGAAACCGAGGCGACAGAACTACTACAGAGCGGCCTGAAAGACCGACAAGTCCAAGACGTTCAAGCTAATAAGAATCTTCTTGCGCAATTGACTTATCTGCCCCTCGCCATCAAGCAAGCATCCGCATACATGGCAAAGACAGGCGAGACGACAGCAGCATATCTACGATACTGTCTTACCTCCGACAAAGCTCAGACAGAGCTCTTGAATGCCGAGTTCGAAGACCGGTGGAGATATTCCAACAACACGAATCCTATCACGACGACGTGGCTCATCTCATTCCAACACCTAGCACAATCGTACCCGTTGGCGGTGGAGTATTTGAAGTTCATCTGTTTCCTGGCGGAAAAAGACATCCCAGTAGCTCTGTTGCCACCTGGAAAAGATGAGAAAGCAAGAGCCGAAGCACTTGGGATCCTAGAAGGGTATGCGTTTATCACTATACGAGAGCACGCAGACTCGTTCGATATCCATCGCTTGTTACGATTGGCGACACGAAGCTGGGTGAAGGTTGAGTGGGAAGCCTGCTGCACGAAAGTGATACAACATCTCGCTGAATTATATCCGCTTCCGAAGCATGAGAATCGACAAATGTGGATGCAGTATATGCCACATGCTGTAATAGCTCTGAAAGAACAAAAACAATGTACAGACTCAGAGGCAAGCGCGAATCTTCTCTTTGTTATTGCAGACAGTTATAGCAAAGTTGGGAAATATCAAGAGGCAGAGCAGATGCATCGACAAGCACTGGAGCAGAAAAAGTCATTGCTAGGCCCAGACCATCCATCAACACTGGACAGCATGAACGATTTAGCCATTGTGCTTCGTAATCAGGGGAAGTATAAGGAGGCAGAGCAGATGCATCGACAAGCACTAGAGCAGGAAAAGTCAGTGCTAGGCCCAGACCATCCATCAACACTGGACAGCATAAACAATTTAGCCAGTGTGCTTCATAATCAGGGGAAGTATAAGGAGGCAGAGCAGATGCATCGACAAGTACTGGAGCAGAAAAAAGTCAATGCTAGGCCCAGACCATCCATCAACACTGGGCAGCATAAATGATTTGGCTATTATGCTTCATGATCACAGGAAATATGAGGAGGCAGAGCAGATGCATCGACAAGTATTGAAGCAGAGAAAGTTAATGCTAAGCCCAGACCATCCATCAACACTGGATAGCATGAACAATTTGGCTATTGTGCTTTCTTATCAGGGAAAGTATGAGGAGGCAGAGCAGATGCATCGACAAGCACTGGAGCAGAAAAAGTCAGTGCTAGGCCCAGACCATCCATTAACACTGGACAGCATATACAATTTAGCTATTGTGCTTTCTAATAAGAGGAAATATGAGGAGGCAGAGCAGATGCATCGACAAGCACTAGAGCAGAAAAAGTCAGTGCTAGGCCCAGACCATCCATCAACACTGGACAGCATGAACAATTTGGCTATTGTGCTTTCTTATCAGGGAAAGTATGAGGAGGCAGAGCAGATGCATCGACAAGCACTGGAGCAGAGAAAATCAGTGCTAGGCCCAGACCATCCATTAATACTGGACAGCATGAATAATTTGGCTAGCGTGCTTCGTGATCAGGGGAAGTATGAGGAAGCAGAGCAGATATTGTTAGAGCGAAAGGGTGCACAAGTGAAGTGAAAGGGAGCGAGCTGCTTTCTTAGTTTCCTTGAATTGCTGAACTTGCTATTTCCTTCTCTTTCCCTTCTATTCTAATTGAGAGCTGCTTTTTAAATATGTTGGTAGCTTAGGGTTTAGATAGATAACAATGGCCTGAGAGCTTTGCTAGCATTATACGATAGCTCTGCTTTAGAGCGGAGCTCTCGCGGAGTCTCTTGCTAGCTATAGCGCTAAAGTGCGCACTTCAGCTCTGACTAAAGAATGTTGGCTAAGCTTTGTACGTACGTACGTAAAGATCGTAAGGGTCACTGTTGTCCAGATTGTTGTTGATGTTGTTGCTGTTGTTGAAAAGCTATCTACTCTAGCCTGAGCGTGCTTGCGCGCCATAAGTAGGCTATCCCCCATCGCGCACGAGCCACAGCCTGCCACGTAACCACCGTTGTGAGGCACATTCACCACCAGAGGCAATCTACATGTGGAAAGCACTCTAGAGGCACATAAAGTAGTAGGAAAGAACGATGAGTTCAGTAGCTATTGCTAGATGCCAAAGGCTTCTCTATATACTCGTAGAAGTCCCTTGGCACTAGTCCTAATCGAAACAGTAACTCAGTGCCTAGCATTCACAGTCCACCGAATAGCTGTAGGTGTTGGCTGGGCCTGATACGTACGTACGAAAGATCGTGAAAGTCACTGTATTGAATTGGTTGGTGTTGTTGATAGAAAAGCTATCTATTCTGGCCTGAGCGCGCGCGCGATATTATGGGCCATCCATTGCGCACGGGCCGCCCTGGCCACGTAACCTCCCGTTGTGAGGCATTCACCACCAAGGCAATGCCACAATCACCTTAGATTAATATATCTTCGTAGTGAGCATTGATTCAATAGGGTCAGGGTGTAGCCAAATCGCACGAGAACAATGAGGGTGAGTATCCGTATCTGTAACCTCGAACATTGACCACTAACCAACTCCTGACTTCTAGAACGCTCGTTTCATATATTCTCGCAGCCGCTCAGTTCATCAGGGCATACGGAGACAGATTTCGAACG
Source organism: Celoporthe dispersa (assembly GCA_016584495.1). Classification (NCBI taxonomy): domain Eukaryota; kingdom Fungi; phylum Ascomycota; class Sordariomycetes; order Diaporthales; family Cryphonectriaceae; genus Celoporthe; species Celoporthe dispersa. The sequence continues at coordinate 389,418 of WAID01000005.1, forward strand.
ACGTAGCGTTCGGGCAGATGAAGCACCTTGCACCGCAACGTTGCATTCTTGTCTCATAAGAGGAAAGTGCTGCCGGTATTGCCACGTGTTCGATCACATGCGATAGGCAGTCGAGCCGCCCACTTTTCAGCTCCCCCGCGCATATTAGCTCTCTGCTTGTCTCACCAACGCTGCCTTGGAAATCATCTTGTAAGGATCTTTACTGATGTAATGCGCAAGATAGGCTTCACGCAAGAGGTGAAGAAGGCCTGGAGGAAGAGCATCTTCAGAAGGAGTGCAGTGTCGCACCCTGCGTAGTCCATGAGTACGTCGGGCGACAGCCAAGCAGGCCCTGAACTGACATTTTGACAGACTCATACGACAGAAAGCGTCGAACCATTTGAGAACTCTATACAAACCCTCGCTCCAGATGATCAGACAAGCATTATCAACCGGTCTTCCCACACGACCGCTCGATCAAGGTCCGCAGGCCTGCCCCGAGCAGCCTCCACACCCCAAGACCCTCTGGGAGGAAGCAGCTCAAAGCCTGGATGAAAGAGACCGGGAACAGCTCGACCATATCGTCTGGTCCAGAGAAGCAGACAAGACAGCTCATATATCCGACGACACAGATGGGGACCCACCTGACGGCCACGAGAGCGACCCACTCTCCCATATTGATATTGTCCTCTCAAGAGTGAAGAAGCTCAAGAAGAAAGACGTCATGGAGAACTGGCAGCCCGTGCGTCATATAGCAAAAAAAAAAAAAAAAAAAAAAAAAAAAGACATGAAAATTTGCTGACCCGGTTGCAGGTCGTCGATAATATTCGCCGCGGCGCTCTGAAGTGCAAGCCCTTTGGCGACGCTGCTGTTAAGTTCGATAAATAAGTCCGGCTATGCAGCTCTCGGCTGGTCCATCGTGTCGTTCGGCTTGCAGGTCGCTGTCAACGTTCAAGATGCCCGCACATCCGTTCTCTCCAGCCTGGAGCTTGTCACAGAGCACTTGGGCCGGTATGCGCAATACGAGATGCTATTCCGAGAATCGCAGCCCGGCACAGAATTTGACAGCCGCCTGGTGGAGATGTATAAAGCTATCCTACTCTATATCATAGCCCTAAACAACTACTTGTGCTCCTCCAAACGAGGTATGTCTCCAACCTTTTGCTGGTGATAATTCTAATGATAACAGAGCGCGCCATGTGCGCTGCTGCCGAAGACCCCGAGTGTTTCATATCCAAAAGGAAGGCTGCGGTCGAAGAGGCTGACAAGAAGGTTCAAGCGTGGGTGCGTATGATTGAAGATATCAGCTTTCTAATGATGGAGTCCTACTGACCTCTGCAGCTTCCCATCATCATATTCAAAAGCCAGATAGACTTTGTCAAGCTCTTGGGAGAAACCCACTCCCTAGCCCTGCCAGAACCCTCGCAGCCGGCACGCGAATGCCTACGATCCTTGGCCTTTCCTGAGATGGACTATCGGTCCCAGGATATCGACGCCGCCGCCGAGCGCACATATGAATGGCTGGCCCAGCACGAGGTCTTCAAAAGCTGGGTTGCCTATAACAGTAACCTGCTTAGGATTATTGGCAAGCCCGGCTCAGGAAAGTCGACGCTGCTGCGATATGCTCTTGACAAGATCATAGTCGCCTCCAGCATCGGCACAAATGGTTTGGTTGTCTCTTTCTTCATCCACGGTTGCGGAACCAAACTCCAAAAGGAACCGTTCGGCCTCTTCCGGTCGCTCCTCCACCAGCTTCTCCGTCAAAGCCCTAACAATATGCCGGACCTCGTCGCTGCATACGAAAATCACTACTATGACTTTGGTGAACCGGGCGAGGACTGGCATTGGCGCCTGCGAGAGCTGCAAGACCTTCTTAAGCTGTCGCTCATGAAGATCCTGGAGAGCAAGCCAGTCTGGCTGTTTGTCGATGCCCTAGACGAAGCCGGCGAGGACAATGCAGTCCAGCTCGGAAAGGCCCTCGAAATCCTGGCCAAAAAGTTCTCTTCGGCCACGTTTCCGCTTCATATCTGCTTCACCTGCCGCCGCTACCCCACCCTGGGCCTAGAATATGGGCTCGAAATATGTCTCGAGCAGGAAAACCGACAGGATATTAGGACTTTTGTGCAAGCCCAGCTCGGCAAGCATACAGCTTCCGGACTCCCGTCTGAAATCCCCGATGTATTTACAGACCGTGCCTCGGGCGTCTTCATGTGGACACGCCTCGTCGTTGAGCATGTCCAAAACCAGATCAGACGAGGAGATAGCTGGCAGGAGATCCATAAAACCATCTCCAATATCCCCCCAGACCTCGACGACCTGTACCAGGACCTAGTCAAAAACATACAAGAATCGGCGGACTCAGCGGACTCCCTCAAGCTTACCCAGTGGATCTGCTTCGCCACGCGCCCCCTCGAGCTGGACGAGCTGCGCTGGGCCATGGTCATCGACCCCGACCGCCCGCAGACATCACTGCAGCAGTGTCAAGCAGCTGGCAACTATGCAGACGACAACCGCATGATGGAGAGACAAGTTAAGACGCTGAGCTGCGGTCTTGCCGAGGTTACCCTATCTGATCCTCCTGTTGTCCAGTTCATCCACCAGTCTGTCAAGGATTTTTTTCTTAAGAGAGGTTTATCAGCTCTCGCCTGCAGCACCTCGCCTGAAGCTATCAGCATGGCCTACCTGCGTCTTGTCAATATCTGCATAGCTTACTTATCTATGGAGGATATTGGTCGTTCACCAACCCATACTCGCACAGACTTTCCGTTCCTGCATTACGTTACAGAATCATGGGTGGCGCATGCAAAGCAAGTCGACGTGAACAGCATCTCTCGAGAGGACTTTTTGTTCACCGGGCCTTCAAATGCAGTGATGGGAGTATGGATGCGGGTCTACAGAGAATTATACCCCTTCTCAATAGACCGTCCACAAAGATGGACTAGATGGATACATATCATATCCAGATACGGTTTTCCAAGGCTATTGACAATCACCCTTCAAATAGCAGATAGAATTGGAGATATCAATACAAGGGATTGGGATGGCTGCACGCCGCTCTCATGGGCCGCAAGGGGGAGGATATAAAGCTGTTGTACAGCTGCTGCTTGCAACAGGCCAGGCTAAGGTTGATGCCAAGGATAAGGATGGCCGGACGCCGCTCTCATGGGCTGCAGATGGAGGACATGAACCTATTGTACAACTGCTGCTTGCAACAGGCTAGGTTAAGATTGATGCCAAGGACAACGATGGCCGGACGCCGCTCTCATGGGCTGCAGAGGGAGGACATGAAGCTGCTGTACAGCTGCTGCTTGCAACAGGCCAGGTTGACGTTGATGCCAAGGATAAGGATGGTAGGACGCCGTTCTCAAGAGCTGCAGAGAGAGGACGTGAAGCTGTTGTACAGCTGCTGCTTGCAACAAACCAGGTTGAGGTTGATGCCAAGGATAACAATGGCCGAACGCCGCTCTCACTGGCTGCAGAGGAAAGACATGTAGCTGTTGTACAACTGCTGCATGCAACAGGCCAGGTTGAGGTTGATGTCAAGGATAAGTATGGCCGAACGCCGCTCTCATGGGCTGCAGAGAGAGGATATGAATCTGTTGTACAGCTGCTACTTGCGAGCCAGGTTCAGGCTGATGCCAAGGATAAGGATGGTAGGACGCCGCTCTCATGGGCTGCAGAGGGAGGACATGAAGTTGTTGTACAGCTGCTGCTTGCAACAAACCAGGTTGAGGTTGATGCCAAGGATAAGGATGGCCGAACGCCGCTCTCATGGGCTGCAGAGAGAGGAAATGAAGCTATTGTACAACTGCTGCTTGCAACAAGCTAGGTCGAGCAGGCAAGAAGCTAATATTAAGAAGAGTGTTGGCTGAGCCTTGTACGTACGTACGGAAAGATCGTGAAGGTTACTGTTCTGGATTGCTTTTTGTTGACAATGTAGAAAAGCTACTTATCTACTCTGGCCTGGGTGTGCGTGCGCGATACCGGCTATCCCTTACTGCGCACGAGCTACACCCTGCTACGTAACCCCCCGCTGTAAAGCATTCACCACTATAGGCAATCCATAGTATGGTTATGTATTCAGCCCTTCCGTATAGCTTACTTGGATCACTGATGATCCAAGTGATTCGAATTTTTTGGCTCACTAATTAGTGATCCAGATGATCCATCCCTGCATGACCCTGACTCTGGGTTCTGTAATCCTGCCGTCTATTATTCCCTCTTAGAATGTTGGATTCTCGGCTTCTGGGGCTCCGTTCTGAGTAGGTTTAGCGCATTCCATTTCGTAACCTGTATGTTGAATGAGTTATAATAATATGGAACATGGCAGCTCAAATCGTTATCCCTTCTCTAGTTTGCTCGCTGTATCTAGAGCTTACCACTCTGTACTAATAATCTTGCAAAGAAGACAAGCCACACTATTATTAACCATAACCTCGGGCGCCGTCGCACGAAAGGACCAACGTCAAGGTAATGGGCAAGGGCTCGTGCAACTCAAGCGTGCTGGATCGGTTACGAGGACGACAACAAACGAAGGCTACACTGGCACAAGGTCAGGGTGAAAAGCCTGCCTTGAACCCGTTCAGAGGGCTCAAATTAAGGAAAGAAGGGAAAGATGTCTTGTTATTCCTGTCTAGGCGAAGAAAAATTAAAGAGGAGCTGTGCTCTTATATCTGAACATCCTCAGAACCAATCTGCACTCCATATCCTTAAGGTCCACTCCACTGGCCACCACAACACTATCGGAAACGCTGCTTAAATCGCTAGAGAGCAGCTGGTAAATCAACGCCATTTATTGTAAGCTCTTTTAGTATTAGCTTTGTTTTCCCTCTCAAGCCCTCCTAGCCTTCCACTACGGTTCACATCGTGATCTTCCTCATTAGCAACCAACCAATGCCCTCAACCTGGGCTATCAACAACACCATATTTCCTTGCCCTAGCTTTATGAAACTCGTTCTATCGGCTCTTTTCATTATTATTTACCTCTCAAGCTTTTTTTCTGGGCTCAGAATGATGCTTGTACGCCCAAACGCGTCGATACAACAGCCCACGCTGGTACAATCTCCGAGACTCTCTCCGCCACCCTTTCTGCTCTCCACATATACTGGGGGTACTGCAAACGGTAGGAAAGAACGATGGATTCCTCAACTATTGCTGGGTGCCAAAGGCATTGCTATGTACTGAGGTCTGGGCGGCGCTAGTCCTAATTGGGATAGCAACACCGTGACTCATTGGCTGGCCGGCCCCACACCATTGAATGGGTGCAGGTCAGTAAATGGCTACCCTATCTGTGAATAGCCTCATTCACCTGAAGGCCTGGGTCCACAGTAAATGGGACCCACCAAGGCCTCTGCCACACTTTGGCTATATTCGTGGACTGTTTTATGCGATGTTCTTCCTTCTAGGCGTTGTTCAAGAGTTGCTCTTGGAATGCCCCATTCTTTCGAAGCTTGCCGTTGTGACAAGCCTTTTCTGACAGCCTCGAGGGCCTGGGCAAGCTCAAGTTCGGTACAGGGCTTCATTGTAGTTATATACCGATATGAATATGAAGTTATTCAGATTAAACTTGGTTGAGAAAAGGGGGGAGGAAAGAGAGGTGGTTAAAGAGGCGGTGTGACCGGCTAGGGTGGCCAAGAACTACCCCCTGCAACTTAGCCCATATCGCGCACGCGCGCCCAGGCCAGAATAGATAGTTATAACACCAACCAATTCAATACATTGACCTTCACGATCTTTCGTACGTACGTACCAGGCCCAGCCAACACTTACATCTATATTGTTTGGTTTAGTAAATGCGTTTTTAATTGAAGATTATCAAGTATGTCTGTATCTATAAAGTCACTTTACTATAAATCAGTATCTAAACAATATTAAAGTTATTCGCTTATAGCATTGTTACGAAACAGACTAGACCTATAGAAAACTATATATACGATGCTCCTACGAATCTTGGAATGTGGCTTTTCTATTCTCATTTTTCTACCAGACGCTTCTCACCACTCAACTCTTCAGGCTCATCTATCTTAAGGCTTACCTATCTTGTGGCTTACCTATTGAGGCTCGCATTTTCTGTCGGTGCTATCTACCACCTAGCAACTTTGAGGCCCTGTTATCGCATTTTCACATTTTCACATTTTCACATATTCACATTCACAGGCCTCGCTATCAGTACATAATGCCACCTATCCCAGTTGCTGGAAGACAGCCTGCTGTTATTCCTACCCACAACCGCAACACCGGCATCAACAACCGGCGGGCCCTTCTGCTACCAATCCGGCACGAGCCTGAACACCACAACGAGCCCCAAGACGAGCCTGACCACGAGCCCCAGTACTCGCTCCAGGACAGAATGGCGATGGTGCAGTTTGTCCTTGCGGTCATAGCCCGCATCTGGCCCGCTATCCAACCTGTCTCTCCACCCCGGGCTGCCGCGCCTCTGCCTATAGGCCCGAACCATTCATCCATCCGTGTTCTTGACAATTTCGGCAACTCCACCGAGGTCAACCTGCACAAGGACGCACCGGAATATGCCAAAGTCGTCGGCCTTGTGATGGATAGTTCGGAGCGCGCTGCCAAGGTGAGCGTCCAACAATGCAGATCATCAGCCATCACCATCGTCCTCATAATCAGTGCTACCATCACCGTCCTCGCTATCTCAATCCTGGTAGCCCTGTACTGGGCTGCGTCGCCTGGGAATGCTGGGCGTGCCAAAGCTCTCGCTGAGCTTGTCACAGCTTTCGCCGAGCTATGGAAGCCCAACTGATGATCGAGATCTTATCTCAGTCACCGTATGTGAACCACCCCTCCCCCTCCCCCCCTGGGCAAAGACAGCACGTCTTCTCTCATATTTTACTGACACATGAATCTCCAGCCTGAATGCCGACCACTGAAAGAGCAGGGCGCGCGCCTTTCAGTTCATTTGTATCCTCACTCCGCCTCCCCTCCCCCCCCCCCCGTGTTTTCTCAATACCAGTCAACAACATACACGTCTCTGGAGACAAGGAAAACAGAGAGCAGGGAACCTTGGAAAGGGATAATGACCGGGTTGAGGGGCCCTGGCTCATAGATGTGAAAGTTGCCTTCAGGCCACGCTAGGCAAACAAGACAAGGGTCCTTTCAGTAGGTTTCGGATATTCCGGCCCTTTGTCGTACAGAAACAAGTGTGTCAGTACTTCTGCAGTGGGAGGCGAAGAGGGGAAGGGAGGTAGGAGAAGTTACAGCAGAGTGTCGGTGCATATGTTCTCAGGCTGTCAGAGAGATCGTTTCCTTTGTCGGATATGGCTTTGTTTTTGGGAGGAAGGCGTTGTCTCTTGTAGTTCTTGTTGCTTGACACTTTGTCATCATCACTGCTTGGCAAATGCTACTCGTGAGAAGCTTCATAATTTAAGGGTTAAATGTACAAAACCGTTCTACTAAATTTGGTGTACTACAGCCCTCCACAAGTTCTGGGGAGTACACCAAATTTTTTCATATATTTTAGTCTATGTCCTAGGGGGTAGTTCAATTGCCAGCCCCGGGGGGGGCGGGTGGTGGAACGATCAAGGAATCAACGGGGACCCGGAAGCGCCTTTGGCCCCTGGAGGCTCGGCCGGCACGTAGTGTTCAGTGCACCCTGGACTAGCGCAGGTGAAGAGTGCACCTACCCGTAGTGCACCCTTGACAACCTCAAGTGAAGAGTGCACCTAATCATATTGCACTCTTGACAGCATTGGGTAACGAGTGCACCTGACGAACTTACCCTAGACCTTGAATTTCAATTTCTGTTCAACTTTTTTTCCCTCGCCCTCCAGTAGATAGGACCCACTTTTATGCTATAATTATATCCTCACCCTCACCCTTACCACTAATTACCCATTTACTGACGCACGCCCAGGCCAGAATAGATAGCTTTTCAGTCAATCAACAACAAGCAATTCAGAACATTGACCTTCACGATCTTTCCGTACGTACGTATAAAGTCCGGCCAATAGTACTATTCGACTATAAACTTGTCTCTCCCACCCCATTCTATATTCTGCGCCAACCTATCCCCTTTGTTATTGTTGGTTAGCATTAACGTACGTACGTCGTAGTGTGGATGATGGTGTTGATTGTTGTTGTTGATGATGAAGACGGCTGCTCTGCCTAAGGGGCCTTGTGGCCCCAGATAAATGGCCCGCGCACGGGCCAGCAAGCAACGACCATCGCTGCTTTCTCACAGTTATACTCTTATAGCTGCGCCAGCGCGCTAACATTGTCGTTCCATATTGCTTAGAACCTCCTAGCGCCTCGTTAACTCTGATACTCTCATGCGGCATCCGTTATCAATATCAATCAATCTCCTCAACTCGACTTTAAAGTCTTCTTATAGATCGGTGGCGTATCACATCCCACAGTGGTTCGTTTGCAGATACCGTAGGTGCCAGAGGCGTTTTTGTCGCCTGCTTTGTAGCCCGTTTTGTAAGTGAATTCTCCTGTGGCGTCTTCCGTGGCCATGATTTGCGTTGGACTGGTAGCATCCTTGGCCATGTGAGTAATGGCCGGGAGTCTGTCTGCCTTGATTCCTTCCTGGAGTACCTTGACTTCTTCTGTCGCATAAAAGGATCTCGCTCCTGCTGTCTTGTATTCTGCAGCTCCGAAGACCAGGATCTGCTTGCTGGCGACCTCTGCAATAGCTTTAGAAGACGCCTCGGCATCGTCCATTTGGGTTTTCTCATTGAATTCCTTGTACCATGGGTGGCTCAGGGTCGTCGCATCGAAAAAATCTTTGTAGTAGTAATAGCCAGGGTTATGTTGCTGGAATGCTTGGACTAGAGCTTCTGAACCACCGCTGTATAGCAGGTATTTATCGGTTTCCGGAAAGTACTTTTTGTGTGGCATTGCCTTGACGGTGAATGCTTCACAACGGGGGTCACGTGGCCTGGCGGCCCGTGCGCGATGGCCCATATCGCGCTCGCGTGCCCAGGCCAGGATAGATAGCTCTCTTCAATCAAGCAACAACCAATTCAATACAGTGAACCTCACGATCCTTTTCTGTACGTACGTACTGAGCCCAGCCAACATTTTGAGATACGCCACATACTCTGCCTGGGTGATGAGCTTTTGGGTGCGTGCGGTCAAGGGTTCTTTGCCGACCTTGTCATTTGGCAGAGGTGAGGCGGTTGCAATGTTCAAGAAGAGCGAGAGAAAAAGGAGGAAAATCGCTATCAGGTTCGGCCGGCTAGAACGGAAGGGGTGACGGTCCGCCATTATCTCAGTTGGTATGCGCCGAATGAATAGAATGAGGACGAGGAGATTCTGCTCGACGCTTGCGAGCCCTCAAGGGCGGCGGTGGATAGGTAGAGTAGTCGAGAGAATATACTGCAATAGCAGGAGCTAAGCAGCGGCTATAGTAAACGTATAGTAGAGGTAGATGATAATGGCGATAACAAGCTACATAGTGTATATAGTAGGGGCTTTAGATTCTTGGAAAGGAAATGGATGAGGACTTGTTGCAAAAGGAAATGGCTTGAGGACTTTGACTTGCTTATATATACGCAGAGGATACTCACGAGAAGAACGATTAGTGGATTGTATAAATGAATAGCTGTAGTGTTTGAAAGACATTGCCATTCATACAATCGTTGGAACACTCCAAATTGCACCGCTTGTTGGATTCAATGTTCCAATTCGCACCGCTCGTTGCAACATTGTGCTTACTTACAATGAGTAGGCCTGCACAGGGGCAACCGCTTATCTAAGCTTGCACAGAGCCAACCGCTTACTTATTTAGGCCTCTGTCCGTTGCAAGCTCGGGCTGCGAATCTGCAGAGCTCGCTTGGCACGGGCCTTCAGGGGTAGGAAGTTTTTGCATCTTTTCTCCCATTTTTATGCTGCGTGTAGCTTATACCCTAATAAATTATATATCATAGAAATTTTGATTATTAGGCTTTTCAAATGATATATTTGACTAATCTTTATCTGCTATATTGAGCAAGTTGACTTTTATAGCTTTTGTAGTAGCAATTTTGAGCTTAATATAATTTTCCAAAAAAAATTAAATAGCAAAGCTGTAAAAAGCTAGCTACTAGCCAGCCAAAAACAAAAGCCCAAATATAGCAGATATAGATGTATTAAATATGTCATTTGAAAGCTCAGAGCATCAGAATTTCTATAATATATAATTTATTACGATATAAGCTACGCGCAGTATTAAAAATGGGAGAAAAGATGCAAAAACTTCCTACCCCTGAAGGCCCGTGCCAAGCGAGCTCTGCAGATTCGCAGCCCGAGCTTGCAACGGACAGCTGCACAAAGCAAACCGCTCCACCACAGTGTTGCAGCCTCACGTGAGAATATCCACATAAATCCAGAAGGAAGCAGGCTAATGTCGGCCGAGCAATAGCCGAACGTCTAAATTTTGAACAGAAGCAAGCAGCCGTTAGAGGACTACATAGCCGCACCTCTTTATATAAATGCCCGCCAAATTCCAGCCCCGCTCCATTTTCAAGCACCGTTAACCTCATCATCATCATCATCATCATCATCATCATCATTATTCTTATCATCACCATTATCATCACCTCTACTACCACCACCACCACCACTACCACATAGCTATGGCGCAATTGACAATGGCGGATTTAGAGGACTACCCAAGCGGCTACGACTCGTCCAGAGATGTAGGCGATGTACTCATAGGCGAGGATACCACCCGCCCTCTCATTGAAGCGAGCTCGTCTGGCAACGACACGGCCCTACAGAGCTTGCTATCGCAGCCACAATGGATCAAGGCAATGCTCGAACAAACGCACCGCATCTATGAAGAGGATCGTCCAAGTCAAGATCCGAACGATATACGAGGGGTTATGGCAATGCGAAAAATAAACCTTGAATGGGCTTTGGCAGCAGCGGCTCTGAATGGCCACGCTGCTATTGTGTCCACATTACTTTCCTTCGCAATGCAGCACGGCATAAACGCTTCTGATGTCATTAGTAGAAAGACAATCTACAAGATCTTCTACAGTGGGCATGCTGCTGTATTCAAGGCACTAGGATCGGCAGACCCGAATATCATCAACTTCCCGCTCGGCCACGGCAACCTGCCACTTTACGAGGCCGTGAGGCTAAGGCAAACCGATGTGGTCGCTGTGCTGCTCGAGCTTGGGGCGGATCCATTGCATCCTGTTGAACCTTCGAAAGAACTTGCGACCTACAACTCGTCTCTGCTGTCTCGCGCCGCATTTGCTGAAGGTACGCGCATGACTGAGATGCTATTAGAAAGTGGGATCCCTATTGCACATACTGGTGCACTACATGCTGCTGCGCGTCTCGGTTATCTCGATACTATGCGCCTCCTCATGCAGCATGGCGCGGACATAAACGAAACTCTTTCCGGTTGGAACAACTGGACACCAATGCATTTCGCCGCCTCCCAAAACAAGGTCGATGCCATGAAGTTACTGGAGCACAGTGGGGCACGCTCTGATTTGAAGGATATGGAGGGCAAGACACCTGCGCAACTGCTCGAGGAGTATAATACTGCTTAGCACCAGAATACGCTGATAACGGGCAATGTTGCTGAGCATCGAATATAGTGCTTGTGCAAGAGTATCGAAATATAGTGAAAAGCACAGCTGATATAAGCGTACGATATAGCGGTTCAGGATAGTTTCAAATGGTTGAAATGCCGAATAATATATATGATTAGCTGTTGGCCGGGCCTTGTACGTACGTACGGAAAGATCGTGAAGGTCAATGTTCTGAATTGCTTGTTGATGATAGAAAAGCTATCTACTCTGGCCTGGGCGCGCGTGCACGATATAGGCTATCCCATTGCACACGGGCCGTTCTGGCCACATAACCCCCCGTTGTAAGGCGTTCACCAAGGCAATGCCACACTCATCAATATATTGAAATGCTTCTTCCTAAAAACTCGCGAGCAAATACCCAATTCTTCAACTTAAAGCGCCTCAGCTTCTTTCCATCGACCTTGATCTCCATACGTCGATGCCAAATTGCTCATGCTTATCAGTGTGTCAGGATGCTCCTCTCCAAGCATTCTTTTCCACATACCCACTACTCGCATATTCAGCTCTTCGGCTTCTTTCCATCGACCTTGATCTCCATATGTAAATGCCAGATTGCCCATGCTTATTAGTGTCTCAGGATGCTCCTCTCCCAGCACTCTTTTCTTCATATCCACCACTCGCATATTCAGCTCTTCAGCTTCTTTCCATCGACCTTGATCTCCATATGTCAATGCCAAATTGCCCATGCTTATCAGTGTCTCAGGATGCTCCTCTCCAAGCACTCTTTTCTTCATATCCATCACTCGTATCTCCAGCTCTTCAGCTTCTTTCCATCGACCTTGATTCCTATATGTCAATGCTAGATTGTCCATGCTTTTCAGTGTGTGGGAGTGCTCCTGGCCTAGCCATTCCGTACGAATTCTTACGGCCTTTTGTACAACTGTTTCGGCTCTCGAATAACCGCCCAGCATGAGTAGATACAGCGACATATTTGTCAGTAACTCACTCCACTCTAAGCGGTCGCTCTCTTCCAACGGCTCCTCATCTAACAATGATTGCACATGAGGCATCAGCATCTTACATTGCTCCCACGTTTCGAAGACTCCTGACGGAAAATGTCGGGAAGCGGACCGGATAAAGAGTTTCTTCCACCGCTTTGGGCAGCCAAACTCTGAAATCCAAAGTTTTGTGCAAACTTGTACCAACGAATGCATTTCACAGAATCCAGACATGGCCGTCACTGTAACAAGTGAGTAGCCCCGGAGTACATCCAAGTCATCCTCAAAATCGCCGTCACCACCTGTTTCGTCGTGGTCATCGTCGCTCTCTCTCACGTTATCGAAGCCGCTGTTATAGTCGTACAGCATATACTGGGGGATATTTTGTGCGTGGAAGTGACTCATCAGAGAAAGAAGGTTAGCAGCCCGTGGCTGCTCGCGCTGGATTTGCTCAAACGTCACCTGCCATGTCACCACGACAGAGTTCGACATGCTCTCGTATCGCCGAATATCACCTCTGTCGCTGCGAAGCAGAGTGTTCTTGCGCTTTTCGCTTTTCTGGAACTCGTCCAAATATGACTCGACGGTTACCCGCGGACTCCGCCTGTATATGTACGCCGCCGCCTGGTTCACAGCGAGCGGAATATAGTCGAGGGTGTGTATTAGGCGCAACGCGGCAGCCTGATCGACATTGTGACCGAGCTTCATTTGGAGGAGCAGTAGTGCCTGTCCTTCGTCCATTGTGGGAACTCTGAAAATCAGCTTGCCATTGCCTGTTAACTTCTCCGCAGCATCCCAGCTGCGCGATGTTATCAGGATTTTGCCGTTGGCTGCCTTGGGTAGATACGACGCCATCGGCATTTGCATACTATTCCCACTCTTTTCCTTGGAGAACAGCATCTTTCCATCGTCTGCATTGTCGACAATCATCAGCCACCTGCTTACGTCCTCTCTCTGCAGCCAGTCGCGGAGTAGTGCTAGGACATTCACTCCGGTGTCGCGGCGACGAGGGAGCGCCAGGGCCTCTGCTATGGAGCGGTATGACTCTTCAAATGTCGCTTTCGTGCTGCTGTTGACCCAAAAGATGCTGGTATTGGGGGAGGCGGCGTGAACATGGTAAGCGAACTGAATTGCCATCTGAGACTTCCTGTCGCTATGTTAGCGTAGGCCTTCAATAGAGGCCAGTACGACATACCCGAAACCACCCAATCCCATAAGAGCGAAGCGGGTCTCAGGTCCAGTATATCGCTCTTCAATCCATGCCCAGATGTTGGAACGTTTCACGAAATCGGGGTCGGAGGGAAACGGCAAAACGAAATGAGGATTTCGAGCGACAGACAAATCTTCAACTTTGCCGAGCTTTAAATCCTGTACACCCTGTTGGAGATCGGAAAGAAGACCTTGAACTATTCAAAAATTAGACGGCATCAAATGGATTGGATTTGCGACACTAACTGTTACCAAGTACTTCGAAGATAGGCTTCTCGGCTTCGATGCTGGTTGGCGGGATTTGATGCAAAAGATCCCTCGCATATGCTGCCGCCATCATAGCCGCGAAGCCTTGCCACTCCTTATTCTTGTGTGAGTCAGAGTAGTCGCATATGCCACGGATTACCAGGCATGGGAAGTGGTTCATCAGGCCGGCGGCCTCCATCTCGAAGCAGAGGACGTCCCTTTCCGCTGCCAAGTTATCCCGGACACGTGCATCCTTCATCAGTTGGTTCCCACTGGCAATCAAGCCATAGTGGATAGCAGGGTCGTCGTCGTCCTCGTCTCGTTCGTGTCGGGTTATAAGGTAGGTAGCATCGTCTCCGCAGGCGACGCCGCAGTTGTCGGGTGAGTTTGAAGGATGTACAATATCAGACCTGTACAATCTGTCGCTTTCCGAAGCAGGTCGTGCGTACTTCTTCCGCTTCTTAATCTTCTCCAATCTCTCGCTCACATCATCAACGAGCTGGTGACCCTTCATTTCGTATAAGCCTCTTAACGTGCTGACAGCTGCTAGCAGTAGTCCTGGTGGTTCATTCAAGAATCCGGTTTCTTGGAACGAGAGATTCTGGATGGTCTTGCCGAAGTCATACTGGAACACGCCGCCTTTTCCGGCTCCAGGGCTGCTGACAACAACATCTCCGAGACGTATGTCATGCTTCAGAGTAGGCACACCGCCTCCGATGCCGACCATCAGCCCGATGCGCACGTTCGGAAAGCTACGGAGCATGTCCCGAGCAACCGCTGCTGCCGAGGTCGTGCCATATTCGCCATGAGGCAAGGTGGCAACAACGACATTGTGGCTGCCGATCTTACCCAAAACGTAGCTATTGTTATCGTGTTGGGAGACAGACTGTGGGCGTCCATGTTCCTCGTCAAGGAAGGCTTGGGCGGCGACGAACTCGGGAGTGACAGCGCAGATCCAACCGACAGTATAGGCGTGGAGATCAGGCATGGCCAGTATTCAGTGGAGGAATGAGAGACACGCGGATGCTCGCAATAAGGAAAGAGGTTGGAACGAGACCAAAAATGGGTTGAAAAAAAAAATCGGGGGGCTTACATGGCGGCGGTCCCCCAATACTTATTGGACACGAGATCGGGCGGGCACTAGCAACCCAGGTAGGGCCAGATCCTCGCGGGCTGCTCTAGCTTGCAGACACTGCCTCCGGAATGGGTTGCGATGACCAATCGGTGTGTCTCTTGGATATGCAAGTAAGGCGGCGCAGCGACAGTATGTCAGCTGCAGGGCGTCAACGTTTAAAATTGGCGCATTGGGCGTTCTTGGTGGTCAGAAAATGATGCCTAATGTCTTTCACCCACGTCTGGCTGCCCCATGAATGACGCCCCAAATGGGATAGGTAGAAGTGGGTTAGTGTTGGATGGAAAGCCGGGGTAACCACAAGATTTGGATCAGGCTCTGAGTGCAGCTGATCTGTCGAGGTGATTTCCCACTCTCATTTGCAGGAATACGGTTTGGGAGGAAGCATCTCGGCACGTCCAAGTCACTGTCTCCTTCACGTACTAGCCCCAGATCACATTAGATATAATCACACTATACATAACAGCCAAAACTGGCATCGTTCTACTCTTACTTTGATCTACCTATGCAATCACTGCGGGCGCTGCGCAATCGAGTTCATTTTTATGTTTATGTTTATGCTTGGCGTTGCGCATACGCGAATGAGCTGTCTCACGAGCATTAACCATCCTGTTGCGCCCGAAGGAAAGATGTCCCCTCGGTTGCAGATTTTTTTACTTAGCCGGAAAAGGGTGTAGCTATGCGCTTCTGGTGATGCTGTGGACTCTATTTGAAGAAAAGCGGGGGCGAAAATGTAGCAGTCTGGCACTTGCTTGTGATCGCAATGCAGGCGGATACTGAGGACCTAGCTTGAACGTCGTTCCATCCGTGCTTATGGAGATGGATATGAAGCTAGGCAGCTGCCGCCAAGTCTCGATATACTATTGATACTGATAGTACATAATGAAGAGCCATCAAGGCCTAAGAGTACTCTATCCTGAGCTCCCTCCTGGCCTCTGTCGCCAGGTCTAAGAGATGTGCTCTACTCTCTCTCGAGAAGACGTGCAAGTAAGCTACGAACTTATTCACACCGGTCGAGGGATGGGGCACCTTATCGCCCTTCTTGGCGAACGTGAGATGCTTGGACAGATGCTTAGCGATGTCCGGTCGCCTTAGTGCTAATTCCTCCGTTACGTTGCCTGATTCCCAGATACCCATCTTTGGCTCGTCAAAGGCGGCCAGAACCCATACCTTATCGGCATGGTACTGAGCGCCGCCGCGGTATGGCTGGGACAGGGCACGGGCCCGATCCGAGGCATTGCGCAGTTTGGTAATAAGTAGCAGGGCCCAGTAGTCGACGCCCCATGTGGTCTTGATGATATCGCAGGTGTCGAGCCCCGGGGGGCGGGTATTGATCTCAACAAGCCAGGATACTGCAGGCTTGCTGTTGCCAGTCTGGCGAAATGCCATTTCGGGAACGCCAGACGCTTTAAAGCGCCATTCCATCGTCGAGTTATCGACACGGGCTTCGCAGTGGTAGATGCCGTTACGGAAGCCAAGCCGCGTAATGCTTTGCAGGACGGAACTATAGACGGCTTGCTGTTCGGCCTCGGGCAGTTGGGATGGGAGTAGGTAATCTAGTTCACCGAAGGAATCTGACCCGTTCTCTGCGCTCTTAGGGTTCTCGTCACCGATTTCTGTTCTATATTAGCCTTTGCGAACGATAATGATAGAGGAAAATGCACACCCCAGAAAAGCACCTCGCCATCATACATAACGAAGTTAATATCGACTTCTGGGCCATCACAGTAATGCTCCATCACGAACTCAGTGCCGTGTCTATCGGATCTCATCTGAGGAGCAGCCTCCTCCAGCTGCTGAATATCGTCAACCTTAAAAACAAGCTCTGAAGCCCAGCCTCGGCAAGGCTTGATGATAATAGGCCACGGCACGTTTTCTGTCTTCGCAATACGTAGTGCCTCTTGCACGTTTGACGCTACAAAGGACTTCCGGCCTTCAAAGATACTCGTCTTGAACTTGTTCGTAGCGATTTCATAAGCAGAGGTGGGCTCGCAAGGCAAGCCCAGCTCTTCCGCGGCGGTGGAGACAGCGACATGGTAGCTTTCATAGGTGGTGACGATCCCGTCGATTGGCAGGCCGGACTCTTGAGCGTATTGCTTAACAGCAGCGACAATCCTTGCCGGAAACCCGGCATCATATCCGCACACCACAGGGATAAACGCCTTGCACCAGTGGGCGAATTCGGGACGCCGCTGAAGATCGTGACCTTCGACTGCCAGGACGACGATATCAATCCCTAGCGATTCCCCGGCTTCGTACAGTTGCGCTGAACAAGCTCCTTCAAACGGAAACGTCTCCCCGCCCTCGACGATGACTATGGTCTGCCGCTCCAGACCAGCGGCTAGGAGAGGCATACACAACCGGTTGTCCAGTTCCTTCTCGAGAAGAGCGAAGACCTCCTCAGTGCCCGTGCTTGAATCATTGCGTAGGCAAATAGCACCGGCAGAGCCTTTGAGGAGGGCAACGAGACTCGTCGACGTAGTCCACTCTTCATTGGTGAAAAGCTGGAGAGGCTGTGCGAGCGCCATTGTTCTCTCGACATGCTCGACGTCGTGCATGCGTTCGGGAATAATGTCCGAGCGTATGATGTTGCCATTTCCTCGCGGAGCTACCAGCTTGACAGCCCGAGGAGCTGTGATGCTCGCCTCTAGCGTTTCAAGAAGGAACTCAAATTTGAGACGTCCGAGATCGCTAGACTGAATTTCGCTTCCGCTTCCGCTTCCACTTCCTCCGTCTGGCTGCAGAGAGATGCGCAAGCCAGCATCGCGCAGTGTGAAAGTAGCAGGTGCTTCAATCGGCTCGAAGATCACATCCGCTGACTGGAACGATCGCTGCCCAGCGGCCGCCTTGGACGACTCGTCGATAACTTTACATGAGACCTTCCACGATGCTTCAGGCCCATTGGCATGCTGAACAATAATCTGAACACTCATGGTTTTCGAGACGATGAATAATGGGTGGAAAAAGGTCGGTGAAAGGGGGCACAGTTGCGCGAGAGGAGACCGTAGTAGGGTGTAATAAGTATGAAAAGCGGGTAAAACGGAATGGTTACCGTTTTGACGGCAGGTTCTCAAAACACCCCTTCTTTGACAAAGTGGGGCAAGCTTACCTTTTTCGCCCCACTGTCCGTTGCAATCCCAGGCTGCAGTGGTGATTTTGCTTGGCACGGACCAGCAGTTGACCCGTGCAAAGCGGAAACTGCTATTTCAGCAAAACGCAGCCTGAGCTTGCAACAGACAGAAAAAACAACCAATCTTCAATTTTCAATCCATTTATTTGAAATTAGTATCAAAGAAAAGGGCTGACTGTAAGGAATTCAAAAATGTAACATTTATATACTTATCTACATATTGAGTGCTAACAGATAAGATTTTGTCTCAAAAAACACTTTGCTAAAGGTCCGTGCCAAGCGGACTTTGGCTTGGTCGCAGCCTGGGCTTGCAACGGACAGCAGTAAAGATGCATCTGTTTGTAGTACTTTTATGCATGTCATGCCAACATCCGCATAACAAGCCACGTCTTACTCTGTACCATCCCTAATATTGTCTGGTCTTGAATTTAGTGTGTATGTAGAATTTTAACTGAGCTCTGCTTACGTGACCCTACCATAGTACGCTATCCTAGCTAACGTATATAGCAAGCGGGGTTCCCGGTCCAATTTCTGACGAGACTTACTTCACGCTGTCGTTTAACCCCGCACTGCAGATTGAACCTACCTCGAACCACATGGATAACTATGACAGAAGTCTACCGTATCGGATTCACGCCGCTATTAGGAGGCAATACGGGCGTTAGGGATGTGCCGTACCGGGTCAAGTACGTGGAGGTCCGCCCGATTATAGATGACGCAACTGACGCAGCGCCAGCATCATCTTCGTGCACGGCCTTAGGGGACACCCGAGATCCACATGGGAGGCGAGCCAGGCAGCGCACAGCAACGACACCGAAAGCGCGACGTCGCCCAGGAAGCCACCAGGCAAATCCCAGCTTATCAAATCCCTCTTCAGATCAAAAAAATCGCTACCGGCTGCCAACGAAACGGGTGGGGAGCTGCCCGCCAAGGTATTCTGGCCCGATGACTACCTTGTCAAGGACCTACCCGACGCGAGAGTATGGACATACGGGTACAACGCGGATGTGATTGCAGGCCTATTTCAGGCAAACAACAAGGACAGCGTGTCGCAGCACGGACGGAACCTTGCGGCGCAGCTTGAAAGAGATCTTGAGAATGAGGCGAGTCCAGGATAGATGCCCTCGTGATGGCTAGGCTAACAACATGCCAGGATCCGATTATATTCGTAGCGCACAGCCTCGGCGGCATTATTGTAAAGGATGTATGTCCAGCCGCAGCCCTCTGAGCCCTTCTCCAGGATACTGATATCCATTCTAGGCCCTACACAGATCCGAACCATGTCGCCAGCGAACGAGGCTGATTGTCTTCCTCGGTACACCTCATCGAGGAAGCCAGTACGCGGGATGGGGCGAGATCGCATCGAATCTAGCTCGCCTGGCCTTACAAGACATGAACAAGGATATAATCAGGACGCTCAAGGTGGACGGCGAAGTTCTGGATAATATTCACGAAACGTTTATAAATATTGCAGATACAAAGCGCATTCAGGTTCACTCGTTCCGGGAGGGACGCGGCTTTGCGGGCATAAAGGGATTAGACAAGAAGGTGAATATATCTTTCATCTTTTATTTATTTGCTTACACTAATGAGTTAATATAACTAGGTTGTGGGTGACTTCTCTTCGTCGCTAGGCCTTCCAGGAACTTTAGAAACAGTGGAGACTATTGATGCAGACCATATGCAGATGGCCAGATGCGATAGCACAAGCGATATACGATACCGTACTCTTCTTAGCGTTCTTAAGAAACATATAAGAAGCATGCCGAACGAAGCCGGAGCCGGAGCCGAGATAGATATCTCTGTATCATCGCCTGCGAGAACTCAGCCGATGATAGCCGCAGGTAGAGTGACCGAAAAGCTTGGTGGTTAGTTTAAAAAAACTTGTACTATATCGCATGGCAGCTGCTGATTATATTACAGCCAGTACTACCTTGCCTCGCTATTATCTCCCACTTCGCGAGAATACAAGATTCGTCGGCCGAGACAGATTGCTTGATTCGCTTAGACAGAATTTCCTTGACCGGAAGTTCCTAAAGCTTGCGCTTGTAGGTCTGGGCGGCATTGGCAAGACGCAAGTTGCTCTTCAGTTTGCACGCTGGGTCCAGCAGACCAAGCCAGAGTACTCCATTTTCTGGGTATCGGCATTAAGCAGTGAAGCCTTTGAGCAAGCGTATGTCGCCATCGCAAGTCAGCTCCCCGAGCAAGCAAGGAATGGGGACGACGACCCGAAAAGGGTGGTCCAGCAATACCTAAGCTCAGGAACAGCCGGGCCATGGCTTCTCATCATAGACAATGCAGATGATGAGGATATACTTTGGGGGTCCCCAGATGCGCCAGACAGTCTATATGAATACCTTCCAGAGAGCACGAACGGCATCACCTTGTTTACGACACGTTTCAGAAAGGTGGCGGTCGGGATCGGTGCCGAGGCCATCGACATAGACCAGATGAACGTGGATGAAGCAACAAATCTCATGAGAAGGTGGCTACCCCAAGAGAACTTGAACACCATAGAAGTGCAAGAGCTGCTGGAAGAGCTCACATACCTTCCACTAGCGATCACGCAGGCAGCAGCATACCTGAAAACGAATCAGGTGTGGTAGAGGCCTTGGGGGGTCCCGTTTACTGTGGACCCACCGCCTCTGGTAAATGAGGCTATTCACAGAAAGGCTGGCCATTCACTTACCACACCTATTCATTGGTGTGGGGCCAGCCAGCCAGTGACTCACGGTATTGCCAACCAAGTGAGTCACGGAGTTGCTGTCCCAATCGGGACTAGCGCCACCCAGGCCTTTCTATATAGCCATGCCTTTTGCACCTAGCAATAGTTGAACAATTCATCGTTCCTTCCTACCATTTGCAGTACCCCCATGTGTGTCTTCCGCATCAGGCATCGATTGCAGACTATCTGAGCCTGCTGCGAGGCACAGAGGAAAATATGATCAAGCTATTGAGCCGCGAGTTTCAGGACGCTAGTCGAGACAAAGCATCGCATAATGCCGTGGCGACAACCTGGCTTGTATCCTTCGAGCAGATACGCAGATGTGACCATACTGCTGCTGATCTGCTAGCGTTCATATCCTGCATCGAGCCAAAGGCAATACCGCGCTCTCTCTTACCTGACCCCGAGTCAGAAGAGACTGTCAATGCTATCGGCATACTATGTGGGTATGCCTTTTTGATCAAGCGGGAAGATTGGGCCCTTGACATGCACAGCTTAGTGCACCTGGCAACACGATCATGGGTGGCAAAGCAAGGCTCAACAGCACAAACTCAAGAGACAACAATTTGTTATCTACAGGAAATTTTCCCATCTAATGATTTCTCAAACCGACATCTGTGGAGGGTGTACCTGCCACATGCTCTGAAGTTACTTCAAGACAGTGAAGACTTGGATTCAGAGAAAGCAGCTGACTTGTATAATTCTATTGGCCAATGTCTACAAGAGGATGGGCGGATCAAAGAAACTGTGGCATGTTTCACAGAATGCCTCTTATGGAGGGAGAGTCACTTGCCCGAAGAAACCCACCCTGATCGACTTGTATCACAGCATGAGCTTGCATCAGCCTATCGAGCAAATGGGCAGGTGAAGGAGGCTATTGATCTGCTGGAGCATGTGGTGAAGATCCGGGAAGCAACACTTGACAAAACTCACCCTAATCGACTTGCATCACAGCATGAGCTTGCATCAACCTATCGAGCAAATGGGCAGGTGAAGGAGGCTATTGATCTGCTGGAGCATGTGGTGAAGATTCAGGAAGCAACACTTGACAAAACTCACCCTTCTCGACTTGCATCACAGCATGAGCTTGCATCAGCCTATCGAGCAAATGGGCAGGTGAAGGAAGCTATTGATCTGCTGGAGCATGTGGTGAAGATTGAGGAAGCAACACTTGACAAAACTCACCCTGATCGACTTGCATCACAGCATATGCTTGCATCAGCCTATCAAGCAAATGGGCAGGTGAAGAAGGCTATTGATCTGCTGGAGCATGTAGTGAAGATCCGGGAAGCAACACTTGACAAAACTCACCCTTCTCGACTTGCATCACAGCACACGCTTGCAGACCTTATCAGGCAAATGAGCAAGGGGGACAGCTCATATCGCGCACCCATGCCCAGGCCAGAGTAGATAGCTTTCTACAACACATCAACACCAACATTCAGAACAGTGACTTTCACAATCTTTCCGCACGTTCGTACAGAGCCTAGCTAACAACAACAACACTTCTTCGCTTCGGCGATCAATATCCTCGCCCACTGGCGATACGACGCTCGGCCCTAAGCCTACAACACCCGAGGCCTTGCCTCTTTTCCTTTTCCCTAGTTTCTGCTCGCATGCGGAAGCGAGGGAGGGACCATGTAGACGGCCTAGCCGTCGCTGTCGATAGACTTTGAGTCGCTGGATAGGTCGTGGATTGTGTGTGTATATATATACATGTATAGTTCTGGCCCTAGCTCAGCGCACCTTATACCCCTCGAGAGGTTTTCGGATAGGCTAGTTACACTTCCTTTCGCCTGGCGTTAAATAAAATAAAAAAGCAAACAAACAACTTCTGCCTGCTTAAGACGCCCTGGAGAGGAATGCGGCCTGCGAGCATTGTGCATGCCAACAACTTTCCGGGACGCCGCCGCGGACTTCCGGGACTTTCGGGACTGGGAGGCGTCATGACCCGAGGCTGAAGGCTGTCGTTTAGCCGCAGTTCTGAGGCGGCTTGACTGTACGGGAGCAGGTGCTTTGCGGCGCTTGCGGGGTGGACAGATGTCCTTCCCGCCCTCCTCGCCCTTTCCGGCCTCCCTGCCCTCTATCGCCACAGCATTGTGACGCAGAGAATCTAACAGGTATCGAGGGCTACTCTGATCAAGGGGATGGTATGAAGCCTGTCCCCCACCCCCTCCCCTCAACAGCGTGAGGACTGCTACCACCTAGAGCCGAGGTGGGAAGGGCTCCAGGCGTACCCGTCACTTGGTCTGCTTCTGGTCCGTCCAGGGCCAGGTGAGAGCTCATTATCGCTATTACCTCCCGCCCTGCGGAAAAGAGCGCCACCCGCTCACCTGAGGCATGCTGCCATTTGATCGCCGCGACGGGTGTAGAAGACGGCTCGGGCTGGGTAGTAGCAGCTTCTTGTAGGGCCTATCCTCACCGGTCAAATCGTGAAGGTCCTCATCAGAGCAGCAAAGGCTGTGTACTACACGTTCAAAGGCATCATCTGTTGGGGACGGCCGGTCCTTCGTTCCTGTCCTTGCTGGATCGGTGGCTCGTACATATCCATCATTGTAGGATCATCACGATCCACACCTCTAACCCTAAGCATTGATTACTTAAGTATATAAGCATAGCCAGGTTGTAAATGTTGGATCGGACAATTGGTGTTCCAGCTCCGCTGTTGCATGTGACCTGTTTTGTGTGCATGTCGGATGGGTTATAGAATACTTTTGGTGCGCTTGAAGTTTTCCTTTCCAATTCTTGATCCGAAGTCTAGGGTTACTATACTTTTGTAAGTCTAGAGTAACTATGCATTGCTTAGGGTATGTGTAGGGTAATTATACATTTCTCAAAGCATGAGTCTAGGGTAACTACACATCTTGCTTCTCCCTTCTTGATCCGAACTCCGGCCCCTCGCTTTCATCGAACGCACAGTCTCTTGCGGAGGACGTGAGGAAAGTGCTGGCTTGGGGAGAGAGAAACAAAGTCTATTTCGCTCCGGAGAAATGCGAGCTTCAGCATTTTTCGCACGCTGCAGGCGCGGATAACCCTCGGTTTTTGTCAACTCTACCTGGACAGTCCACCCTACAGGGTGGCGCAGCGCCGGAGCACATAAGCTGAGCAACACTAAGCAGCCTGCTCTGCGCTAGCTTGGTGTCTACTTTGATCGCCGCTTCACATTTCGAAGGCACGTCCAAGAACGATGTGCCAGGGCAACCAGACTGGCCCAACACCTGCGCAGCCTCACAAACACGATCAGAGGCCTGCCTGCGGCGTGCAACGCCTCTCTTTCCTTTTCGCCAGAACGAAAAGTGCTATACGCACCGGAGCACCGCTCTGGTTGCCGTTCGGATCCCACCGCCCATCTCTCCAAGGCCAAGACGGCCAGAGCCTTTGCTGAGTGGTGGAAGCAGCGAGGACCAAACGATCTTACTGCCTTTACAGACGGCTCGAAGGGGAAGGACGGCCTAGAATACGGTTATGCTGTCTTCAGAGGATGTGGAAAGCAGCCAGTTTCAACAGGCTGCCGCTCGTTACACGAACACTCAGAGGTATTCGGTTCAGAAGCGCTGGGCGCGCTACGGGGAGCTCAAGCAGCGGTCCAACTAGCGGAACCTCGTGATACTATCACAGTATACCTCGACAATACTGCTGTCCTCAAAGGGCTAGCTGCCGCGCAGCTACCAGCCTTTTCGCAAAGCATCTTTGCCACCTTTCGAGAGATGGCGATTTCTCGTCCTATTCAGACCCGATGGTCACCGAGACACATAGGCATTCACGGCAACGAGACAGCAGACCGTCTAGCAAATCAGGGACAGGCAGAGGACAGAGATTCCCTCTCTGTTCCTACTATATCGGGCTTGAAAAGATTCTGCCACGCTCAGCTGGCTACCTTCGAAGTAGGGGAATGGGATCGAGCCAGTGCCTCCCTTTCCAAATGGTACCGGTCCTGGGGCCTCGCCCCGAGCAGGCGGATGCCACCTGAGCTGGAGCTTCAGAGGCCCTTGCTACATCACTTCCTAGCTATTCGGACAGGCCATGGCGACTTCAAATGGTATCATCAGAAATGGGGCCATAAGGATGCTTCGCTGCAATGCAAATGCGGCAAAGACAAGTCACAGGACCATATACTTATTTCCTTGTCCGAGACCGGCATAGCCTTAAACGCGTAGATGCGTTCTTTTGGGTTCGTTACCTAGCTACAGCAAACTTGTTCCACAGCGGCTCATGCAATAGTCTGTCCAAGCAATTCTCTTCCACACCAATGAGAACCTCGAGTCCACCTTCCGGTGGGCTTGGGAATGTGACCTGGAGTCCGTTGATCACCCCAACATCGGGACATCTCATTGCCTGAACCTTCTCGCCCAGAGCCTTTCCCCAGTTAACATTATAGATATGAAACTCAACCCACTGTATATCTCAATTAGCCATATGAGGTATCAAGAATACTATATTGGCATGATAGCATCTCAAATAGTTAAGTAGGGATGAAATTGTTGGAGGACTTTACACGCAGGCGCAGACATCTCTTATGAAATTGGTCATCGTCTTCACCGAATTTAGAGAAGCTGATTGCGAGGCCATGGAGCGGGGAAAAGGGTAGGTAAATGCAGAACGTTGTAAGAGACGATACTCACCGATGTTTGGACGCAGTTGTAGCCCGGGACGTCAGTAAAGGCTTTGGGAAGAATCCGATTCACGTCATCCAACTTATCAACCAGGGCGACCACATCATCAGTCCACTCCTTATCGGCTCTGGCGATAGACTTTCGAATTTGCACAGCAATGTCTGCCAGTTTGCCTGTCAACATCTTGCGGATAGGCATCTCCACGCCTACATACTCCAGGAAACATCCTTGGGTTTGTGGATGCACCGGTGGATTTGTTCTTAAGCGCCCGTCAATAGCCAGGGCGAAGGCTGAGACAGGATCAGCATCGCCAAGCGACTCGATCGGGTTCTGGACTGCCATGACGGTCCGCCAGAGAAGGGCGGAGAGGGCGTCATTGGTAGAGACGTATTTGGGATCGGTTGGAGATGGATTAGTAGCATTGCTTGGTGCAGCCTCGGCCTTCAGAGCATCAAGGGCCTTCCGGGAAAAGTAAAACACTTGGCCACGGTGTGTATCGGACAACATTTTCGGTGGTGCACCTTCTGGGGTGACTATCCAATGACAATTAGTTTCAAGCATATTGAGACTAGAGGAAAAGTAGCAGCAGGGGCAGATTGAGACTTACAAGGCAAGATAAGATATTCAGGATGGTTTTCCGCCTGTCCGGCATTATGCCCAGAAGCCTTTTTGATCTGAGCCCTATGATCGAAAATTTCATCGGGAAGACAGATAGGATGCAGAATTGCTTCACCTTGCGCTCTTCTGCATTCTTCTGCCCATACTTGGCTCCAGGTATAGTATGTCACGCTGTCTCCAAATTGGTGGAAAAGGTTCCATCCCAAGATAACGCCGCCTTGTATGAAATTGAGTTGAACCAGCGAGAGGGGAAGCCTGTCCCCAAGTACAGGCCAGACCGAGCGTCGACAGACTTTGGCCGCCTCGAAAGCCGAGACGGGAAAGTTCTTAGATTTGAGCTCAGCGAATGTCATTGGAAATGCCCCATCTGCACGCAAATCCTTGACTGTGATCGCCTCGATATCGCCCTCGAGTATCTTCTGCAGCTTGAGCACGCCGGGTTCTACAAACCACTCATCAGCCAAAGAACATGAGACAAGACACCGCTTCTCCCAAGTATAGCAACGGAGTGAAACAAGACGGGCATCTACACACGCTCAACTTCGGGAGCTGGTACGGCCTCGCATCCCATAGCCGGCAATCGTTGCTTGGCGGCATCGAAGCCAGTCCTGAAAATCCTGGAGATCTCGTCGATGTCATAGTTGTCAGGGAGCTGAAATGGGAAGACGTAGCGAAGCCAGCCCTTTGGGCCAATGCGCTCTAGGTGTGTCGGGCCTTCCATGTTCACTTATTAGCAACAGCGCGGCAGAAAAAGGACTGAAAAACATTGAAGGTAAATGGTCCTTATCCCAAATAATCCACGGCCCCGCGCCGCTTAAATATCGTTGATTTCCTGAGCGTGATTTGCCGAGAATACTTATTTGAGCGCACAGCAAGGTGGAGTACTCCACTTGACACTTGTCCATTCTCGCACCCTATCTCTGCCACCAAAGATGGGTACGTGCTTGGACCGCTGCCTTCAAAAGGCCCCGGGAATTTCTTGACTGTGCTAGCCGAGCAAGAGCTCAAAGCTGATGGCCTCAAGTGGGACTAGAACAGACCGTTGGTAGAGAGGGTGTTGGGCGGATCCTGCTGTGCTTACGCGGCCAACCTGCCTTCTCTGGGTGATACACACCAGATGCAAGGTTGTCATGCCTATCGCAATACACCAGGAACCAATTTTACGTTCTCCATACCGAGCCTAGGTACTACGGTATACAGACTCCCCTATCCAGCGTTAGTGGAGAAAATGTAAAAGGATTCACTAAGGGTTGCATAGGAAGGAGTGTGAACCACAAAAATCAGCGTTCAGGTTCTAGAACCTAAATGCAAAATACAGGACAACGCTGGGCCGGCCGCCGCAGGGTTTAGAAAACTCGACACGAGTCTCAGGAGTTCGACAAGTCCAGGACTTCGGCGGTCTGGTCCTTGTTTGCTGACAAGCTGTAGCATAGAAAGATGTCCTGGAAGGTCTAGTACTACCTCGCTACCAAGGATGAGCATAGTCGTGAAACAGAATTTATTACTTCTTCTACTACTCTCTTCCATGTAGATACTCATCAAATAGTATAGACAAGTTTTAATTTTAATTTTTCTAGACTCTAGCATCTATTTACCAGTAAATCTGACTTTAGTTTTGCAACCTGTATGATATGTACGAAGTGGTAAATCAACCTCCAGAGGTTGCATATACAACATGACGTACACGAATGAACCCACCAGTGTTGGCGTGAGAACACATAACGTGAAACTATTATGGTGTGAATTACGCGGTATAATCGTATGATCAAGTGGACTGGGACCCTCTCGGCCGTATTCATCCCCCCTGTTTGTAGATCGATCCACCGGAACGCTTGGAGTTCTTTCCGAAAATCCTTCCAGTTTCGTGAGATACGGAGTATCTTGTGCGGAGATATTGAATGTGCTAAACTTATCCGGGTTGAACACTACTACGTATGTTGGTATGTTCGCTGGGGTGCCCAACACCTACTTGCTGGGAATGCAATCCTTTTGCAAAGCGGTCAGAGCAGACACCCTTGGGCATGCGCGCCATATGCCTACTCCTCATATTCCTTCCGGTCGATCTCCTGCAGGACAACAGCAAGGTTGTTCGTCGGATAGACTGACTGTGCTGCAGAGTATTTCGAGGAATGGGCTGCTGATTTCCTTTACAACCCCCCTATCTCCCCCCCCCTTTCCGATGTCAACCCTAGAAGCCAGGAGACGAGGTTACGAAGTAAAAACCTGGAATGGGAGAAGCCCATGATTGTCCGCCATTGCGATAATACTTTACAGTATATTATGGTGATTGACTTTGCTGGAAAGCTATTGCGTCCGCTGTCTATGGACATGCGACACATGCTGCCCTGCCACAACCGCTGTAGTTTTAGATAGCCACTTGTTTCACCTTGATTGATCACATAACATGCGTTCTTTGGTATGAGCTGTTGCTATCGAGAATTGGTGGCAGGATTTCTGCGATGCGCAGCATGTCTGTAGAGGCAATAGAAAGCTACTATGGTGGAGGACGCAACGAGTCCAAGAGTGAGGACCAGAGTGGCTCCTTGATATTTTCCCCAGCAAGCTCTGACCAAGAGAACTTCCATTAAATTTTTATTCAAAAACAAAGGTCATAAGAGGTGTACAGTGACCCAAAGTACGACCCCTTGGTCCTCATGAAAATCTTACCAGGAACGGCAACGATCCAGTGTTTACGAATTAGGAACGCTCATCGAAGCTAGGAACTGTCCGTAATTTGAAAGCCTACAAGCAGCAGATATTTGGTTCCCATTTGGTTGGATCCTGTGCCCCACCCTAAACCCGAACCAAGCAGTCCGAGACGAGCTTCCTCAAATACTACTCATTGTAGCCCCTTTGCATTCGCAAAATCTTTCTCAAGGCGATTCTTGAGAAATATCAACCACATCAAAATCAGTACCTCCTCCTCATTGTCAGTCTGCAACGAGAGTGCCGCGATGGTTAACGCTGAGATTGAGGCTGTCTTCGGCCCAGCACCATCTGGAATCGACCTCAGCACGGACACGAGACCTGGCAACGACGCTGCCGTAGCGATTCTGCTTCTTATAGCGACCATCTCAGTCATCTTGCGCATGACAGCACGATCTATTACAGGTGCTGGCATAAAAAGCGATGACTATGTCATATTGTTGGCGCTGGTGAGCTTGGATGCTTCTCCCTGCAATTCCGTCATCCCCTTGTGTCTTTGATAATAACTCCAAAACAGGTATTTGTGTTTTGCTACCGCAGGTCTTACCTTCGCAGGTCTGTCGACCAGTTCCATAACCAACTGACTATAGTGCGGTCGAACTGTAATCTCACAAGAATCTTTTAGGAGGTGTATATGGCGCAGGAACACACGTGTGGACATTGACAGTCCCGAGAGTTGTGATGATCTATAAGGTTCGGCCCAGGTGTAAGCAGAAGAGTTCGAGGAGGAACAGACTGACAATTGTAGATTCTATTCGGGTATACCTTTATCTATGCGGCGGCGGTATCATCTACGAAAATCTCGATCCTTTTCTTCTATTACAGAATATTCCGAAAAAGCGCTGGTCACGTTTTTACTGTTTCCCTTGGAATTGGCGGCTTCCTAGCAGCTGCATACCCCATTATAATCTGGACAACAATGCCTACGTCTTGTCAGCCCACATCCTTCTTTTTGGGAACAGTTCACTGGCGTAGACGGCAAATGCGCTGTTGACATCAGTACCTTCTTTCTCGCCCTTGGTGTCATTAACATGATCAACGATATCATCGTCCTGCTCATCCCGATTCCCCAGATCTGGAAGCTGAACATGAGTCTGCGGAAGAGGCTTGGAGTCATCGGGGTTCTCACCCTTGGAAGTTTGTAAGGCACCTGTCCAGATCATAAGCAGCTTGGCTCACTTGAGCGGGCGGACTGAATCGATTGCTGACAAACTCGGTGCTCACAGCGTGTGCGTTGCAAGCGTAGTACGAATCCACTACTTAAGCATCTTTATGAGTGCCATTGATGTCACATACGTTATGGTTAGTATCTTCACAGCCGGTTTCAGCTTCTCCCACAGAGATTGCACACCTCACTCTCAATTGACTGCAATATTTTGTCTCGTTTTCATGGCGGGCCTGGAACTTGCTGGGCCAAGGGAGGGAAAGGAGATCGTCAAAGCCTTCTTTCTTTCTTTTTTTTCACCTTGTTTTGTCTTGGGCCAATGGAATCAGTGAGTGACTGCTGACTTATAACGCATGTAGGGCCCGGTCTTCATTTGGTCATCCGTGGAGCCCTCAGTCGGCATCTTGGGTGCTTGCATGCCAATGTTCCCACCGCTTGTCCGATTGGCCAAGGAGAAGGTAAGGACGGGCTACGCGGGTTATGCAAGCAACAACTCAACAAACCCAGTGACTGCGAGCACGTGGTCAGCACGACGAAAGGAAAACGATGGCACATACTTTGTGCGGATGAACGAGGATGAATATCAATTGACGAATATCGAGAGGGGGTCCGATCCGAATTTCCACGGCAAGGGGATCATGGTACAATCAGATATTGACCAGTCCACCTCGGTCGTCGCTAGATAAGCTGGAGGAATCATACTTATTAAAAGAAGTCGCTCACGTTGATTCTAGCTGTGTTCGGACCTCTTTGTATATATACTGTTCCTAGTCAGTTCTGGCGCAGGACCGCCGGCGGCACAGGAACCCAGTGCTATGCTTTCACAATCTAGATTACCAGTAATAAGAAAGACCAGGTGTCAAGACACAACGCCGTTACTCCGGGTTGCATAAAGCATTAACCACATAGCCTAGAATTGATATTTGCGTGATCCAAGCGAAACATGGCGGCCATGAGCGGAACCGAGTGGTCAATGTATTATACTTACCTCTTATTTCTCGCTTTGACGCGACCATGGGGTAGGAATGACTGCCCGCCCAACTTAGCTTCCTTCCCATCTTACTGGAGTTTCTTTCTACTTATTCAGCCGTAAATTTCATCCCAACTATCTGATACAAGAGATACGTGAAAGGGGGAAGCGCTAGCAGGCGGGCAATGTAGGGAGAATTCCAAGGTTTCTATATGTGTGAGTCCGACCGTTGCGCAGCTATAGACAGACCATCACCATTTCCAGTCAGCTGGGAGCGTTCACCCCTTTTAGCTATCGCGTAATACAGTATAAGTCGCAGGGGGTAATTTCCGGCCACCCTGGCCGGCCACACCGTATATATATATGTATATATATACCTAGGTATACATACATTGTTGGCTGGGACTTGTACTTACGTATGGAAAGATCGTGAAGATCACTGATCTGAATTGTAGTTGATGTTGTAGAAAAGCTATCTACTCTGGCCTGGGCGTGCGTGCGCGATATGAGCTATCCCATTGCGCACGCTGCGGGCCGCCCTGGCCACGTGACCCCCGTTGTGAGGCATTCACCACCAAGGCAATGCCACACTGGCAGTCTTTTTCTTTTCACGGTAGCTTCCCCTTCTCCCTCTTCAAGGCTTCTCCACGTATCCCCCCACACGGATGGTCAACTTATTGCCATCGACAAGGCGTTCCAATGCCTTGTTAAGCGATGCCTTGGTAAGGGCATCTGCTGGGTTGTCATCTCCATTGATCCATCGTATTTCTGCGATTTCTCGGCGCTCGTATGGTTCGCGGAATGCTATAATGTCAATTATCAGGCGCTTCTCCTATATAATCCCGAGCTTGACAAGGCATTCGTATAACGAATACGAATCTGTACAGATAATCAAGGGGATCGTCGGCAGTGACAGTCGCGCTGTCACCATCTTCAGGGTCGTGGCGAGGGAAATACTCATATCGACCCCATTGACTACTTCGTAGATATCGGAGGCTAGAATGCTTCGTGTGATGCGCTTGCACTTGGTCGAACTCCAGTGGATTAGGTTACTACGGATCGTGAATGTTGTCTCGGTAGCTTTCTCGTTGACGAGGGTGATGAGGAATCCCAGCTGGGAGTTTATATCTCGGTTGTTGGCAAACGATCTATCTGCAAAGATTATCAGCTTCGCCATGGCGAAGTCAATAGGAATATATCGTAGACTGCGCTGTAGATTGTCAGCTTGCTACGCCAGGCGCTTGTTGAGCTTGTTGCAAAAAGCCTTGTTAGGCTGGCGAGCTTGTGTAGCTATTGAAAGGTCGAACGAGGCTTCGGGCTGGCAGATTAAAGCAATATATGCGTCTCTGGCGCGTTGCTCGAGGTATTGTTGAGCGTGATTCTGTGCCTTGCCGTCGACCTTGTGGATCTTCGTGCTTTGTCTCTTCTGCCTTATCCAGAGATTGTCTTCTTCGAGCATCAGCTTCGCTCCGTTGAAGTTGATAGGCATATCCATCGTTAATTACATCTTGGGCTTCGCTCGCAGTTGTGCTTTCTGGAGCTTCTTTTCTTCTTTGGCTGAGAACTGAGGTATTACCAGCATTAGAGTGTCGTTTGTCTGCATGCCTATCAGGGCAAATAGCTTGCTGTTTATAATCAATAGGCATGGGTTGTATGTGGAGGGTGCTATTCCGAGCTCCGTTTGGTAGTGGGCTTGGTATATTGCGAACTAGTGGATATCAGCTTCAGCGATGCCATATAGAGGCCGAATAACGCGTATGATTATTCCCTTGGGGTAATTCTCCTTCAACTCTGCTGGGAGCATTGCTAAGATAGTCCTGAAGAGGTTGGTCTGCGGTTAAGAGTATGCTTGCGTGATATGTGTTAACTCTGAAGGGAAAGAAATGAATATGCGCTACAGAAGAGAAGGAAAGAAAGAGAGACTGCCAGTCAATCTGGCTGAGGCTATCTAGATGGTGGCTGCTGGCTGGCAGGGCCGTGCACGGCCCCAGGCCAGTGACTCACTGGCCCTCGCACAGAGCTTGATCAGTCAAATACTGAACGGTAGTAGCGCCACCGCTCTCATTATCCTCCTCTCCTTCTGAGCAGGAAGCATCATCTCTCTCATCAAAATCCAGCTCACAGCCCTCATAGCCTGCTAGGAAAGTACTGAAGTTGTCTGCTGGAGCATCTGTAAAGTGGCATTGGGCTGTGTATCGGGTATGGGCACGTCGACGTTCCTCAATGGGGTGTTTCGTAGACCAACAGCCTTCTCGATTGCAGACGAAGCACCTCTTCGTCCACTGGCGAGCTGGCTGGCGTATCCTGTCTCGTCCTCGGAAGCCTCCGCGCCCTCCACGGAAGTTTCCATGGCCTCGTCGATTATCGCTGTAACGGCGATCAAGATAGTACTGCCCTGTATCGTCTTGAGCAAAGGCGCCTGCCACCAGTGTACGGCTCAAGTGTGTCTCGATCGCTGATCGGAGGTTAGCAAAGAGCTTCTCACACTGGTGAGCTGGTTTGAAAAGTGCCATTTCGAGCTTTGGGACTCCACGGCACGCTCTGATAACCGCTTTTCTCAAGCTGTCCTCGCCCTGATAATCAATGCCTAGGGCTCGTTGGCATAGCTGAAGCTTGTCCAGCAGTATCTGAAGAGCTTCACGGGGTCTCTTCTCAGGGTTCTCTTGGCGTATTTTGGTGAATGTTGTTGTCCAATCCGTATAGTAGTAGTGATAATTGATCTCTATATCGAAATGGACTTTGATCTTCGTATAAGCTGTATAGAAGTCGTCGTCTACATCAACAGAGTGAAAGTAATACGTCTCTGCGCGTCCTGTAAGGATTCGAGGGAATACGGCGTGGAATTGGCTTGGTTGGATCTCTGCATGGTAATAGATGTTGAGAAGAATCTTTATCTTATCGTCGAGCAAATCGTAGGGGTCTCCAGTGTACTTCTGGTTACGATCGAAGATCTTCACGAACTGTGCCATCTTTTGGGGGTCTAATCGTTCGCTTGGCATTGGCTGCGGGGGCAGTGTGCTGTATGGCTTGTATAGCGTTGATCCTCGGTTGGACTAGGTCTGCTGTATCGGGGAGGGTTTGTACGAGGTCTGCTGGTGTGGCGGCATCGAGGGAATAGGGCGTTGAGTGCCCGAGGGTGTCGTCTGTGGGTATTCCTTCACTGCCTCCAGGATAACTGGTGGCGCTGGGGGTGCTGCTCGTGGGGCTGGCGTGTCTTCTTCCTTGAGCCGTTGAGAGGGCTGTCTGGATTGACTCCCAGACATCGACATTGCCTCCTCTTGATCCTGGCGAAGGACCAGCTGCTGTTGTTGTCTGTATGCTCGGCATTCAGGGGCAAAATTCATCACCATCATCTCCGACCGATCCCACTCGATAGGCTCGTCCCTGTGCACCAGTTCCGTCAATTGGGGAGCCATACGGCTGTTGTTCCGTCCTGTGAAGACGCCTTGCTGGCGCAAGAAGTTCTTGAAGGGGCGACGGTACGTGTTCGGTGTCCTCTCGAACATCGCTTGGGACTATCCCTCGAAGTCGTCTCGAATGGCGTAGAAGAGGTTGTTATTGTATAGCCATTCAGCAGTATAGTCCTTCATCGCTTTCGCTACTGCTGTAGCGAGGTGGGATATACTCGATCCCTCTGTGGCTGGAGTGGTCTATGCTTCTGGATCAATCACTTTCCAATGCACCGCATCGATATGGAATCCTTCCATCAGCGTCTCCAGCTGACTAGCATCTCCATTATCAGTCATCTTGTCGTTGTGTTGTGTATATGAATGGTGTTTTCGTGTGAATGGTTATGTCGCGTGATGGACGCGTATCTATCTTTGCCTCTAGAGAGTATGCACGAAAGCAGAGAGGTCTGAGGGCAAAGGAGATCTTGTTCAACGTCGTCCAGAGAGTCTGATATTTCACAGAGAGGTCTGGCGAAACGATCGTCGATGTGTAGCACAGATTCCTCGTCGAGAATAAGTATCCACCGTTTGCTTGCGCGCGCGATGCAAGGAGGTCTTCGAGAGTCTGTCTCTTCAACCTAGCTGTCTGTGATCAACCAAAGACAATCACTGATCAGTGTTGGCTGGGCCTGGTACGTACGTACGAAAGATTGTAAAAAGTCACTGTATTGAATTGGTTGATGTTGTTGATAGAAAAGCTATCTATGCTGGCCTGGGCGTGCGTGCGCGATATGGGCTATCCCCCATCGCTCACGGAACACACCCTGCCACGTGACCCCCGTTGTGAGGCATTCACCACCACAGGCAATGCCACATTTATATCTCATGGCATATAGAAAGTACAAATAAACGTTTTTCGTCGGAAGGTAGAGAATGCCCCGGGTCTAATATGTGTACCTGAATTGCTTGTTTTCAATGTCGGTGTGATCCTGCTCGTCTGCATCCAAGCCTACGGCTAGGACGTCGACGGTCGTTCCGTACTTTGAGTCCCTCCTACCGTTCTCGATTGTGCAAAAGAACCAGTAAGCTATGCCTGACGCCGCCATGAGACAGAAGGCGAACATCAAGGATCCAATGCCCAAAGAGTATTTGGGTGCCTGGTTCGCAAGATAGAATTGAGGGCCGACGATATTCCCGATTGCTGTTTGGGGGAAAATAATTAGTCAGTAGTGAGTACAGTACATCGAAACTGGACGTCAAAGCGGAGATGTGCTTCTTGTATTTGAGACTACTGTGAGAAGCAACTGTTGATCAGGCTTACCATAGATGACCGCGACAGAAACGCCCATGAAGCTCTTTTTAGTTGCCCCAGCTGTGTTGGAGGACTGAAGGCTAAGCATGAAGACCCAGGGAACGTTATACATGCCCATCAAGTACACTCCAGCTAGAGAGGCGTTGCGTGAAGAATTCGCATCAAGAGAGTGAACCATGGCTGCGCCAGCGAGACCGATCAACGCCGAGCTCACCCAGAAGATGCAGCGCATGTTGGGAACATAGCATGAGATGATGGATGTGACAGCAGCCGTGACGATGGAGACGGCCGCTTGGGGAGTGGCCATGAGAACTGTCTTGGTTTTGGAGAAGCCATATCCTGAGATAATGAGAGGATTAAAGTTGGTGATGCCAGAGTTTGCTATGCTGTAACCCAAGACACAAGTAAAGATGCAGTAACTTCTCGGGTCAAGCATGGCCTCTCTTATCTGCGAGAGTTGGAATCTCTAGAGGAAGAGGGTATTACTAAATGTCAGTACGCTATTGAGTGGTGCTTAGGTATAGAATGCTGCCAACCTTGTGCGTGTTGATGCCGGTCTGGTTTGAAGCGAGACGGACTTTGACCAGATTTTTCTCCGTCGAGTTGAAGAACCAGGCTTAGTTTGGAGAGTCTGGTAGGCCGAAGAACACCAAAATACCTATGAAAATCGTCGCACAACCATAAATGAGGAAGATTAACTGTATTTGGTTCATGCTGAGATTAGGAGCTGTATGAAGCCGATCAATGTGCATGTCGCTGTCCAGGTAGACATACTTACCTTCCAAGTAGATAAGGAGCTATTAATGCCATCGATAGCATAAGAGAGGATGCCGCCAAAGATTCCGGCAAACGTATTATACCACAGGGCTGTACGTAATGGCTGCTCTTCTCGTCGGTACCACATGGAATTGACAACAAGCATACAGGGGGAGCATTGCGGCCTCGAATACCCCCAGCAGGAATCTGATGGTAGCTAGACCAGCGAAGTTATGGCAGACGGCCATCAAGCAGATCGCAGCGCCCCAGAGCAAGAGACATACTCCAATGTACTTGCCGATGGGAACCTTGGTCATGAGCCACAAGTTTGGAAACTCCATCAAAAGATATCCGAAATAGAAGATGCTGCCGAGCCAGCTGTATTGTTGCCCAACGAGGTTGGCATCCTCTCGGATTCCGAATATGGCAGCGTAGCCGAGACCGTTCTTGTACAGTGGTGTCAAGTTGTCAGCTGATCTGTCTTGTGTGTAGGATATGGACCGGAAAACAAAGAAAGGAACAGCAAAAGTCTCACCTTGTCTAGAAAGGCCAAGGTCATGCTCACAACAATGAGGGGCATAACCACCAGGTCGGTCTTCAAGAGCATTCGCTTTGCTTGGGCTTCAGACATGAGCATTGTCTCTTCCTGAGAACTAGCACTATTTGAAGGTGTCCGATTTTCTTGTCTGACCACCTTCTCCTCCATTTCGGGCGTTGAACCCATCCTCAGCTGATCGCTTGCTGAAAAGGCGTTTGGGCTGAGGCTTGTGATAATAGGAGAGGAATCTCGGATCCGTCGCAGAGGTCAACTAAAGAAATCTCCAGGTAGTGGGCTGCCGACGCAGGGCTTGCTTCCCAAAAGTCAAGCCTGATTTTGGGGAAGAATATTCGTATCCATGGAAATTCGGAGGAGGCATTAATACTCTACACATAAAGGTTCATTCTGGCAATCATGCCAGATGAACAACCAGTGCAAATGTGGGTTATTTGTTCAATCACGTTATCTTGACCTTGCATTCGAAGACTCGGAGCTCGAGGAAGAGAATTAGTCGCTTCTCGGGGGTGGCCGAGCTGATAAGGAACAGAGCACGGACACTCCCAGTCTGGATGTCAAGGGGCCCATGTCCGGGCGTTCACTTACGATCTGTTGCGGAATTTGCAAGTTTTAATTACTCAGAAAGAAGGGGACAGTCGATGGACGACGATGCCCCCTTAAAGCGTTCTGTGATAAATTATATGCACAATTGTCATGAAGAGTAGAACACAGCGTCAAGACCACCCTGCATATGTCTCCTATTTCCTGATTCGTATATCATCTTCTGCCTTAATTTTTTTTTTCAGAGTCATAATGTGCATAGTGATATGATCTGGAGTTAGGGTTGAAAGGTTAAATACATCTATCTACTCTATCTTAATAGACGGCAAGGAGTCAACGGTCCTCGTTGCCCGCAACCCTTGCAAGATATCTTCTCTAGATCGACTAGTATCTCGGGCAACTTCCTGCATGTAAAGTTTCTGGATCATCTCTGTAATAGGCCCACGCTCGCCGTCCCCGATCTGCCGACCATCAACTTCCGTCACATGGATCTGTGATGGGAACGTTCCAGTACAGAAAGCCTCGTCAGCGCCATAGACCTCGGTGAGGGTGAAGTCGAGCTCGCGAACCACCAATCCGTGCGCGCGGCAGATATCAATCGTCTTTTGCCGAGTGATACCTTGCATCTGATTGTCCTTAGTGGGGGCCCATATCTCGTTATCTCTGACAATGAAGAAATTGACCGAGTTGCACGTCTTGACAAACCCACGCAGATCCAGCATAAGTGCTTCGTCCACGTTCATGAAGTTGGCGCTGATACATGCCTGTACGTCTGTCGCCTTTGAGATGTGATTCCACTGCTCGTCCTTGACATCAGGAGGACCGCGGCGGACCCAGGTGGTGCCAAGCCGCAGCCCCCGTGCCTTAGCGGAGCTATCCACGGCCTTGATCTCCGGGATGATGACGATGAGCGGGAGGCCAACGTTCACTTTTGGATTCTGGTATGGGGTTGTCTTCAAGCCCCTGCTTACTACCAGGCGAATGTGAACATGAGACTCGTTAGACATGTCGTTAGCGTCCAGAGTCCGATGGATGAGCTCAAGCAGATCTCCTTTGCTCAGGCCGAGGTCCATGAACATGGCCTTTGCAGACTGGAAGAGCCGGTTGATATGCTCACGGGCGAACTGAACACGGCCCTTGTTGGCGCGTATCCCTTCCTAACGAAGAAGAAAGTCAATGGATCGAGTTTCAAGATTCGGTGATCAAGGACAGGGCCCAAGGGGTAGTTCTTACCCAAATCCCATCTCCTATGAGGAAATTAGAGTCAAAGACGGACACAACAGCTTCTGCTCGAGGTACAATCTTGAATGTGCCCGTAAGTCCATCTCTCATGCCAATCTGCCAGCAGAATACGCGGTTAGGACCTTGGCCCAATATTCATTAGGAGCCGGTGGCTGCTCACCACAACACGCTCATTCTTGGCGTTGAAGACGGCCGTGTGGCTTGTCGCAGGCTGCTCAAGGGCGTCCGAACTCGCAGTCATCGTCAATGGTTAATGAGGCAGAAGTATAGGAGACGAGGATCTAATCAAGCAGCCCTCAATAATGAGCAGATTGTGACTTCGATGATGTTCTTATCACCTCGTAAGTTTTCCCCTATCCACGGAGACTCGGAGGCGCGGCTCTATTATAATCTGTTGTGGAGCTCGTTCGGCCGCCACCGAGAGCAACCACTTTTCTGGTCTGGCTTCTTCGGCCACAACCGAGCGTCCTAACGCAAATGGTTTCGGAGAGGACACGTGTCTTCCTTATTCACTTACGCGTTGCAATACTAAAGCTGGCTCAGCTAGTACTGTGCAGCTGGCTTGTTCGGTCGGATGTACGCAAAGAAAACAATTCATACCAACAATTATGCGGCGTAGGGTATTGATATTTAGTCCTGTTGTTTGGGACGTGAAAATTAAGAAGAGCCCGGCATGAGATCGCTTGGGTTGATCTCGTCCATCAAGCCGTCGTACCATGCCACTAAAGCCTCATCCGGGCCATTAACGCCGCCGTCCAAGATTCCAGTGAATCCGGTGACCTGACTCATATATGTGTCGGCCCAATCCCTCTGCGCGAATAATAGAGATGGACCGGTGTCCGTATCGGGCGGAAGCCCTGTTTGTGTTTCAAAAGTACTGTAGAAGCTGGGCGGCCCCGTGGCATCACCGTCTTCTATGGCATCTGGCCCATACACCTTGGCCCTAGCTGCCTGTAAAATGGCCCGGTACCTGTCCAGGCGAGAGTCTGGCATGTGGGCGGCGCCGCGCTCGAGAAGATTTAGTATGACAAATGTATTTGTCCTGTGCCGGTGTAACAAGGTCTCATCCGACTCTCCAGACATCCTGCTGGCGCTCATAGCATGCCAGTCGCAATAGACCGCTGCAAGGCCAGCCAGGAGTATGGCATGAAAATGTCGAAAGGAGCGGCAGACAGCGGCGATGCCTTCCTGAGCATCCAGCTTAGACCACTGCCGTACCGCACTTGCAGCGGCTCGGGAGCAGATGGAGACCATGTCGCGCGAGGGCACCATGAAGGTCGGCGAGGGCCGGTTCATCAGCAGTAGAATTGTACAATACTCTGCTTTCAGTTCCGCGTACTCTCTGGTACCTTTACAGTCGAGTGCGTCGAGGTCCCGTTTCCACTTGTCGAGGTCTTGGTGGATCAGGTCGAACTGGCTGACGATCTCCTGGAAGGTGGCCGAGTGGGATTTACCGTTGGGCCCGCGGGCGATATAGACTGACTCCGAGGCGCGGCCTGAGATTCGCCGCAATTTGATCATTGAATTGAACAGGGCAACCCCATGCGTGTGAAAGAATGGAGCAGCAGCAACCTCGTCGCCCACGAGACGGTCCATGCTGCTGATGGTGGGTGTCAGGGCGTAGATGGCGTGGTCACGGATGGAGAGGACTCGCCCCGTGAGGACCGATACCTAGCGCTCCAGGTTGTACACACACCACCAGGTCCTGTTACGAATCTCCAGCTCGTCTGTGGCGAACCCCCATCCTGTGTTGTGCCTATGCAGCCCTGTCTCCACCGCCATGGACATGGCATAACGGCTGAGCTGCCAGAGATCGTTGCAGTCACTCTTGGAGGTGGAGTTTAGCATCCAGACCATGATCAGCACAAGTGACTGCACGTCTTGTAAGCCCCTCCCGCGGCCGCTGAGGTGAGAAAAGAAGCGAAGGCTCGTCCTGAAGTAACTTCCGGGTTCGTTCATGTCCATCAAAGCCTTGTACTTCTTGGCGGCTTCGCCGGTGCACGCCGTGGCTGAGAGCGCCAGGACTACGAAGACGAGGAATTTCTCGAAATCTGTGCACTGGCCATGGTCTGCAAAGAGTCTTGCGAATGTGTGTCTCACCACTTGTAGTGATAGGCACGGCCACCAGACATGGACACGGGCAATGTATACTGAAAGAAGAAAGCGGGCGACTGGATAGGGCGGGAGGGCAGCATTGCGCA
Organism: Celoporthe dispersa; assembly: GCA_016584495.1. Lineage (NCBI taxonomy): Eukaryota > Fungi > Ascomycota > Sordariomycetes > Diaporthales > Cryphonectriaceae > Celoporthe > Celoporthe dispersa. The sequence goes on from WAID01000005.1 coordinate 430,394, forward strand.
TCGTAGCGTCTTGGGAAGGAGATTGGCGAGAAGTCGGGCAGTCTATGTCCGCTGGAACTAGATTGATGTGCCTGAAGAAGATGCGAACGAAGGTGGAGCCCGTAGCACTGCCGACTGGTCACTGTTAGGGAGACCTTGTAATTCAATACCGCCAGCAAGATTCACTCACCATATTTGTTCTCCGTGAAGTGATTTGGGCCGCCAATGGCTAGTATGCCGACCTCCTCGGCCTCGGCCCAGGCTTTGCTCCTCTCCGCCTGTCTTGGATGGGAATTCTGGGTCGAACTAGGCCTACGCTCCTCGGAGGCACGGAGTTCAGGTACATTGGTCTCCATGGACGAACGGTCAGCCGTGGCGACTTGGGCTCGGGCAAGTTCGGACTGCAGTTCTTGAATCCTGCCTTGTAGATGCGCGATGGCGGCATATGGGTAGGCCACACATTCCGTGATATTGCATTGTGCCTGGTGTTTGGCGCATGCCGAGCACTGAGGTACACGTAAATCACACTGAGGGATAGAATGGCAGTTAGCATAGAACAATATAGCACAGCACACTCCGGACCATGGGTGATGAAGGGCAAAAGGGCTGTCGGGATAGTGTGAGTGCCGGGCCCCCTTGAGGTGGAACTACCGTCCGAGACTAACCTTCACCTTACGAGAGTGACATCGGCTGCACGCTTTGGAAAAGCATGGAGGAAATTGGTTGTAAAATGACGCGTCCATGGTACATAATTGTTGAGCAGATATTCACCACCCCGCTTGAAGACCAGGTGGAAATCAGAAGTCTGAGGTTGACCTGCTTTCGGCGCCGACCGAGCAAGGGCCCCCCTGCTTGGCATCCGTCTCGGACGCGACCGAGGCCTGGTGCCTGCGCCTCATGCGCAACAAGGAAACGCCACGGTTAATTGATGTCCCAGCCACACGGGCTACAGTGATTCCATCTACAGCTGATCACGCAACCGCCCTAGGACAGCAATAGAACCTTTGCGTCTAGTGGTCCCAAGTTAAGAGGCTCTGAATCTATAATCATATGTCGGAGGAGGTCATCAGGGGTGAGAGGCAGGAGACTGCGGTGCCTCTAAGTCCAAAGATTTTCGACAGCCGTGGACGTAATGGCAACCCTTCCCTGTAATTAAAGGCGGATCCACCAGAAAACATACATTCTAGCTTAGAGTGGGCAACGATAGCTTCACGATATGATTGGTCAAACTGAGCCTATAAGAATCCACAAGGGAAGGAGGACGGCTTGCTTGTTCACTTGCAAGCCGCTTGCTTAAATTTACCGCTTGCTTGTCTTGAAAGGTACCTCTCAACCGTCAACTTAACTTGTCAAGAGGCTTGATTCCGCTTGACTTGCGTGGAACGTTGTGAGGTCAGCCAGTAGGTCGAGAAGGCTGTTCTTGCTAGCGGCGTCGTTTTTTGATTTCCCTGCAAGCTTTTGTAGGGCAGGTCAAGGGACTCTCCTCTCTCTATCTTCTCTACTTCTTCGATAGTCCCTTAAGATGGAATATGGAGCCTGCTTGTCGCTTCATTGTTTCGGGCTGCGAAGAGAATCGAGCCCTTGCAGTGATGTGGGAGATAGTCCACCAGTGCATGGCCGTCAAATAAGAGCTGAAGGTCATCAGCGTTATCGACAATCAAGAGCCATTCATTTGAATCGCTGTTGCTCAACGCCACCTTGACCAGCGCCTTGACATCTACCTTGTCCTCGTTGACTCCACCAACCTTAAGCAGATGCCCAATGTCCCGGTAGGCGCGCTCAAAGATGGTGGCGTCGACCGTCGCAACCCAGAAGACCGATAAAGTTTCTATCGCGGCCAAAGGGAACGAGCCAGATGCCTTATTGTAGGCAAGTAAATGATGAAATTCGAGCAATAAATCATGTAAACTGCACCTATAATATATTATGAACTCATTCCCTACAAGGGCTGTATCTAACTTCCGTTCATGGGCTTCATACGCGTGACCTTGTTCGGCTGAATCCTACCAAGCAGCACCCGAGCAAAGACTGCTGCTTTGCCCGCTGCATAATTTCTCCAGACGTCGTTCTTGTGCGAATCGGCATAATCGGAAATGCCCCGTATGGCCAAGCACGGTCTGTTCACCCCTACCCCTGCTGCTTCCATCTCGATGCAATGAACGCCACCACAAAGCTGGCTGATCTGATCTCTCCTAGCTCCATCCTGCATTACCGAGTTGCCGCAAGCAATCCTGCCCTGGTGGAAGACAAATTGTCCTGAATGATGTTGGGTTCGTTCCGGTCGATGAACGCGGTTGGATGGAATGCGGCAGCACGTACTGCAGCTGCTTCCGTACTCTCCGACATGCTTGGCTCTGGGCTGAAAGAGCAAATCATGTGCAAGGCCGGGATGCGAGAACTTGGCATGATTGTAATGTCGCAGCTTTGCAAGATGCTTGTCAAAGTCAGTCTTGCCCAGCTCGTGGTCTGACGTCAATATGGCCAGCGCACTCAGGAGGACTCGGTCAGGATTGTCCATGGTGCCGAGCAGCTCAAACTTCCCGTCCACCTTCGTCCTTCCCGACTCGAAGTAGACACAGGCTGGTTTCCCGTCGCCGGGCCACCCGACGACCACATCTCCTAGGTGCACGTCCTTCATCGGGTTACTTGGCGGGCCGGGCTGGGGCACGCCGCCTCCTATGCCAACCAAGACTGCCATTTTGATGTTGGGGAACGTTTTGAACAGTGAGCCCGTGACACGGCCGGCGTTGACATTGCCTGTCATTCCCTGGGGGCAGGTGGCGAGGACGACGTTGTGGCCCGCGACCGTGCCACAAATGTAGGTGTTATCATCGTAAGATGCATCGTAGGACGGGGACTGGTGTTCCTCGTCAAGCATCAGGCGCGACGGCAGAAGCTCGAGGCTCGCTACGGGGCAGATCCATGCGACATGGTAATCCGTCCGTTGCAACCTCTTCTGTGCCATCGCTAGCTGCCTGCCGTCTTTAAGCAGGAATCAGAGCATCGAGTAAAGATCGTAGGCTGAAGGTCGGGCGTGCAAGGCAAGCTTCCTAGGCAGGCCGAGAATGACTTAACCAAGAGGGTAGATAGATATACACAAGAGTGATGCAATTGAAGTATAAGATTCTATAAGCCTTGGCTCAAAGTTGTTCAAAACTGAGATGCGGGATAGGACCGTAGAAGAAGAGTGCGGAGAATTTATGAGGAAGAATGGCTGCGCCTTTCTCTACTTCGCTCCTCTCGCCCCCAATGTAAGTATGCACGTTAGCCGCTAGAATGCTTCATGTGTGTCTATATCAGGCATAGTCGTGGGCGAAGCAAGCCAACCTGCATGCCAGCTTAAGTTTCGTGCTCTTTTGCATACTTGTTACTTGACATGTCATTTTCCATTTGTAAAAATCGTCTGTTGGACCTCGTTACGCGCCGAAGGGTAACAAGGGTGGTATTTTTTTTTAAATAAAAACAAAAGAATATGCGATCTGATTGGAAGCGGAAGCTCAGACTGCCTTGTTGAGTTACTGTAGCATCTGTTTCAATTTCGACTCAGCTGAGAAGCGAATACGGCTAGCGGGCGCGTAGATGCGGGGGTGGGCGGCTGTGAAGGTCTCTTGATTGAACCATACTGACTTGGTACCAAATGGTTCTCGTGACCGGAGCAGCTTGCCCAAGTATGGGATCCATATGCTCTGCCTGACTTGTTCACATTGATAGTCTTATCTTGCTTTTGGTACGTATAATATCGTACTTTTTAAATATAAAGTACTATTGCGTTCGCTGCGACCCTATCCAAATATACCTTGTAGGCATGGTGCATTTTACACAACGCCGAGACTGAGAAGTACCTACTATCATCAATCACCAAACTGCGGCGGTGAGCGAATTACCCGTGGGCCAGGAGGGCTAGCGGGTAATGCCCACTTGCTGTGCATGCAGGCTGCGACAGATGGGGTCATACACAGCCAACAGCCTTTCAAAAGATGATAAATTTCCTCTAAAAAAGAAAAAAGTTCACGAATTTGAGTGCCCTTGATAAATCTATGTTTCAAATGTTTTGATCGTCCCTGGCAACCTCAAATCAGTATCGACAGTCATGACCAACCTAGAGCAACAACAATCAACAGATGTGGCGGATGAATTCTACCAGCATTGGCTCACTGCTACCGACGACAACAATCTCACCCTGCATGGCTTTCGCCGCTTCAAGACTACACATCTCCTCAGTCTCCGATTTTTGGAAGGTGAGATTGCCAGGAAAGACCGTCAAATATACCAGGCTGGTCTCCGTTTAAACTATGACCTCCCCCTCTCGGGACAGGCTTGGTTTACAAGACAGCAAAAGAGACCAGCACGTTCCCGATATAAGCGAATCTATTACACGGGAGTTAGTGCTGGAACTCCGAGACCTGCTTAAACAATACGGTAAGTACGTCGTAGCAGCAATGTATGTGTCGTATAACTAACGGATCAATTTTATTAGATGAGGGCTTGATTGCCTTTAACACCATCATGTCTATGGAGACATGCTCGCTTCTCGACGACATGAAGCAGGCCAGCGCGCGAACGGATCTAACCCTGTCGGAAATATACAATACGAGGTTGATCAGAACAGACCTCAGTACACGAACACGGACGGACCCATTCCAACGCTGGATCCACCGTCAGCTGCGAGCCCTCAAATACCGGAATCTGTCTACCAATACCCAAAACAATATCGATGGCTCCAGCTTGCTTCATGGACCTCGCCTCTGGTCGTTTAATAACTCTGGACTCATAGCATCGATACTGGGTCGCGTCATTACTGCGATCATGACAGGCGTTTTTCTTATCATTCCGCTGGTCATTTTGTCGATCGACCTACCGCGGCATACTCAACTGATCATTGTTGCAGCCTGGATCCTGGGTTTTTCGTTTTCCGTAGCGATTATGATGAGGGTATCTAATCTGGAGATGATGGCTGTGTCTGCAGCCTATGCAGCGGTGCTCTCAGTCTTTGTTTCATAATTCGAAGGCGGAAAAAAAGGGACCATATCAGTGGACGGAGAAGCAGGCATGGCGAAGGTACCAATAATTATGTCAGAAGCAGGTCAAATCCGTATGAGATTGTCAGTTTATGACGTCTTGTATGAACCATACATTCAGAGCCTGCCTAAAGGCTTTCCCTTTGGCAAAGTGAAGTTCATTTGATCTTGAAAACTGATAAGCCGTGACCGCGTCCAACGTCGGAGAAACCCAGGTAACAGATGCAGCGACTCCTTTCGGCACGAGCGACAAAGTACACTTGCAGGATTCATTTGTGAATTGAGCCACACTACCATGCTCCTATTCTCCCATAGCTACCATGCGTGATGAGTGGCTGGGCTCAGAAGCAGTGCCCAGCGCGGGGGCATTCCTTGTCTCCGCACCATAATTATTTCCTCGGCATTTCGGCGTTTATAGCTGGTACAGTAATCAGTGGTTGTTATACGAAATGTTACTGGAAGACATTATCCTGCTAGTTTTAGTCAGCAGTGCCCTGGTAGGCTGTTCGCGACAAAAGGCTCAGCTGACGTAAACACCATATGACCGGAGGCCGCTGGGGCGCAACCGTCCTCATTTTGCGTTCATATACAAGACGTATCACCCACTGCTGCAGACTAAGGCACGGGCAGGCGTACATCTGCTTGGCTCAGGCGAGGACATGTGAATCTGCCTAAGCCTCACACATCTCACCTCGCCCTTCTCGGGTCATTTGAGCTTACTATCGGCAGCAATATGCCCAATACCGGGAGACCAAGCCGCGACTGTCATCTTTGCCGAAGGAGAAGAGTCAAGGTAGGTATGATGCCGTGTTCTTTTGGTGCCACGGCCACAGCACTGCTCCTTTTTTTCTCGACCAAGGCTGATAGTTTCGACGTGATCAGTGCGACCTCACCAAGCCGTCCTGCCTAAGATGTCTCAAATACGGTGAGGAGTGTCCTGGCTATCGACCGATCTCAGACCTTATGTTTCAGAACGAGGATATCTCCTCACTAGAGAGGTCGCAGGGCAAGCCAGAACGGAGACGGGCCGAGAGGACCGGAACTGCTGGGAATGCTGGGACCATTGTTGCATTTGTACCACAAAACACAGCCTCAGGCCGAACGCGCCCCAGAGTGAGGACGCAGCCGGTGCTTCCAAGTGGTTCTCCTCAAGCTTCCGATTTACTCCCACCATCTGAGCTCCGGTGGGAGCCGCCGCTCCTCCTTACCCTGCCGGAGACGTTGAGCGCTCACGCTGTTCCTCTGCTGCTGGAGCAGTACTCTGCACGCTCTGTTTCGTCGAGCTCCTCAGCACAGCACTATGGCTACCACGACTTCTTGCCTGGGCTCCTTGAGCGGAGCAATGACTGCCTCAAGCTTGCCGTCGAGGCCTTCACGGACGCATATGTTAAGAACCACTCAAACGACAGCCTCACACCGGTCCACCGGCCCTCTCGTGTATATGGCTCGGCCCTGCAGGCAGTCAATGCATCCTTGCGCGATCCGAGGAGCAGATCCCAGGATGCAACATTGGCTGCGGTGTGGCTGCTTGGAAACTACGAGGTGAGGGCTCACGGGACAGAGGCTTGTCTTCGCATGCGCTTGCCAACCCCGAAATTCCCAAGACTGACGTTATGAATACGTACATCAGATCATCTCAGCATCTCCCATGACTATGCGTCCGCTGGATGGGGCATGGGGACGAGGACCGGCTGCTTGGTACATCCACTCTCAGGGATTAGCAAGCATCCTCCGGCTCAGGGGCATCGAGCAGCTGTCGACGCGAGCGGGAAGAAACCTCTTCTGGGTAGCACTGAGCACTATTGCAAGTACACCTTTGCAAACAACGACAATTTTGCACGGACATAAAGCTGACTAATATTTTTGACCGCCAGCAAAGCAGCTATATCCTCACGAACCAAGCTCTGCTCGAAGACGTGACGGTCTGGCTCGACACCATCGCCTCGAGCCTGCAGCCAATAGACATGGTTCCGTTATTGGTCAGCCGGTACGTCTATCACGCCACTGCGATATCGAGCCAAATAAATCGCATGTTGCTTGCCATGGAGGACCCATGTGATATGGGGCCTGAAGTGGTTCTGGATCTCACTTCGCGGGCACGGAGTCTGGACGTCACGTACACGCTGGAGAGCATGCCGACCAACTCGCAAGAAGTTGAACTTCATATGTGGACCATCTACAGGATGGCGTTGATCAAGATGCACTACCACCTGATCCTGCTGATCAACTTCGTCGACGACTCTGACGCTGGGATTTTCTCAGGTGAGCAGCTGGAGTACCTACGAGGTGAGCGGGCAGCCAGCCTGCGCAAGATCCGTCAGGTAGGAGATGAGGTTTTGAACGCGGCAAGCGACGTGTTTTATGCTATGCCACATGGCACGAGTCTGAGGGGAGGTGGAGAGAGCAGCCGGCGGGGCCAGGTCGCGACCTGCTGGGCTGATGCGCTCCGCCTGCTTGCTGCTGTCAGCCTGGTACAAGGGCTGCCATCGATGACGGACGAGCAGAGACGGAGGGCTGAGATCAGCCTGGACGTGATTGGTTTGCGGTTCAGGATTTTCCAGGCACTGGTGCGCAAGTTTCGAGTACCGCCAATGCCAGCGCATGCCAGGTGGAGACAGGACAAAGTACAGGATATCATATAAGATAGATATTAGATCGAAGATGCGAGAGACAGCGAGTCACAGGCCCGTGCGTTAGCTGAGTGGTATGCACCTGCCCAGGCCGTTTCTGTAGAGTAGCTTCAGCGAGGGCTGGCTTTTGGCATCCTTTCTCTCTTCCTTTTCTTTCTCTAGCGCACACCTGGATTGAGGCCATTCACACAGGTGATGACCCCTCTGACTCCCTTTCTCATCGATTCTTGCGATATTTATCGTTTGTTCGACCTATAGCAACGATAATGCATGTGGTTTCGCTTCGAATTACGCTCAACACGGCGAAATTCACCAAAAATAACAGAACGAAGGCCCAGAAAGCCCTCTCAACCGATCTGAGCGAGGGCCAGTGACTCATGGCCCCATGTGCACCTGGCAGCCACCTGCCTTCCCTCTAAAAAAGCCCCAGCCTGGCTTGTTCTTTTTTCTTCTTCCTTCGGCTCAACCCTCAGTTCAGAGCATATTACGATTTCAAGCCCTCGCTTGTCTCGTTTGCCTCGTTTCCCTTTCTTCCTCTTTGATTACGCGACATTTGGCATCGTTCCCTGGACCTCTGGAAACAAGCATCCACGGGCCTCGCCTCGAACTGCGCTCAGTGAAACCTACCAAAACACCAAAGAAGGCCTTGAAAAGCCTCCCTACTAGCCCGCCAGGGTAGCTAAGCAATCCCGATACTCACCAACCAATTGATGAACTATTCCAACGATGAAGTAGAAAGAGAGAACATCTAGGACCGGTCCGATTGTCAGAGTACCACTCATGAAAACCATATGGGCTTTCAGAACCCTCTCTTCCTAGCAATACCCACCCACCGAGGCTGAGAACACATTCAAGATGGAGGACCTTACCACCCCACCGATGTATGTCACACAGAATTCTATCCCGATGCTGCTGGGCGACAAGAACCTGGAGAATTGGATCGAGATGGTGGGTGCTACGTTGGAGCCCTTGGACCTGATCAAATACGTCGAGTCGTCTATACCGGAGCCAAACCAACACACCCGTCCGAATGAGTGGTCCACCTGGACGTGACAGCGAGGCCTTGTTGTTTGCATGCTTCAGGGGACCCTCCACAAGGTCAGAGGTACCCTCAGGAATACGGGCCTTGCTTTCAAGGAGCGGGATCCGTACGTGATCTATTATAGCACGGTGGTGAAGACCATCCTTAGACACTCGGAAGGCGACATCAGCCAAACCGCGGTCCGTTTTTTAACCTGCCAAGTGTCAGAATACACCACACTCCAAGCATTTCATAGCGACCTTCAGTACATGCGCCGACGCATGATAGAGTTCAACTGGGACCCGTCGGATGGCTTCATGATAGCCCTTGTGCTGAAGAAGATCGAAGATGTGCTGCCAGAGGCCTACACACTCGCCAGCTGGGATCATAGGGCTGGCAGACTGACTTGGGACAACCTGATGGCTGAACTCAATAAGGCCATCGTCGCTGGCACTGACACTTAGGCCTTTGCGTCAATCGAGAAGTCATCAGTTCCTACACAAGGCGGCGGGAGCCGAGGGGTGGACTCCACGGTCTGGCCCGGGGAGGGCTCGTTGCCCAACAAGGGTGTTGTCAACGCGACGGAGTTGCCAGAGTCCATCCTGAAGAAATTACGGTGGTGTTGCGACTGCACCAAGCTGCTGCTTAGCTCCTGGAAGCACTGCTCGAAATGTGCCAAGTGTCACCCTCGGCGGTCAATGATGATTATATTAACGTCCGAATGTAAGTTTAGGGTAAGTACGCTTCTTTCTCCGTAACATGCTAACCTATTTCCAGATTTTAATCCGTGTGACTTCCCTTACTCAAGGCCTCCCGAGCGGCATGAGGACGGGTGGAGCGTCTACCTTTTCGCTTGACAAAGGAGAGAAAAAGCAAACAAAAGCAACTAAGCGATTTTTGAATCAAATCCGCGGCTCGGGGGTTGAATTCCGAGCCAGGGGATCATAGACCCCCGTGTCCTCGACCAGGTCACGAAATGCAAACCATCCTGTCGTGCTCAGGATTTCCTCCAGTTCGTGGCCCCGCCTCAATCCCCTGGGGATCTTGTTCCTGACAAGGGGACACTGTAGGAAGGAAGTGTCCAGCCTCTCTGGGCTGACCACACCGACACCTCTGTCCAGTGTGGTCGTGCCCGAACCTCTCATGGTAGCTGACAAAGTCGCCGTGTCCTGTTCTTTCCGCGAGATATCGTGCTAGGATTCCTCTTGGCAGGTTCAGTTCCGGCGGCCTGTTGGTCACTCCCAAGCTCCAATTTTGATACTTGGCTGGTTGGTTTACCGCCCACCAGGAATTGAAAATTTCCTTCCTTTCCCTCCCTGCCTTGGGGTCTCATTGACCCTGCGAACCAAGGGGTGTCGCTTGGCCAACGTGCGGAGGCGTAGTCCGCTCCGTAGACGTATTCTTTCGAGTGCAACCTCCGCAGGTGGAAGCCCACTTTCTCTGTGTAGGACAGGTATGGGCGTGGTTTTCCATACAGGTAGGACCGCCTTTGCTACCGTCCTGATGGACTTATTGACCACTTCCAGCCTTTGTCCTTGTCCTGTCCTTGTATTTCCTATAGCTAGCTACCTTCCATATGAGATTACACAAGGGGAACTATAGTCAGGAGGGTGGACAAAGCCCTCCTAATGGACTACCGGCCGCCGACTCTTCACCGCCCAGCCAGTCACCACATAAACACAAGGTTTGCACCTTAAGCCCGACGCAACCCCAAGTCAGGTCTGTTGTCGGACCGACATGCGCATCCGTCCTCTCCGGCCAGAATACTATCTCTTCCGTTCCAGCCTGCCGGCGACACCCTTCACATCGCTGTGCGGTCTCAGTGCGAATGGGAGACCCAAGAGGGGCCGGCGACACCACGCACAATGCCCATCCACGGCACCAGTCCCCCGCCGGTTCCCAAGAAACCTTGGTGCTACAAGTAGACATGAATGCGACGGGTTCCTCCTGTCCTCCAAGCACGATGTGAAACCCCAGTGCGAGTGAGGGGCATGCCACGCCTCAGTCATAATATTCTGCCACGGCCCACTTTCCACGGGGTGTACCAAGGGTGCGAAACCAAGGCCGTGCCACCGCATCCAGCTTCCCGTTGCCCACCGCCGTCTCCGGCCGAGATTCGGCACATCATTGACCAGGCCAGTGATCTCAGATATATACCGTTTTCGGTGGACCGACCATGTCTTGCCGTGTGAGTCCCCCAGAGAGCCATCACGCCGGCACAGCTCTTCCGACCCCGCGCACGACTAACCAACCCCCTTTGAACGGCACTGCCTCCTCGCTGCTCTGCAGTCCCAGAAGGAGTGAAGGGGCGAAAGGGTGCCCTGTCGATAGTCCCATTGTTCACTACCGTCGGGTGGTTCTCAGCCGATTTCCCTTTCTCTTAAACCGTATTGTCAAGCCACCGAGGTGGGAGCTGCTTCCATCCAGAAGCATCACAAGTCGAGTGGTCACGCTGGCACGCCCCGCGGCGAGGGACGGAATCACCGCTTGCGAGACTGGACCTTTATCGATGCACCGCTGCGCGGGCGGTGCGCCGTGCCGACGACCGACTTCTAGCCAAAATAGGGTCGCCGGAGAAGAATCCGATGGTTATAGGGTTGTTTATCGATGAAGCGGGGGGCTGGGAGATGGGTGAAGGGGTGGTGTTGAGGACAACCGCATCGTGAAAATTTCTGTCGAAGGCGGGGGCACTGTTAGGGTGAACAGTGTTGGCTCCCTAACCTTTCTTAACAAGGTGGTCCGTGCACCTATGCCAAGAAAGTTGATGTTAGGTTGAAGTTGCCCTCGGCGGTCAAGACGGTGTGAAGAGGACAAACAAAGCCGGTCAGGCCAGCTAAGTTCGTCAACTACAGTAATATCACCAATAGTGTTTGGAAACACCAACCTCGGCGGCAGGACCGTTGCCACGGCCATCCCTGCCCACGTCGAGAACGGAAAGCTATCAAAGCATAGCATTAATGAAAGCACCGAAGCCTCTGAGATGATCTTAAACAATTCGAAGTAACTCACGGAACGATCTCAGTTGCTTGAGCTGGAGGACACCGAATAAGCAGCTGTGTGGAAGCTGTCATGGGGGGGAGGTCCCAGGCTACAGAGGGACCAGGGCCTCCTGGTTTCTTGAATGAGGCCATCACCGGTAAATGGCCCCTGGGTACTCAGTAGTCCGGGTAAGGCATTCACAGCATAGCTGTTCCATTTGGACTAGTGCCAATGGGCTCTCAGTATTAAATAGAGATGCCTTTGGAACATAGATATAGATTGACTCAGTCCATCGAACTTTCTAACATTCGCAATGCCCTTTAGTGTGCTTTCCGCAGGAACAGAGAATCCAAACAGCTAATAAATAGACGGAAAGAAGCTATATTAAGGAAAGCAGAAACACAAAAGCCGCTATTTTTCATCAGGCGCGTCTATTAACCACTCGGTATAACACATATTGGTATGAATCTACCCTCATACTTGGTAATTCAGTTGCCAGATACACTGCCTGGTAGCCGATTCATATATCCGCATAAGTGGTTGGGGCTCAAAGGGAAAGAAAATTACTGGATATCCAGGTAAGGCAATGCAGTCATAGTGGCTAGCACTTATTCTTTGGCGACTAACTATGGAAAAAATTAAATCTGCAGAGAAATACTTGACCAATCTTTACGCCAATCCTTACTACCCTTCTTGCGGGGCCAGACACGGCGAAATATCCGCACGGCCTCTGAGCTTGCAACCTTCCCTTTCTTCGCTTGCAAGCTATACTGGTCTGTCAATTTTTGATCGCGGGCCTCTCTCGCTCGTCGACCCAGTTCCCTAACGTTGATGATATCCTTGTCGTCTCGAGCAACCCGCTCAATTAGCCACGAGCGGCTCAGATTGTCAACGACATTGGATATGTCAGTATCTTTTACGGGTTCGCCAAATTTGCCGCCCCCGGTGGTCCACAGTTTGAGAGACTTCAACTGTTCGCCTACCTTGTCCCGGCAGATGATGTCCCAGATTGATCGCGCCAGCACCTCATCCACCGCACAGTTCATGAAGATTTCGCGCAGATGGCCCTTCTTCACGAATGGAAGTACGGAAAAGGGCTCGCGATCGCCTTTTCTGAATGAAGGATCGTCTCTCGAGGTGCTATCTCGATTGACCTGCCAGTCAGAACAGTCCAGGGTAAGGAGAAGGGATTGTAAATGTTCCATCTTGCCGAAGCCTCTATAGACCTCAGCCTCAAGCGCATTGGATTTCTTGCGTTTGACCGGAATAGCCAGCTCTTGCAACGCCGGACACTGGGTTTGGATTTGAAGCACATGCTCCTTTGTGAAAATCATAGGTATGTCCCGCCGAGTTCGGCCGCTTGATGTGAGGAATGCGTACCCAGACGGACGTAGACTCAGCTTCTTCAACGTCCGCCCATGTCGGTATAGAATGGCGTCCAGGATTTCGGGCTCGAGCGGGCCGGACACTGAGAGCTCATCAAGAGGTTCGAAGGCCCTGAAAAGGGCGATGGCATTATTGGCGTAATTGGGCCTCTCAAAAAAGTGGTCGTCGCGTCGTAGATGAATGCGAAGTGTCTTCACGCGTGGGAAGGAGCAGTGCTGAGCAATCCACTCCATCTCCTCACCATTCATCCCGACCTCGCACCCGTAATTTCCCCCAAGGGCCAGGTGACGCAGGGAGCTGAAGTCTGTATGCCGAGCCCAGGTCTGGAAAAGATCCGGCGACCATTCTACCGCCCCTATAAGTGACAGAGAGGTCAGAGACCCGATAGCTTCACCGGGGACAAAGCCCGGAAGACCTCGCCATGGCGGTCGGCGGCGGTATCTCGTCGGCAACATCCCCGCTCTAAGCTTCATCACATGAACTTCCTTCAGGTTGGGAGCAAGACCGGCAACGAGCTCCATCATCGCCTCTTGGTTGAAATCATCGTCACCGTTCGAATGCCGCCAGGGGCATCGAACCTTCACACTATATAAACACGGAGACGTGGCCATAGCCATCTCATAAGGATGCGGGGTATCCGATAGTAGGCTTCGCAGTCGGAATGTGAGGTGGTAGAGTTTGCATTGGGGATGGTGCTTGTGGAGGGCGTCGAGAAGGCTGGGCGGAAATTGATTCTGGCAGTCGTATACCAGTCTGGTTAGATATGGTAGTGTTTTGGTCAAGCTGGCGACTGGTGTCCATGCCATATTCTCTTCGGAAGATCTTTCGATAACATGTTTATCGTGGCAGACATGCGAACCAAGAGGAACTAGTTCTTCATCACTCAGGATTTCGTCAACGCCAGTCGATTTGAACCAGGCTATAGCCTGGTCGTCATCGTCCGACATCCCCGTCTCGTTTCTCGGTCCACCAGATCCCTCGACATCCAAACGTAGGATCCCTTTCATGCTGAGACAGCGGACGTGGCGGGCGGACTCTGTACGGGAGAGAGTCTTGACGAGTGTATCAACGTCGCGTTGCAACGCCTCGCGACTGCGAATTGTGAGGTAGATTTGGTGAAAGATTGACGGAATAGTGGCGCTATGGCAAGTTTTGCTTGCTAAACTAAATGCATAAAGACTCGGTCGATGCAAGTTGTCAAGACAACCCGCTATCTGCTGCAACGTTTCAAGTGGTAGACCACGCAGGTCTAGCTTGGTGGAGTCCATTGCTATGATTGACACAGCTCAGTCAAAGTGGCAAGAAGTAGGTTGAATGATTCTGAGAGCCGGTTTGTTTGAAAATTTATAGAATAGGAGGATTTCAGGCAGCAGCCGGAGTCATAATATAATGCCTCCCACTAAGTACTCAGTGGTAGGTAGTATGTAGAACCTTGGGGCTTACATTCTACTGGGGCAGCCTGGGACTGGCAGCATGTTACATCATATTATAACAAGAGATTCTGTAGCAGGTGAGCAGCAGGCATGGGGGCCAGAGCTGCTGGCTGCAGAGAAATCCAGTGGCCTGGGAGGCCATTCTGAGGAGTAGCTGACTAAACCCAAGCTTCATTTATCAGTACCACCCCCAAGAAGCGACAAGTATCAGTGGGGGACCGCACGCGAATTTTCCGCTTCTGGCAGCGATGACACGCGAGACGCACTCGGCATCGACTGCGTCCTTCGCGTACGCCTGAGCTCTTGTCCGCCCCTCGCTCCTGAGCCTCGCTCCTGAGGCGCCACCTGTATGTTGTCCGGTTCGGTCATTGTCCCGTTGCGGGCAGGTTGGGGAACAGCCCGTGAGGTTCCGCTAATTATCAAGGCTTAAAATCGCTGCGCCATGGGGGCTTGCTTTCGGAACCCATTTTGGTAGCTCCAGTGCTGCTTGACTAAGTGTCACACGGCAGGCAAACCTGGACAAAGACAGAGCCCTATGGCGCACCATACGATCCTTACCTTCCCCAGGTCGCATTTCTTTCTTCCTTCTGCCATCAATAAACACCTCGACCATAACGCTCTATCCCTTCTGCCATCAACAAAAACCATAACACTCCATCCCTTCTGCCATCAACAAACATCTCCATCTCAACACTCCAACTTCTGAAGTCTCAAATCTTCCAGATCCACGATGGCTGCATCACCTCTGTCCCCCATGTCTATATCTACCCCACCAACTTCTGTGATGGCAGACGATGATGATGATAATATACCGAAAATGCGATTCACAACTGTCGAGCGATTCAACCAAGAACTGGCCCGCATTGGTCCCCAAGACTTGATTATAGTCACAGGTATTTTTTCTTCATTTTTTTCTGATTCGGTCTATCTTATACTGACTATCTAATTAGATGTCAGTCCTATCGATTTCGATTCTCTTAATCGCGAAAGTCAACGACCGAAAATCCGTTTGCGCCGATACAATGCTCAATCGCAGATAGTCTTCATTACAATTCCTACTGCAGGACATGAAGCTATGCATGTTTACATATACGAAAAATTCCTCGCTCAGGTTGTTATTATGGGTTCGGGAAGCAGATGGCGTGGTAAAGCGGCTACTACCTATAATGCAAAACCAAGTATTGGGGCTGGTGGTGGAAGCGGACAGGGCGATTCTTCAGGAGGCCCATCTCCAGAGCGCAATGGATCAAATGCTTGGCCAACACTTGTCATTGAAGCTGGATATTCCGAATCCCAGCAATACTTACGACAAGATATGAGATGGTGGTTTGCTGCATCGGATCACGATGTGAAAAATGTGCTTCTAATCAAATGGGATCAAAGACGATCAGAAATCACAATTGAAAGATGGGAAGAGGAGGTACCAATCCAACGATCTGGAGCAACAAACACCCGATCTACAGGAACACTAGCACCAGTACTGCGGCAGACAATTATTATCACCAAGAATCCGACAATTCCACCAACATTCAGCATCGTTAGTAGCGCGCTGGTGTTGTCTTTCAGGCTTCTTTTCTTACGGAATCCAGACCCTGGAGAACATGATATTGTTTTCAGTGTTCAAGAGCTGGAGGAGTATGCAAGAGCAGTATGGGAGTCTATGGACTGATTGATGCCCAGCCAAAAAGGCCGAGGAGATCAAGGGAGGAAGGATGCTGCAGATATGTGATAGTCAAGCTCAATTAGGACCAAATTCTACCTTTTACAGCGCTGAGACGCCGCTCGGGCCACGAATCTGCGGCACGGCCAGTAATTTGACCAATCCGAACTGGGGGAGAGGGGGTGCAGCGATTTTACGGCTCCGTTGGGATGCCAACTGGCAGATGGTGCTGCGGGTAACGGCATATAAGGACCAGGCCCTGAGCGGGCAAACCCCACATGCTGTAGACGCTTAGACCCATCATAGACGGACATTACTCCGAACACCCGTCATAAGTAGATGCCGGACAGATTCCGCCCTCGCACGGCTCTGGATCCATTCTCACACTGCTACTTGCCTGCTGGTTATACGCGCGTTAGACAAGCTGTGTGTAAAGCACTAGATTGCGCTGGCACACAATCAGCGTTACTGGATTCTTTTCCTTTCTTCTCCCCCACCCTCTTGTTTTTGCGGTGACGAGAAGCAGGCGAACCAACTGCAATGGCCGAGCAGCAGGAACCAAAAATCTACGTGGACGCGGCAGAGGCCCGACGCTTCGTCGAGGCCGTCCTGCAGGGCAATGGCGTATCGGAGAGCAATGCAGCTATAGTAGCTCAGTGCTTGGTTGCTGCTGATCTCCGCGGCGTCGATACCCATGGCGTCAACCGGATCCCATCCTACATGGAGCGCATTCGACAGGGCGTCCTCGACCCCAGAGCCTCGCCGGAACTAAAACAAATCACTCCCGTCGTGGCTCATGTCGACGGCCACAACGGCTTCGGCTTCCTCGCTGCTCATGCCGGCATGGCTGCAGCCATAGAATCAGCCCGCACCTACGGCATAGGCATGGCCAGCATCTCGCACTCAAACCACTTCGGCATGAGTGCCTGGGTCGTGCAGCAGGCTCTCGATGCCGACATGATGAGCCTGGTCTTTACCAACTCCAGCCCAGCCCTCCCGGTCTGGGGCGGCAGGAGCAAGCTAATGGGCGTTTCTCCTATCGCCTGTGGCGCCCCTGGCAAGGACGTACCCTTCATCCTGGATATGGCCCCGTCCGTTGCTGCGCGGGGCAAAATCTACAAAGCCAAGCGTCGCGGTGAGAAGATCCCCCTCGACTGGGCTCTCGACTCCGAGGGCCGGCAGACAGACGATCCCGAGGCCGCTCTGGGAGGTGTTATGCTCCCCATGGGCGGCCCCAAGGGATCGGCCCTGTCTATCATGATGGACGTATTCTCGGGTGTGCTCTCAGGCTCCGCATACGCCGGTCATGTCACCAACCCCTATGACCCTTCGAAGCCGGCAGACGTCGGCCATTTCCTGGTAGCCATCAAGCCAGACTTGTTCATGAGTCTGGACGAGTTCCGAGAGCGCATGGCCTACCTATACCAAAGGGTGGTGGGGTCCGACAAGGCTGCTGGGGTGGAACGAATCTATTTCCCCGGGGAGCTGGAGCAGATTTCAGAGGCCGAAAGGCTCAAGAGTGGTATCCCCTACGTTACGGCTGAGGTGGATGCGTTGAACGCGGAAGCACAGAAGGTCTCGGTCAAGAGTCTCGTCACCAAATGATGTAACTTGGTTCACGAAAGAGAAAAAGTAATCAACGGTGAATTGTTGACCGGCCAGGACGCAAGAGGCGGTCCCCCTCTCCCTCTTGGTTTACTTTGCGGCAGGGTCGAGAAGATGAATTGATCATGTCTCGCAGACTTCTTAAACATGAGGACACAAATCGACACTCAATTATATGTAGCACTTGAACTAAGAATGCGATAATGATCAGGTTTTAAGTCACCTACCATCTTTCTCATCGGCAGCATCTCTACGTCTGATTGATCAATGAAGCCATTTTTTATTCATTTTTAGGTTGAATACACGTGATAATGAAGAATACAATCGGGTCACCTCTTCCTCTAGCACTTTGACGCTGTCGTCAAATTGTAGACGGATCCATTCTGGAAGCCTTCAAAGCGATTCGGATCAGGTCTTGAAAGCTCAAATGGTATAAAGCTGAAAAGAAAGAGCCAGATAAAGAAGAAAACAAATACATAAACAAAGCAATGTTTTAGATGAAACTGAAAACCTAGCCAGCAGGTGCTTCAGCCCGTGTTACCCATACTACAGGATCCATCTGCGATACAACACAGGGCATTGATGCCTTCCTCCAGCTCAAAATCTTCAACGACAAACTCTGGCGCCACCACGGCCAAGCTATCCACAAGTGCATCTAAGAACTCGCAAAGGAAATCGTCACTGTTGGAGGTGTGAAACGTCACCTCAGCGTTGATAAAGTCTGTCGCGCCCGGCTTGGGCGCACTCCTCCAAAACGGATCGTAGTACTCGGCAGTATGGAACCAGGCTCCGTTGCACATCTCCATAGACTCTTCCTGGGGATAAGGACGGTCCCTCTGGACAAGCCCACCCAGGCCGACATACTCTAGAGCAGATTGGGACAGATCGCGGAATGTAAGGCCGCGCTTCAGCTCCTCGACCGTGTATCTAGCTGTAAAGCAATTATTTCCAGACGCCGAGGTTGCACTATTCTGGATGGAAGTTGCAATCGAGTCGATCATGGCCTTGAGGATTTTCGAGTCATTATAGCTGCTTGTTGGGACTTGAACCTCTAGCGAGCCTGTCTCCAGCGACTCGTCGGCGACATAATCGATGCCACCGATCGATGCCGACCCGGTCTCATCGCACTGGGTGGCTGACGTGGTCTGAGAAGGTGTCGGGCAGAGGGAAACCAGAGCCTCGGAGACGGATGTGTAAAGAGCCTCTCCTGTCAGAGTCCCGACGTGGACCGGCTTGCTGCCCACAGTCACGGTGGCCGCTGCGACTTGTTGCGTGCAGCCCGAGATAGTCTGGCAGTTGTCCCCATTGACGGCATACGGCGTGCAGACCTGACACATCTTGCTATACGTCGTGGGGCCACCAAGGTCATTGGTTTCCGTGGTCGTCGCAGATGGCCATGTGCTGTACTCACAGCTTTGCGAGTATATCGTGAGCGCCGACGAGGGAATATGGAGCAAGGGGGCGGATATCGTGGTTTTTGCGTCTTCACAGACACAGAGGGCACTGGGCTCACCTCCACTTGGGTCGGGTTCCTGCATCGAGCAGCTGAAGCTGGTGACCGCAGGGGCAGCTGAAGAAGACGACGTGTTTGTTGACGATAGGGTGGTTGGCTCCGCAGCGGTGGAGGTGCCGCTGAACTGAGAAAGGTAGGACAGAGTGATGGAGGTAGCTGGTGACGTCGAAGGCAGCACTAGGGCAGAAGAGACAGGGCAAGCCACCGACGAGTAAGAAGTTAACGGTGAGTTCGAAGCCGCTGACGGGGTTGAGGATCCACTGTCAGAACGCCGCGCCTTGCTGTCGCCCCGGATATGCATGGCTCTCTGGGCTGGGTTGTCGAAACACCCCTCCTGAATCATGGCGTCTAGCTCTGGATCATCATACATCGAAGGGTCGTCCTGGTCCGGAGCCAGCTGCGCCCGAATGGCTGAGCTTCTCTTGCCATAGTACCACACTCCAAGAGCGTCTGCCACGTCCATGCAGGATGGGTTCCGTTTCTCGTTGGTAGGGCCGCAAAGAGTGATCATCTTTCCCGCCGTGTCGGTGCCGTCGTACGTGCCGTAGACCGCGAGCCACATACTACCGTCAAAGCTGCCAGTGCCGTAGACCCCGTTGTCCACCCGGTCCTCGTGTGCGCGCTCATAATTGAAGTAGCAACCATCTTCGGCATGCCAGTAGTACTTTAAGGGTGTCATCGCTTTCACCTGATCCCACCACGCCGGCGCGACAGTAGACCCCCATCGTACATCTGGGGTTTTAGACCGCCCCTTGGGACTGTTGAGGAGAAGACAGTCTTACTCGTGGGATCCCACAGGGACGCCACGAGGCAAGTGCCTTGATCTGAGCGGGGATTCTTCTGTTTTATGACCCAATTCCAGTGTGCATTTGCAATGGCAATGAGCTGATTGAAATTGACAAGAGGATTGTCGGTGCGATCTGTGTTGAAATACCATGTTGGCCGGTTTGTGTCGACCCCCCAGCTGGTCATTTCCACGAGCTCGGATGTCACCGGCCCAGGGGCGGCGCAAACGAAAACATCATGAAGACTGATGTAAAAGAGTGAATGTATGAACCACTTGATGCCGATAATCATGATGCTCTGGTGCGAGATAGTGATATAGGTGCTCATTGATCTATACGCTGGCTTTATTGGCTTTTGCACAGTCGACCGCCACCATGTGGCATGAGGGTGCAACCCTTTTGTATGATTTTCTTGCCGACCATCCCCGTGGAATACCATCATGGTCATCACAAACCTAGGGCTCACGTCCTCTTACGAGAGCCATCTGCAACCAACGCGCTCTTGGTGTGCACCTATTTACGTAGCTAGCATCTAATCAACGATATGATAGGCAGCGTGGAGTAACCGTTGGTGGCCTGCTGAACTGTCCTTGGTCCTGCTCCAAAACAACACTCACGGGGCCAAAAGGCCAGGACCGCTCGGGCTCAAAATGGACCAAGCTACTACTCGAAGCTCTGAAGCCGACATTGGCTATTTTTAGACCTACAAAGAGCTCTTAGCGGAATTGCTACGCATCTAGTCCAAAGGGCCCTTAAAATAAAGTTGGGGGCTGGTTTCATCTGTACGTAGATAGATACTGTACTCTGGAACGAAATTATGTTTCCCTCTGGCGTCTTAGTCAGAAGTGTGCCTAACAGCTGGCCCGTCTATGTGCACACGCGTGGCGCGTCTTCGGTTATCAAAGAACTTTTCCCCTTCGCCTCGCAGCTTGTAAGGCCAACAACATCAAGCACATAATGACAAGAGAGCGGATCGATCACAACCCTACCTTGTACGCCTGCAAGACGCCAGAAAAGACTCTTGGATCGGCAGAACTCGATGCCACCTGGGGAGTATCTCTGTTCTCGTCAAATTCAGCGCTCAGACAGCATGAATATCCTCGAGCTTCCTCGCGATGTGCGGCGGCGGATATACAACGCAGCCGGCCTGGTAAGCAGCGCAGATATCGACGTCCTGTCCCAGAAAGTCTCTTTCAACATCCTAGATGAATACACTGTCACACACGTCTGGAAGGACACGACGTTCACCCACTTGAGGTCCGTTCTCGGCCTATTCAATGTATCGCGCGCCATCGGTGCCGAGGCATCCTGCCTTTTCTTTTCGTCCAACAGATTCATCATCCGACCAAACGGGCATGAAGATGACCGCGCAGCGAAGCGTACTGCGGGCCCTGCGGTCCCTCACATCTGCAGCTCACGGGCAGCTGCGCTCCGTGGTCGTCCACCTGAACCGGTCGTGGAGCCCATGCAGTTGTCTAAACCATAGACATTGTGCGTCTGATGCTCTTGACGAGGGTCTATGCAGAGACGCCCTGAACGTATCAGTGCCTCGAGATGCGGCATTCCTCCATGAGTGGCTCCATACGGCCCGTGAGGTTGGGCCACTTATGGCAACCAACCTTCTCGAGCTCTCGGTCACCTGCGATACTGCAGATGCGGAAACGGCGAAGCTGGCGGCCTCAGGTCTCGACTATTTCCCGACTTTATCTCAGTGTCATCTCAGACTCTGCCATGATCCGAGTGCGGATATACAGCGCATTGCGGAAGACACCGCGTTGAAAGCTACCGGACGCGCAGCAGAGCGCCAGGCAACTGGGTTCTTGCCCTTCATGGACCTCCCGCCCGAGCTGCGCCTCCGTATTCTTGGCTATACAGACCTGGTTACACCTCTGCGGGAGGTTGAATGGGATCCTGTTCAGAAGTACCACCTGAGATTCCGACAGAGCCTCTGCGAGAAATCCCAAAAGTGGTGGGGCCGGCTGGGACAATGCCCTACCCTGGGGAACTGGGTGCCAAGTGAGGGATACCGATTTCCAGGTCATCACCGCGTCCCGTACGAGGACGGGATCTTCCACTACTCGTGTCAATTCCGCAACTGCTGGCAGCATACAGGTGCGGGCGACTGCTTCTGCCGGCGCTATCACGCAGCTTACTCGGCTTCGACCCGCACAGCGGGCAGCTGCACGTGCTGGACCCCGCCGTGCGCCCTGTTCCTCGTTGGGCGTCAGTTCTACCACGACGCACAGTCCGTCTTCTTCGGCCAGAACCGCATCATCGTCCTGTCTCACGGCGGGCTGCGCAGACACGAGCCATACACGGACCATCCTCCTTCTCGCTACCCAGGGAGTGTCTTCCTGCGCTCCGGGGTCGCTGCGACGTCCCTACAACACCTCCGATTCCTAGACCTAGTGTTTCCGCCCTTCGACCATGAGTCACCAGCAGAGGACCCGGCCATCGCTGACTGGTTCGAGACAGTGAAGTGGGCAGCGAGCAAACTCGACGTCTCGCGGCTCACGCTCCGGCTCGAGATAGCAGACTACGGGTACGAGCAGTGGGTGCCCGAGTGGCGTCACGGACTCACGGCGTGCGGCTACAAGAGGGTCCTGAGGGGATACACGGGGATCATCGGCGGACTGCGAGGCTTGCAGATGGGCCCCACCAGCGAGCTGGGGACTGAGGCCCGCACGGAACGAAGGCGCGGCTTGCGCAGCTTGTTCATACACCTAGCAGATCCGTTCTACTGGCCCGGACAGAACGCACCACCCGCTTGGCGGGAGGCCGTCGAGAAGTCATGGAGGGGACTCGACATGGAAAGAAAAGCTCGAGCGGGAATTCATGGGCCAAGACTATGACAGCGAAAAAGGCCGGCAAGGGCAGGGTGAAGCTGGCTGAGTGGAAATGGGACCTGGCGATTGGTGACATTCAGACGTAGGTCCCACGTCGTCGCACACGCGTCGCAGTATAGGGTGGCCTTTGGCAAATGAAAGCCAGTTCAATACCAATCTAACTAATTGGATTCCTCGCATTTCTTATTTGCTGTCTCTGAGCAGAAGAATGTGATGATTGTGGGAGCAAGAAAAGAAGGGAAAACAAAGACGAACTCGCGACCTAGAAGGTACATCAAAAACCCCTGTAGGGTACTTAGTAGGCATCTTGACAGGGTCTCTCTTGAGAACTCTCTGTTTCCAGTTTCCAGTTTCCTCGGTAGATGACATGCTGAGGAGATGGTTGATAGATACAGAAAAGACAAAGTAATCCAGATAATTCAGGAGTAGTAGAGAGGGTTGAGATGGCGGTGTAGGCGGAGAGGGAAGTCTGAAAGTAGGGGCGGTACGTGGGTGGTCCATAGGCATCAAATAATGCTTGGGGTACTAAGGTTACTTATGGCTAGGCGCTCTCTCTTTTGCTGCTTTGACTATATTGCTGCTGGATATTTGGTATAAGCCTTCGCAGACTAGCTGTAGTATGCATAGCACTGCTATAGCTGCAATTCAGCATTGTACAGCTTGCAATTGAACATCTGCGCTACCCAAACGACTCCGCTGGAATGCTTGCCTTGCATATCTCACTAACTAACAACAATAGCCAAATATCCCTCTTGGGCAAGTGCACACATCACATCCTTGATTGTATCCAGTCGGGGATGAGGATCGCCCTTATTATAGACCTTGTGATTACCCTCTTTTGTTGTCCCGTGCGATTCATTCGCCAAGAGAGCCCTTGGTTCACCGTGATCATATGCAAATCTCCAGCCGGTCTGCACGCCTGAAGTATAGCCAGTAACATCTGCAATATCCAACATGATTGTAGACTCAGGAAGAACAAGCTCAAGCCCCAAGCTCGAGAATTGCGGGCCGAGAACCTGAAGTCCAATAACCTGGTCCAGCTTGTTCGCATTCAGAAATTCTTGAAGGTTCGAGAGGAAAGAGCTCTCGTCGACTCGAGATAGATCAGGTGGCGGGCCTTCTAGGTACTCATACGGGTGAAATCCGTGGTCTGTAAGAGCGAAAACATGTCCGTGAATACTATTGAGATTCAGACTCTCGATAGCAGACAGCTTTGTCCAGCGGCAGCGGGGATGAGTATGATCAGTTCCAAGCAAGATATGGTTCATCGGGATATCATGATGAGCATGAACCAGATGAAATCCGAAAATATCATAAACATGATATTGGATCAAGAGCTGTGCAAGAATCTTCAAGATATCCCTGCTGATTTCGGGTTGTTTATCGTCTTGCGGTAGCCTATTGTGACTGGCGCCAATTAGCTATGAATTAATTGGCATTTAAGGATCTTACATACATTGTTCGACTCTCTTCCAGATCCCCACTCTCTAGAGCCTTGTTCAGGCCAGGAACTAATGACTCTTTCATAGTAGGTAGCTCCTTGAAAGAATCAAAAGAAGCTGTGGAAGCTCTTGGAGCAGACCCGAAAAGACACCACGATTACGTAACCCAGAGTTAGAATTATAAAGAAGATGCGCTCACCCAGCTCACCAGGTAAGCCAGATAAGCCGCTCACTCGACTCACTAGGTGAGCCAAGTAAGCCATACTAAAGAGCTGGATATATAAGGACACACTCATTATCATTAGATAGATTCAATACATAGCTCTTCAGTCGTCAATCTAAGTATCACTTCTGGAAACAAATAATAGCTTCACTGCTAATAATACACTACAGAGATATTCAGATGTTTCCGATATTTTTGGATATACACTTTGATACTGCCCTTGTTAGCATAAATCCTTTGTATACTTGTTGAACGCTTAAGCTACAGCAGTGCTCATTACATCTTAGCACAGGGCACGAAGACTCGATACTTCACTCCAGTTTGCTTTTCCTTTGGATAGATCTCATACGCTTTCATAGCGCTAATAAAGATTATTGGAGAGGGCTACCTCCTGCTAGAGCTGAATTATCCAGTCAAAGTTTTCAATCTGGATTCGGATTATATCAGAAAGAATAAGAACTGGATTATTAGCCAGCTACTATATAATATTAAGACTAGCTATTCCCGCTAATAGCTTCCAGCAGATAAGAGGATTTAGATAGCAGTCTTAAAAGCCAAAGCTAATTGAAAAAGCTTAATAGAGCTTTCATTGAGCTAAATCTATTTCTATGGATTTCTCTATATTCTTGTATAATTTGCTCCAGCTGCAATCTCTCTAATAAGCTTTGGAAAATGGAATATTATAATGATTATAGTAATAGGAACTATTCTTATATAGCTAGCTAGCTATCTTCCTCAATAGAGAGCAGAGAAGCTTTCTAATTGCTAATCTTAGGATACAATATTTGCTCTCATATAAGAGAATAGGTCTTGCAATATTGTTATCATTATAAGCAATGGAAACTGTCTAGATTTGGAGGAGATATCGTATTCAGAAAGCTTTCAGGGCAGCTAGCCCTGGGAGAAGTTCAACAGAATGTGGAATCTCTTCTCCAAGCCATCAACATCATCAGCAGGCAGGAACCCACATCTGCCCAAGCCCAACCAGCAGCTGAGACAGGCCCGCACCATCAGGGGTCTACCGTGTTGGAATATTTGTGATATTTCCCAAATAGGAAAGAATGATAATAAAGAATTGAAAGTGTGTTATATTGAACGCGTTGAATAGCTTAAAAAGCTTACTATCTTTCTTATAAAATAGGTTCAGAAGAGGGAAATCTATCGATATATATAATCGATAGATTTAGGGTATATTTAAGGCATTATTCTCTTCTGTTCCAGGTTCCATACAAATTAGCTGGCATAATGAACATCCGAGAATCCTCTCTTATGCGCATTAATTATCTTGTTTCAACATACCGATCGGCTTCTGGCTCACCAGGATTATCGTCATAGCCCAGTCCATCCTCTGGCTACTGCTTCTCGTCAACCTCGCATGCTCTAGGAACAGCGACTAGGTTATCATTGCTATTAGCGCCTTCAGCATGTTCCAGAACAGCTATCTTGCCGGGATGCAGCGAGCAACCGAGCAGAGGAACCTCCCGCTCGAAGAGGTCGAGGTGATCAAGGCCAAGAAGATCATGGACGGGCTCATGGACCTCGAGATGGCGTATGAAGGGGCCGAGCCGCAGCGTGACGAGTTCTTCCCAGGCAAGCTGCGGGAAGCCGCGAAGCTGAGGTGGGGTAGACAGAGGGATCCCTATGATACTGCGAGGGTGGAGGCCAGAGTGGCGTGGGATCCCCCGTAGCCGTCTGAAGGACACTGTGGTGCCTTCGGACTCATCCACAAGGGATCCGTCACCATGAGAAGAGATCTAGGTCAGAGAACGGGACAGCTCGGCTTAGAAATAGTTTATAGCAGGAAACAATGAAGAGATTGGGCTGGGTGGTTGCGGGGAACGATTTTTGTGACAGAACTGAGACTGCTCATGACATTATTATCAAATACCTAACTCATATGCCCAACACAAAATGGCTCAGAGGCGACACACGATCAAGTAAGATGGATTTCGATGATATGGCAATTTTTTTACCAATTTGTGGTCTACATCCCTCTCAACGTTGGCTTCTGATTGCCACAGGATACCAAATCTTTGATATGCCCATCAGAGGCCAGTCGACATCTCGATGCGGGAACAGAAGCTGTGATGCCTTCATCATTGACGGCCCCCCTTCACATGCTCCCACTTCCACCCCGCCAGCTTCACCTCTGCTTTTCCAGCCTTTTTGCTGTCGTACTCGCAGCCCATAGTCCACCACTCAAATCTCTCCTCTGCCAGTACTGCCTCGAACTCCTTCCGGCACGTTGCCCGCAGAGTTCGTGATCTTGATTGCACATGCAAAGGTGTTTCTAACGCATGCATTGGGGAAGATTCTAGCACTTCACGGAAATATACAGGGTGTGCTACGTGTATGAACAGACGGCATAAGAGGCCTCTTGGTGATGATGTCCGACCGTGCTCGAACTCGTCAGGTTTGAACTCCGCCAAGATGCGAAGAGGACCGAGGACAGATGCACAGCCCCCCATCATCTCGTTCAATACGTCGAAGTCAAGCTTCTTACATGACTCGGGCGCCCATTCGGCAGAAGGTAGATCGTCCTATGAACTTAAGCACCACAGCTTCTACTACCTGTTATATGGCCGCAACGGGGCCCTGGCAAAGTCGGAGATGGCATTAGCGAAGAGTGGGGAGTTGAGCGAGATCTCGAGCTGCTAGCTTGGCTGTCTAGGCTTCTGCCGTGTCGCAGATGACTGTGAGCTCGAGTTGGCCAGCTGTCACGAGTTGTCCGATCTCACGCGCCGTCTCAAGCCACTCGTCGAGGAGCTCCTTGTCTTGGGCGACGGACTGGTCAAGAGGGGCCCTGCAGAGCTTCTTGCTGACACCATCAGTGTCCTACACAGCTGCAAGGGCTCCACGACCTGCTGAGATGAACGACTAGAAGACCGTACGTGGCCGTGGGACGCCCGTGCGAGAGAACGTAGTGAGTGAACCAGTCGAGGGCGGTCGTCATCCGTCCTCGGTCGTAGGATGAATCTGTTGGACGAGAAAAAGTGGCGAGATGCATCGGACCTGATAGCCCGGGATACGAGGAACAGGTTGAGGGTGGACATCAGGGTAGGCGTCGTCTCCCCCCGGCTCTGATCCCAGATGTGCGGGGCGGTGAACTCATCAAATCTTTCGAACCAGACCTCCAGGGACAGGATGTCGATCTCTGCGCTGCTGTACAAGCCCGCAGTATTGTAAATCCTACGTCGAACGTCCAAGGGCAGGTCGAGGAAGCTCGTCATGGTGACCACGTCGAGGGTTGAGAGTAAAAAGCAAAGCGACCCCCAGGTCGCCGTGTTTCGCTGGTCCGGAGAATGGCCACCACCAGGATGGCTACTGGATTGATCTGTTACACTGATTTGGGGGGTCTGACGCTGACCATTCAAAATCCAAGCTGGGGCCTCAGAGAAATTTGGGTCCGCACCTCGCATAATTCGTTTCCTGGTTTGGGCTGCGGTGAGGTGTGTTCCCTTTTCGTTCTCCCCCGTTTTATAAATTTTAACTTGTTATATAGGAGTGAGTATGTTACTCTGTTAAGTGCCTCAATCATTAACTTGTTATTCTCATAACTTGTATTATAGTGGAATTTTTTTTAAAGAAAAAAAGACACCATAACATCTTATATTACCCTGCATTGTTTTCGATCCGTAAAGAAACTTATTATCCCACGACCTTGGATTTGCCTCTCCGAATATTTATCCAAAAAGCTCCAAGACCACCCAATAAGGTCTTACAAGACAGCGTTCACAAGCACATATGCGGGAAAAGGAAATAAGTCTCGTCCAGGTCGTCTGCATGGTTAGACCCACCAGAGCATAGCGAGTTTGAGTATTGCTTTTAAAGGTCATTTTTAGGGGGGAATCATATGGCTAGATGTGCCCCTTTCCGTTCAGCCCTGGAAATATTTGGTTCATTGTATTTCTCCTAGTCTTCCTATCCTGCAATTGTTGTCCGCGAGGCTGTTGGCTCTCTGTAAATTCTGGTGAAAGTCCCTACATATGGCACGTTCAGAAGCTTGAAAGGTAGCCCACTGCCTGTTTCCTTGGTCAGTGATTTTACCCTCCTTCCTCTCATAATTCTCTCCACGGTATTTATGCCATCAAAGGGTCCAGCGGATGAACCTACCTGTGGTACTCGCTTTCTATTGCCCTTGGCCCGCCCCACTGCCCCGAGCTCAGGTGGTCCTAGTCGAAAGATGATTGCAACCGCTCCTGAATACCATGATTCCGTCTTCTGTAAGATGCCCGATATTTGGGCTGCCGCATCAGCCTCTGTACCTTCCTTCCCATGTCTGTCAATATTTGCATCTCATCGAACACATCGCTCGTGTTCTGAGACGCGCACGCATCGAACCTCCATGACACGATGACAATTTTCAGCCCGTCTCCTCTCCGACGATCTACGAGAGCTTTGAGCCGCCCTATAAAATCGCTAAGTGTAAAGTATTCATTGTTGATACCTTCAAAGCACAGAGAAGCCTCCACCAGACTTGTATCGATGACGATGAACATCCGCGGGAAGGTCGAGGTGCATTGCTCGAGCAAGTCGAACCACTGCTCGATACTTGCAGCATGCTTAAAGTTCTTCATAGAAAGCAGCTGAATACTATTTCCGCCGTGGCCCAGTTCTAGTTCCAAGATTTGTGATATCAAAGATCGTAGTATACCAATCACTGATGGGGTTTTGTTTTCGGATTCAAAACTGGAAGGCAATGCCCATATGACGGGATAATTGCGCTCCAACACAGCGTCGAGGAAGTCGACGGCAAAATCAAGCGAGCTTGTCTTGACACCTTGGCTCTGGGCTAGAATCAGGGAGGAGGTAGGATCCGACACCCAGGCCTGGAGCTTCGAGAGAGTCTTTTCGGGGATTTGCATGGGAAGTTTTTGCCTGCGACGGGTCCGCATGGATCGGCAATAGGCAAGACTCTCGCTAGAATCCGGCGTGTCGTCGAGAAGCAGTATCGTGTTTCGAATCTCTTCAACGTGGCCTCTTCGAAATATTTGCTGATGTTCCAGTCGGAAGTCAAGCAACGACCGGCTGAGGAGGGTCTGCTGCTGGTGCTGTACTGCTTATACGTTAATCAGCGCCCAACAACTCTAGTATATACTTTTTGAGGCCCGGGGGGACTGGGAAAGGTGAGTGGGCTTACTGGTAATCATCTCAGTCAACTTGTGCAAAGCCTCGTTCATCCCATGCACCTTCATGTTGAGATGTCGAATCTCAGCCTTGGATGCGGCGCTTGCGAGTTCGTCAACGCGCCTCGATCGAATTGTTATCTCATCGATAATGCCCTTGAACTTCAGCTCGAATGGATGGGCAATAGCTGCGAGAGCGTGCCTTGTTTTCCCCTTATTACACCATTTGATAGCTTTGACCATGAACTCGATCAGTTTGGCATATAGCAGTGACACTGCTTCCTGCATGCGAATTGTGGGATACAAGATCGAGTGAAGCTCGGTTCGCGGCAGCACGTCCGCCAGTGTGGAGACAGCTCTTGATATCTCGGCGAGCAACTCCTCGTGGTTCAAGACGGAGATGAAGAGGAACTTCATTGCTCCCCAGGCCAGCGAGACGTATTCCGGGTGGTGCTGAGCAAACATATCGAACACGGCTCCGTAGTACATAACTCTTGCAGAACAGCTCGAGAGCCACTGCTGAAGTTTCGAGGCTCGCGACCTGGATTTGTACTCCTCCAACGCCTGCGTAACGGCTTTTTGGACATCTTGCATCGAGTGCTGGTTCCGCAGCCAGGAAAGCTGGGGTTCTTCGGCGGCGAGGGTTGCCTTGAGGACATCGAGGGCATTTTTATATGCTTCCCTTGCAGGGTCGGATATACTGTATTGCAGGGACAAGGACCTTGTCAGCAATAACACACAGGAACAAGCTCTTGATCTGGAGCACAATGCCAACCAACCGTTGTTGCGGACTTCCGAGGTACCAGCCAACATAAACCTCGCACCCTGTTTCCCTACTGCCTTCACTCAATTTCAAAGCTGAGAGGTCCAACGCGGGAGGCGAGAGCTTTGAGTGCGGAACAAGCACTTCAAGTCCATTTTCCTGGTGATTTGCTGCAGCCATCACTGTAACGCAGTGAAGTTCCCTTGGATGAATGTTGGCTATTGTTTGATAAGACCAGGTGCAGGACCCGCCCGAGACGTTGAGTCGCCGCCACAAGAGGTACCTGCCTTTTCTTCCATGAAGGATGCCGAGAGCCTGCTTGAGCATAATTATGGCCTGCCATACAGTGCCACCCCAGAGACATGCAGGACAGGTTAGGGCTATTATGCAGGGAACCTCGTGACCTTGCAAGTGCTTATTGGAGTGGGGGCCAGGGAGGTGAAATCAGGCCCCGACGAGGTAGATCTACTGCGGCCTCCGTCTAGAACCAAGCCACGCTTGAAACACAGCCCAGTTTGGTGCGTGAACGTAGCCCGGGTGTGGTAGGGGAAACCACCTGCGCCACCAAGAGGCTCTGCCAATTTTAAAAGGAGGCTGGCGCGCTTGTTCCAGTAGGTATTGATACACATTTATAAACCTCATCTCTACGTGGGTTTTGAGACCGTATCATTACTAGCTTTCGAATCGACCATTTGACTAAGTATTATAACATCAACGTTCGTCCCTGGTAGCCATCTGGCGCCATGTACAAGCTTCAGTAGCTGCATGAGAGCTGGAACACAGGCTATGTCACTACTTGCTTACAATATTCATGCAGATAAAAGGAGAAGCTAGACACATCTGTGCCTTGTTCTTCAGCTCGCTCGGTCAGACTGCCCTTGTTGCCTGCTGATTAGTCATTGTCGAAAACCAGGCTGGAAAAATCTGACATTTTGTTTTCTCCAGCGAAGCTGAATAGTGTTGCTCCGTTTTCAGTCTTACCAGCACCACCTGAGATGCCATAGTGATCATGAACATCTTCAGGAGCGCCGCAGAACTGAAAAACACCGCCGAGTCGGACGCCTCGAGCGACTGCAGCTCAGATATTTCAGTGTCAACAAGATCGGATGACAGAGATGAGAATATGCTCTTGGTGAACCCGACGATTTCCAAGGATGATACCTCCGGGGATCTCTCCAAGACACAAGACCTTCTCGCCGAGTTTAGCAACAAGCTCACCAGGGGTGAGGAAGTACTCCGTCTTTGCTTGGGGTGTTTGTTTTCCAAACTAATAGCCTTCTTTTCAGGGTTGCAACTATTACAACAGAGGGGCACTGAGGTTCAGGGCTTGCCACCGGCCCTTTTGGAAAATGCAGGGCCACCTGGGGTGGTACCAGGGCCACCTGGACTGATGCCAGGGCCGCCTGGGGTGATGCCACCGCATGGTGGAATGCTACCACCTCCCCGGGTGATGCCTTCTATGAGCCAGCCGGTCCGTTTTCGGGGATTTCCTCCCCGATTCGCACCAGGAGGCGCCAAGTTTTGGCTGGAGGGCCAGGTTTCATCATGGGCTGAGTGGCGACAAAAGGCCACGAAGGAGAAGGAGGCAAGCTCATCTCATACCGCTGGTGACTCAGAATGTCCCGTGTCAAAAGCGGTTGTGGAGATTACATCACTAGGAAGCGCTGCAGCGGGAGGCGAGGAAAACAACAAGGACGTCTCAGTACCGGGCGCAACAGCTAACACCTCGCCGGATCCCATCATCCTTCCAGAAGCTTCTGGGAAAGAGGAGCAACGGAGCGAAACCAACCAAAGCAAGATTGTCGGCGATGTAGGACGGCTGCAGGCCGCCCACGATTCCGGGAAGACAGTGGAGGAAGAACAGCCCAGGTCGACCACACCCGATTCATCTCTGCCGCCTCCTTCAGACGGCCATCAGATGACGGACACGGACCCCAAATCTTCTCAGATCGATTCCGATACCACCCGTGAGAAGCAGCAACTCAGGATGTCTGAGGCGCTTTACGATGTTGCGCAGAAGTTCCTCGACATTGACGTCTTGGATCAAGGACAAGAGATTTCCAGATACATTGCATATCTGCTTGATCTCGTCGAGATGCTGCAAAACAGAGTCACATATCTTATCAATTCGGACGAAAATAAAGAGATCGCCAAGACTGACAGCAAGGCTGCTGAGGCCTCTGCAGACCAGGAAGCCCCAGACCTTCCTCTCGGCAAGACGCTGCACCGCGTGTTCTGCAACATCCCGCAACATAATCACGACGGACTGCTCTACGAGGATGAGCCCAGATTCCGGGACGAGATGAACGCTGCGGGCTCCAAGCTCATGGGTGATCGAGTTATCCACAACATCGGCACCTTTCTCAACCGCCACCCCAGGATCTGCTTCGTTGTTTTCAAGGAACACACCTGCAGCGGGTCTACATTCAATCCACTGAAGGGGTCTGTGAGGACCAACTTCCAATCAGTGAGGTCGGAAAGGATCCGAGTGGTGGACCCTCTGCTGAGAAAGGCACTGAAGGAGGTGGCCGACTACCCGCCGTTCCCCAAGACGCGGGATGTCATTGACCCAGAGGAAGCCTTCAACATGGATGCTCCATACATTTTCCTCTATCACCACTATCAGAAGCTGCGGACCCTCGCCCAAAACCCAGCATATACACAGATGGTTAACCCGCTGCTGGAATTCTTGAATACCGACTACAAGAATGAGTACGAGGAAGCGGAGAGTCTCTTCAGTGAAGGACTCGTCACAGCCTACCATCTCCCTAAGCTTTTCAAGCCTGATCACATGGTCGTTGGCCTGGAGGAGTCGGGTATTCTAGGAGCACACGTCCTGAGCGACTCCCCCTGATTTCACCGGAGACGAAGTCACCTTGCGAGGCTGGTCCTGGCGCTACGACGGAAACGAGCTGCTGAAGAAGGAATGGACACAAAACATCGATGCGATACCGGATGAGAAGACCCAGATCTCGGACCTCAAAGTGCATCCCGTAGAGTTTGCGCTCAAGGATGACATAACGTTATTAGAAGAGACGGGAGAGCGGTTCTGGAACATGAAAGGCCGGTCCTTTACTTCTTATACTGGATGGGACAAAGCAGGCGACCGATATTATGTGAGTGTGTTTGTTCTTGCTCGAAACCGTAACTCCTCCCTCGTCAGGCTCCGCGGCTGACTGTTCATGCAGAAAGATTCTAGATTCATGGTGGACATGGCTACGCATAAGCTCATGCATCGCCGTCATCCTATGAATTTGGGGACTAGGAGTCTGAAATCGAAGAAGTGGCCCCTGAAAATTAAGAGGGACGAGGACATATCGCGCGAGAACGCGATGCTTCTCCCGAGGTCGATATTCGGATTCAATCTTGAGGCGAAAAAGTGGGGTGAGGACTCCTATTTGCTTTCTGCATACCATTTGAGACGACTGCGAATGTCTTGAAGCTCATATATGAATTTAGTGCGTCTCCTAGTCGACAATTTCCACGAGGTACACTGGGACAAGAAGGCATTCGATCGCCTAGTGCTGGACGTGAACATCAAGGACATGATTTATGCGCTTATCGAAGTGCAGACGACAGCTGCTAAGATGGACGATATCATCACTGGCAAAGGCAACGGACTGGTAGGCATTTCCTGTATTTTTATGGTATTCTACGCAAACGCTGATCATGATTTTGGTTTCGCTAGATCATCCTGCTGCACGGAAGCCCTGGGACTGGCAAAACGTTGACAGCAGAGAGGCAAGTAACTTTTAGCCTTGCCTCTGGCTAGCTGTTGACGAACTATAACTAACTACTCTGGTCGTGTAGCGTTGCAGAGATTGCAGAGAAAACCACTATACCGTGTCACCTGCGGCGACATTGGCACCGAAGCTGAAGATGTTGAGCGGTACTTGGAGACCGTCTTGTATCTGGGCAAGACCTGGGATTGTGGTGCGATTATTCTGACTTTTCAGATACTGTTGAGCGCCAGTATCACTGACCAAGAACGCTACAGTTTTGCTTCTGGACGAGGCCGACGTCTTTTTGGAAGAGCGCACAATGGCAGACTTGCAGAGAAATAGTCTTGTGTCCGGTAAGTTGGGCACTGTTTGATATGTAAGAGCCTATTCTGACTATCGGTCTCTAGTGTTTCTCCGCACCCTCGAGTATTACGAAGGCATCCTCATCCTCACCTCGAATCGTGTCGGCACATTCGACGAGGCATTCAAATCGCGGATCCAAGTCGCCATCCACTACGAGAACCTCACCAAGAAGTCCCGCAAGGCCATCTGGCGCAACTTCTTTGACATGATTGAAGACTCGGCAGACGAAAATGCTAATATGCCGGAGCTAGAGAGACGACTCGACAAGCTGGCTGAGCAAGACATGAACGGGCGGCAGATCCGCAATGCACTGCTCACCGCCCGACAGCTGGCAAAACACAGGAAGGAGAGGCTGGACTGGCACCACCTCAGCCAGGTCATCGATACATCGACGCAGTTTAACAAGTATCTGAAGACTGTCAAGGGGCACAGCGATGACCAGTGGGCCCGGGAGGAGTCCCTGAGATGAGTGGATAGGTAAAGTGATGAATACATGCTGTTATGCCACGCTCGCGGATAGGTTCATATATGTCCTAGAACAATCTATCCCCCCATGCTTCGGGGGGAAGTAAGCATAACTGATTTTTCACCTTGGTCCGGGCGCTATCCTGCGCGACCTCAAGAGCGCCCTTTTCGTTGACAACCTGGTCCTCGCCGACCTCCCTGGCCAGTCTGCGGTTCTCATTCCAGTAATATGCCAGCATGCCGACAATGAGCACGATGCTGCCGCCGTAGATGCAGAGAATCTTGAGGAAACCATGGTAGTAATAAGGAGCGTCGCTGTCCACGAACACGTTCTGGCCAAACACGCCGCCGAGGTTGGACCCGGCGATGGCTAGGGCTAGCCCCAGGCAGCGCTCCTGAAGGTCTGCTGTGTTGATGCTGATCCAGGCGTCATTGATGCCCTAGGATACGGCCATGCCCGAGTTGAGCAGGGTCAAAATGGCATATTTGAGCCAGACATCGGTGCTGCGGACGAGGGAAAACTGCACGCCCGACAGGACGATCGAGTATGCGGCGCAGACGAGGCAGAAGACCCCGCGCATCGCCGTCCGGTCGCTGACCCAGGCAACGGCCAGGGCTAACAGGCACACGCCAAAATTGTACACGCTCGACAGGAAGCTGGAGGTGCTGGCGTCGAAGCCACCGCCTAGATTCTTGATGATGGTGGGCGAGTAGATGGACAGCGCGCCCTTGGGCACGAGCGAGACGACGTTGATGCCAAAATGGCCCCAGACGCGGAAGCTGGTCAGAAGGATGGTCAGCGCCCGCCTGGGCGTAATGCCGCTCAGCTGGACCAGCTTGCGAGGGTCGTCGAGAACGACACGGTCGTGCGGGATGCGGCGGTCTTGGACGCTGAAGAAATCGAGGCGCTGGATGCCACATAGCGGCGTGGTATTGTTGGATGAGCGCGGCATGAGCAGGATCAAAAGAATTCCCACCATGAAGGTGAAGAGGCCGTCTATCAGAAAGAGCCACTGTGGAGTTGAGAGGGAGAGGTCAGTAGTGGTCGGAATCCATCAGGAAAAGGAGGTCGAGGAGGCAGGAGCCCGAGCATCGTGACGGGAAAGGGGATAATTCGTGTCCATACCTGCCATTGCTTCAGGCCTGTAGACTCGGGGATCTTGAATACAGCACCAGCAATCAGGCCACCAATACCAGAGGAAAAGTAGTTGCCAATGTAAACCAGGGTCACCCGCATAGCCATCTCTCTCCTGGTGTAGAAAGACGCCAGGATCGAGAGCGACGCCGCCAGGTAGCCTGCCTCCCACATGCCCAGGAAGAAGCGAGAGGCGTAGAAGCCGGCCAGGTTGTGGACGGCCACCTGCGACGTAGCCACCATGCCCCATGTGAAGATCTGGATGGTCAACCATAACGCCGGGCCGATGCGTGACAGCACCATGTTGAAAGGGACCTCGAAGATGACAATCGCGGCCAGCATGAGCTGGTTGCCATAAGTGACATTGTCGGTCGTAATGCCAATATCTTTGGTGAAGCTGGTCGTCATGATGTAACTGATGTTGCCCTTGTCCAGCTGCAAAGCGAAGAGGCCGATGAACAAAATTGGGAGTACGATGAAATCGAGCCTGGTAGCACAGTGTTGCATCAGCCAATATTGATGGACCCAGATCATTAGTTATTTTACTGCACTGGGAACGTACTTTCTCCGAAGGCGGGCCTCTGTTTTGGGTGTCCAATCAGCAATGATGAGTGCCTCCTCGTTCGACCGCCCATCAGACCCTTTCATCGAGCCTCCTGCCGGAGAGACAGCCAGGGCGTTGGGCCGAATCGATGAGTCCAAGGTAGACCCTGCCATGGTGAAAAGTGTTGTTTCTTATCCTCTGTAAGGAATCTTGTCAAAGTGGTAGTGTCTAGAAACGGTGACCGCCGATCATAATCCGAACAGAGAGTAATACTTGCGACGATTACCACTGCGGCTTGCAAGACATATAACGTTGGCGGTGACTTGACGGGCCATTGCATAACAATACCGCCGAACCACAGGCTCACCTCGTATTATACAACAACAGGCGTCAGAGGTTTGGCGGGCGGGGCGACTACGCCATCCTATACAATGTATCTGCCCTGCTTTGTCAAGCCGTCTCATATTTCGTAAGCAGGAGCCTCATCGGCCATAGGAAGTCTTCAAAGGTCCTCTCCAGAAACAAAATTCATCTATGACTTCCGATAGCCAATAGCAGGAGTGCCGGGGGACTCTTGGGGATTATATCATGCGGCCACTCGATTGCAACATATTCAAGCGGGGGCACTGCGAGGAATGGCAGGGGTGGTGTAGCTGCTTGTGTGTTCACAAAGGCACAGATCGAGGGCACAATTATCCTCGTGCAAATATTTTGTTTATCCCCACCGTCTTTCTCAGATCTTCACCTCAACTTCCCCCTCTTCGATCCATAGTCTATAGAAGGTGGTTACCTGCTACAAAATAATCCAGGCTTCCCATATCAACACCATCGCTAAACAAGTCAAATGGACTCGCTTGATGGGCGGCGTCGAGGCCAAGATAACCTGCGCCAGACGTCTCGGCTCTACTCGACGCTGCTGGCCTCCAACTATTCAACGGAGTTGTGTCGTTCACGTCCTGGGGTTCCAGGCTAAAGTTGGGGTAAGATGGGGAAGCGAACTTGCACTTGACCTCCCGAAACTCGTGCCGCAGCCGGTCAAAGGCATCCTGGAGTCCGGGCGGCGCTGCCCAGCGAGCCCAACGGACTGCTCTTGACGGCCTGCTGACCATTAGGAAGGACGCTCAGAGGACTGATGGTGGTGGTGGTGGTGGCGGTGGCAGCGGCAGCGCCAGACACCTGCTCTGCGTATTCTGAGAGGCCCTCAATGATGGCGTCCAGCGCCTCGCAGTAGTCCCGGGCACCGCTGTTCCTTTCCGCTGCCGCAAAGAGCGAGGAGGAGCATGCACGTAGATCGTTGGATCGTGCTGGCGTCCACAAGCTAGGCGTCTTGGATATGATGAAACTTTAAAAATCCGCAGGTTAGCTCAGATAACTACATATTTGCGCCCCCCCTCCCCCGAATGATTATCCAGGGATCATGAGGTACGCTGGCACTTACCAGAGTGTCATTCCGGCCAAGAAGACAGACTTGACCATGGTAGAGGAGAAGCCAATCTTGCGATTAAGCCGGAGGCGTTTGAACAGCTGGCAGACAGCACCAGCTGCTTCCAGGCAGGTCAGCATTAGGGAGTCCGAGCAATCCAGGGCGGGCAGCAGCGGCTCGATGAGCACCCGCACGGAATTCTTGACGTGCAACTGGAGAAATTCATAGTCTGGGGCACTGCATTGCGGCAAAGAAGCCTCAAACTCCTTCATTGCTCCAGGAGAGGCAGCACGTCCGATGGCGCGCAGTTCTGGCCTGTCCAGTATACCTGTACGTAGACTTGCGAGTTGAGGCGGTCCGTCACGCCGCCAACCTGGCCGAGGTGGTGGTCGAGCATGACTGCCACGTACCTATCGACACCCTGGCCATGTGGAAGAAGACAGCCAAAACCATCCACCCTGTTTTGGTCTCCATGGGCAAGGCCGAGCCCGCTACCCCTCGACCAGCACTCACTCCCGAGGCCATGATGGCGCGCAACTTCACCACCCCCAGCCGCAAGCGTGGTCGTTTCAATGAAGATGACGAGCTGGAGGAGATCGGTTCCCGACCTCTTCCAAACCCCTTCCTAAACGAGCATACCGAACGCCAGTTCGGTATTCAGACCCCATTCAATCCGTTCCGAAGCGGTGGCGCGCTTCTGACCCGTGAGGTCTCGTCTGGCTTTGGCACCCATCCCCCGACTTTGCATGAAGAGAATATATACTTCAAACAGATGGCTAAGATCAATGCCCGGTATGAGACCCCCCTAGGCCGAGTCCCCATCGTATGGGAGAAATGCGCTGCCACGACCGGAGACCCCGTCTCCCAATTCAATCATCCTCTGAACGGCAGCCTCGGTCACTTCGCCATGGCCAGCGACATGTCTAACACCTACTACATCTTCACGGTGGACATCGCCTGCTGGATCCGCAAGTTCGGGGACAAATTAGCAAGGATAGATACGAAGGATGCCATAACCCAGAGCATGGGTATGAATTTCATCGTGATCCACATGCTGGGCTGTACCAAGGATTTCAAGCCCGTCAAAGGGGTCCCTGCCGAGGACGGTGGTCAAATTGACCACCAGAGAACATTCAACAAGTGGATGGCAGACCGCCAGCAGATCCTCACCCCAGAGATGATTTGGGAGTGTAAGCGCCGGCTGGTCGCCATCGACCGACATCTCGATGCCAAGGGCCCGATCAAGTCCTTCCTCCCTGACCGCCGACGACCATCGTACCATCGCGGAGAAGGTCACGGATGAGGAGGTTGCCGCGGCCTTTAGCCCTTCGGTGCACGAGATGGAGGAAGATATCCGCATGCGGGACGAGTCCCCCCTGTAAGGGACTCGGTGGGACCAGAAACACCTGACGAAGACACCAAAGTCTTTTACCATGGATGAATTCAACAATAATTCTCCATAAACCCCCCTCTTGGCAGGTCACAGTCAAAGGGGAAGACATGAGATTGGCATGTCTCTAATTACCACACGATTACCAACCATGTCCGTGCTGATCCAGGTTCTCGGGTCCCCCCTCGCCACGGTTGGATTCACCATCAATTCACCGTATCTCACCCTTGACAGGCCACAATCAAGAGGTAAGACATAAGATTGGCATGTCTTTAATTACCGCACGGTTACCAATCATGTCCGTGCTGGTTGAAAGTCTCGAATTTCTTTGTCTCGTGTGCTTTCGGCCGTGTTTTCCCTTTTGAACCACCAGTTCAGGGTGGAGAGCTGTCACGGTTAACTGAACATATCCGTGTCAGCCATCTTTCATTAGGAGATCTCACTAGCACTCATTTCCTACTGGAGTATGGGAATGGCAACCCATCTCTAGGGCGTTTGTTCGGACGTCTGCTGGTCAACGCGGCTACGACCTTGTCTGCGTTGGCTCCGGGGAAATGAGGAGAGTACATGAGCCAGGAATTCAGAATAGGAAATCAATGGGATGGAGTTAGCGTTTTGCTCTTGGTGTTTTACTTTCTTATGTTACGGACCTACGGTGGATACAGCCATACACATGGTGCTTGACCAGCGTTAAGTGCTATGGATCATACGAATGAGGGAATGGTTTCTTTTGTACAATATTTGGGATATGGATCGAAGAGTGGGTGCTCTGGTCTTGTGTAGGAATACAGACCCAAGGGATTGGCAACCCCTTTGGGCTATTGAACTCATGCCCCTGGCAAGGCCAAGGGTAGTCTCATAATTCATTTCCTTTTGTCAAACTTTTCCTTTGCGGATAAAGGCCATAAGGGGCCAGCAATTGATGCACTCGCATCAGTCACCATGGAATGTATGGTGAATTCACCAGAGAATGCGTGGTGCATTCACCGGCGAATGCCGGGTGAATTCACCGAATGTAACTATGGTGGATTCACTTTGTATTCTCCCGCAGCCCCTGACAACTATATATACCTAGGATAGATATTGTTTCTCTTTCTTCTTATAAGAAAGAGCATCCCTCGTAATATATCTGCAATGCACCGCTGTAATGAACTCTGCTGTAGCCTAAGCGTTCAACAAGTATACAAAGGGTTTATGCTAACAAGAGCGGTATTAAAGTGTAAGTCCAATAATATCGGAAATGTCTGAATATCTCTGCAGTGTGTCACTAGCAGTGAGGCTATCACTTGTGTCAGAAATAATACTTAGATTGACGACTGAAGAGCTATATACTGAATCTATCTAATGGTAATAAATGTGTTCTTATATATCCAGCTCTTCAGTCTTGGATTATTGGGCTCGCTGGCGAGCCTACCAATCTATAGTATGAGGCTCGTTGGGATTGCTACCGATCCTAGCGATCTATCCCTATAACCCTAACCCTGGGTTATATAATCCTGTTCCATTTCTGCACTAGAGTGTTGGACTCTCCGCTTCTGGGGGTTTGTTCCGGGTAGCCTTAGTGCTGTGCCATTTCCCTGTTGCGACCTGCATGTTGGATGGGTTATAACATTTATTAGCATTGATATCAAGAAAGAAAGAATGCATCGCAAGCTAATAGAACCAAAGGAGATCTTAAGAAGCAAGAAGTCTAAGAAGAAGGATAAGAGCTGGGTAAGAGCTTGGCCAAAGCAAGCAAAATAAACAAGGCAGCAGCAAGAGCGCTTTCGAAAGATATTTGAATGATATTTCCAGAACTATAGGCTTAGACTAGATAGCAGCTCGAGCTACCCAACTATAAGGAAGGGAATACTTTGAAATGGACTTTTGATGAGGGAAAATATATCAGACATCTCTGCAGAGTACTTATTAAGCATCTTGACAGACTCTCTCCTAAGTACTCTCTATTTCCAGTTTCCAGTTTCCTCGTCTCTGCTCTCGCTCTGTGATAATATCGAAAAACAAGAAACAAGAAATAGAAAAAAAGCGCCAATTTCCTAGGATCGATATCTGGTATCATACTGCTAGATGTAAGAGAGAGAAGAGAGGGAAAGGAAAGAAAGGGAAGGGAAAAGGGGGAGGAGGGAGAAGAAGGGAAAACGGAGACAACAAAAAGGAAATGGTCCCGGAGAGGATCGAACTCGCGACCTTCGCATCACAAATATTTCCCCAGTTGAGGAAGTATTAGTACGACGCTCTAACCAGCTGAGCTACGGGACCAAGTGGAATGGAACATGGTCAAAAAGCTTAGCTCATATTCCTTGCACTCAAATGCCACGCAATTTGCTTGTAGACTCCTCTCTCTTCCCGAACACATCAGCACTGCATTTCAAACAGCTACATAAAAAAAACAAAAAAGTGATAGTATGCATGTACTCTTTCTTTTTTTCTTTGTACCCCAAGACGATGCACCGAGTCTACTTTATCTAAGACGGCGGCACTGTTGAAACAAGACGATTAATGCGCACAAGAGAGGATTCTCGGATGTTCATTATGCCGTCTAATTTGTATGGAACCTGAAACAGAGGAGAGTAATGCATTAAAATACGCTAAATCTATCTGTGGCATTGCCTTGATGGTGAATGCTTCACAAGGGGGGGTCACGTGGCCAGGACGGCCCGCGTGCGCGATGGGATAGCCCATATCGCGCTCGCGCAGAACAGACAGCTTTTCTATCAACAACACCAACCAATTCAGTACAGTGAACCTCACGATCCTTTTCTGTACGTACTTACTAGGCCCAGCCAACACTATCGATTATATGTATCGATAGATTTCCCTCTTCTGGACCTATTCAACAGATACATAGTACGCTCTTAAGCTATTCAACGCTTTCAATAAGTACAGCTCACTTTCAACCCTCTATTATCACTCTTTCCTTTTTGGAAAATACCACAGATATTCCAGCAGGCACAACACGAGATCTCTGCACCGAACGCCAAGGGCGCGGCACATTTTTAGTCCTCACCAGCTTCAGCAACAAATACGCAACGAGACGATACGCGACAACAGTCCCCGCCAGCGCGGCAATGTTACTCACGGGGTCCACGTCCAGCCTGTACAGCTGCAGGACTTCCTCGCCCGTGCTGACGAGACAACCGCTGTCCGCGTCGCCGTTGCCGTTACCACTACAGGAAAAAGTCTGGCCGCGCAGACTGACGGGCCCCAGGGCGCGGACGGCGTAGCGGAGGGGGCTGAGGTAGTTGAAGGCATTGAAGAGGGCGGGCATGTGGATGCTCATGATGCCCTCCATGATGTTGCCGATGGAGAGGATGATGCTAGTCAGGGTGACGGCGAAGCCGGTGTGGTCGCTGAAGAGGGTGTTGAACATGATGCCCAGGCTCTCGCCGCAGTGCACGATGCCGAAGCAGGTGAAGACGCAGACGAAGAACATTTCCGCGGTGCGCGGGAAGCCCACGGCCAGGTCGGCCAGGACCCCGTAGACGAGGCAGCTGATGACCTCGAAGGGGAGCTCGAGCAGCGAGTACGTGACGAGAAAGCTCTCGGCCGAGTACACGCCATCGTCGTCCTCGCGGTAGAACACGTCGCGCTCGGCCGGGTAGACGGCCACGTTCTGCAGCATGCCGACAAAGTAAAAGGCCCCGACCTGCTGCACGAACCCGACCCGGTTCTGGATGGACGCGTAGTCGTGGCCCAGAGGGGCGAAGAAGAGCGTCATGACCACGGCCAGGCCGATGACCTGCATGAGGCGGGCGAGGAGGAGAGGTGGCTGCCTTCGGAAGTTGATAAAGGCCCGGTGCATGAGTAGTGGGAACGATGTCCTGAAGGAGGTGCGGTGCCGGACCAGGGCGCCCA
This sequence comes from Celoporthe dispersa, assembly GCA_016584495.1. Lineage (NCBI taxonomy): Eukaryota > Fungi > Ascomycota > Sordariomycetes > Diaporthales > Cryphonectriaceae > Celoporthe > Celoporthe dispersa. The sequence continues at coordinate 473,700 of WAID01000005.1, forward strand.
GCTCGGCTGGTGTCGAGAGATGAGCTTTGCCGCTGGAACTCTGGCGAGGTTGTCGTGGTGGTGGGGTGTCATCATCTCCTCCTCCTCCTCCTGCTGCTGTCTTCTCCTCTGTGATGGGCGCAAGGGCTGCATCGGTGACCGCAGCCTGTGGATCGCCGACATGTTGATCCCAGGCGTCAACGAGCATGCCTACAGTCCTCCTCGTCTCCTCCTCTCTCTTCTGCTCCTGCAGGTCTACCGTGATCAGGTCCATCACGAAGTCGGCCGGGTTAGTATTGCGAGGACAGTCTTGTCCCATCTTACCAAAATAGGCTAGCATGTGGTCCGCCGCGCCGCTGTACACCGGACTGCCGCCCCTCGCTAGGAGCAGCACGTTGCCAAGGTGGCCAAAGAGGTCGGAGCGTGCCTGGTGGATGGTCAGGATGAGCGTGCGGCCCTCGGCGGCAAGACCTCGCAGCACTTCCATGATGGAGCTGGCGGTGAAGGCGTCGAGCCCGCTGGTCGGCTCGTCGAGGAGCAGGATGCGAGGGTCGGTGAGGATCTGTACGGCGATGGTCACGCGGCGCTTCTCGCCGCCCGAGATGCCCTTCACAAGCTCGTTGCCGATGAGGTTGTCGGAGCAGTCCTTAAGGCCCATCTTGAGCAGGACCTCCTCTGCGCGTGCGTGTTTCTGGGCCTTGCTCATGAAGCTCGGCAGACGCAGGCCGGCGGCAAAGCGGAGGGTCTCGCGGACCGTGAGGGACGGGAGAAGGGCATCGTCGTCCTGGCAGACGTACGAGCATACAGATCTGATCACGGAGGCGGAGGGCTCGGCGCTGTTGAACGTCATCTTACCGGAGGGACGATACCGTGTGCTGATGTTATTGTGGAGGCGCAGAGCCATAGCGTTGAGGAGCGATGTCTTGCCGCTGCCGCTCGGCCCGATGATGAAATTCAGTTTGCCTGCCTCAAATTTGGCCGTCACTGGGTTGAGGATGGTCTTCCTGGGCAGCTTCTTGCCCCAGGGCGACCTCTTGTCCAGATCCAGGGCGAACCGGTCGAGGCCGACATCGATGCTGCGGACCGCCTCGATGGACCGGGCCGTCATCTTCTCCTTGCCAGCGGAGAGGTCGTTCTCAGCAACACGGGCACGAGCGATGGTCATCTCCTTCTTGATGAAGGTGAGACCGACCCAGGACAGGATGTAGAAGAAGGCCACGAAGGAAGCGCTCACGACGATTGGGGTGACCAGCCATCCTCTCGAGAAGCCTAGGGAGTCGAGGATATAGGCACCAGTATAGGGGACACACTCTGGATTGGATTCGCCGCCTGGGTAGGGACAGTCGTAGAACGAACCATGGAACTCATTGTTACAGAGAGCACCAAAGACGTAGTACTATGATTCACCAACCAACACATACATATGTAAGTGTGCCTGATGATAATAGAGGACAACATGCTCCGAGTCAGGGGGAGAGACGAGAGGACGTACCGTATAGGTCAGGTACTTGATCCAGCGCAGCCAGACGGCGATCGTATCGCTCTGGATGAAGAAACCACATGCAAACGACTGTAGTGTATAAGCCAGATTTGCAATCAGACTGGCCCCTGCAAAGTGTCGGCTTGCCGTCACACAGCACATGGCACACGTAACAGCAATATACTGATTGATCAGCGTGATGCCAAAGTAGGTCATAAACCTGCCCGGGTCACGGTTCAGGCCGGCCATCCAGTAGCTGATGACAGAGTAGATGATGGGCACGGGAAGATCCTCTGTCGCGAAGCGAGCGATCCTGCGCGAAAATAGGAAGGGTAGGGCAGTTGCACAGCCCTCGCTGTGTTCACGGTCGAAGACGGGCATGTCAATCGTGAGGCGGTACACCTCGAAAACGAGAAAAAGGTATCCCTCTAACGCTGCGGTGGTGTACATGAAGCCCTCGCGTGAGCGGATGCCAGCCTGGTCCCGTCCCAGGTTGAAGAAGATGTAGCCCGTGCAGAGGCCCATAATGACAGCTTGCATGATGGCTGCGAGCATGCCCATCGGGTCGCGATATGTCGTCTTCAGTGTCCTCGACGTCATGACTTGGATCTGGCGGGCGAATGGGGTTGCATGTTTGTTCGTCCTGAGCGGCAGCGACCGCCCGTCTTCACCTGCAGCAGGTACATCGCGTGCTGGCGAGAAACGCCTTGCGCTCTCTTCAGACCATGCCACCTTCAGCCTCTGCACCCTGGCTATGGTCTCGGCCTCGCGTTCCGGGCTGCGGTTGTCCACCGCGACGAGATCGATTAGATACTCGGCCGGGTTGACGAAAGCAGGCACTTCGAAGCCCTGCGACTCGAACCACGGGAGAGAGCCAGCCATGGGACCAGAATACACAGGCGAGCCCTGCGAGAGCAGGATGAGATTATCGAACAAGCCCCAGATCTCGGATCTCGGCTGGTGTATTGTCATCACCACCGTCCTCCCCTTCGCAGCCAAGTTCTTCAGCGTCCTGACAAGCTGGAAGGCACTGCTGGCATCCAGGCCCGTCGTCGGCTCGTCCAGGAACAGCACACTTGGATTCGCGAGCATCTGGACGCCTATGCTCACACGACGCTTCTCGCCGCCCGAGAGACCGCGGTGGGTAGTGTCTCCTACCCGAGTATCCGCCGCCTCCTTGAGCCCCAGTTCCATGACGACCTCCTCCACCATGCGCACGCGCTCCCCGACCGCGGATCCTGGCGGCAGTCGGAGGTCCGCCGAGTACTGGAGCGTCTCCCTGGCAGTCAGGGTCGGAAGCAGGATGTCTGTCTGGGTGACGTATGCGGAACGGATGGTGTCGATGCCAGGCTGCGAGTTGAAGAGGATGCGGCCAGACTGGCTGAGGCGAGACGAGGAGATGCGCGAGGAGATGGTGTTGAGCAGGGTCGTCTTCCCGCATCCACTGCCGCCGAGGATGGCTGTGAGGGTGCCAGGCGCGAGGGAGGCGGAGACAGATGTGAGGAGAGGCTTGATATAGGATGACGAAGACGACGACGACGACACGTCCGGTCCACACCACCTGGACCTCCTCAGCTTCGTCTTGATGAGGTCGGCGTATGTCTCTGGCGCAAAGATAGAGGGGGAGGTGTCTACAGTCACGCTGAGATCGCAGATGCAGACGTCCACCGGAGCAACATCGTCCAGGCTGAGCTGGTTGCCAGAGGGGAGCCCGGCGAGGGAGGAGGAGGCATGATGAGGGGCGCGAGGCCCGACGGTGCTGATGTCGAGGCTCGTGGCGACGGAGCTGCGGTCGATCTTGTCGATCTTGTCCATATCGACGACATGAGGCTGCTGGCTCGCGGCACCACCAAGAGGCCCTCCAGCCTCATGGGCATCTGTCGTCGGAGATGTCATGATGGGCAGAACAAGCGTGGTCCGAACTCGCGTTCCTGTGCTGAAGAGCCGAGTCGGATCAGACCGCAACGACGACAACGACGACGACAGCTGATGAGCAGCACCCTTTCAACAGCACTGGCTCGACGCCATGCCACCTCATTGGTAATGTGTAGTCATGGATCATTCACAGAGCCAACTGAGCACTGAGAGTAGGACTTGGGAACTAAGAAAGTAGCTAACGAGCCAAAGGATGTGCTAAAGGTGAGCATTGTTCGCAGACAGGGCCAAAGTGGTCTAGTGTCTGTCATCCGAACCACAAATCCGCCATCCATGGATTCTCTTGCGGTGGAGTCCATTTAGAAAAAAAAAAAAAAAAAAGGGGGGGGGGGGGCGGTGGCCAACAGATCGATCTTCAATATCAATATCAGATGCCATGAGAGGAGATGCCACATCAGACGGCCGCCCAGAAAGGAGACAATCCTTCTGTGAGACATCGCAAATTGTTCTGTCCATGGCCTCCGGCAGACGGGAGTAAACGCCATTTCGCTGCTAAAGGAAGATGATGAAGTGGTGGAAGAATGCTAGATGGGACTCGGCAGTCGCGTCCGGCCGGAGCCAAGCAGATGCGCCTGCTGCAAGTGACTTGACTTACCTCGGTCCGGATCTTGTTGGGCGATGCAACCCGAATTCTCGGAGCGTTACTGCTGTGTACCATCGTAGCGATCCGGCTAATTGCGGCCGCCTCCAGCATGATGCATGATGACGTTCGTACTATCTGACTCTTTTTTCCCCCTCCCCTTCAACATATTCGAAGTCTGATACTAATATTGAAGGCACCGATCAAGTCGAGCCTTTTCCCACTGCATCAGTCAGCGCTGGTTTTCGTCGTCAGCCTTGTTCTTGATATATTCCAGCTTCTTATGAGACCGGACACACTGCCCTCTCTTTCGCACCGCTGAGTAGCGTTGAGAACTTCCTCCTGCTTTTAGGCTTTGTTTCCGTGGTCGCCCTGAATGAGGTGCGTTACTTAGCAAACCATCAACCGACAAGGGCGTGATGCCCGAGGATTATATCCTAGTTAAAGAGCTTGATCAAGCCACCCACGTTGTGTTTGCACAGAAATTCCATTATCCCGAGGATACCTTCAGGACAGTAGCCCGCAGCCGAAAGAGTAAGGACCTGAGCCTTAGCTGCCATACAAACATTTCAACATTGTTGAAGGTGAAGAAAGATAGAGACATCAAATGGGGGTTTAGAAAGTATTGGAAAAATCTGTATGTTTTTGCGAGGAAAGAAAAGAAGAAGAAAAAAAAAAAGGCAAGGAGCTCAAATTGTTGCCATGGCCTGTCAACCGTTCATCTCCGCTCTGACCATGCAGATCAAGTCGAACTTCATTGTCACAAGCAAGACAACAAGTCAAGAATCGACCTCAAAATGTCGTATTGTATCTATGTCTAGGCTCTTTAGTGCCTCTTAACTATCTCTTATGAAAATGCACGTCATATATGTCTAATCCCATAGGTAAATCGCAGATGCAATGCAGCGAGATTCGCCCTCCCAATGATATACCCGTAATGTCCAACCCGTCTTTTCTCTTCTTCTTTACCTCTCTCCTTCCTCCTTCCACCTGGCTAGATCGTCCTCTTCTCCGTGATAGCCTCGCCCACAGCCTTGCCAGTGGCAAAGCCATTGTTCTCAGCCCCCGTCATATAAACTTTATTGCCCCTCAGCCACGTCTCCCTGACGCGGCCGACAAACTTCTTGCCCTCCCACGGTGAACACCGATTCTTCCAGTGCATACCCTGGCACTCCAGGACCCACTCCTCTGCGTCGTCGAACACGCACACGTCGGCGTCCAGACCTGGCTTCAGCCCGCCCTTGCGGTGCGACAGCCCGACCTGCCTCGCCGTGGCCTGCGAGCACAGGCGGACGATGTCGACGATGTCGAGCGGGGCCTCGGCCGTGGGCGCGCGCTCTTTGGCGGTGGTGTGCAGAATGGGCAGGCCCAGGCCGACGGACGAGATGCCGCCCCAGGCCGCGAAGAAGTCTCCAGGCGCGATGGTGGTCTTGTTGTTCTCGCCGGGCATGGAGACGTCCACGCCGGAGTCGGAGTGGACCAGCGATCCGGCCCCAAGGTCGGCGTGGGGGTGGTGGTGTTGTAGGTGTTGAGGGAGCAGCTTCAGCTGGGGCGTGCAGGGGCTGTGGTCCGACACCACCGTCTTGATGACGCTGCTCCCGTGGTCCCTACAGAGCTCCTCCCACAGGCCGTCCTGGTTGACCTGGGACCGGATGGGCGGACAGCACTTGTGCCTGGTGTCGCCGTCCTCGACGTCCTCGGCCGCGAGGCCCAGGTAGTGGAAGCACGTCTCGGCCGTGATGTTGATCCCGCCCTCTCTTGCCTTTTGCAGGCTGGGTATACACTCCGTGGCAGAGAGGTGGACGATGTGCAGGTGCAGGTTAGGGGCGAGGTGTGCGAGGGAGATGATCTCGTCGAGGGCGTAGGTCTCGAAGGAAGGGGGCCGCGACTCGAGGAAGGTGTTGTACGAGTTGAGCTCGCCGGTGGGCGCGAGAGGAGGCTGGGATGCCTGTACCGCGTCGCCTACGCTGTCGGCGATGGGGGGGATCATCTCGGCGTGGAACATGAGGGTCGTGGGGTGGTCGGCCAGCGTGCGCATGGCGAGGGAGATGTCGGTGGAGGACACGGCTGGGAACTCGTCGACCTATTTTATTTTTGGGGGTCCTGGCGTTAGAAGACATGGCCAACTGTTCACACACACACACACACACAGACACAAACAGACAGAGGGACTTACACCGCTCTCGATCAAGAAGCCCTTGAAACCTCTGACGCCCTTCTCCACGAGGGGCACCAGCTGATCTGCATTGCCGGGGATCACGCCGCCGTAGAAGCCAACGTCGACCCAGCACTGTCCTCTGCTCGCGGCCAGCTTCTCGTCAAAACCCTCGACCGTGGTGGTCGGCGGGATCGCGTTCAGCGGCATATCGATCACGGTCGTCACACCACCCGACGCAGCAGCTCGGGTCCCGGTTGCGAAGCCTTCCCATTCTGTGCGGCCGGGCTCGTTGAGGTGGACGTGGGCGTCGACGAGGCCTGGCAGCAGGAGCCTGGGGGAGTGGTCGATATAGGTGGTGGACGGCGGAAAGGAGGAGGGCGGCAGTATCTCTGGTGCGATGGAGATGATCTTGCCGGTAGAGGGCGAGAGGGAGATGGTTGCTGGGCTGAGGATGAGGCTGTCGTCTGGCTGGGTGAGAACCGCTCGGGTCGAGACGAGGACGGTCAAGGGACCAGACATCGATCCGGGTTCCAGAGTGCTCATGCTGGGTGGTTTCAGCGGTGGACGGCAGAGACAGGACAGGCGGAGAGAGGGCGGATCTCGAGAAGGCGACCAGAACAAGAAGAGAATGCCCAGAGAAAGGGAGAGGGGGGGGGGGGATGAATAAGCTGTGGATCTATCTATCTACTGATAAGTGTGCTCAGGAAGCAGATGAAGCCAGCGCACAACAGAGACAAGGAGGGCGTTGATGAGGAGGAAGAGGAAGCGGAGGGGAAGTGATTCAGAGAGAGAGAGACGACGGCACCTGCGACAACCTCACAATAAACTCGAGACCGCGTTTCCCAGCCCGCCAGTCCCACCACAAAGCCCACACACACGCCCGTGGCCCGCCCCATGGGGGGGGGGTGGGCTGTTACCGATGAGGAATCCCCCTCAATGGCAAAGTGTCGCTATCATGGGCAATCGTTATCCTGGCTCGGGACGTCTGATCAGAGGGAAAGAGGAACGCGGGACCCAAGAAGGGATAGGGCCCAGGGGAGGACCCTGCACCTCTTATCGCAGCCGCTCATTGGTCCATTGGATGGAGGGTGCAGGGGGTGTCGTATGTACTTGTGAGGTGTGTCTCTAGTAAAAAGAGAAGGAGATCTGGGCTAGAATTTTCAAGGGCCGGAGTAGGCGAATGGAACAGCCGACCCGATCTCTATGACTTGCTAGTCTGCGTCTTCCCGTCTCTTTGGTCAGTTTGATGTGTCGTTGCTGCCCCTTCACCAGTTTCCATCGAGTAAGCATCGAGTAAGTTTTGTGTAATGGGTTTGGGGCGAAGTTTTGCCGGCTCTTCGGAACTCGCCGGTATCTTTACATACTCGAAGTGAGCCAGCTGTGTTTCTTCAAGTGCTTGACCTCGGCCTGCAGTTCCCGACTCAGCCGAGCGGAGGTCTCCGACTGTGCTCCTCAAGTGTGATGGCCTAGATGATAGACCGGACTGCCCTTCAGCCCTCACAGTCAGCCAGCTTTCACCAGTAGAGCAGCGTGACCTTTTTTTCCCTCTCGCTTTTTCGTCAAACTAGTACAGTAGTTGGGCTAGGCGGTCTTGCCAAGGTAAGCCCGTTCATGGAGGTAGGAATGTGCTTCACGGTCCCCCAGCCACTGGAGCGATGCATCTTGCGGCATTTGCGGTGGTGTCAACGGCTAGTATGTATATTTTGCCCTACAGATGGGTGGCTTTGTGTCGCCAATACTCCATTTTGGCCCAAGTTCGACCGCAGTTGATGTGGGGAGGCCTAATCCCTCATGTCGTTTAGTCAGTGATAAATAATTTTAACAAGAGTTGCTTTGAGGACGAAGAAGAAAAAGAAAAAACAGTTCAGTTCAAATAAAGGTAAAAGTTTTCCTTGGTTTTATTTTTTTCAGTGTGAATACAAACCATGAAAGTGTGGCCTATCGATCCTTTAGTCCCTCGAGATTTGAGGCTGGAGGTGCCAGAAAAGTTACCACAGGGATGAAGCAGTCTTAAATTTTTTTTTTTTTCAGAACTCAAACGTCCTAGGCCGTTGTATAGGCAACTTCGGTCTAGTGCGGTATAGTCTTTATAGCACTTGGCCATATAGCCCCAAGGTAACGGGCTGCCCCTCTGGGGTCGTGCAAAACACCTGGATGCTGGAAACTCTCGTCAGGTCAACGGTACCAAGCCGGTGGGATAACGCCCCATTGGTGAAGCAGTATGCCACTGCGGGTGATAATTCGTTGAATAGAGACAATCAGCAGCTGACTTGGCCATACTCAGGACTGTCCTCTCGGGGGCGGCTGAAAGGGTTAAGCAGTTCAACGCTCGCTAAGGTGTTGGTGGTCAATGTTTTGGCTGCTTAAAGTACGGGCTACTCCCCTGGGAGACCAGGCTGATGGGTACGGGCTGTGCAGCCCCGAGCCATCAGGGCATCAGGGTAATTCCGGTGCTGGTAGAAAGGAACTGGCTTGTGGCGGCCAAGCGTTCATAGCGACGTCGCTTTTTGATCCTTCGATATCGGCTCTTCCTATCATACCGAAGCAGATTTCGGTAAGCGTTGGATTGTTCACCAACTAATAGGGAACGTGAGCTGGATTTAGACCGTCGTGAGACAGGTTCGTTTTACTCTGCTGGTGGCCTCATCGCATTGGTAATTCAGCATAGTACCCTAATAATACGAGAGCAACAAGTCCTGACGTGCAGATCGATCGCCAGATATGAGCATGGGGGCGAAAGACTAATAATTGAACTGTTGGTGCTGCTAGGCAGACAAGAGTCTGGTCGCGATACACTGCCACAGCGTGCTTTTTCACATGAGCAAGTATCTCCACAAGTTGGTGGTGAGAGAAAGACGTAAGTCCAGAATAACCCTTTAGCTCTGGCATGATGTGTTTCGGCAAGTTGGATCTCTTTGGCATCCGTCCCTCCTACATCACCTACAGGTCATCACATCGTACAAGGACATTGGTTGGACATTCTGCTAACCACATCATAAAAAGACATCATACACAAGACACGTACACACGTGCAATTTCATTTCCTACTGACTTGATATCAAACGCATCGATTTCTCCTCTCCACCCTCGAACACAGTCTGTGAGACATTGCGGGCCATCGTCCTGCGTTCCTCGCACCCAATACAGAAATTGCTGCAGACGATTGCCAGCCAACGCACCGGACTCCACTCTTCCACAAAACAAAGCTGCAAATAATGAAGCGCGCCGTCCCCAGCCATCCTGGTTTAGATGTAGAACATGGTGTTCCTGAGATTCTTGTGGATGACCACGCTGGACTTGACGTCGTCGGCCTGGCCAGACGAGCTCCCGGCCACGGTGCTCGCCTCGTCAGAGGCGCCCTCGAACAGATCAGCCATGTAGCGGCGGGCGCGCTCGCACAGGATGTCGGCGTGGTACGCGGGGGTACAGATGCTGACGGCCTTGGTGGCGCGGCTGTACGAGTAGCACAGGGCCTGGGTCATGCGCTCGAGCTCGTTTGCGACGGCCGAGGGGTCCCGCTGGGTGGTGCCCAGCTTCTGGGCGCGGGCGCGGAAGATCTCGTCCAGGACGACGACGTAGTGGGCGGGGCGGCCGGTGCCCTGGATCACGGCGTGGCTCTGCAGGTAGAAGTCCCAGAAGCTCTCCTCGGTGACGCCGCGGTCGACGACGGTGCCAGGCTTGCAGTTGCCGCCGCGGTCCATGTCCTTGGTCTGGGTCGGGTAGAAGCGCGTGTGGTGGCGCTTGCCGACGATGATGACGGTGATGCGGGGCTGGGGCTGGTTGGCAGGGTAGGTCTCCCTGCAGGCGGCGCGGAGCAGGGGGACCTCCTCGTCGAGGACGAGCTGGTACTGGCCCTCGGACACGCCGTCGCGGTAGACGAGGATGTTCTCGGGGTAGCGGGCGTGGCGGCCGAGGCTCAGCCAGTTCTTGAGGTGCTGCTTGAGCATCTCGGTCAGGTCGCTGACCATCTCTGTGCGGGCCTTCTTCTGGATGCTGAGGATGCCTGGCCACTGTCCCAGGTGTTGGTCGATAGAAGCCACCATGCCTGCGACGGAAGGCGCATCGGACCTAGATCCTGGCGACGGGTGGGTGACGTCGATGCCGACGAGCATGGTCTTGTCCTCGTTGATGAAGGACAGGCGCGAAGGGTCGACGGACTGGTTGTTCCCTCCTAGCTTGAGGTTGAACTTGAGGGCCACGTTGGAAAAGTACTGGTCCTGGCCGGCTGTGAACTTTTGGCCGACCACACAGATGGTGTGGATGCCATATTTCACGTCGCCCAGCGTCTTGACCCAGTTGTACAGCTCCGTGTTGTCGCTCTTGTCGCGGCCGGGCAGGACGACCAGCAGGAGGTCGATCAGGTGGGACGACGCAGACTGGAAGATCTGTTCGAGGTTTGGGTCACTGGGGTACCGCATGTTGACCTGCTTACCCGTGAGGGGCTGGCTCCGGACCGTCACGCCGTTCTTCTTGAGGGCGGCAGCAAACTTGTTGACCGTTGTGATCAGATCGTTCTGGTTATAGCGAGGATGGTGCTGGGACTGACCGTCCACGAGGGAGATCCACGTCCAGGTCTTGAGCTCGCCCGGCTTGTTGAACTGGTTGTTCTCCATGTTCCAGCTCCCGTTGAAGACTGCAGCTGCCTTGCTGCTGGGTTTACCTCCGGGCTTTATGTCCTTATAGAAGACCTTGGGCTCGGGTAGGAGCCTGGCTGGAACAGTGATGAGGCTGTTTCCGATCTTGAGGCCGAATTTGCCCTATTTGGTACTGTCAGTATATTCTTTTTTCTTCTTCTTTTTTTTTTTACCGTGCCGAGAGAGACTCTTACCAAAAGCTCATTCGTCTCCTTCGATAGACCAGCTGTCGCGAGGCCGTCCTTGACAATCGACTCGGCATTCATCCAAGGTCCACGAACCGCAAACCGGATCATATTCCTGGTCTGGTCGCTGCTCAGCTTCGCCATGGCATTCTGACCCGGCACCACGACGCAGACCTCAGCGGGAAAGTATGACGGCTTCTCCTCGGTGCCAACATTGACGACAGGCAGATTAGCATCAGGCGCGATGCCGTAGTTTTGCTGGAAGTGGTCAAAGACAGAGATGTAACGGCCAGGTCCAGCACCAGAAGCAGGCTGGGGTCTAGGGGCAGTGCTCTTAGCCTTGCCCTTGCCCTTGCCCTTCTTCTGAGGTGTGCTCTTAGCAGGCTCCGCACCAGGCACGGCGGAAGAGGAGGAAGACTGAGGCTTGTCTTCAAGCCAGAACTCGACATTCTTGGGTCCAGCACCGAACTGGCTGACCTTGGGGGGTGGTCTGACTTGCGGCCGTCAGTCTTCTTAGCCAGGGCGGCAATCGTTCTCACACGGTACACAACCTCTCCCTTCTTATTTTTCTTCTCACGGAGGTGAGTGACGCGAACGCGAACGCGCTTTAGAATTTCTCGAGAGAGCGCATGCTCCTCTCGTTGGGATGAACGCCATATGCGCGCATTAGACTCTTCAATTCGCCCTCCTGGACGAAGGCGCCGTGGCTGACGTTGATGTTGACAAGAATGCGGTTCGTGGCGGCGCGAACGCTGGTGAAGAAGCCACGGATGGCCGTGAGGCCGCGGCCGAGATCGTCCATGTTCTGTCCACCAGCCGTGTTCATCATCGAGAAGGTCTTGCTGCCGCCGATGGTGGCGAGATTGTTTGTCGACTTTGCATAGTGTTTTAGGAAGATATTGAGGGCCTGGATCATCTCGAGCTTACTGTCGTACTGGAGGCCGTCGGCCGGGTTGGTGGACGTGAGGTAAGACATCAGGTCGCTGACAGTCAAGGTCTTGGTGAAGGCAAACTCGATCTTGTACTGGACGGCGCCCTGCTTGGGCTCGTCCTCTCCCTCGGCTTTGTAGGTGACCGTGATTGTTCCCTCGGCGGGCTCGAGCTCGGCGCGGGAGATGAAGGTGGCCTTGAAGTCAGTGACGATATCGTTGCGGTACTTCTCAAGCTCTGGAGACTCGTTGAGCATGAGACGGACGACCTGGGCGCGCTTCTTGCCAGCAACATCGGGGGTGATCTTGTTGACGGCGTACGAGTACAGGACCAGGGAGGAATCAGGGACCATCTGGACATAGTTGGCGTACACGGTGAAACGCAGCGCCAATGGGGCCGTGCCGTATCCTGGGCGGGGAGGCATGGTGTTGTCGCCGTCCAGGCTCATGGCGTCGAGGCGGGACGCGATATCGGCATTCTTACGTGCCTGCTGGCGAGCATTCTCGACCCGCTCGACAATGTCGTCAGGGACTGGGACGCCGCCCTGGGGACTGGACGTGGTGAAGGGTCAGCCTGCCAGGCACTGTACGAAGGATTGTCCTGAGTGGATCGGATAAGAGGCATGGGGAGGGCACGAGACTCACGAGTAGACCTGTGCAGGAGGCCTGCCACCTCGAGCCCCTCCACCGCCTCGGCCACCACGACCTCCGCCGCCACGGAAGCCACCATGGTCAAAGCCACCGCGACCTCCCTGGGGAGGGAACGCGCCGCCGCCGCCACCACCACGGCCCCGACCTCGTCCACCTCCACCACCACGACGCTCAGCCATTCTTGGTACTTTTCCTCAGAAACAAACAGGCACTCGACGCTACGTAGTTTTAAGTCAGTCAAGGATGACAGTGAAGACGACGACATGGGATAGAGTACTCTTGAGCTGAGTGGGGCAGACCAGACGACAGAAGTGATGGCCTCAAAATATTTACAGGCAGACGCGACAAGCAACTCAGTTGAAAGAGCAGGACTGTGTCAACCAGAATCTTTGCTGCCTCTCTATGGCTCTAGATCTGCAGTGCTTGGGGGAAACTGAAGATGAAAGAAAGGAGTGCGCAGGAAATGGGTAGAGGATGTGATGGGAGAGCAAGCGGGGAAGCATGTAAGGGAGGTCAGCGCAGAGGACTCACAGCAGCTTGGAATGAGAGATGTGCTCTAGCAGATTGTCAGCATCTTCTAGATGCCAGATGGGACTCAGAACAGATGCAAACAGGTCGTGCAGGAGATGTCTGAGGAACAGCAGATGGAAACAGTGACGAGGGCTGAGGAGATAATGTTTGGTTTGTGGTCAGTCGTCGCGTTGCTTTCTTGGGAGTTGAGGGTGCCAGTTCCCCCAGAGACAGGGGTCTTAGAAGGTACTGCTGCGGGTGGATCCAAGGGCAGGGTGTCAGTGTGTGGGGTCTCCCTTCTTCCCCAGAGGCTGATGTGTCTTGGGTGTCTTGAGGCAGTGATGCAGTTGGAGAGGAAGGGAGGCGAATGAGGTTGACGCTGGCTGGGATGAGGGCAGTAAATACCTTTTTTTTTGAGGGGGAGGTTGCACCGCGCCAGCCCCGAGAGCCAAGGAGAAAAGGTAATGCAGCTGGAGCCAGGCGTGTGTGATTGCAGGTCTGGGTCTGCCTGCTTTTCAGCTGCACGGGATGCTGCAAGAGGCCTGACACTACCACCCCTGTGTCTTGTTTTGGGAACCTTTAAGAGAGGTGGCGTTTAAGTGGAGCCACGTGTGGTATGCAGACACGAGAAAAGGCATGTCAAGGGAACAAAAGATGCATGCAACTGCGTGTGCACTCTTGACCGCCTCTGGTCATTCTGTGACCAAGCCTACCTGTGGTATGACATGATGAGATCATGCAAGAGTAAATGTATTTTGGCGATGCTGTCTTACTGTTGGTACAGCTGTGCAGTTGCTGCATACACATACACACACACACACAAACACGCAGACACACAGGCACACAGACACACCAAAGTTGGTAAGTACCAGATTGAAAGCAGGTACAGAATAATCATCATTTCTCAGTACTGAATAGGGGACATCATGTCCAACATACCCTGTTGATGGGTTGTCATGGAAACAGTGATGCCATTTGCATCAGTGCCACCTCATAGGCAGTGTAATTTTCCCCTGTCCAGGCTAAAGGAAAAGAAAAACAAACATTGAACATGTGGTCCATGGTACAAACACAAGAGAAAGGGAAGGGTCTTTTCAATACACAAAGTCAGCGCCATTTGAATCTGTAGTGAAAATGAAGCGAGGGATGAGTGAGGTCAATGTCAGGTTTACTTGTAGTTTAAGTACTTGCCAGGGAAATGTTAGGGGGTTTTCTGCCCCACTTTTCAACACTGCGCAGGGGCCAGCATTGCATACAGGGAAAGCGTCACTGTGCAGCAGCATCATCCAGGTGGACCTCTGACAACTTCCTCAACAAGTCCTCCTCATCACACATGCTCCAGTCCCAACCAAGGAATACACAAAGCGAGAGGCTCAGAGAAACATGACAGCCTCACCCTCACTGCAGCAGCCCTCTCGGGTCACCGATGATGCAAGCCTCATCTACAGCTACCACCAAATGCGCATGCCCCTCCCCACAGCAGGCGCAGATGCCATCTTCTGCCTCTGCAGCCTCGACCTGCGCGTTGCCCAGCGTGCTTCCCAGCTGTTCCTCGAGGGGCTCGGCCAGTGGCTGATCTTCTCTGGGGGCTCAGGCAGGCTGACCGCCGGCCGACCACAGTTTCGCGACGATCCCGAGGCTGCCGTCTTTGCGCGCGTCGCGAAGGACATGGGCGTGCCCGAGGACCGCATCATCATCGAGCCGAAGTCGACGAATACCGGTGAGAATGTGCGGTTTACGTATGAGCTGCTCAGGGCGAGGGGCCTGCTCCCGGGAGGGGATGGGTCTGCCGGGCCAGGTATACGGTCCTTTATCCTGGTGCAGAAGCCGTACATGGAGAGGAGGACCTTTGCGACGTTCATGAGGCAGTGGCCCGGGATGACTACTGTCGGGGGCGGTGACGGCCAAGGGGCAGCAAGTAAGAGGCCTGTATTCACTGTCACGTCTCCCCAGCTGGGTTTTGCAGACTACCCAGACGAGAACAACCCGCGGGATCTGGTCATCAACATCATGGTCGGGGACCTCATCAGGATCCGAGAGTACCCCGCCAGGGGTTACCAGATAGACCAGCGTATCCCCGCGGATGTATGGGAGGCAGGACAGAGGCTGATCGCAGCTGGGTTCGACGGGCATCTCCCGTGAAGCGGCCCCCGTCCTCCCCTCACACCTCCTCATACCGGTCAGACTCATGCCTGACGGGGCGATACACAAAGCCATCAAACCTCGCCTCCTTGGCCGTCCCGTTCAGATCCGAGCACGCAACCCCGACAAAGGCCCCTGTGAAGCTTCCATGCGCCTGGTGGCCACCACACTCGTCAGAGAGGATACTGGCGTCGTACACGGGCCCGATCTTCTGCAGCGCACCGTCGCCCTGGCCCTCCATGGCATACGAGAACTGCAGCTCCGAGCCGCGGATGGTGAGCGCCAGCCTGACCCTGCCCTCGTTGGGGATCTTGACGGGCTCGAGGAGGGGCTGCTCCTGCAGACAGCCCTCTGGCCATGACACGTCCGAGACCATGAGCAGCAGCTCCCTCTGCCCGTCCGAGCCCGCAGAGACGGCCAGGTAGTAGAAGTTGTACCGGCAGTAGTACGCCGTCAGCCCCGCAAACTGCCTCTCGTCCTCGGGGTGGAAATCCACCACGGTCTCGGCGTCATACGAGAAGTGCGTCTGCCGCCTGGCCACGAGCGCCTGCTCGAACCACGACCCGATCGTCTCCCTCCCGTACAGCACGAGCTGGTCCCCGCCCTCGCCCCCGCCGACCCTGAAGATGCGCTCCGGCTCGGGCGTGCGCAGCCACTGGAAGTCCTCGTGCAGCGGGCCCGGCCCAAACGTGTACCTCATCTCGGCCCAGTACCGGTCCTCGTCTCTGGTGCCGGGCACGTCCACCCGCAGGCTCGGCACCGGGCCGTCCTTGACGTACAGCCACCCATCGTCCCCCCAGCGGCACTCCTGGATGCTCGTCTCCCGGCCCAGCACGCACCGCCTGTGCTCGGTCGTGGGCCGCCCGCACAGGTGCACGAGATACGTCCTCCCGTCCGGCGTGTCGACGATGTCACCATGCCCGGCCTTCTGGATCGCCGCCTCGGGTGCGTCCTTGCTCGTGAGGATGTGCTTCTGCGGGTGCACCTCGTACGGGCCCCAGATATCCCTCGACCGCGCGAGGGTGCACGCGTGCTCATATGACGTGCCCCCCTCCGCCGTCAGCAGGTAATACCAGCCCCCACGCCGGTACAGGTGCGGGCCCTCGACCAGCGCCAGCTCCGTGCCCGGGAAGATGGTCTTCCTGGGCCCCACGAGCCTCCCCCCGGCAGCATCATACTCCTGCAGCACGATGCCCGCAAAGGCGCTGTCGCCGAGCAGGCCTCCCCGCCGCCTGTGATCCCAGAGCATATTGAGGAACCACTTGCGGCCCGTGTCCGGGTCGTGGAACAGGCTGGGGTCGAAGCCGCTGCTGTTGGCGTAGACGGGGTCCGACCAGGGGCCCTCGATGCGCTCGGCAGTGACGATATAATTATGCGCATCCTTGAACGAGCCGTCTTTGCGCTTGACGTCCGTGTACACCAGGTAGAACCTGCTGCCGTCGTGCGTCAGGCAAGGGGCCCACACGCCGCAGCTGTCCGGGTCGCCGCGCATGTCGAGCTGGGACCTGCGGCTGAGGGGTCGACACGCGAGGGTCCAGTTGGCGAGGTCGGTCGAGTGGTCTGCCGACGCGGTCAGTACACAACCATGTCATCCACCCTCTCCTCCCCCCCCCCCTTCCCTCTCATCAATATTACTAGGGATACACATCACATACGGATCTGCACGCCGGGATACCACTCAAAGGTGCTGTTGGCGATGTAGTAGTCATTGCCGACACGGACGATGGAGGGGTCGGCATTGAAGCCGGGCAGGATGGGGTTGAGTATCTTGGGCATCTTGTTGTCTTTTTTTGTTTTTGTTTTTGTTTCCTTCCAAAGTGGTTCTGGTTCGTGAAGGAGAGGGAGTGAGAGAGAAAGAAAGAGAACAAGACAGAGACTGCTTAGGCAAGGAAAGCCTCGCTACAATACCATCTGTAGGAGATCCAGATATTAAAGTACGAAACCAAAACCGGGAGACGCCATCCAAATGCATATAAAAAAAAAAATAAGCGTACTGATGAACAACTAACAGTGGATCACCCTGGAGGAGAAGCCGGAACTAAAGCAGTCGCATGAATTCATCCACGCACTTTACCCGGCGGCTCTTTCGCCTTGGGCCGGGGCTCACTCGCCCGAAGTCGGGTCAACTTTTTTGTCTTTGTTTGGAATGTGCTCCTCCGCTGCAGCAGAAGTGGAGGAGGATTATATAACCCAGAGTTAGGGTTACGAAAGGAACCAATCAAGATGGATAGCTTTGGATATGAGCTATCCAAACATATCCAGATATCTTGAATATGTTGCTATCCAAGCTATCCACACTGAAGAGCTGGATATATAAGGACACGTTCATTACCATTAGATAGATCATAGGATATAGCTCTTCAGTCGTCAATCTAAGTATTGAAGAACATCATACCTTCAATAGCCCCAAAGGCAGTGAGCTCTACAGCAGAACGTTCATCAGTGTATTTCCGTATACAAGGCGTTTGATCAGTCAACCTTTCTTGTTACCTTAAAAACATAAACCCCCAGCAGATACATAGGAATCCTCGGATTACTGTGCAGCTCATTACATGTGAGAAGACCCATTATAATATACTTAATGCTATCAAACGCGCTCGCAGCGTAGCATCCTACTGTCTAAACACGCAGCTTCTTGAGTACGAGAATGAGCAGCTAAGGCTGGAAACACAGGTGGCTGATTAGAAGTCAAATATCTGGAGGGCAATATCGAGATACAAGCTGAGAATCTGCAGGCAAACTAGGACCGAGCGAGCCAGTACACAGATGCCTTGCCGCGACGATACAAGATGATAAGGTGGGGAACGTACAGAGACGATCACCAACAAGTTCCAACACTCCTAGCAAAGCGTATAGGCAAAGGTAGGATGAGGTGATTACGGTCTATGCCTAGGTAGCCAACTAGATAGTTCCTCTATTGAACGCAGGGGACCTTGGATGAGCTATGGACAGTGGGGTAGCCCTGGGTCACGGAATTTACGGGACCAAATAATATCAAACGGATCAAGGCCAGCCTAAATTTAAAACTACTCTCCTCAGCTTGACATAAATGCATCCTCCTTGTCACGTTCCGCACTTTCAATGAGATCCAGCCCGATTATGAACCCGTTCTCCGCCGGATTTTTCAACAACTCCCCCTGAAGACAAAAGCACCGCTTATTCCAACATGTCCGGCACCTCAAGGTCGCGGATAGGGATGACTTTGTTTCCCTTGCCCTTCCTAGAGGCGGTGCCATCGGGGTACACATGGATCGCCTTCTTCAGCCCCCCATCGGATCCGTCAGCCTTTAAGCCGTCAGGACGGACCGTTAGTCGGTTCCCCTTCGAATCGCTGTCTGAATCGTGCTCGCCGCCCATGATTGTTCCGCCGTTGCAGCCGGCCCGGTCCAGGGCGTCACAAACCTTCTGTTCGTAGTCGGCCTTTTTGCCGGGGTTGTTATTGTAGGTGTTTGGGTCATGCCACCCGACGGTAGCTCGCGGAGCCAGGGGCCGGACGGGCGTCGCGGCAACGAGGCCGATGGAGAAGATGGCAACGAGGATGGTGCTGAACTGCATTGTTGCGAGAAAATGGCTGGACGACTTTTATATGTTGCAGGGAGAATATTCGCGTGCTTAATGACTTGAAGTGGACGACAGATCGAAGGTAAAACAAAGAAGCCAGTCCTCTGTGTTCTGAGATGTGCTGTGAAAGATGATATGAGTGGATGCTGATGAGCTCAAACTGAACCTGAAAGACGATTTGGCTGTCTTTATATGTGGACAACGATCGATTATTGCACCTGGGCAATGTTTGAGCCTCCCGTTTGGGAGCTTTATCGACTCAGGTTAGATTCTGCGACCAAAACAATGTCACCACTTACCTGGCCTGCATGTCCTGGTTCTTGACGATACCGTGGTGTAACCATTTTGGGTCGACGACCGCCACGAGGTTGCCCAGGCTCCGGCTTCTGATGGGCGGACTCATCAGCCTTCTTGCCGGGATCAAATCACAGCTCGGCGGATAACAATATTGAGCAGTCCCATACCATCAGTAATGTGTAGTATTAATTTAAATTTATATACTGCTTGAAATCTTACGAAAGATCAAGATACGAGGAAGATGAGTTTCTTAGTGAGCCCCGTTGTGAACATCTTATAAAAGTGTGCTGTCGTGACTAAACCATGAAGCCCCTAAAGAAACCAGGTGCTGGAATTCAGTGATAAATTTTGATCTGATCTTTATTTGATTAAGGAAGGCCGGGCGGGCCACGAGACAACCGCACTTCCCTCATGTAAGCTGAGGCCGTCATCCCCCAACTTTGATGCATATTTCTCTGGTTACTTATTACATGATGTCGGAGCTGGAGTGGGATCATCAACCAGCTTATAATAGCACGTGCATAGTAAGTACCATGCAACGCCAAGCGAATCCTGGCCGTAGCCACACGTGACAAGCCAAATTTCCTAACTTATTAATAAAAAGGAGCGGGCAATCCTCGACGTGGTCTCGTTCCTTCAAGTCTTGTTGGCTAGATCAACACTTTGTTTTCCTACGACGCTAGATGTACCACAGAAGATTGACACGCAGAGCCACAAGGTACCTAGCCTCTATTAAAACTATTCATAGAGGCACCCTAACAAGGAGAAGGTTGTTTTGTTTCCAAATTTCTCTCGCTCTCACTCACACACACACACATAAACACACATTTTTTTTTCCAAACTGCATAACACTTCACGGGACGTACTTCCAGTTCACACTTGCAAACATGGTCAACAAAACCCCGAGATTCGAAATCACAGCCTGGGATGCGGAGTCTGCGGAACTTTACCACGAAGGTGGCTTTCACCCGACATATCTTGGCGATGTGTTCAAAGAACGTTACAAAATCATTCGCAAGCTTGGGGCTGCATCATATTCTACTGTCTGGCTTGCGCGAGACATGGGGGAAAACCGCTATGTGAGCGTCAAGATCGGAACCGCCGCCGACGGTCGTGGCAAGGCCCTGGCAAGGCCCGTCATCGCAGCGCATGACGCGATTGCGGCCTTATACCATCCTGGCAAAGCCCATGTGGTGCCTCTGCTGGACTACTTCCACCACAAAGGGCCCAACGGCGAGCACCCGTGCCTGGTGTTCAAGCCTCTGGGTCGAAACATGAGTGCGTTCATGAGGCAAGATCGCGGCCCAGTGACGCTCACATTCGCGCGTGAGCTCTGCCGCCAGCTTGTTCTCGCACTCGATTGCGTTCATACTGCTGGACTAGCACACCGAGACATCCACCGGGGAAACCTGCTACTTGGATTGAGCTATGACCTTGATGAGAAGAGCGAGGGAGAGATCAACAGAGATGTAAATCTCGAGGTTCCACCAGAGAACGAAGACGAAAACGAAGACGAAGACGACGAGGAGGGGGAAAGCGAAGATGATGAGTTTCTTTTCACCGTTTCCCGTGTCAAGCGCCTCGATGGTCAACCACTCACGGAGGGCGAACCACGCTATCTCTATGAACCCTGCCCGCTGCCAGACGGCATCACCAGCGACTCGCCCAAGTTTTCCGTCTATCTGTCCGATCTTGGCACTGCGACGTCTACCCCCACGTCCACACCAGCCGACCCGCGTAGGTATCCTGGGGCACTCGGCCTACGCTCGCCCCAGGTGATCCTGAGAACACACCCTTTCTCTTACCAGGCAGCCGACGTGTGGGCGCTCGGCCTCACGATCTGGGAGATCGTGATGCGCGATCGCCTGCTCACCGTCGACGACCTTGACGTGCCTGAACTCACCGACGACAGCCATCTAGAGAGTGTTGTCAACCGGCTTGGGCCAATGCCAGCCGCTCTGCGTGTGTTGTGGCCCAGGGCAGACAAATGGGTAGACGCTGAGGGGAAGCCGCTTCACCCAGCTGGGTGGCCGGAGGCTGGATCTGTCGAGTATGATGCCTATTGGCACGGACACTTGCATGAGGCGCTGTGGCATAGGAGACAAGTGAGCCTGAGAGATTGTGGATGGACAGACGCGGAAATTGACTTGTTTGAGGATTTTGTCAAAAGGATGCTCGCGTGGGAAGAGAGAGACCGGGCGGCCACCAAAGAACTGCTTATGCATGGTTGGCTCAATGAAGGGCAAGCAGGAAGATGTACAATTTGACTCTAGAAGTTCAATTTACCGGTTAGTATAAACAAAGTGGTTTCAAATCCAAATGACATATATGCGTTAACGATAACGAATAGAATATTTAGTTCTTCTAACAATACAAGTCAACATGAATGGGAAATGATGCTAAATTCAGAGGATACTACACTATTCTGTGTCTCATCTTGATACATTGTCTGCATATTTACCCGTATTCCTAATGATATGGAGAAACAAAAGTATTTGCTAAATACAATGAGAATCTCGCTCAGTCGCTTCTCGTAATTCCGGCTCGTATCTATCTCATGGAGTCCAATGTGCCGATGTACCGACCCCAATCTGACTGATGTGATATGATAGCTGCAAATGCACACCTCGTCTTTGGCCATTGCGTCGATCCCTCAAGAGAGCTCCCATGATCGAGGCTTGCACTCAGCCTTATTCAAAGCCGACGAATTCATCATGCAACTATATTATCAAAGCTTACCTCAAGCAGCTAGATACGCAGCGCACCTCAACGCCCACCACCAAGGGAGGAGGGAGTGGGCCCCAAGATTAAAACAGAGCGATGAAGCTATGCTCATAGTTGGACGTAATATGCTTACACTCCAGTCTCAAGCTTTGAGCATCCAGTTGCCGCCTGCTTCCTCAGTGTCTCTCTTCTTGGCCGAGATTGATGATTCCACATTGTTACGTGCATGTCAAATTTTCTCAGCTTTACTGCCGTCTTCGTCTGCCTCATTACAAGCTGTGCGCTCATCATGCCTGGATGGGGGGGGGGGAGAGATCTCACAGCCTAAACCCTCTGGGGTTGCTTCGCCACGCACAAAAAGGCTGCGAAGCCGGAAGACTCCCGCATATATAACATAGCAGTGCCTGCAGGATGAGAATGAAGACAACTCTCCATAGTTTATGCATGCTTGTCCCCAGCTTTGGACTTACATCTCACAATAAGGCTGCACCTTTTTACACTTGCACATCAAATGAATTACTGCACTTTCGCCACCGGCTCTACTTCATCGATACTTCATCTGGCTTGAAAATGAGCTTCGAATATTGCTCATTTGATAATCCATGTGAAGAAATCAGGCTGCTATGTCTCCTATCCGGAAACTTCGCAGACCCTCTGAAAGTGACACTGTCTCACTGCCCACTGCTTGAGCCAGATTCTCCAAACCACTCTACACCTTCAAATATAAACGCAATCCGAGAATCACTACCAGACGGATGGAATGTCACAGAGACTATTGATCACAAGTTTTTCTTCGAACAAAGAGATGCCAATGTCACTTCTTGGATCCACCCCGATCCAGCTTTTCAACACAGTCTCCCAGAACCCGATGGACCATCACCACCAACATGTCTCGTCCCGCACTACGAAGCTCTTTCATACACACGGGGCTCGCCAGAAGACCCAAAAACTCTTCTCGTGGCATATTCGGGATCCGAGCTCTCCCCTGCTGCAGCTGTGGATTCCAGTTACCTGTGTTTTCGGGAGCTGAAGATCACTCGAAGCCTGGGGGAGGCCCTGAGATACTTGAGATACGTGGACCGGCCTCGGATGCTCTGGATTGATGCTATTTGCATCAATCAGGCAGATGACGTCGAGAAGTCCTTCCAAATCGTGCGAATGGCAGCCCTTTATAAGCTGGCCCACCGCGTTATCTTCTGGATCGGGGCAGAAGGTCTCCACAGCTCTTCGGCCATGTCAGCCTTGCACAATCTAGGTCAACAGGTGGAATTGGCACGCAACACAACTCGCTATGTCGCCCCGGGAGCCACCCAGCCTCTGTGGTACCGCGCTGTCTGTCGGCTGCCCTTTACTACGGCTACTTGGGAAGCAGTCGAAGGCATTCTGGACAGACTATACTTTGAGCGCTTGTGGGTTTTGCAGGAAGTCATGCTTGCGAACACCCAGTCCATCGTGGTGTGCGGTCGAGACGAGATCCCTTGGTACAGCCTTCGTCGTGCGATCGTCTGTCTTGATGCCAAAGACGACCTGCGTTTCAAGTCACGGCAGCAGCTCGACAGAGCGCGTGCCTGGACATGGAACCCCGAGGAGATCTCGGTCTCCTTCGCTCTCCGCCTTAGCCGCGGATTGAAATGCTCTGATCCTCGGGACAAAGTATACGGGATTCTTGGTCTTACCTCGCCGCATTTTACAAGGCTTCTCAAGCCAAACTACAAGCTCTCGCCACATGAGGTCTACAAGACTTCATATCTAGCATGCATGGAGTTCGAACAGCGCCTGTCTCTGCTGCTCGACTGCGAACTATCCAGAAAGAACCTGTCCGGCCCGTCTTGGGTGCCGGATTTTGCCGCCACCAGGCGCACTCACCCTCTGGCTTCCTTTGTTTTGGCGAGTGGGATCTCACGCAGCTGTGCAAGATACATTGAGCCAGATATCCTAGAGGTCACCGGATGTCAATTTGGAACTGTTTCACACGCGAGCTCCTCCGCGCCCGAGACTCCAGAAGAAGTTCTGGCGCACCTAGAGTTCTGGCGCACCTACCAACATGGGAGCCACCAGGGCTGCTGACCGATTCCTATGTCGGCGGAGGAAGCTTGCTGGACGCTTTTCTAACCACGTTGCGCTGTGGTTATCTCCGGCAAAAGTGGCCGGAGTACAAAACACTGACCTTGGATGCATGTAGAGACTGGTACATGAGGATGTTTCATGCCGGACAAGCTACGCCGACAGAGGCACACACATCTCAGAACAGCGTTGCTTGGTTCATCGCAAAACTGCTCAAATCTCGGACTTTGATCACCATGCAGAGCCAGCATATTGGCCTAGGGCCTCCAGAAGCACTGCCCGGTAAGGAATTCAGCCTTGATGCGGCTTCATCAAGCCACTGTTTCGTGCACTCCGCGCTGATACCCACGACTAGGTGATATCGCGTGCAGTATCCTGGGGTGCAAGTCGTCCATCATGTTGAGGGAGTCGCCTGAAGGTGGTTATCTTGTCGTTGCGGAGTGCTATGTTCACGGGATGGACGATTCGATAGGTCTCCTTGGCCCCTTGCCGCGGAATTGGGCTATGCAAATCTCCAAGGACAGACTAGGATATGCACAGTACCGATACAAAGACGAGGCTACCGGCCACGTGTCGACTGAAGATCCACGGCTGCCCAGTCTCAGCAGTCTGGCCCCGAGTTGGCATCCTTTGCCGCTGCAAAGGGAGCCTGGTGGGCCGGCAATGTGGGAATGCTACCAGAATGATCTGACCCAGGAGATTCTCGACACTGATCCAAGACTGCTTCCCGACGCATTGTCTCAGAGAGGAGTTCAGCTGGTGAAGTTCCAACTTCGTTAGCAAACAGTATCAATGCCGAGTCGAGACATGGACTGCGGATCAACCTTTGGGTTTCTGTAAATCTGGTATCTATAGTGTTTTGTGTACGCTCTAGATTCTGAATCATCAGACTCTAGCTTTACCAGACCTTTCTCCACACTCATATAGCTCGGGATCGTGGCAGGATGTGGTAGTCCCGCCAGAAGTCGCAGGCATCTGGTGTGGTCCTTCTAAAGCTTGAGACATCTGGTGCTGGAGTCCATTATCTGATCTACAGGGACCATGAGGACGTTTGAGCTATTAGGAACAAGAAGGCTGAGCACAGCAGTCTTCCACCAGAAAAAAAAAAGCATTCCGTTGTCGCGAACATCTCGAAGCTGGTCCAGGGCTTCAGCTGTCGTCCTCGGTCTAGTCCATCCTAATTGAGGGAATTGGGATCTTCATAATGTCTTGGAGGGAACGAACATCTTAAGCATCAAAGTTGGGAGGCGTTGATAGTCATTGGCAATCCTGCTGACCACGAAACTCGGTGCCTGGCAGCGCAGAAAATCCGCGCATGATTATTGTAGCGATCCGGCCTATTTCGCCTCGCTTTCCAGCCATAGGCAGCACAAGGGTCCTCGATATCCGTCTGTTTACCTGGCTGTGGATAAAAGACAGCATTCAAGTTGCAGCAAGAGATACTTAGTTCTACAGCGTTGCCCCGATACCCATGTGAGCGGGGCTCGCTTCGAGCGGCCTCCCTCTCTATCACTTTGCCAATTCGTCTGAAAATTAGGGTTGCCGCCCAAAGAGACGCAAAAGCCCAGCCTAGGTGCCCCCCCTCCCTTCATTCATCCTATACCGTAAGCCCCTGGTTATAGTTTTTTCTACTTCCATCATATAATGCCATTCTCTGCAGAGCTAATATGTTACAGCCTCCACTAATTATGAGAATGGTGGTCAGATGCTGCGGGCCCTTCGCCCGAAGATAGTTGGTCTCAGCAGAGCTAGCGGCCGCCCATGAGTACTGCTAATCACTGCAGTGGAGAAACGGGCACACAAGAGGTACAGAATAAGCGCATGCCCTAACCAAATAGGCTTCAAGCTGTCTTGCTAATGCAACACAAGTTGTCAGGGAGGTAACCGGTGCTCAAGACGGCCGATTTCTAGAGGTGATGTTGAGAGCTGACCCTAAACATTAATATCGGGCGCTACGCCGTTTTTTCACCTCATGTAGCCACGAGGGCTCAACGTTCACCTTGTATCCTGTGTTCGTGCAGAAGATAAACAAACCGCAAAGCAAACAGCAGCATGTCGCAGCCACCGTCTACCTCGGGCTTACCGCCAACCCAAACAGCCGATGGGATCAGCCCAAGCCATAGAATAGGTGCAGACCTATGCAGTACCTGCCAGAACCTCTCAACATTCCGTCATAACATGGACGAGTTTCAAGTGAAGACCAACAAGGATGGTACAGAGACGCTCCGTCATTTCAAAGAAGAGGACCCAATCGATAATTTCGCAGGCCATGGGCTCATACGGTCCAAAATGAGGGGAGGTTGGCACGATGAGGCGCCCGATTATCCAAATATGATGGCGTCGGCTGACAACGGATGTTCTTTCTGTGGTCCTTTACGCACTGCACTGCGCAGGTGCGAATTCAACAGCGAATACAGTGGAGATATTGGAATTGTCTTCATAACAGGCTGGGGCGGTAGGAGACGTTACCTAGACCACGCTGTCAAGAAAGATGATGGGCTTTTGTATTACTGTTTCACCGCTTTCGACCCATGCAGCGGGAAAGTCCTGGATAATGTGCATTTCCTGGTCTCAACATTGCACGGTAAGAAAATTTCGTTTTACGCCCGTTTCCTTGCTTGCTAGAGGGATTCATTTGATCCTGGGGCGTGTGGAAGAGCGAACTCATTAGCCATGAATACTGATGCCCGCACTGATACTCTATTAGAGTCCACAAGACAGTGGCTCCGACCCAACTTATCAAGATGTTCCAATCCTCTTGACCCCACGAACATTGACTGGATTACTTCGACATTGGAAAAATCGGACGAGGATGGACTGCAGTCTTCTTTTCTTCCCACTCGCCTCATCGAGGTTGGCACTGATGATTCTCACGTGCGCCTGGTCAAAGGAACGGACATTCACGGAAGCACCTCATCGCCAGTGCGGTACGCAGCCTTGAGTTACTGCTGGGGCCCGAGAGCCGACGCGGCCAAACAATTGACCACTGTAAAGTCATCCTTGGACGACTTTTACGGTGGGATACCTGTCCACGCTATGACGCCAGTCCAAAGAGACACAATGACCGTCTGCCGGGCATTGGGTATCACGTACTTGTGGATCGACGCTCTCTGCATCATTCAGGGAGACCAAGAGGACTGGCAACGGGAGAGCGAGATGATGGGCTTCCTGTATCACCACGCCTACCTCACAATTTGCCCTCTCCGCTCTCATTCATGCATGGACGGTTTTCTTACCGATCGGTCGCCAGGCATCGAGATTGACCTATTTTCGGACCGCCTGCCCAAGATAAACGGCACAATACTACTTCATGAGAGCCACAACGATGGTGATTTCAAGCATTCCTCTACAGGGCTGCAGTCTGGGCTTGCGTGGGAAGTAGAGTCTCCTCGCCACCTCAACCTCGATCAAGCCTTGTCAACCTGGCAGACACGCGGCTGGACATTCCAGGAGGAGCTGTTCTCACACCGGGTGTTGTATTTTGGAGAAAATATGCTGCATATGGGCATTGGCGACCATGTCTTCTCGGAGTGCAGTCCCGAGTCGGCAGAAAACCGCGGCTCAGGCTGGCCCGGGCATCGTCATGAGACTATTTCCAGTTGCATGCAGGGAGTCTCGGAGGCAACCAGTTCCACCAGGCAGACCTCAGAACACCTATGCATTGGCGTCTGGGAAGCGGTTCAAAACTTGCCTAGCCGGCGATACACAGGTTCGCTCGTTCTACATTTTTGTCTTCTGGTCCTCCTTCCCGATTATGCTGACCTCGTGATCTCCAGACCCGAGGGATCTTTTCCCATCCATTGCTAGCATGGCAAAAATCCTTGCGGCGGCCCGACCGGACAAATACATGGCTGGTTTATGGGAAAGCAGACTGCATCACGAGCTTCTCTGGATACCAAAGGGCGAACATGTCTCGGGTTCCAATTCTGCGGCAGCACGGCGGTCCGACATAACTTCCTCCTCTGCTCCGTCTTGGAGCTGGGCCTCGCAGAAAGTCCCCGTTTTCTACGAGCTGGACCGGCTCTATATTACGCCCGCTCGCAACGGCCCAAGGCGGCCAGCTCACGCTCGCCGGGAATTCACTTTACTCAGTTATCACGCCCAAATGGAGAGTCGTGGTGACTTTTTTGGAGCCAGAAATGCTGCCCTCCGGCTCTCAGGACGTGTGGCTTCTGTTCCGCCCGGTTTTCAGTTGCGTTGGGACGAAGAAAAGCCCGATTCCGCAGCGCAGGTGTCGGGAACTTTTTCAGCCGGGCAGTTCAAGCTAGACTGGAGAGCAGCAGAACTGCCCGGGAAGAAACTGGACGACTTGTTGCTGTTCCTCGCCACGTCTTGTTGCAAAGCGACTAGTTGCGACGACGAGAATTCCGCTGGGGTTCGAGACTTGCTTCCGGCTTCAATGTGGAGCGCGGCGGCACGTCAAGATGTGGACGAGCCTAGAAAACCTGAGTTCTTGACATACAGTGGCGACAACTCCTTCTCGAATAAGTTCTGCGATGAAGACTCGAGAGAAGCGTTGTTGTGTGATTTGCAAGGAAAAGAATGCCCCTTTGCTCAGATCCGACCAGGAAGAGGAACACATACGGATTGGTTTTGTACCCAGCTGAGAAGAAAGAGAGCGTCTTTATTCGTGCGGGGGTTTTCGAAATTGACGCTTGGCATGGAGGACTGGAATGGTGGGATGATACACCAGAGCGTGAATTGACTCTTGTTTAGGACAGGTGAAAGAGAAGTACTTACAGTTTGGTTTATGACAAAATGTCAAGAAAACAAAAGTCCTTTCAGAAGCTCACCAAAGTCATCATGTGTTGGCTGGGCTCAGTACGTACGTACAGAAAAGGATCATGAAGTTCACTGTTGAATTGGTTGTTGCTTGATTGATTGAAAAGCTATCTATCCTGGCCTGGGCTCGCGAGCGCGATATGCTCGGTGACCCCGCTCTGCTCCCCAACCGATCCCTCGTCGCCTGACCAATCAATGGAGCAAGCAGTCCGATGAAGCGCCATTACTTATTGCCTATCATGTTATCTCACGTCAGCCACCGAGGCATGCAGGCGCCTCAAATAGGGGCTCGCTTTACTCTCACACTTCAGATTAGATCGCAACTTCAATCATGCAACACTCAATAAGCATCCATCAGGGATCATCACATCACCATTGATCATTCGTCCGGCTGCCTTTGTCTCCGTGTATATACAAGCTAGAACATGGCCGGGGCGGATCTTACTCAACTCGCGGCCCTGGCCGTCCTCGCGATCCTGAGTCTCTTTGTCTATAGTTGGTCTCTGATCGCCTCACGGCCAACGATAATTTCTACCCCACTGGAAGACAGCGAAGTGAGCGGCATGACTTACCGTATCCGGGGCGTACCCATGGACTGGTCTAAAGATCGCCTGCAGTCCTTCCTGGCGCTTCACGGGGATTGCCGCGATCCAAATATCAAGTCGCTTACCTCTGAAGCCCATGGTCGCTCTCAGACTGGGACAGTCACCCTTCGGAGCGAAACGCCGCCCCCGAAGGAGCTTCCAGGGGAGATTCAGCCTGACACGACAACCAAGCCGCTCATACTTGACAGCAGCTTTCTTGGGCTTACCACGCTTTTTTCCCCCTCAGCAGAGGACCACCAGGTAGAGTAGGTTGTCGTTAGGCAAAAACTTCCGCATAAGACTAACTAGAGCAGCGTCTTGGCGATATCCGGTCTGGGTGGCCATGCTTTTGGATCCTTCAAAGAAAGAAACGGCCAGCATATGTGGCTACGGGACGCTCTGCCGTACCATCTGCTTTGGGAGCACACCGGCCGTCCGATGGCCCGCGTGATGACATATGGCTACGAGTCTGTCGTTGCGAACAGCAGCAGTATGCAAAATCTAGAGGACCTCGCCACATCATTTCGCGAAAGCCTCAACGCACTTGCCTCTTCTCGGTCAGCTAAGCCATTGATCATAATTGCTCACAGCCTGGGTGGTTTGATTGTGAAGCAGGTTCGTACTCCAGTGCTGGATCAATTATTGTTTTTTTGCTGACTCCTAAGTAAGGCCCTTATCACGCTAGCAAGCTCTAAAGAAGAAGATCACCAAAAGATCGCTCAAGCCGTGTATGGGATCGTCTTCTTTGGTGTTCCTCACGATGGCATGGATATCAGCTCGCTCATCCCAATGGTTGGGGATGGGCCAAATCGCGAGCTTGTCGGATCCATCAGCCGGATCAACTCACAAATTCTCAGCATACAACAACGGGATTTCAATCGTGCACTGGGACCCAAGGGTAACACGGAGGTTTTTTGTTTCTACGAAACGGAGAAGTCGCCAACGGCTCGACAGGTATTTATATCACACATACCCCTGGTTACTCCTGCTAATTCATAATAGGACGAGAATGGCAAGTGGCACATGATCGGAGCAAAGGAAGTACTTGTTACAAAGTCCTCGGCTACTCACTGTCGGCCATGGGAGGATGGACCGGAGCATATTTGTGCTATTAACCGGTCACATTCGGACATTGTCAAGTTTGGGCAAGAGGACCATGATTATGAACGGACACTCCAGAGGCTTCAAGGCCTTGCAAACCGCGCCCTCGCTGTGCGAATTCGGCTTCGGGATCAGAATACGAAGTGTATGTAACGAGTCGTCAGCTGCAGCTTTTTGACTTAATGCTAAACGAATCAGTCCTCGTACCATATAACCGAAACCCAGACTATGTTGGTCGATCTGATATATTCGAGGATATCAAAAAAAGATTCAGCTATAGCAAGAGCGAGGATGCGCGAAACTCGAGAGTATCGCTTGTCGGCCTTGGTGGAGTGGGGTATGTAATGTTGAAATCCTATGTCTTACTGCATTCTAATAACGAACATAGAAAAACTCAGATCGCCCTTGCGTTTGCTTATTGGATCTATGATAACGGTTTAGACACATCTGTCTTTTGGGTTCATGCCAGTAACGCAGACCGCTTTTGTCAGGCGTTTACCTCGATTGCAGAGGAGTGTCAGATTCCCGGATGTGATAACCCTCAATCTGACGTGCCAATACTCGTCCGCAGATGGCTTGAGAGGAAAGAGCGTGGCCGGTGGGTCATGATTATCGACAACGCTGACGACAGCGAGCTCTTCTTCCCATCAAAGTCGGACCAAGCCGACACGCCTGCTGAAACTAGCACCAAGCCATTGAATCGTTTAAGCGACTATCTACCGGATTGCATACACGGATCTATCCTGATTACAACCAAAGACAAGAAGACAGCGGTCAGGTTTTTACAGGGCAGATTGTCGATAATCAAAGTCGACAAGATGAGCGAAAGCGAGACTGGACAGCTGCTACACAGGACACTAGGTGACGAGATCTCTGCGGAGGAGGCCGCGTGTCTCTCCGCGCGTCTTGAGCATCTGCCGCTGGCCATCGCGCAGGCAGCCGCATACATTCAAGAGAACAGCATTTCGATCAACGAATACCTGCAACTCCTGGACCAGAACGAGGAGGCTTTCATCGACCAGCTGAGCCAGCCATTTGAAACAGTTGGTAGGGACTCAGATACACCAAACAAAGTCACGGAAACATGGATTGTCTCCTTCAATCAGATTCAACGACAGGATCTCCTTGCCAGCGAGATCTTGTCATTCATCAGTCTTTTAGACCGCCAAGCTATTCCTAGGGAGTTCATCACAAGCTACTGTGAAAACAGAGACAAAAGACTACAACAGACTGGTATAGCGGAGATCATCAAAGCATTGGGCACCCTGAAAGCATTCTCTTTTGTCACAGAGGCAAAGGACAACACAATCGACTTGCACCGATTGGTGCAGCTGGTAACGCGAAAGTGGCTTGTGATGCAAAATAACTTTGCTGAGTTCGCAGAACGCGCTCTGGAGACTGTCTCCGAAGCATTTCCTTATGGAAACCATGAAAGCCGGCAGAAATGTGTGGATTGCCTCCCTCATGCCATTGCTGTGCTCCGAAATAAAGGAACTGAATCGCAGAGCGAGCAACTGGACAGAGGATCTCTTTTACTTCGTATGACAGGTTATTTTCATTACCGTGGTCAGTGGAATTAGGCGGAAACGAGGGCAGTGTGGTCTGTCAAGTTGCGAAAAGATATCCTCGGAGAAGAACATCCCGATACGCTCATCAGCATAAGCAATCTGGCATCAATATACGCGGACCAGGGCCGGTGGAAGGAGGCTGAAGAGCTCAAGATACGAGTAATGGAAACGAGAAAGAGAGTGCTTGGGGAGGAACATCCCGATACGCTGATCAGCATAGGCAATCTGGCATCAACATACGCGGACCAGGGCCGGTGGAAAGAAGCTGAAGAGCTCGAGATACGGGTAATGGAAACGAGAAAGAGAGTGCTTGGGGAGGAACATCCCGATACGCTGATCAGCATAGGCAATCTGGCATCAACATATTGGAACCAGGGCCGGTGGAAAGAGGCTGAAGAGCTAGAGTTACAAGTAATGGAAACGAGAAAGAGAGTGCTTGGGGAGGAACATCCCGATACGCTCACCAGCATAAGCAATCTGGCATCAATATACGTGGACCAGGGCCGGTGGAAGGAGGCTGAAGAGCTCGAGATACGGGCAATGGAAACGAGAAAGAAAAGTGCTTGGGGAGGAACATCCCGATACGCTGATCAGCATAGGCAATCTGGCATCAACATACGCGGACCAGGGCCGGTGGAAAGAGGCTGAAGAGCTAGAGTTACAAGTAATGGAAACGAGAAAGAGAGTGCTTGGGGAGGAACATCCCGATACGCTCACCAGCATAAGCAATCTGGCATCAATATACGTGGACCAGGGCCGGTGGAAGGAGGCTGAAGAGCTCGAGATACGGGCAATGGAAACGAGAAAGAAAGTGCTTGGGGAGGAACATCCCGATACGCTCATCAGCATGGCTAATCTCGCCTTCACTTGGAAAGACCAAGAACGACGGAACGATGCAATTCTATTATTGCAGGAATGCGTCCATTATAGGGAACAATTTCTTGGTATAGATCACCCTGATACTATTTCTTCTGCTTCGGCGTTATCGGGTTGGAAAATGAAGTCTGAAGAAGCTGGGTTCGGGTTCTCTAAAGAGGCTATTAACTAAATAAGAAGTTCCCGAAAAGATATTATTAAAAGCACGTTTCCTGTTTGGGGAATTTTCTGAACAGGGAAGCATATGCCTGGCTAATAATTGGAACTCTTCTGCTCGCAGCACAAAGGTGACAATGCCTTCAGAATCATTCGCCGGGGCGCCGAAGCTGCAGGCGACACTGGCGATCCTGCCCTAAGCGCCTCAAACTCCCGGTGTTGTGACCCATTCAACATGCAGGTCGCAGGAAAGGCCACCTCAACAGCGGGGCCAAGAAACGGCAAAATCCCAATGAGGGTAACAGGGATGGATCATTTGGATCACCAGTGAGCCAGGTGAGCCACACTGAAGAGCTGGATATATAAGGACGCATTTATTACTATTAGATAGATCTGTTGGCTGGGCTCAGTACGTACGTACAGAAAAGGATCGTGAAGTTCACTGTTGAATTGGTTGTTGCTTGATTGATTGAAAAGCTAAGTATCTATTCTGGCCTGGGCTCGCGAGCGCGATATGGGCTATCCCATCGCGCACGGGCCGCCAGGCCACGTGACCCTCGTTGTGAAGCATTCACCGTCAAGGCAATGCCACACCATGCAACTTTGATAATGAAATTCCAGCCTACAGTGTAGAACGATAGTTGGCAGAGAAGGACAGCGCACAGTGTTCCATTGAGCTGACATGCATGAGTACCCACCTGCAGGTAGAACCAGAACGCGCGTAAGCTGTCTGAAGGCCTGTCCTTGAAAGCCCTGCCCCAAGAACTGCACCACGAACTTTATATTCCCCGGGGGTTTCTCTCTTCATCTTCAAGTCCGCGAAGCCGCCTGCCATGGATCATCTCACCCACCTGCGATGCGCGGCCCAACGACCCATTGAATTACCGCGAACCTACACACGCCGGGTCGAATACGACAAGCTCGGCTATGCTGGTTTCTTGGGCCGCTGCAACCTTGGCATCTGTGATGTGCTAAAGCCCCAGGGACTCGCTGACCATGCCGACGTGCTCCAGGCATGGCTGTTCTTCGGCCTGCTTCATGAGTACTGCGTGTTTTTCGATGTGCCATTCAGACAAGACGATTTCATTTCCAGGTATGAGGCTGGCTACGAAACAATTACCACCAGGAAGTTGCCCTTGTACTTCTGGTACTGGGTAGCTTCTGCTGCTCTCTCGCAGTAGAGACACGGCGATGAGAATGCTGAGGCTACATCACCACGGTCTTCCAAACCCGATCCAGAGCGGGTTGCCACTCAAGATCCAGATGCACAGGCGCAAGACAGCACCTCACGACCGCGAAACGTTGAACCGCCGTCACCGGTCCTCGGAGACCATTTCTCCCAGCCAAGCCCACAGGCTCTCCCCATGGAGGACCAAGACAGACGTAGTCGCAGCGCAATCCACTTTTATACTGCCCTGAGGGCCGAAACAGTCCTTCGAATCGCTCAATTCGTCATACTCCAGCTGGATGCTGTCGAACGTGCGTCTGACGATCCAGGCCATGCAGTCATGATCCCTCTCACTGTGCTTTTGGAGACATTAAGCAGGACTGCTTACCATCTCTTGGGCGTGACCTTACCGGATGCATGTGTTGTTGCAAAAGCCCTCAAGAGCAAGTCCATAGATGCCGGATGGTGTCTAGGGCAGCTTGAATTTCTGGATCAGTTTCTTGGTGCATCATCGTACTATCTCCTTGCATCAACCGCGAAAAGGCCAGATGAGAAGGACCACAGCAAGTGCTTGAAGAAAAAGTGCCAGGCTTTTCAACTAGACGAGCTTGTTTACAAGACCAAACATGTAAAGCAGGACTGTGGCTGTCACCATTCCTGCTCTCAAAGGGTACAAACTGAGGTTGCCAATCTTCTCGACCGAGATAGAATCCCATGTCTAAAGGTAGGACATCCCGAGAAGGTTGAGCTATCCACCGACTTTTCACCTCGCAAGGCCCATGAGTGAAACTAAAATGGGCTCTATTCTATATAGGTTGAACTCGTACAGGAGCCTGCTCCAGGCCAGATCGATGGCCTTGTCCAGATCGAAGTTTGCGACACCAAAGACGTCTCTGTAGGTAGACTGATCCTTCAGATCACCTGAAAAGTGGCATCCACGCTGACTGTCCACTCTCCATATGTACAGCGATATGTGGCCGTCTCTCATGTTTGGTCTGATGGTCTGGGTAATCCCACCGCAAACACACTCCCAGAATGTATTCTGTGCTGGCTTCAAGACAGAGTACGAAGACTGTACGAGGAAGCAACGGAACCTATTCCTTTTTGGGTCGACACCATCTGTGTGCCCCTCGAGAAAAGGCTGCGCAAGAAGGCACTGAGAGGCCTGGCTCGCGTGTACAGCGAAGCGGAGCGGGTTCTCGTGATGGATCATTCCCTGCAGGAACTTTCAACAACGAATTCGTCCCCACAAGAACGCCTTTTCTACTCCCGAATATGCCCATGGGCCTCGAGGTTATGGACGTTCGAAGAAGCCTGGCTGGCTCAAGAGATATGGTTTGACTTTGCAGATATGGCGAGTCGTGATGTGGATATGATCGAGGAATGCTTCGTGGACGAATGCGCACCTTGGAAAATAAATTTGCAGATGCTGGCAGAAATTCCAGCAGCCACCGAAGTGGACGAAGACAACCGGGTCACGGACGAGAGAATGCATCAGTTTCTGGGTGCCTGGTTGGCCTTGGGACTGCTAGAGACCTTGAGCCATATGCAAAGCCCGCGATACATGGACAGCATCGACTGGGACGGTCTCCAGAGCGAGGGGTATCGGCTCTTCGAGACGTTTAGCCGCGAGGATTTTGAAGACGAGCCAGACCATGCCATTGGCTTTAGAGACCAGGTTCTCGGATATCTATCGCGCTGGATGCACGGATTCTTCAATTCCGACCCGATCTTCCACAACTCTGTGGCGAGCCTGAAGGAGATTAGGCACACAAGCCGACCGCGGTCGGACGGACCAGAGACCGATGGCGTAGGAGGCATACTTACAGCTCTACGCGGGCGTACTACGAGCCGCATCGAAGACGAGGCTATCTGTTTATCACACCTCCTAGGATTGGACCTCACTCCCATCCTCGACGCCTCCTCGGCCGCTGATCGCATGAAGGCCTTTCTGTGCTCAATGGGTCGTGTCCCATCCTCTATAATTCTCTCGGGTCAGGCACACTTGACTCTGGAAGATTTCCGCTGGGCCCCTGCGAGCTTCATTGACCAGATCAATGAATTCATGTACGGACCCAGCGACGCCAGCGTTGATGAAAAGGGGCTCAGGGCTAGATGTGCTGGGCTTCGTCTGCATCTTGAACGCAAGCTCCCACATAGCCACCGCATATCCGTCAAGGTGGGCGCCGAACAATGGGTGCTAGACCTGGTTTGCCAGGCTGTGTCCATAGGTAGCCATCTCTGGGATGACTACCAGGGCGTATCTCTCATGGTTATGCTCCCCTTGGACCCTCGACCAAATGAGCTCTCCTCTCCACCCGTGGAGGGCTTGGATGAGCTGCTGCAGTCGAGAACTTCCAAAAGACTTTGCGGCATTAGTCTCACTGCAGAGTGTTGAGGAAGATGGTGTCTACGCGGTTAGATACGAGAGGTTGCTTTACCCTGAACCGGATGCTTCTTCATCTAGTGACAACATCTACGGGTCTGGCGAGTGGATCGACAAGTCTCAATCATGGCATGTTGGTTGAAGAACGATAGTCGGACGATGATTATCGGGTCAAGTGAGATGACGATACTTCACGTGCTTACGAGAAAAAAGTGTGATGAGAATACTGACAGTGGAGGCAAATATCTATTCCTCCAAAAGGCAAACGGGACACAATAGTGGAAAAAGACCCAAAACCAA
This sequence comes from Celoporthe dispersa, assembly GCA_016584495.1. Lineage (NCBI taxonomy): Eukaryota > Fungi > Ascomycota > Sordariomycetes > Diaporthales > Cryphonectriaceae > Celoporthe > Celoporthe dispersa. The sequence continues at coordinate 510,450 of WAID01000005.1, forward strand.
GAACATAACCAATTTTCTCCCTTAGCCAGATTGATCTTTACCACTTCGATTTCTCTTCTTGTTCAGATGTTTTTCGTCGATGTGTCTCTTGTAGTTGTCACTGCGGCTGAATTCGAGCCCACAAGGCTTGCATTTTCCACCTTGGTCCTTCACACCGTTTGTAGGATCCTTGGCAAAATTAGGATGCTGCACATTTAGGTGACGGCCCATAGCTTTCCTATTACTGAAGCGTCTCGTGCAGAAGACATGGCCCTTGACATGAGCTTCACATGGTATGTGAGGTTCGTGTTTTTCGTGCCAGTGTTTGCTGTTATAAATAGTTATTAACATGACTCGCAACAAATTTAACCAGAGAAGAAGAGGGATTATAGATAGACATTGCAACGATCCCGACTCTTTTTTTCCTTCCCCAATATATACTCACTTGCGCTCTGTTGGTCGAGAAAACAGTTCGCCACACTCAGGACATCTCACTGGCACCTTACTTCCACGAGAAGACTTTTTGGAACCATTGTTTCTGGGCTGTGATGATGACTTCCTCGACTCGTAGTAATTCCGGTCGCCACTTGAGCTAGGAATTTCTGACCTAGACTCTGCTGCACTTGGCATCTCAAAAGCATCTGATCTGGCAGAATTGGTGTCCGAAAAACTGGAAGAGTCTGAAGATTGAGACAGAAAGTCAATATTGTCGTCGTCGTAATTGTTGCTGCTGTATTGTTGATAGTGTGATAGGGTTGCATGGGCTTCTTGTGTTGTGCCACCATGTTTTAGAGCCTATGCACTCAGCACATGGGAGTCATCTGAAACGGGCGCCGCTGCAAAGGCTGCGAGAAATGGTAAGTCACATGCTGGATGAGAATCTGAGTGATCTGACGCAAAGGGTAGGTGGCTGATGTCGGTGAAACTTCGGGCGTCAAGTCGAGCAGGATTGACACAGAAAGGCCGGGGTGCCTGTGTCGATATCGCTGAGTAGATCCCCGCTGGGTCAGTAAAATTTCTGGAACTATCCTCGTCATCTTGGTTTGCCTCGTATAGGGCTGGATTTGCGGCCCAGGCTTTAAAAAGCCCGAACAGACGATTCCATGGTGTCGGATTCAGTATCCTGTGCAAAGAGATGGTGACACCCATGAGCTAGGATGTATCCAGAGAGTCAATTGTGGAGGGTAGGAGGCCGTCCTTTGTACTCAGGCGATGCATGCTCCAGATCCAGGGCAATAAGAGACAGCCGACCTGCTTCGACCATACCAATCATCTTCTGTCGAGGTGATTGATACGTACTTACATCATAGATATGACTTATTTGTTTCCCCGTTCCGCCATATCTGAATCATACTACGTGCAATGATGCTGTGTTTTCTGTTGGGTGATGAGTCGCGCCAGAGGATCGTCGAAATCACACCTGAGCTAACATTTTTACTTTGGCCTTAGGACGGCAGCTCTCTATGACATCGGCTTAGCTATGCTATCAACGCATGGCTAGAATACTGAGACGCCGTAGTTGATGTTACTCTTCTGAGGAACGTATTATTATTGGTAGAAAGGCGGCCCCAGTGCCTTGTTGCATAATGCACGGCAACGAGTGTACCGCGGGATCGAACTCTATTAGGCGGTTATCCTTCTCATTGGTGAGATGAAAGTGTTGGGCCTCCCACATTCCATCCCACGGGATGCTAGTGTCGGCGGCTTGCCATCATTTGAGTCGGAGTGACGAAGGCGGCCCGCCTTGCAGCATCGTGTATGCGAAAGTGGTGGGCCTCCCAAACTCAGTTCGGAGGAGGGATATGTGGTGGGCCTCCCATTATCGTGTTGGTGAGACCAAAGTTTTCGGCTCTCTGGAGTATTCTCTCATATCGAGGGGACTGGGAGAGAGCTTTTGTTGAGACCATGACGCCAGTTTCAGGAGAGACAGGCAAAAAGACGGAAGGGCAAAGAAAGATAGCGCAATGATTCGGATATATAAGACCTTCATTTCTCCTTCTGAAAGGCAAACCTATGGACCAGCAACATCTCATGACAAGCCCTCAACAGACCAAGATATCCAAGAACTCTTCCTGTAGCCAAAGCAGTCAGTCGAAAAGCCCTTTGCACCTTTTATCGTGTCACTGACTGACATCTACTCAGCTTTCTTCACCATGGCTCACGCATCAGCCTCCCAGGCAATGCAATTGTCTTGCCTCTGTATCATCCAAGCGGCGGCCAACCAAGCTTGGAAAGCTGAGGTTTGCATCAAGCCTGAGTCTTGTGATAAAAACGGCCTTCAGTCACTTGGCCCGTTCCAGAGGTTCCTGTGCAAGCTTGCACAGGTCTGTCAGACGGAGAAGGGTTCTGACACAATAACAGCTCTGGTCTGTCTCAGGGGAGCGCAAGGTGGAGCCGAGTTTCTGTTTGCTTCCAATTCGAGGAAGGAAAATGAACTCCAGGAGATGCAGAAATTCCTCAAAGACTTACTCATCTACACGGCAGCAAACCCTGACGAACTGAAGCTGAAATCACTACAGAAACAAGTTCTGTGGCGCATTCTCGAATCCAACTTCGGAAAGATAGATGTTTACCTGAAGACCCTGCTGTCTTCGATCGAGGACTGCATCGCTGACTGCACGCCTCGTGATAACGACAACGGTGAGCCTAAACTTCCCATCGACGGGCATTTGCTTTTCTCAGCACGTTCGTCCGCTGTTGAGTACTGACCACAAGTGGGCTCGGGTGTAGTGAATCGCCTGGTCGAGCTACGAAATCAAGCCAGATTTTCCCGAGATCTAACTTCTCCCTGTGCGCGGAACAAATGTAAAAGCTTTTTCTTATTTCTTCCATTTAGTCACCCGTTTCTTTGTGTCCCATAATTAACGAAATGCTCAGGTTTGAGAGACTGCGAGACTTTCATCAAAGCAATTCAAGCGAGGAAGACTTCGCTCTTTGAGTCGTGGCTCAACGACCGTGCTGATTCTGAGGCCCATCCACTTCATTGGCATAGCCTGCGTCATCAACTTGGGCGTCTGCACTCCTACCGCCAGGCTGCCGAGATTATAGCCGAAGCGCCGCGCATGTGGCCGGAGCTGTTTGAGAACTTCAGCGTCACCCCCATCTCGTCTGCAAAGCGCACGAAGGTCCCTCTGCCCGAGTCATCAGACCCAGTGGACATTCTCTCCATTGCTTTCCCCGAGTCTGACGTCTCTGAATTCGATATCAACAGCATGGATTCCCTCAGCCTACAATGGAAGGAAAAGCTCTGTGAGGCGATCGACAAGAGGAGAACCCGCACCTTCATCCACAGTGAAGTCCTTCTCCATAGCTACCTTGTCCAGCAACAAAAGACTAGCCCTTCAGACTTTTGGGATGGTTCCCAGTTCATCGCCACAAGCAAGCCAACTTGTCAGGTCTGCCATTACTATTTCAAGACCTCCAGCAACGAGTTCCGAGTCCAGCCGCCCCACATGAACCTCTATCCCAAATTGCGCCTCCCTGACGACTGCGATGAGGAGGTGATGGCCGAGATTATCGAACAGCTGCAGGCAGAGACCCGGAAGATGTTGAGGGACAAGGTACCTTGGTACAAGAGGTATGACTCACGGACTGATTCATACCCGGCAAGGACTATATCACGGTCAAGCGACGCTCGCAGCCTAGGTACGTTTGACCGTCGTAGATGGGGCATGGGAAGCCTAGTGCTGGAGCCAACAGACCGAGGCGAGACCGACTCTCATTCTCAGGAGGACAGTCAAGATTTTGAACTTCTGGAAGGAGAGGACGACTTGCATGGTGGGATTGGAAAGGCAAAGGAGGCGGCAATTGGAGTGGCCCAGTAGATACGAAGATTTTGCAATAACGACTACTCTGATATTAGTTGTCTTGATGGGTAGCTGCAATATATAACTGCCCTAAAGGAGCAGTAAACATCTGTTCTATGATCAACCAGATGCTGATATGTCCAAATTATTGGCCTGGAGGCCCCAGGAGCCACTGCCTAATAGCTAGCTTTCGACCCGTTGCGGTATATTCATAACATGTCTCGATAAGATGCGCTCCACGGTCGAAGTGGGAATATCGAACGCAGTCGCCACACAAGCAGTTTTGCTCACTCATGGACAGGAAGCCTCGGATCCCGCTGGGTATCGTTGGGTTCGGCTGCAAGGCGTGGGGATTGGCCTCTTCCTGCAGGGGGCACCCAGCTTCCGACCACCTCATAGTCCGTCGTCTCAAGAGGGGTGTCGAAGCTCTCCTCGTGCTTGGCCGCATCCTTTTGTATGAGTACCTCGAGGACTGCTCCATCCAAGAGACGGTCTCGATCGGGCCTTGCGGCACAGACAGTACACGTGCTTCGGCTATCCTCGTTGAGCGTTTCAAAGTTGACTCTGGATACGCCAATCCTGGGAGGGAGACCGCCTGCTGCCTCCATGGCAACCATGAGGCGGAGACCTTGGTCCCAAGCAACGTCGACGTCGAGACCCAAGGCCCAGCATACAAAGCAGAAGACTACCTTGTACTCGGCTTCTTTAGTCGGCGGTGGCATATTCGTGGTGTAGCATGCTGGAAGGGTCGCGTTGTTGGGACTGAGCCTCTGGAGGACCCGGTACAGAATGATATCGAGAGCATCCTGAAGAACTTGGCCTTGCAGCAGCCTTGAGGACTCCCAACTGCGATCCGTCTGAGCACCTATGAGGGCGGTTCGTCCTGACGTCGCTGAGTTCGTGTTGTTCTCTGTCCAGTAGCTGCAGATCGTACCAATTAGGTGCTCCACGTCTGGGATGTTCTGCATAGCAGCCTCAAAGTCCCGTACCTTTTGTAACCTGAATGTCTCTGGCTTTGAACGCCGTGGGATAACAAGTGTTGGTTTATCAGTATGGCGAACGTCATAGCGTCTTCGATCAAGGTCTGTCAGAACGCCGAAGATTGCGGTGACAGAAATCTTCTTGTCGTGGTTCATATAGTCCACGTACGCCGAAGGGCGCCAGAGAGCATCGTGTCCACTCGCTGTTGCAAAAACTCCTGCAGGCACCAAAGTCGAGACGGAAAGGCCCCAGTTCTCTTCTAGTTGAGTGATGGCGTCCTCCAGCAGCTCTCCCAAGGTCATCTTCTTGTATGACACAGGTATCTCGTATCCAGGACAGTCCACCCAGACAGCAACGACCACGTCGCGTTCCTGTGTCGTCATCCGCTTGCACTGAGCAGTCGCCAGCAGCGACCGCATAAACTTGTTCACGGAGGGCCAGCCAGGTTTTAGGTCAGGTCGTATATGGTTCCCAGAGCCCTTGGAGGCATCGTGCCACGGCTGGTGGTGCTGCAGCTGATTCCCATGCTCTGCGCGAGCGCACAGCACGTTCCCCGTGAGAAACTCGAGTAGGGGGTGTGCCTTGCTCGGCATCCACTCCTCACGGTGTATACTGTGCCATTCGATCATCTCCAGTTCCGCCCTGTACCTCTGATCCCTCACTACCCTGAAGAGTTCCCACCGTGCCGCGGGCTGCTCCCACTGCGCCCCGATGGCCTCGAATCTGAGCCTCGCGGCGAGGTTTAGATTAGCCACAGCGCTCTCGTCAACGTCGTCTTGAATCCAATCAGGCCCTCCATAATGCCCGGTCTCTCCAGCCTGAGTCCACCTAGCTCTTATCTTGCGGGCGTAGAAGAGTTCTTGTCTGGGCCATAGACGCCCAAACCATATACAATACGCAGTATTATTCCAGCATCCGGTCCATGGATCTTCCGACAGCAGACAAGGCTGTCTTGTAGCAATCTTTTCCTGCATCTTAACCCAGGCTCGCTTGACACAACCGCACACGGCGCCGGGAAAGAGAACGACGACCTCGAAGCTGCGGTAGATATCGGGAATCCTAGCTAGTGTATCCTTTACTGCCTCGTCGCTGCTCTGGTTGATAGAGAGCTGGTCGACCCAACAGAACTCGTTGATCTCGGTGCAGATTTCCTGGAGGCACCTCGTAAGATGCTCCAACTCCCATTCGCCGCCCAGTGTCATAACCGCCGGTATCCCATCTTCATAATGGCCTAATGATCTCGGAACTCGCTCGAACTGGCCCCACGTGTACGAAATGGCGAGGGCATTGCCTTCCTGTACGTCGACCAGCGTCTCACGGACGACCAGGTGCCGACCCCCTTCTGCGGCGGTATCCCAGAAGGGGCAGCTCTGGACGCGGCAGTAGGCAAAGTTGACGACCCGAGCCTTCATGGCGACCGAGTTGAAAGTAGTTGTATGATCATGTACACGTATATCTACGTATACTCGCAGCATCATCTGCAGTCAACATTCAAGAGCGTGGTGCCGATGAGGTCCAGTAGACCCACTAACGAGACTTCGGCAGGTGGATGCTGACAACTGGCAAGCTCCGCTTTTACAAGCCGATACAGTCAGTACACAGGAATTACCTGCATAAGTATCGTCGTCGACCAATCATGATGACAAGGGCCTGCATAACGCCCCAGTTTGCTCACCTCAAGGCATCCTGCTAGGCGACCCGGTCGGTCGGCGGCCGCGCCCTCACACCAAGTGCCCAGATCTCTGCACACTCTCGGTCTGAGACGTGGCGGGGCAATTGCTAGGCCCATGGACTGATTACACACCGATTACAGAAAAATTGCACTTGTTTCCCCCAGGCAGGAGGCGCACAGGAGCCTGTACAGAGCCCTAAATATGTGGCTGGAAGGCCTGCTCAGCTCAGGTCCAGCTCGAGCCATCATCTCCTTCTTCACGACTGCAACCATGGGCAACTTCTCTGCGACCGCCCTCCGAAATCAGTGATCCAATCCTTCCGATATCTCCACTATCCTCATGATAATTAGCGGGAATATCATGCAGAAAGCCTTAGCACAGGGCATGAAGACCTGATACTTCACTCCAGTCTACTTTTCCTTTGGATAGATCTCGTACGCCTTCATAGCGCTAATAAAGTTTATCGGAGAGGGCTGCCTCCTGCTAGAGCCGAATTATCCAGTCAAAGTCTTCAATCTGGACTCGGATTATATTAGAAAGAATAAGAACTGGATTATTAGCTAGCTGCTTGTTATGACCCATCCAACATGCAGGTCACGATAGGGAAGTGGCACAGCACTAAGGCTACCCGGAACAGACCCCCAGGAGCCGAGAATCCAACACTCTAGTGCACAGTGTATGTGAGCATCATCTCACGTTGTTTGGAAGGATCATAATTGCCTGCTGCCACGACGGATGACCACGTACATGGACAAGATGCGGCCGCTGTCACAAAGCAAAACGAAACAGAAAGAAAAAATGTACCGTCACGTTTCAACGTGTTCAAATTCCGCTATGGTGGTATCAATGATGTATATCGTTCTCATTACTCCCGTGCAGGTCGGTAGGTATCAAACCCAAGCTCTGGGGCGAAGGAGAGAAAAGAGGCGTCACAAAAGAAATATGGAAGAAACCCGACCCGTGGAAGATTACCACAGCCACAGCCTTCTCCTGTGTTCCTTATTACCACCCATCCGTCACCTCTCCTTGTCTTCCCCCCCTCCCCATCCCTAAACAAGTGTACTCATGCTTTAATCCTCAAAGAACTGGATGATGTACTTGAAGTCCCGCACCCCCAGGCCTCGCCTCGGGTAGCACAGGTAGACTGGCTCCCCGTACGCCCCAAACTTGGACCTGAACTCGCTCTTCTTGTTGAGCTTCAGGCTCTTGGTGATGGTGTCGTATGTCCTGGCGAGGAACTTGGCGCGCACCCCGCTCAGGTTGGCCCCCGGTATAAACCTCTCCGACACGCCCGCGCCAAAGGTGACGGGCCCGCTGACCGCCGCCAGCGCCGTGACGACCGTCGCCTCGATGACGCCCGAGGGCGTGTCCGGGAAGTCGAGCGCCCACTTGACCTGCCAGCCGTGGCGGGGCGCGAGCTGGGCCAGGACCACCATCGCCATGATGTGCGTCTCCTTCTTGCCGTCCTCCTCGGCCTCCCTCTGGGCCGCAAAGTACCGCCGGTGCTCCACGTCGACCCACGGCCGGACCTCCGTCAGGTGCACCTGCTTCTTGCCCCCGCGCTTCTCCTTCCACGCCTCGATCTGCTTGTCCGCCCGCGCCCTGAAGTCCTCGTCCGGCTTGCTGATCTCCTCGATCTTGATGCCCTCGCGCTCGATCTTGCGGGCCTCGCGGCCCTTAGGCCCGCCGGCGTGCTTGTCGGCGTCGACGCGCTGCTCCTCGACGCAGGTCAGCGTGCGCCAGCCCAGCCTGTGGCCCAGGACGTCTTGGACTGGCTCCGAGACCAGCATCCAGACCGGCGTGAGCTTGAGCTCCTTCTCGACGAACTTGACAAAGTCCTTGACCACCATGTCGACCTGGGTCGGGTCGCACAGCGGGTCGCCCGTGATCATGGCGAAGCGGTTCTCCTTGGCAACGTAGCCCACGGCCGCGCCCGTGGTCTTGTGCCGCCAGATCTCGAAGCGCTCGTCGAGCCACGAGGTGTTGGTCGCGTCTCCGTAGTTGGCGATGAGCTTCTCGAGGGGCCACTCGTCGACGCCCATGGGCCGCACGTGCGTCGTGTCGCACTCCGGGTGAGGGAGGCGGGCAGACCTCTCGGGCAGCGACTTGGGGTCGCGGTGGTACAGCGTCGCGTAGCGGACGTCGACAAGCTGCAGCGTCCACGCGAGGATGCGCTCGAGGCCCAGGCCGGCACCGCCGTGTGGGGGCGCGCCCAGGTCGAAGGCCTCGAGGTAGGCCTCCATGCCGTCCTCAACCATGCCGGCCTGGCGCATGTTCTCGCGCAGCTCCGTGGCGTTGTGGATACGCTGCCCGCCGGAGCACACCTCCTGCCCTCGGATAAAGATGTCAAACGAGTTGGTCCACTTGGGGTCCTCGGGGTCCTTGTGCGTGTAGAAGGGCCGGGCGTTGGCGGGGAACTTGTCGAGGATGTAGTAGTCCGTCTTGAACTTCTCCTTGACGAGCTCACCGAGGCGGATCTCGTTGGCCGTCGAGAGGTCCTCCTCCTCGACGTCGAGGCCGTCATCACGCAGCATCTGCAGGCCCTCGGGGAAAGGGAGGATGAGGGTCTCGTCCAGCCAGACGAGGTCGTCGGAGGGCCACCTCTCGCGCACGACCTGCAGCTCGGGCATGGAGTGAAGAGTGCGGAAGACCTGTTTCAGGAAGACGTCGACCTGCATCATGACCTCGTGGTAGTCCTTCTGGATGGCCATCTCGAGGTCGAGGCCCGTATACTCGGTAAGATGGCGCTTGGTGTTGGAGTTTTCGGCGCGGAAGACGGGACCGACCTGAATCAGGATAAACACGACGAGTTAGCTGTCACACGCCCCATCTGTCGGTCAAGGGCATAGCAAGGGAGGGAGGGACGGGGAAGACAGTCGCCACGTACCTCAAAGACCTTGCCAAAGTCGGCAGATATGGTCATCTGCTTAGCCAGCTGGGGGCTCTGGGCCAGGAAGGCCCGACGGCCAAAGTAGTTGACCTTGAAGACCTCGGCGCCGCTCTCGGTGGCGGCGGGCTGCAGCTTGGGGGTCTGGATCTCAATGAAGCTGTCCTTCTCCAGCACCTCGCGGAAGACTCTGGTGATCATGCTGCGGATGCGGAACAGGGCCTGGTTGGCAGGGTGCCTCAGGTCAAGGATGCGGTTGTTGAGGCGCTGCTGGGTGGTCTCGGGCGGGTCGTAGTTGTCAAAGTTGAGGTCGCGGGCCGGGTTGACGAGGTGGATCGAGTAGACGCTGACCTCGAGGTCCTTGTAGGTGGCGCTGCGCACCTCCTGCGGCGGCTTCTGCAGGGCGCCGGTGACCTGGACCAGCGACTCGGGCTCGAGGCGCTGCACCCACTTGACGAAGTGCGATGTGTCGTGCTGCAGGACCCCCTGGATGGAGTGGGTCTGGTCGCGGAAGAGGAGGAAGTCCATGTGCTTGGAGATGTTGCGCTGGTGGTGGATGCGGGCGCGGAAGGTCACCTCGTCGCCCTCCTTCTTGCCCGTGACCTCGGGGATGGTGAGCAGCTCCTTGGCGGCCGTAACCCAGCCGTAGCGGGCCTGGGTCTCCTCGTCCTCCTCCATCATGGCGAGCTGGTCCTCGAGCTTGCGGCGCTCCTCGATCTCCTCGCGCTCCTTCTCCTGCCGGATGGCCTTCTCCTCCTTGCGCGCCCGCCTCTCCTCGGTGCGGCGGGTAGCCTTGCCCGAGGCGCCGGTGCTGGCCGTGCTGGAGGCCGAGGCGGAACGGGCGTGGTCGTCTCCTCCCCCTGCCCAGGCGGCTGAACCTGCTCCTCGAGGCCGAGGGCGACCTCTGTCCGTCGACATTCTTCTCATCAATGCCATGGTCGACGCTCGACCTCGGGGAGATGGCGTTGACGAAGTTGTGCAGGGCCGTCATGACTGCGGCTCTTGTCTTTCTCTTGTCGCTGTTGTGGCTGTTGTTCTTCTTCCTGCTGTCTTGTCTGTCTTTTGTGTTCTGGTTCTTCTGTCTATCCAAGGCCGACTCCCGTCTCTAGTTGTTGTCGCTGTTCAAGCAGGACAAGATGCTTCCCATCTAATGGTAGACAAGATGTTTGTAAGCAGGTAGGTATGAGTATGACTGTGAGTGTACGAGTGCACGAGTGTATACGCAGGATGGGTATCAAAGGGCAAGGCAAAAGTCAAGAACCAAACCAGGAAGGTGAGATGAGGAATGTGTGTGTGTGTGTGTGTGTGTGTGGAAAAAGGTGGGAAGACGTTGTGCGGTGGGGAAGGGTGAGTTGTTTTTAAAGGTAAACAGGAGGAGGCTCGGGAGACAGAGAGACGGACAGAGTCATCCATGTACGAGAGGAGACATGTACCACTATGGCGTGAGTGTGTGCAAGTGTAAGCAAAAGTACGTATGCATGTACTGTTTGGTACCCAGCAGACAAGACGGCTTTCTCTCGGGTGGCCAGGGCTGGTGATTTGATACGACGACCGCTGCTTACCATGATCTTAATCTTGTTTTTGCCCCCTCCGTGGTCCATCCAATGCCCCTGCCGACCCTTGCTTTGTACTGCTCGGTATCTTTTTTTTCTTTCGTCTTTTCTGTGTGTATGGTACACCGCACAAGAAGAAGAAGAAAGAGACAGGCTGTGAGACAGGTGATGATGCTGGTGATGGGCTGGTTGGACGTGAATGCTCAGTGTACTCTGGTACGTACCTGGTAGGTAAGAAGAGCCTAGAAGGGGGGAGGAATGTTGTGGGCAGCCGCGGCCAGCCAGCGGTGGGTCCCATATGACGTTGTTGTGGTGCGCGCGTGTTGACATTAGTTGTGTTTCTGCAGGCACGACAGGCCTCAACCCCCCCTGGTCTCAAGCGGTTCCTTCCGGCGGGATATGGGGCAGGTTTCTGAGATCGAGAATCGTCGATGAGGCAGTCATGGGCCGCACAACACGGAGCCTTTGGTCCTGACGATCCATGCGAAAAGTTTTGTTGCGAGACAGAGAGAGAGAGAGGCAACCAGATGCCAGCCCATCATCACCTGACATGCCACGAACACACCGGAATTCCCGGCTCGAGCAGAGAGACGTTGATGGAACAAGATAGAACATGGCAGCGAGTACGGAGCACATTACCGTGGTATGCGCGAGGTCAATTCATTCAAAATAAGGCTCATGTAGATAGCTCGAAGAGGTGAGGCACACGCCCTACTAGCCCTCGCCCTTGTCATGGCATATGCGAATGGACGGGGACAGCCATCCTCCCTTCACTACTCCTCTCTCCCTCTTCCTCCGCTCTCTCACTCATCGTTACTGGTAGTACACCGTCAGAACTGCCTCGCCTGGTGGCGGTCAGGCGAAGTCGGAATACAAAAACAAGGAAGCAGAACCTCCCAAAACAACGCCAAGGCGGGTTCGGCACATGCATGCTACCGTCGCTAGCCAAGTGTTGTGTGTGTGTGTGTGTGTGTGTGTGGCATGGCTGGGCTGCTGGGCTAGCAGTAGTGCCGGGCGGGTAACCAGGGCGTGCCAGTTACCCGTCGCCCTTCATAGGGGGGCAGGACCGTGGCAACGGACCTTCTGCTCCAGGAGCTGCCCTGGCTACCATGGCAGGGTAGCATTAATAGGTGGTCGCGGGCTGGGCTGAAGGAGTGTCTGGGAGAGATGAGGCGAGAGAAAATACAACTAGCACATGCAGCACGTGGGACAGGACTGGGGGCCAACACTGGTACTTACTATGTAGTGCTGCTAGTTTTGGGGGGTGCCAAGTGATCCATCGATGTCGTCTCGAGGTTTCCTTCGCTTCGTGCCGAGAGATGACCCCACCATGCGTACTTAGCCAGCCCCTCCTGCCATTGCGCCATACCTTGTACATAGGTACATATGATGGTGATTGATGATGGTAGCCCCGCGCAGCGCCCCACGCAGACGTCAATCTAACCAGCGCAGCCCACAGAACTGGGAACCTGTGACGTCAGTCCAGTCCAGCTGCCAACTCCCGCTGCACCTGAGAAGTACGTATTCCCGTAATGCGCACAAGAGTGTCACAGAGTGAAAGGTCGTCAGGGGTCGAGAATCGTGGTATCTTGGTTACTGTCATGGTTTTCAAATAGTCAGATCTCGTCTAACACGATCCGTGGGTGGCATTCTCAGGGGGAAGACGATCAGCGGAGGGAGTCTGATGCCGTCTTCCTTGTCAGCTTCCCTTCCTGCAACGCCATGTTCGTGACGAGCTTCCTCTCCTCTGTAATAACAGCAAGAAGAACAGAAACACCTTGTCCCTCTGGCCTCTTTTGAATAATCCGCCGCCGTTTTAGTGTGTGCCTATTTCTTCTCCTGCGTAATAAAAGAAAGAAAAAAAATACCACCAAATAACCTGACCATCGTGATCTGAACATGACGTCGTTATCCTCTTGACTTCCCACACGCCCACCTACACGAAGGACTATCAGCGATCTCTCTCCTGTCCTCTCTCTCTTTCTCTCTCCCTCCCCCTGCATCTCTCATAATCACCGATCTCTGATCCTAATACTCACTACCCGATCAGTGTCGACCTAGAAAGAAGAAAAAAACAGTTGTCGATCAAGAAATCATCTAGCTCTCCATCCACCGCCACCGCCATCGCCCTCCTGCACTCTAGTCCCTCATTAGCCTCGTCAGCCGACCCACAGATTTCAACACACAAAGGGCCTCCCGTCCATCTTAAGGAGACACCGGAAGAATGTCAGAGACCGCCGTCGAGCCTCTGGGCCAGCAGCCCGACCCGCTCGAGGAGGCCCACGACGCCATCACCGAGCCCTTCACCGACGTCTACCACAACCCCCGAGAGTCCTCCTCCCGTATGGGCCTCGAGGCGCGCGCCTACGCCTACAGGGCGGGGGCCTCTCTCGCCTTTGGCATGGGCAACATGGTCAGCCCTGCCGTGCCCTCGCCGCACATGACCGTCTACTTCGACTCGACCTTTTCGAAACAGTACAGCGGGAAGGACAAGATACGCGCGTACGTCTGGACACCAGACAGGCCGCCCGTGGGCTCGCGGAAGAGCAGCAGGGAGAGCGTCAAGAGCCTGAAGAAGGAGGAGAAGAGGGAGAGGAAGGAGGAGAAGAGGCGTCAGAAGAGGGAGAGGAGGGAGAAGAGGGCAGGAGGGGGCGGCGAGGCTACCGCTGAGGAGGATACCAACGGGCTGAGGCCCCCGCTGTCCCGCCTTTCCACCAAGGCGTCCGTCACCGACGACGAGGCGACCCCTACTGACGACGCTGTTGCCGCCGGGAAGAAACAAGCAAAGAGGCCGCCCATGATGGCCCGCCTGTCCTCGCGGCTCTCGAACAGGTCCTCAAGGTCCCTCAGGTCAACCCTGTCCAGGTCCAAGTCCTCGCTGTCCCTGCGCTCCACCCCCTCCGCCTCCCAGGCCGACATCAACCCCATGGACAAGATCCCCCCGCTCCTCACGCCCCAGGCCGACCCGCGGTCCCGCCGGCCCGCCGTCGTCAACTTCCACGGCGGCGGCTTCGTGCTGGGCCAGGGCACCGACGACGGGCGCTGGGCCATGGCCGTCATGAAGGCGCTGGGCGCCGTCGTCTTCTCCGTCGAGTACAGGCTGGCGCCGAGCTACCCGTTCCCCACGCCCGTCGAGGACTGCGCCGACGCCGTGCTGCAGATCTGGAGGCGCGCAGACGAGTTCTGGATCGACCGCGACAGGATCATGGTCTCTGGGTTCTCGGCCGGCGGCACGCTGGCCCTGGCGAGCTGGGTGCTGCTTGCGGACCACAAGCGGTGGGGGTACGAGGTCAAGCCGGACCCGGACCTCGCCGAGGACATGTCAGCTCTTTCTGTGGGCGACGGCGACGGCACAGCCGCCAGGGGGGAGAGATGGGAGCAGGCAGGAGGAGGAGCAGACGAGAGCAGATCCCAGAGTCCCCCAGCCGGCCGGGCTGATGCTCTTCTACCCGCTCCTCGACTGGACGCAGTCCCGCCCGCGCAAGCGCCTCACCTGCTCCAAGCCCGAGCTCACCCTGGGCCGGACCCTGACGGACCTCTTCGACGCGTCCTACCTCTACCCCTACGAGGAGGTCAAGTCCCAGCTCGACAACCCCTCCTCTCGCCGGGCCTCATGCCCGACGACCTGCTCGACAGGCTGCCGCCCGTGCAGCTGTGCCTGTGCGAGTACGACATGCTGCTCGCCGAGGGCCGACGGTTCTACGAGCGGCTGCAGGCCAGGAAAAAACAGGCCGGCGCCCGCGAGGTCGACGGCGCCAAGCACGCGTGGGACAAGCCGAGCGGCCTGTTGTATACCCCGCCCGAGAGCATGGGCACCGAGTATGGCGAGGCGGTGCGGGTCATGGCGGGGTGGATCGGGCGCGAGGAGGGCAACGGGAGCGGCGAGGACCTGTCGCAGAGGGAGAGGGAGAGGGAGGAGCAAGGCAGTCTTCGGCACCCGGAGGCCTAAGATGTCTGTGGAGAGCAGGGAAGGAGGTTCAATTCCGCGGTATAGACGGTACAGTATAGATCTGCTTGCGGTTTTGTCTCGGAAGATTCCAGAGCACGGAGTCTGGTCTGCGCCGGAGAGCATACAGCGTTCAGAAATAGGTCTAGAAACAGCATCATCGTCTGGGTTTCCCATCTTCTCTGGAGGGGAGAGCCCTTCCCAAGTCTAGAAAGAAAACAAGTTGCATTTCAACACAGCGAATATGGGTGTTCATTAGGATGAAACGCCAAGTCTCGTGCCGGACTCTTGAGTGGGTGCCACTCACGCAGATTAGCCGGTACACCCAGGACTACTTTTTTTTTCTTTCTCCCAACTCCCACTCTTGTTCAGCACGTTCTTTTCCGTGCCGTTTACGGAGTGGTCTGTATACCAATCCATCCCCATTTTGGGGATCTTGAGGGCCCAGGCCCGCACGAGAGAAGGTGCATCGGATAACTCTGAGGCCACGTTGACGCTCAGCTGCGCAGCCTGCCTTCCGAGAACAGGGAGGCTCGCCGGACAGGCGTAGCGAGATCCCGGAAGCCGTCATGCCTTCTCACGACCAGTATAACATGATTAAATTACAGGTGATCTGGCTAAATAGCCAAGGCTTTCCGCGACGGAAGATACATCCTAATATACACGAGGTTCAGTATCAAATAGCAAGGCCGGAGGGTAGCATTCCGATCAGAGGCCTCGGCCATAAGAGAATCCACCAAAGTGATAGTTATATGTAGATGACCTCGAGCACTTACTTGGTCCCCTCTTATCCTTACTCACCTTGTCTGTATCCTATCGCCTCGCACCCCCCCTCAACCCGTGTGTACGTCCATCCAGCCTGAGATCCCTCACACAATGCAGCACCTCCTCCTCCTCCTCCTCCCCCTCGCCCTCGCGGCCGTCCCAGCCCTCGCCCAGGTCTCGGACGACTTCGAGAGCGGCTGGGACCAGACCACCTGGCCCATCTACGCGCCCGACTGCAACCAGGGCGGCAGCGTGACCCTCGACAGCACCACGGCGCACAGCGGGAAGAACTCGATCCGGGTGGACGGGGGGAGCGGGTACTGCGGGCATATCTTTTTCGGGACGACGGAGGTGCCGACTGGAGATGTTTATGTGCGGACCTGGCTGTGAGTTAAAGAGATGCTTTATTATATTTTATTCTAGTTTCTTGCCTGTTCTCTCTCTCTCCTCTTCTAGGTTTACCTACAGGAAGGACCCTTTCCTCTCTCATCGTAAACACTGTGACGAGAAGTGGAGGGAGACACGAGCACATGACCGCTGACATCCTCGTCCTCTCCTCTCGGCCTCCAGAAAAGCAACCACGGCCCTGGGCTCCGACCACGTATCCTTCATAACCCACCCTGACGCCGCCCAAGGAACCAACAAGCACCTCCGCATAGGCGGCCAGTCCTCCATCCTCATGTACAACCGCGAGTCCGACGACGCTACCCTGCCTGACCTGAGCCCCGCCGGCATCGCCACCTCCGAGGCCCTGCCGACGGGCGAGTGGGTGTGTTTCGAGTACCACCTCGGCACGGACGGGACCATCGAGACGTGGTTGGGAGGGGACGCGATTGCCGGGCTGGCTGTGGGCCCCGGCATCACGAATGCGAACGATGCGGGGTGGACGAGGGAGACGTATGTTCCTGATATCACGGGTGTGTACTTTGGGTGGGAGAGTTATTCGGGCGGGACGAATACGTTCTGGTATGATGATGTTGCTGTTGCGTCGACGAGGGTGGGCTGCAATGCGACTGCTGCGAGATGATGTTGGCGACGAGGTAGATGGCCACACCGCTCATGTCGGTGGGGCTTCAAGAAGATGAATATAAAGTATCCATGGAGAACCCGTATATAACGTAAATGGAAAGCAATACCGCAAAGCAAAAAAGGTCAACCCCAAATTTGGTAGTTTTTTTCCTGTCCGTGAAAGATTCCTTCTCTCTCACACCAGAGCGCCGCTCAAATGCTGCTTCATCTTCATCTCCAGGTCTAACATCTTGTATTCCAACTTCTCTTCGTGACCTCCTCATCTCGTCCCGTCTCTGAAATCCTCTGACAGCTTCTCTCTCTTTCTCTCTCTCTCTCTCTCTCTCGCCCACACATATCCTGCTTCACAAGAAGCTGCTCACAATCGTGATGGCAGTCGTATAGAACATGCCTACTGTGCCCAGCACCATCATGGCCACGTCCAGGGCCTTCTCCCTGCTCGTGCTCGCTACAGCCCGATAGTGCAGGAAAGGTGGGTAGACATACACCAGCGGGACGCAGGCCACGCTCCCGATGAGCGCGACGAACCGATCCAGGTTCGTGCTCCCGCCGATGCTGATCCCACAGCAGATCACGACCAGGAGCGTCCTGAAGAGGTTCTTCTTCCACTTGGTCCACAGGTCCTTCTTGCCGCTGCGGTGGCCAAAGATCCTGCCCTCGAGGATGCGCATGGCCGGGAACAGCTGCACGGGGTTTCCTATCAGCACGGCCAGGGCGTAGATGAACTGGACGGCGTTGACGAGCCTCGAGGACTGGGGGAAGTTGTCAATGACCTCGATCTGGGTGCGCGAGCCAAAGGTGGCGTAGCACATGGCGCCGACGGAGGTGAAGATGCAGGTGATGATGAGCATGACGACGCCCAGCAGCGGCTCAAAGTGCTCCGGGCGGCGCATGGACGCGTGGATGGGGATGATGAGGCCGATGCCCTCGAAGGTGAAGATGGACGCGCCGATGGTGAGGGTGTAGGCGGCCGGGTTGAAGAGCTGGACCGAGGGGTCGATGCCGCGCCGGGCCAGGGCGGTGATGTCGTAGTCCCAGATGTAGACCAGGCCGATGAGGATGAAGATGTCGGCGAGGGTGGCGGCGAAGCCCAGCTTGCTGATGTCCCGGATGAAGCTCAGGGGGATGAGCAGGACGGCCTGCAGGGCGATCAGGGCCTTGGTGCCGAGGGGGTTCGACCCGTGCGTGACGGCCGTGAGGAACGAGCCCCAGTTGTCGGCGACGAAGACCAGTCCCGTGCACACGAACCCGAGCTGCGACAGGGTGATGCTCGCGAGGATGATGGTGCGCATCCTGTCCCCTGCGATGGCCTGGCCTATGTCGCCGTAGGAACCACCCACCGCGGCGCGGCACTTGAGCAGCAGGTGGAAGGCCCACATGGAGATGGCCGCCACGGACACCAGGCAGAGCGACGAGAAGAGGATGCCGCCGTTGTTGAAGGCCTTGGGGAGGAACATGATGCCTGTCCCGATGAAGGCCTTGAGCAGGGTGAAGAAGGTCTTGGCGGTGCCCGCATCGCCCTGCCTCATGGCGCGGGAGGACTTGCGGCGCATCAGGGGGCGGCGCCGCGGCACGAGCGGGCTCGTCTCGCTCGGCTCCTCGCCGTTCTGGTCCTGTGACCCGGGCGTGGCCTCGTCGTCCGTCATGAGCTCGGACTCGTCCATGTCGGAGTCGGCGAGGTCTTCGCCCGCAAACGAGCCGTACAGGTCGAGAAACTCGACAAAGTTTCGCGTCACAGGGATGCTCGCACCACCGGAGAAGCCGGATCGGACCCGCCTCTGCCGCTCCAGGACATGATGGCGGCGGAAGCCCTGGGGTCCAGTGATCTCTGCGGCCGTCATCCCGTCGTCCGGCCGCAGCAGGTCGGGCGTGGACGTCCTGTCCGGGTGGGAGAAGGTCATGGCGCGCTGCAGGGTAGCCTTGACTGGAATCTTGAAGAGGTCGCGGTGGATATCGCCGCCCTGGAGACGGAGGGATGAGCCCCCTTGCAGCCCATTCTGGGCGTCCTCGCTGCTGTTCTGGTCGCCGGCGCTGTTGTTGGCCTGGTCTGGACCCGCCTCGGCGTCGGGCTCTGCAGCAGCAGGGCCGGTACCGTCGAAGCCCTCGAAGGCAGCTGTGTAGCCGGACGGGAGGTGGTCTGCTATGACAGAGGCCATACGCTGCTGCTCATCCTCCCTCGGGTTGGGGGTGCCGCTGTGGAGCTGCTCGAGCAGCTCCTGCTGGGACAGAGGCAGTGTGTCCTGGTGTGATGCCATGATGACGGGAGTGAGGAGGAGAGCAAGTCCTCTTCCTTTCCTTTTGTGCTAAAGAGATGCTGATGATGAAGAGACCAGAGGGGGTGGTGGTGTTGTGCTTCCTTCAGGCTGGACCATATCTCGAGCTTCGTTTCGTCCTCACATTGTTGGGACCTGGCTGTTCTGCAGCAGAGGCAGGTGAGGTGAGGTGGTGATGATGATGAGGTGTCGCAGGTAAAGACAGCAGAGGTAAAAGTGGACTTGACTCAGGCCAAAGTGGGACGAGGCTTTTCTCTGGTCTAAACCTTGATTGCATGAAGCCGTCACCTCCACAGAGGACTGGTGGGGACTCTAGGTTCTGTCCGGGCTAGAAGTTGGGGCCCTTATGGGTCCACAGGGGTGGCCTGTCCAGTGCTCAACCGCCGCTGGGGATGCCCTCCTCTGGCTCGCTACATATGATGACGTAACCTGGACGTATTCCTTCGCAACAGCGGTGAACAAACAAACATCGCGTAGCACTTGCAGTGCCTGCTTTTGTTTCCAGAAGAAGAAAAAAAAGACTTGCGATTTTCAAGAACCTTCCATCAAGACATATCAGACTGAAAAGGATGTCTTCACGTGTTCAATTGATCTACAGCGAGGAAAGGAGAGGAGGCAGGGTTGCATTGCTTGCTACAGCAGCATGGAAGATTCTAGATCATCCCAGCAGCTCTAGAGTGACTGGAATGTTAACAACTACCATGACAGTACAGTCAGTTATCGTTGAATCTTTCTTGAACAAGTGCAGAAACTGGTGTTATTAGAGAGAGAAAGAGAGAGAGAGAGAGAGAGAGACATAGTGAGGAGACAGACACACAGCTGCCACACTGTCAACTGATGAACCAGATATTCAACAGTCAGGCCTATGAAGATGCACGCAACTATAGCAGCTTACAGAGCTCATCATATCTACTGCATCTCCTGAACCTGCAGGGACAAGATCCTATAAAGGTAGGAGGGTGAGCAGACAAAGCACAGCTGTCTGTGGAAGAGCCATAGACCTGCACAGTCCAGCGCAGTCTACAACTCATTGCAGCTGCAGGTTCATCCCGGATTTACAATTCTGACCCCAGATCTCGGAACCACTACCGGCAACTACAACTCTCAGGTGCGGGGTCAGACCGATAAGTACTGTCTTCCTATTCCCATCCCAGGTATCTATTTCTCATCATGTCCAGTGTGTTGTTTACAACTTCATCTTCAGCTCAGGCTATTGATCAGATTCTCTGCACTTCTAGCATTCATTTCTTCCTGCTCCTGTTCTCATTACATCTCCTTCAGATCCCACCAGCATGAACCGTCTTGTAACCCAGATCTCATCGCGACCCTCTGGCCTCCAAAGGATAGCAGCAGCAGTAACTTCCTCAGCAGCCAGCTCGCCCTCGCCCTCGCGTCGCTTCAACACCTCCAGCAACCCCCTCCTCCATGCCTCAGTCTCGCCAGCAGCCAGCAATACCACCACCACCACCAACCACCGTGCACCACCAACACCCGTCCAGTCCCTAGGCAAGACCAAGACCGGCCGCTCCCTCCAGATCCGCACGTATCCCAGGTTCGCAACGCCCGAACAGGAGCGCCAGTACCGCAAGGAGCACCTCGCGGCGGCCTTTCGCATCTTTGCCGACCGCGGCTACGACGAGGGCGTGGCGGGCCACATCTCTGTGCGCGACCCGATCCTCACGGATCACTTCTGGCTGAACCCGCTGTCCAAGCACTTCAGCCAGATGCGCGTGTCCGACCTGATCCTAGTGGACGAGGACGGCTTTGTCGTCGAGGGCAACGAGCCCATCAATACCGCTGCCTTCACCATCCACTCGGCCATCCACAGAATGCGGCCCGACGTCCACGCCGCCTGCCACGCCCACAGCGTACACGGCAAGGCCTTTTCCGTCTTTGGCCGCGAGCTCGAGATGATCACCCAGGACGCCCTGCGCTTCTACAGGAGCCATGGCGTGTACCGCCATTTCGGCGGCGTGGTCGTCGACGCCGAGGAGGGCGCGCGCATCGGGGCCGCGCTGGGGTCTGGCAAGGCCGTCATCCTGCAGAACCACGGCCTGTTGACCGTCGGGCACAGCGTGGACGAGGCGGCCTTCTGGTTCATGAGCATGGACAGGACATGTCACGCGCAGCTCCTGGCGGACGCGGCGGCTGCTGGCGGTGGGCATGCGAAGAGGCTGATCGACGAGGAGGAGTGTGAGCACTCGGCCCAGAGCGTCGGTGGGCCCGAGAAGGGCTGGCTTGCCTTTCAGCCATACTATGACGAGATCCTGGCGAGGACAGGTGGAGACTTTCTGAACTAGATTCTTCTTTCCAATCCCGGGTGCACGTGTGCAAGCTAGGGAGCCCAAGGACAGTTTAAGAGTCGGCGCTGCCATACATCTTCCATCTCCCTGGCATTAATGCCCTCTTCTAGTTACCCTGCTGCGCCTGCTGGTTCTGCGCCTGCTGCGAGAGCGCCATCGCCATCCAGAACTGCCTGTCATTGTTGTTCCCACCGCCCGGCCTCTTCTGCACGCCTCCCGTGCTCCTGATCACGACCCTGATGTAGTCCATGACCGCAAACGACAGCACCACGATCTCATCCAGCTGCTGCTGGGACCGCACCACGCCGGCGTGGATGCGCAGCACCCCAAAGTCCCAGTTCTCCATCTCGAAGCTCGCCACGGTCGGGTACCCGCGCTCGGCGGTATCGAAGCACCGCACCGCGAAGCGGCTCCGTCGCCTGCGCCTCGGCCGGCTTGATCAGGTGCCACGACATGCCGCTCGTGCCGTTCAGCAGGCCCACGTCGCTCTTCCAGAGCTCCGTCGCGGGCGAGAGCGGGTTGTAGTCCCACTTGCCCCAGGGGTACTCGAGATGCACCCGTCCGGCCATGCTCGTCGTGTTCTTGCGGCTGACCGCCGAGCCCGCGAGGACCGCGCCGCGCGGGTCCAGGGACGGGAGAGGCGTGCGCAGGCACTTGAAGCCGTCCGACGTGTACTCGACCCGGTAGGCCGGGTTGGCGGGGCTGTGGTTGGGGCTCACGAGGGCATCGTGGCCCTTGCCGAGGTCGGCGATGGTGAAGACGATGTGGTTGGGGTCCTGAGGCGGGGAGAAGATGCTGAAGGGGTATGGGCCCGGCTGGGCAGGGGCTGGCTGGTAAGCTTGCTGATAGGCCTGCTGCTGCTGCTGCTGCTGGCCCCCTTGGTATGCCGGCGGGCTGTCGGATGGCTTGTCGTGGTGGTGGAAGAAGCCCATCTTTGGTGGTGGTCTGATAGCAGCGATGAGTGAATAGTAATTTTGATATAGATTTGGCTGAAGACAGAATTGTTTAAAGAGCACCATTCGTTGTCCCGGGCCAGGCGTGCCGTCGTATTTATTTATGCTGACGCTCCCAAATGCACCAAGGAACAGGCCACCAACTCAACTTTGGGGGCCAGCTCAGAACGCGCGACGGAACACATGCCTGCAGGAAGCTGAAAGGGCCTTTTTTTGGGCGGCCCCGTTACGTCGCATACACCTGGTCCTCGCTTCTGCATCTCAGATGTAGTTGGCCGCAAAGGGCGGTGGCCGCTTACTGTGAAACCTGAGAGCTGACGGAGGAAGCACCGCAGGCCCATGGCACGAATCGGAGGCAGACGAGAAGTGCAGAGCGGCAAATGATGATGCTACTGACGGTGATAGTACTATGAGAAAACATCATCAGTCAGATCTCAGATTGGGGTGATTGAACTCATCGGGGACAATCATCTGTCCAGCTGTGCATTCAATAGGAATCGCCTGGAGAATTCGCAGCCGGACTAGAACAAAACTACGTGCGCTCGTATTACGAGCTGCGGCGCAACATCTAGGATGTATGGTCCTGGTCAGAATGTCTCCTAACGTTGCCTGTATATGAGAGTGAATATACGATGGCGCACCTCCACTAGGGTCATAACTGATCAAGTATGCTTTCAAATATAACCATTCTGACGAGCGTCACCGGCTTATCCCAGCAGATCGAAGCCCGCTCCGTCATCCATGCATGTGAGATTTCACATGTATGGAACAACCAAGCTGCACTTGGGCCTGGTGCACGGCTATATGTAGTGGTCCGCAGCCTACGCAAGATCAATTTAAAGAAGGAGACGGAGAAGTTACCATTCGCGCGCATCATCAATCAATGTCTAGAAGGAACCACAGATTCCGTGGTGTAATCTGTACTCATACGAGTTCTGTCGCGATTTTGCATCGCTTCATTCAAGAGACAGTCTTTTCTGGCAGCATTTCCAGGCCACTACTTTCTTTTCTTTTTCTTCTTTTTTCTTTTTTTTTTTTTTTACCAAAAAAACTAAAAAAATAAAATAAAATAAAAAACCTTTTCACTTTTGATGGATCCATAGAATGCTGAATATAAGGGGTGGTGAGTGATGAGACGGCTGCACTCTGTGGTCACCTCATCCTCTCATCCCCCATGCCACTACTTAGTATCTGTGCTTGCTGTGTTGGATATCCACTGCTGTGATGAAACAAGAGAAGGTGCTTGGGTGCATAGTGCATTCCTCAGGTACATGGTCTCCACCATGACTGCCGTGTATGTACAATAATTAGATCATTGGAGGAATGCGGGGGGCCTGCTGTAATGACATTCGACTTCTTTCCATCTCCTCCCAGCCCCGCAGAGTCTCCCAACCTGGAAGAAGAAAAACATCACGAACCCAAAAAGAATATCCAGCCAGGCTTTCTCAGTCAGGATGGGCATCATTCATGTTGTCATGTTTGCCTTTGAGCCATTGGCCCCGGCTGAAGACGTCCAAGGAGTAAGAAGACCCCACCCATGTCCACCATGCAGTGTGCATGCCCCTCCTGCCCTGTGCCGGTTGTCTGAAGAGCTAGGCTGACAAGACAAAATGACAAGGTATGCGACAGGATGCTCGCCCTCAAGGACAATTGTGTCCACCCCGAGTCCAAGAAGCCCTATGTGAAGATGGGCATGGGTGGCCGAGACAACAGTCCCGAGGGCCACCAGGAGGGCATCACACACGTCTTCATCAGCGAGTTTGAGAACGAGGAGGACCGCCAGTATTACCTGAAGGAGGACCCAGCACACCTGGCATTTGTCAAGAGTATTTCTGGGATTGTGTCAAAGGGACAGGTGGTGGACTTCACCCCTGGTGTCTTCTGAGCCCAGCATAGAGCTGAACTGCTCATGGTGCAGGGGCCAAAAAGGGTCTGGCTCATGCTTTCTTATGTACTGAAAAAAGCCCATCAGCTCAGTCATGGTAAATCGTCTCGTACCTGTTGGAGCGAGCTATGCAGAGGAAGTCTTGCACCCATCCAGCCATGTGCTGTCCGTAGGACCAAGAGCCTGAGGAGAAAATAAGCTTTTTTTTAAAAAAAAAAATTAAAAAAAAAGTACCCAAAATTACAAGAGAGGATGAATGGTAGCCCTCACCCTGGCCACACCTGCCTCACCCCCTCCTGCCCTCCTTGAACCCTGTATTGACCCCGCAGTTCAAGACTTGGCCCGTGCGGGCTGTCAAGAATGAGGCGAGCTCGCCTGGTACAGCTTATTGCAGGGGCCCAGGGGCCTACGTCATACCACTTAAGCTGCAGTGCAGGCAGGCGCAGGTCTCCTGAGCTGAGCCTCCCCCCCCAAACCCCAGTCTCAAGTCCCTGCCAACCTGCCTGGGCCTGGGCCTGGATGCAATCGGGGCAGCACCTTGTCTCCTGTGCTGCCGTCAGTGTGCCATGTGCCTACCAGCTACGATCTGGAAGGAATCTTGTACTACAGCACAGAGGATCCCTCCTCGTTCCCTCCCTCCCTCCCTTCCCTCGAAAACAATCACGACTTTGACCATCACTCTGCCGCCATCCTCATCACAGAAGGACAGATTGACAAAGCACAACCAACACAGGAGTTCATTCTACATCTGTCTTTCTGTCTTGACAGCCTTGCCTGTGTTGTAGGCTGCCTTCCATCTTCTACAAACCTGCTCGATATAGACAACAAACTCCAGAAACTACACCACCATGTCGCAATCCCATCCTGTCCTCATCAACCTCCCAACACCCTCCTCCAATCCTGACACCCCTTCAGAGATCCCGTGAGCTGCTCTTTCCCCTCGAGTCTTTCCCCCATTGATGGCCCTCCCCCTCTCAGCTAACCTGGCGATGTGATCTGACTGACCTGATCGTGTGTCCTATCTACAGTGGTACGCCCACATCGACAACGACCTCCCTCTCGGCCCTGTCCACAACTGCCATCAAAGATGGCCACCGCGGTCATGCCCTCCCCACCATGGGCCACCGAAGCGGCCATCAGCAACATGCCTCCCAGAACAGCCTCGAGGCAGAGCGCGCCGACCGCATCTCGCGCCTCGCCGGCCTGTCCTCCGTCTCGCAGCAGCGCTCTCCTCCCAACGCCGGCTCACAGGTCGCTGCCAACTTCAACAGCAACCAACAGACCACCCCGACCTCTGCTGGCTTCCCACAGAATGCTGCGCAGGCCGTCGCGCCCCACATCCTGGGCGTCCCTGCATACTTTGACTCCAACGGGCAGCCTGTCGCGGTGACTAAGATGTCTACCAGCGGCACTGCCTCGGCTACCGAGAGTGTGAGTGCCGCCCGTGCCCCTGCTCCTGCTGCAGAGCCCAACAGCGTGACGAAGCAGGGACAAGCGTGCTGACAAGACGGTCGTCTCACCAGGATATCGACATGATGAGCACGGCCACCGACTTTGGCCGCGAGACGGAGGTCGACTCCACGAGCGGCTACGTTGGCACTACCCACACCGAGCAGACAGATATGGACGTCGACGAGGACAACATGACGAACCGCAGCATGGGCCAGTTCGAGCAGGACGACAACATGAGCGACGACGGTTCCGCCAGCCTGGTCGGCTTCGGCGAGGGCGCGAACTCTACAATCTCGGGCCCCATCTATGTCCGCCGCCCGCTGCCCGGGGCCATGGACAGACGGAGTTCCGGCCTTAGCGACGGCGCCGCTGTGACTTCCCGACGGGAGCGCACAGATCGTGAGGATACTGCCGCGGCTGTCGAACGACGGGACGCCCGTATAATCGACGGTGTGTCCTCGGACGGCGCGCACGGCGCTAACGTCGCCGCAGACGACGAGGCCTTCGTCGACACGACCAACAGCGGGCCGGTGCCGGTGACTGGCTCTTTCCAGCCCGGTATCAACAGCTCCCTGCGCGAGACACAGCACGGGGTGCACACAAGGCATCACTGGAACCATCAGCAGCCGCCCACCGCCCGGGAGGCTGCAGAAAGGGTCATGAGGGAGCGCGGCCTGGAGTATGGCCAGCGCTCTGGCAGCTCTCCTCTGGCGAGCCCGAGCAAGAGGCTGGCCTTTGAGGACCAGAAGTGATGATGGATGTCCGGCTGAGACTGCCGACGCTGTCGTCCAGTTCTCAGACGGCCACACAATGATCTCGGAGCGTGCATACCATACCATACATTGTTACGTTCTGCACTGTGTGACCTCCTGTGGGAGGCGCGACGGTCCTCGTTTTCCGATCGCCCGTTTGCTCACCCGAGGCTCTCTGTATACTTTGTTGATTTTTTTTTCCCCTTCCCCGCCTTCCCTTCCCTTTTCACACTCTCTTTTGGGCTCGTTCTTTCTGCTTGGGATTGACAGGCGTTTGACAATCATTGGACCCTGCACACTGTATGGGATATACCGGCGGGACCGGGGGCGGTTGGGGGTTATGGTGAGAGTGTTAGGTGGATGGGGGGGCTTGGTCACTGAACAAAAGGGCAACGGTTGTGGGTAAGCGATAGGTAGGACGGTGTATGCATGGCCTCACTTCCATTTCATCATCAGGTGTTTACCCGATAAAATGTCTTGCTTGATCTGGCTGTCACCGAAGCATGACTCGTCAGAGGGATGATCACCTTGTCGCGATGCTTGCTGCTCACGATGTACTATCGACGGCTTGCACGCAGCCGGAGGAGAACCGTGCGCCTTGCCAGGGTCCGTCCTCTCGCCCTCAGAAGCTACGGAATGACGGTGACAGGCTCGGCATGTCATGTCTCCTGCAAGGGTCGACTATGGGTAAAGTCCGGAGTTTTCCCAAGATCCATCCCATAAGAGCCCAACCGGAAGCTGTCGGGAGAAGCTGTGGGGAGGTGGAGACGGCGGCCGTGATCGATAACTGAATCGAGAGGCACCTATTGTGGTAGCATCGAAGGAGAACGAGTACGTGGTCAGACCAAAAGCCACAGGGGCAGCCAGTCCTTCCTTGACTCTCTACCCGGCTGTCAGACAGCCTCTCTGATCACTGTGTGTCTCCTCTGCAGGGCCTATACCAGCTACAAAACCTTCTTACACGATACATTCAGGTCGTGACCGTCCAGGCTCTCAAAAAGAAAGAAGAAAAAAAAAGAAGCCGTCGAAGTCTCCTGTCCCGTCTCTTCCGGGCCCCGCCTCAAGTAGTAGTACGCCGTGCTAGCCAGACCTGGGAGCTGTCCGCAGCCTCGTCGATCGAAAGGGGAAAAGGAGGACGAGGGCCAAGCCCAAGGATTGGGTTAGATACGATCGGAGAAGGGAAAAGGGCGGAATATGTCCTTTCCAGATCTGGAAGACCACCTCACTCTTACCATGGCACCACCAGTCCCAGGCAAACCGCGAACAGACAGACGACGTGGGCCAAAGGGCAAAGGAGAAGAAGAGAGAGAGAGAAAAAACCTGCTTGGGCAGATTATGATCAGCCTCACAGAAACCAATGCTCTTCGGACGGAAGCCTTCCCGCGCACCAAATCCCAATTCAGGAACAAGGCGGCAGGGATTTTCTTCTCTCCATATCTCCAATGTGGGACAGCCCGCTGCGACGGAATAAGGTTAAGAATATCTATCCATTCATCCCATCTCGATCTGGCAGATGCTCCTCCGGTCTGTGCATCGGCACTGGCGATCGAGGACTGCCATGGAGATCCAGGAACCTCGGGAAGGGGGTGGGATCCTCAGTTCCTCTTTTTTTTTCTTCTTCTTCTTCTTCTGTTGTGGCACCCGCCTCGACTCTCGCCCGTCCCTCGCAGTAGCTCGAGGAACCGATTCATGGTCCACCCACCTAGCAGCTTTAGTGTCCCAGCGAGCCGTCTGGCTTGGGACCGCGCCAGATCGCCAAGGGACTCGACTGACTGGGAACGAGGCGGGTTGACCTGAAGACTGACTGTGGGCGCCTCGTCGTTGAAGGCACTGGGCGATCGCTGTATGTCTGGCAGCGGGTTCCCTGAGTGTCACGACACATCAACGACCTCATATCCCGGACGTCATCCCAAGATCAAAGCCCTAGCGCCTGGCTGGGAAAAGCCTCTTCGGGCGTGACGTGACGCAAGCCTTGAGAAGGAAAGCTAATCGCCGTCGAACGGGAAAAAAAAAAGTAAAGTTTCTCTGTCTCTGTGTGTGTGTGTGCGCGCGCTAGACACGAAGTCGTTCATATACGTGCGCTGGTCTTCCCTTTTTCCTGTGCGTGTAGGTCCGTCTGCACAACTTACTGTACTATATTTATATTCTCCCGCTTCCACGTGCTCCAACCTGTCAGCACGAGTTCGGTCTAGAAAAAGAAGAAGGAAAGACAACTTCATATCTGAGAACAACCGACCGTCGTTGTGAACGTGGTGTCTGGGCACGGAGTTTAGGTCACCATGAAGTTTGGCCAGATCTTTAGGAACGACAAGAACGAGAAGGGCAGCTCGGGTCGTGGCCAGCGCAAGAATGACCCCAGCTCAGCATCAAAGGAGGACGTGTCCGTCCACAAGAGGTGAGTCTGCTCGAGTATAGTACCATTCAGCAGGGAAAAGAAAGAAGGAGGAAGAAGGGAAAAAAATAACGTCAAGCTGCTCACACACAACCTTTTGTTTTTTCCAACCTACACAGCGACTTCGCCGCAGCACCAGCACCAGAAGTCCCTCTGGACCCAAGCCGCAAATTAGATGCCCGCATAGCAAGGGCGGACGGCAGACGCCTCGACGATCCGGTATGGCCATCCCGCTTCCTAGGTACGGCGGCGCAGAACGGCCACGACCCCTCGGCCGCCAGCCACCACCACCAAGGGCACGACCTGTCCGTCCTCCCGGCACTGCAGGTGTCGACCGAGAACGAGGTGCAGGCGCGCGGCCTCGCTCCCCCTGCCAGAGGGCGACGTCGACCTGGACGGCTTCGACCTGGCGCCGCCGCCGCAGCCCGGCTGGGAGCGGCCCGAGCTTTTCTCCCTGGAGCGGCGGTCGCTGCTGATGTTCTCGCGCGCCCACCTGCGCATCGTCTTTGACGACCTGAAGCTGCTCCGGCGCTTCTCGGCCTTCCTGGTCGACGGCAGGCCCGACCTCGTCCCCCTGCTGCTGTACCACCTCGACGTGCGCAAGGCCCTCGCCGCCATCAAGTACACCAACGCCGTGGTGGACGGGCTGCGGCCGCTGGAGGGGGTCCCGTTCAGCGCCCAGGCGCCGCCGAGGACCGCCAACGAGGAGCTGAGGGCCAAGGCCGAGGCGTCCTTTGAGGCCCTGGCGAACGAGGCGCTGCCGGCCTGGGTCACGTCTGTCTGGATGCGCGCGGTGGAGGTGAGCATCCGGAGGAGGATTGATGGCGGTCTGCCCTCTAAGCTCCTGGAGTAGGTCTCCCTCTCTCTCTCCCATATGTGTCTCGTCTCGTCGAGTGTTGCTGTGCTGACGACAGGGTGGGAAATGGAATAGTATGTCAGAGGGTCTGGCAGAGACTTTTTGTCTGGTTGACCCGGCTCGTCATGATCATCCTATTCTCTTTGCGTCAGAAGGTCAGCCGCCTGCTCTTTTCTTTTTTTTTTTTGTACCGTTCTTCTTCCTTGATTCACACTTATTATTATTATTATATGTGATATATAAGTGGAGTGACTGTCATGGCTGGACTGACATGTATTTTGAATGCAAAAATAGAATTCAACAAGACCACCCAGTACTCTGTAAGTCGTTCTCAACCTCTCCATCTCCATCTTCTTTGCATAATCTCTAGCCTTGAGATAATCAGACAACTGACCGGGAGACGAGTTTAGAACAAGTACGCAATCGGGCGGAACTGCCGGTTCCTCCAGGGGCCGCACACCAACCCGCACGCCGTCCGTCGCATCCGGGAGAAGCTCAACAGCGCCCAGCAGCACTACGAGCCCCTCCTCAACTACCGCAGGGACGGGTCGCCCTTCATGAACCTGCTCATGATGACCCCCCTGCTCGACGCCAACGGTAAGGTCCGCTACTTCCTAGGCGCGCAGATCGACACGTCGGGCCTCCTGAACGACTTCTACGGGTTCGAGTACCTGCACAAGCACCTCGACCGGGAGGGCTTCTCGTCAGTCGAGCAGGACGGCAGCAGGAATGGCGGCGGGGTGACGACGTCCTTCGAGTCGCCGCCCGGGCCGCAGGGCGCCAAGGACGAGCTGCAGGAGCTGAGCGAGCTGTTCAACCACCACGAGCTGGACGTCATCTGCAAGCACGGCGGGCGGCAGCGCCACCCGGACCTCCTGGAGCAGCAGACGTCCAGGTGGAAGAGAAAGGAGCGGCTCGTCCTCTCGCCCGACGGCCACAACGGCATCGAAGAGACGGCAGAGGATGAGGACGACGAGGAGGAGCAGCATGGTGGTGACGGCAGGGCCAACGGAGGGCTGGTGGAGCCGAGCATCCAGGGCGATCTGGCGGCGACGCCGTGGGAGGCCGGGTCCGAGGTGCCTGGGATCCACGGGGGCTGGCTGGCCGGCGGCAGAGGGGGCGCCGACGTGCCACCGCAGCAGCCCGGTGCGATTCTCCATACAGACGAGTTCGACCACATGCTGGGGGCCTCTTCGACGACCACCACCACAACTACCACCACCACCGACTCGTGGCCCCTGAAGGGCCAGGCCCAGCTCGGCGGCCAGCTCGGCGGCGTCTACGACCGCTATCTCCTAGTCCGCCCCGCGCCGTACCTCCGCATCCTCTTCGCCTCGCCCTCGCTGCGCATCCCGGGTATGGTGCAGTCCAGCCTGATGGACCGCATCGGCGGCTCGCCCCAGATGCGCCAGCAGATCGAGCAGGCTATGGGGCGCGGGCAGAGCGTCACCGCCAAGGTGAAGTGGATCTCGGCGCCGCAGAAACGGTTCCCGCAGCAGACCGGTGGTGGTAGTGGTGGTGCCTCTGGGGGTCGGTCCAGGTGGATCCACGCCACGCCGCTGCTGGGGCGGGATGGTGAGGTGGGCGTGTGGATGGTGGTCCTCGCGGACGAGGAGCGCGAGAAGGAGAGGCTGGTGGTGCCGAACGGTGCCGGCGGTCTGTCGGGCACGGCCAGCGCGCGGAGCAGTATGCTGCCGCCACCGGAGGCCATGTCGCCTGGTATGAGGTCGAGTAGTGGGAGTGTGTATGGTGGTGGAGGTGGCGGCATGGATGCGGTGTCGCTGGATTCGACTGTGGACCTGGATGGTTATAAGGAGAGGGACTCTGCGGTGGAGGGGCTGAGGTCTCCGCCGCCTAGTCGGGGGCAGCAGGTGGTTGTGCCCTCGTTTGATTAAGAGTGTGGTGATTCTGCTTGGTGATCTCTTCTGCTGTGAAAGGGGCCAGATGTTATGTTAGTAATTAATCCACATGTATAACAACAACCACCACGCAGAGGTCACTATTGTTCGCAATGCTGGTTGATCTTGTATGGCCTCGCCGAGAATTTATATCTGGCACCAGCACTAGCAGTTGAGGGCGGCATCTCGATATCGTACCGTTGCAGTATATTATATGAATACATACTTAGACTGACTGCATAAGCAGGTGCATTGAGATTCAGTGCTGCACACTACAGACACAGCTGACACTCTCCTGAAAGCACGTAGTTTAGATCCGGCAGGTGACAAGGCAGGATCCCGCGCCTATGCCTGTGCATGCATCCATCGTCCTGGCCCCCAAGAGATGTCTCTCGCGGCACAAACGGCCCCCAAGAGAAAGGTAGGGAGGAGATCATACTGAGACCCGACCGCAGCGTGTCGCCCGCGTGACAGCTGGGAATGTAGCATTGGCTGAGGCCCCCGTCGGGTCGAACAGGTGGTTTTATTCTTAGAGGGTGGCGATATTTTTTCTTTTCTTGCTATTGCCACCTGCAGCTCACACGAAAAGGCGGAGAAGATGCGATCTCAGATTTCAGCATAGGGGCAGACGGTCCTCTTCAGTCGTAGCCTGTTTTCTCTGGATCACTGACATCGGTGCTGGCCAGGGGGAAAACAAGGTCAAGATGTCGGGAGCCATGCGGAAGAAACAGTCCTTCACCATTATCACGCCCATTCCGGCCTTCGTACGTAATCCCCCCACCCCTCCCCACTCGCACGTTGCGTGTAATGCTTACTTAGCTATCTTAATGCCTTCTTTATGATGAATTTCATACGTCCAGCTCTTATGTGTGCACCATCTGGTGTCTTGTAGAACAAGTACTGAGACCCTCTCGTCTCCATCTAGATCCCCCGCCAGCTGGCCATCTGTCTCCTCCACGGACACTCGGAGGTCTTCGCGGCCAGCTCGAGCGTCGTCGGCTTCAGGCGCATCGAACCTCCCGGGGACGGGCCAGCCGCAGAGGACAGCAGTCCAACATGGTACGAGATCGAGGAGCGCGTCCAGTACCTGCCGGGCCTCAGGAGGATAGGCTCGGGCAAGACCACAGTCAAGGGATGTCTCGACAACACGCCATGGGGCTTACGGGTGCACATTCACGGCCAGTCCGGTGTAGACCTGCAGCACAGATACCGCATCGACGGCAACCAGCGTGGGATCGAGCCGCCCCAGCCTCTCGAGCCCGGCCTGGAATCGCTGGGCGCGCCCCTGGATGGGCTCTATCTTCGCCTTGATGTTGAGACCGCGGCAAATTTCGCCCTCTATGCCCTCGTCAAGTCGCAGTTCCGGGCGGAGGCCAAGGAGATAGTGGCGAGTATCATCAGAAAGGCCGAGCAGACGGATAGCGACGCCCTGTGCGCTATGGCCCAGGATGAACAGCGCAAGCTGAGGGCGCAGAGGGTCGGGGAGAGCCGTGGGCCTGCTCCTGAGAGCACGTTGGTACGGGCTCCGGATGGTATCACTACGCATCCTGAGATTCCTGTCGTGTCTCCTCGATCAACTGTCCAGAATCCTCTGCAGTACCCGCAACTGAGGGAGTCTGGGTCTCAGACTACCACCAAGTCCCCTCAGCATCGTGGCACAAGACAGGCTCAGATATCGACACCAGATCTAGCAGAGGAAAGTCTACGTATGACTGGTGGTAAAGACATGCCTGGTAAGACCATCTTCTGCTCCAATCCCTGACTTCTTTTTATCCCCCCATAAACCATAAGCAGGGCGCATCTGAACTGACAGTCTGTGCGCTATAGCATTTCCTGATAAGGAATATCCCGAGGACCATTCCGTTGAAAAGACCAGCCCAGCGTCTTCATCTACCAAGAGCGGAACGGTGCTCCCGCCTCGTCCACCTGCAGCCAGACACAAGCAGAATAGCGATGTGCCAGGCAGAGATGCGGGCGGTCTGTTCTTGCTCAGAATCCGAGCCGCAGCCGACATCCTCCTCAACCTGTCCACGGAGCAGCGGTCCCTCGGTCTCCTGGTGGTCAGGGCCGCAGAAGCCCTGCAGGCGCAAGACAAGCCCTTTCGTGCCTCCTTCGCCTCCCAGATCCGGCATTCGGCCTCGGTCCTGCGGGCAGAGTGCTCCTTGCCTGACCAGATCGACGTCGTCGAGTTCTTCCAGGCCTTTGCGCCTTTTATCGCCGCGAGGGCTGAGGAGAGGATCGAGAGCTACCTCAAGGCCAGACAGGAGAAGGCGGCGGCCCGCCGTCGCGAACCGAGACGACAGGCGCCGCAGGGTGTTCCCGTTCCCGCCCCAGACGACGACTGCTCTCCCGGGAGCAGCAGCAGACCAGCCTCGGACGAGATCCTCGAACAGATCGCAGGCCCCTCCTCCATCGAGCACCCGCAGCTGGCCGACGTAAATTTCTCCAGGCACTGGCGATTCCTCACGTCCAGCCGGGCCTTTGCCGACTTCCAGAAGAGCCTCCACGAGCTTGCCTCGCCCGACTTCTTCTCCGAGGCCCGACGCTTCGTGGGCAAGGCCATGCTGAGCAGCGACAGCGACGAGGAGACGCGGGCCGAGGGACGACGCATCCTGCAGATCCTAACCGAAATGCAGTGGTCCATGGCGTATAACCCGAACCACCCTGCGCTGTCGTTTCGGCGGGGCGCCGCGAGGACGACGTCTTCGTACTCGGACAGGCTGAAGCTTGCTGTGGAGGCCATGACGGACTCCGAGTGGGAGTGGTGGCCTCTACGGGAGCCGGACTTCAGGAAGAATCCTCCGGGAGGGGTGGAAATATCGTGGCCGTGTGTAAGTCTCGCAGCGAGGTCTGAGCGGCAACAGCAACGAGGTGTTCGTTTAACTAACAGGTGAAAACCATGAATTAGATATTCCGATCACATCGGACCGAGATCATAGCGCTCCTCTTTGCCGACGGGCTCCGCGAGATTGCGCAGCAGTTCTCACAACCACCCGACGGCAGACACGTCCCTCCTGAGGCGTCTACAGGTTCCGGCGGCGGCGGCGGCAGCTCCGCACGAGGAGGTGGCCTCTCTTCCTCCGACCATGGGTTCTCGTCCGAGGAATACTACGTGGGCGAGTCCAGCACAGCGACAAGCATCTCCACGGGCGGTAAAGATTCGACCGTCCTCGCCGTGGACGGCGGCGGGGCGAAGAGCTTCGTCTCCCCTGCTGGTGCTGAGGACGTCGAGATATGTGCTGAGCTCCATCGACATCACCGACATGAACGCCCGGGACCTCTTCCGGGAGCTGGTCGCAAAGTATAACGAGAAGCGAGGCTTCTTGCGGCGCTACTTGTCCGTGTATACTTATAGCCACTGCGAATTCGTCAAGGTAAGACAGACAGACAGGCGAGACGCTCGTCCGACTGCCACATCCAGATTAAAACAAGAAGGGAGACAGAGAGGATGAACCTGCTGGCTGACCCGACCCTTCTCACACCCGCTCTCTTTTCTCACTCTACAGGTAAAACGACACCGACCTCACCACTTCTCCCCCATCCCGGGCTTCTCCTTTCCCGGCCTCGAGGACAAGGAGTACCAGGAATACACCTACACGCCCCAGCCCATGCTCGCCCCGCCCATCACGCGCAACATCTTCCACGACCTCTTCTACGCCTGCTACGACGACACCCTCGGCCACAGGCTCCACTCCCTGCTCCCCGCCGCCCTGCCCTGCGACGTGGTCCAGTTCCTGCCGGACGAGCTGCTGGACAACATGCCGAAGCGGGACCGCGAGGTGGTGCCCGGGGCGTACTTCCGCAGCGTCGAGACCTTCTGGGGCCTGGTGGCCCGGGAGCAGTGGTCGGCGCTGCGGGTGATTGTGTTTATGGTGCTGAGCCTGTCGCCGACCATGTGGTTCTTGTTTGCGTGGCTGTTCCAGTGGGGGCATGGCTATGACCTGCAGGACGCTATGGTCCCCGTGACGATCAGCATGACCATCTTGAGCATGTTGTGGGCTGTAGTGTATACACCCAGCCATGTGCAGGAGGACTGAGACGGTCACGAGTAATATCGGTGGGCGATTACCCAAACAAGCACATAACAGTTCTCTGTATATTCATATAAATATCTATATATGTAAGTAAGTATATAAATATATATAAATAGCCATCTTTTTATATTATGATTATGGTTTTCTGTATGTATTATAGCAAAATATACCTTATAATAATGATTATAGTTAACATTCTAAACCTGTCCAAAAGCATGCTCGAAATTCAACAGACGAATCACGCTCGCCGACGACTGTGCCCTACTTCTCAACTCCTCCCCTATTTAGCCTGGTCTTTACATGCAACATTATCGGGACGTTACATCCAGATTAGCCACGACTGCTGATCGACAACGGGGTCTTCCCAATGTCGTTACTTATCTCCAACCTACAGGGGGTTGAGATGGATCTACCCCCTCCCCAGCCTTTTTTATCACAAGCACTGCTGCTTATGTACATAAGTCTGTTAGCCGGGCGACGATAAAGTAAGTGACAAGGGCTTCTGGTTGGCCATGATGGACATGAGAGGAGGGATTCTGAACTGACCTGGCCTACAGACGACCTCTTACACACAGACTCTCTCTTCACACCGTACCTCCTTCATCTCTCCTCCCCTCATCGTTCGGGTCGACGAGCAGAGCTGCGCACGATGCTTCAAAAGTCACCCTCGGGGACATGGCTGCCCGCAAGGGTTCCCGGGTCGACCGTGGCCATCTCGGTGCTTCTCATCCTGTGCTCTGTCGTCCAGTCCTCGGTATGTATCTTACAACAATGAATACGCCCTCCACCATCTCACCATCTTGCTCAACCCGCTCACCCGCCCGCGCACGACAGACTACCGGATACGACGGCTCCATGCTCAACGGCCTCAACATCCTCCCCTCCTACACGGACTACTTCCACCTCAACGCCGCCACCACGGGCCTCAACACCGCCTCCGTCTTCATCGGCGGCATCCTGGGACCCCTCGTGGCCGGCGTCATCTCGGACCGCCTGGGCCGCCGCCCCACCATCTTCTGGGGTTCCCTCGCCACCATCCTCGGCGTCATCCTGCAGACGGCCGCCCAGGACATCGCCATGTTCGTCGTGGCGCGCATCATCCTGGGCTTCGGGACTGCCGTGTCCGGCATCGCGGCGGGCGTCTACCTGTCCGAGACGTTCCCCAGCAGGTGGCGTGCCTGGGGCGTGGGCCTGCTCAACGACTTCTACTACGTCGGCGCGCTCATCGCCGCCGGCATCACCCTGGGGACGGGCACATGGCAGTCCACATGGGCCTGGCGCGCCCCGAGCCTGTTCCAGGGCATCTTCTCCGTGCTCTGCATCGCCGTGCTCCCCTTTATCCCCGAGTCTCCGAGGTGGCTCGCCTACCAGGGCCACTTCGCCGCCGCCCGCACCGTCGTCGCGCAGACCAACGCCGACGGCGACGAGGCCGACCCCGTGGTGCTGACCGTGTACAGGGAGATCATCGACACCCTCGCCTGGGAGAAGAAGGAAGGGCGCACCATGAGCCCCCGGGAGATCTGGCGGACCCCCTCTGCGCGCAAGAGGTTGTTGATCGGGATGAGCCCCGGGCCGTTCTCCTGCATTGCCGGGAATATTATCGCGAGTTATTATCTTAGCACGGAGCTGGACACGGCGGGCATCACGGATACCCTGCAGCAGCTCAAGGCGGTGAGTTTTCGGGACAGAAGAAGAGGAGGAGAAGACAAGACTAAGAACGCTATGGAACTGACAAACCTTCTTCTTTCTTCTTCTTCTCCCCCTCCACAGAACGTCGTCCTCAACGTCTGGTGCCTGGCATGTTGTCTGGCCGGCACCCACCTCGCCGCCAGGTGGGGCCGAAAGCCCACCGCCCTTGTCTCCCAGGCCCTCCTCATCGCCTGCCTGTTCATCATCGGCGGCCTGTCCAAGGCCTACGCCGACAACCCGGACGGTGCCTCCCAGGGCCTCATCTATGGCGATGTCGCCGTGATGTTCCTGTTCCAGGGCTTCTACTCCATCGCATGGACCCCGCTGCTCTATCTTTATCCTCCGGAGGTCTTTAACTATTCTATCCGGGCGAACGGGGTGGCGGTTTCGCAGCTCGGGCTGAATGGTCTTGCGTGAGTTGCTCAGCGATCCCTGATGAGAATTTCTTCATGGTTTCTTGGCTTTCTTCTCTTTTCTCTTTTTTTTCTCTCTCCTTTTCTTTTTACAAGCAGCTGACCATAATACTCTCTACATCTAGACTCATGTTGGTGTTCCTCATGAACATCGCACTGGTCAATATAGGGTGGAAGATGTACATCATCAACGGCGCATGGGACATCATCATCTTCATCCTCATCGTTAGTTCAATCAGCCAAATCAGACAAAGGTAATTATCATATCAATGTTTTACTGACCACTGGTGTTACACAGGCGGTCTATTGGGTCGAGACAAAAGGCAAGACGCTGGAGGAGGTCGATGCCATCTTTGAGGGCGAGAAGCACTCTTCCGTGCCGGATGTCGAGGCCGTGCGCCATGGAGAGAAGACGGTGACTGTGGAGGCCGTGGACAAGAGCATTCATGCCTGAAATGCGGACATTGTGATCTTGGGGAATATTATGTTCCAAGGGGATCAGTGGCTTCATGTATTATACGAAATATCATGGATTACGTGCCAGTGAGGGTCCTATCCTGATTGAGAAGGGGAAAAAAACAACGTTTTTTATGAGCATTGAATGAATGAATAGGGTTGATTTGTTAAGAAAAGTGAAAGAAAGTTCCCAGAAGAAGTCTTTTATAAAAGTAATTACCCCCCAAAAAAAAATATCAGGCTGAGGGTCCATTTGCTCGATGATTTCTATTACAAGTGTTTCCATCTGCACTTTGAAAAAGTATTCACTGCCTAAACTCTGTCCCCTGCACTCCCAGGCTCAAGCAGTGAGAGTTCCTGGCACGTCTCAAGTACTGGCCCGCGACATCAATAGGAAAAACTGCACTTGAGCCTGAGGTGATGCAACAAACAGAGGTTGTCAGTATTAATGTTAATTAAGCCATAGGTGAAGCAGACTAAGAGAAAGAGTGTTATATTGTTCGGAGCGCTATCGTCTATATGCGAGCACTTAAAAAAGAAGAAAAGGAATAGCCATCCCCCGGTGCAAGCTGGAGGGATGGCGTGGTCTATATTCTAAAACGCCCGGAGGATCTCGCAACAGCTCAGGTGTGAGTCTTTTTGGGGTTGAAGGTCTTGCCAGCATCGACGGCATCGACATAGTCCTGGGCGTACTCCTGGTTGGTCTTGGCAGGACCGCACATGTCGTCGTCGTCGGCGCCGTCCTTGGCGGCTGCGGCAGTGTCCTTGGCGGCCGTAGCCTTGGAGGTCGTGGTAGAGTGCAGCTTGGGGGTTGTATTCGGGACACGCTTGTGGTTGAGGGTAGAGCAGGTAGAGTAGAAGTACCACGGGTCCTTGTGCCAGGCCTCGTGGCCCTTGGGGAAGCCGGCCAGGGCGTACTGGGCACCGCCGTGTTCCTTGTAGGCGAACTTTGCCTGGTCGTACTTGGTGTTCAGGACAAAGGGCTCCTTGATGGAATAAGTTTTGCCGTTTTTGTCCTTGGCGGCGCGGTATCGGTTCCAGCCCTTGATCTGGTCAAAGTCGACCCCCCGGATGGCGGCGAACTCCTTCTCCGAAGGGTGGACGTTGTACTGCTTGAGCGTGTCCTGGACGTCGATGAGGTTGGGGTAGGTGTGAACCTCGTAGATGTAGCCCTCGTAGTTCAGCAGCTTGGTCACCCAGCTTTCGGCGACTTCCTTGGAGGACGAGAAGGCGACATATCCGTCGTTGCCCTTGGACATGAACGAGTCTTCAGCGCCTTTGACGTGGTTGAAAAGGGAGATATCGGGCTTGATCTTGGAACCAGGGGAGTATCCCTTGGCCCACAGGCCTTTGGCTTTGCTGATCTCGCCGGGGCCGCGCTTGTCGGCGCGGTAGACGTAGGAGATGCCGTCATAACGAGCCTCGAGGGGCTCCTCGTTCGTCCTGGGCTCCGCGGCGCCGTTGGTGGGAGCGGCCGAGCTGAGCGCGGTGAGTGTGCTGGCGGCGAGGATGAAGGGCAGGACGGCGTCTCTGCTGAAGAACATTTTGAAGGAGGGGATTTGACCAGCAAATCAGAGCGGGTTTTACAGAGGAGAAAGAACAAAAGAAAAAGTAATGACGATCGGGTGAGTGAGGGTGAGAGTAGCGATCCGGTGAACCCACCATTCAAGCTACGCAGACATATCTTATATATCTTGATCCTCTCTTGATCCGAGTTTTGCTATCCACCAACGCTGCCCAGCCAGGCCTGGCCAAAGACCTGTTACCAGGGTCATATCATGGCCACAATAGAGCCAAGAAAACAAATATATTCCTCGACAGGTGGTCCCGACAAGCCCTGGCCACTTATGAGTAGCCGCTGCGTTACAGCTATGATTATGACCACGACAAGGTAAGCAGTGTGAAGAGATTACCCTATTTAGTGTTAAAACATTAACCCTCAGGAACGTAATCTCACGAACAGGCGCGATGCCATGGCTTCCCCGGGCCAGCTGCAGAGGCCAGGAACCTCTCGGGCCAACAGCCAAGCTGCTCTGCATCGGTCGGGCACTGAGACCAACAGCTTCCTCACGCAGTCGTCTGGGGATGCATCCCGGGCCTTGCCAAGAAGCACCTGCTCCACTGGCTGCTGACATCGAGTTTGTGTTCATCGGCGGTCCCTCAAAGCCGACAGCAGCCCAGCGTATAAGTTCTAGTAAGCCAACTTCCCGGCTACCGACTTGTCCCGAGAAAAATAAAAATAAAAAGAAGAAGAAAACAGACCCCAGCTATCGATTTGAATTCGTACAATCCGGTGTTCTTGCTACACTGGCGCAGTCTATCATGAGAGGTCTATTTCCTAGAGGCCCGATCCAGCCCTTTTTCCACTTCCAACAAGGCTTGATTGGTTGAAACGCGTTGGTTGGTAAGCCCTAATGCCAGGTAATACTCTCTCACCTGCGGGTTGGTCAGAGTCACAGAGACTGCGGTCCCCATCCCTGTGGTCTCTGAAGGTTTTGAGTTTTTTCTTCTCCTTCCCTTTTTCCTTTTCGCCAAGCAGGCCTCCAACGAGGCCGCCGTTTCATTTACAGCTCCTCCTCCTTCCTTTCTTTCATTCTTTTATATACTAAGCACCAAAGGATCTGCTTTGGCCGCCTGTTGGTTGTAATCGCTCCGCCCCCCACAGATAAGACCAACAGCGGCCACGGCACTGATGTTGGAGAGCCCCAGTATTCCTTATAAGGCGGAGGCTGCAGGCCTGCTGGATTCCATCATCGGTCCTGCACCCTCAATCTGCCGTCTTTCTCGCCCTCGCTCTGCAAAACAAATCTCAACTCTACCACTCTTCCACCCACCCACCCCCCAAAACCCCAAGGCCTACGACTAGAGACACACCATGGCCGAGATCGTGCGCTCCTCAAGCTCCTTTGGCAAGCCCATGGCCGACCCCGCCACGGCGACATGGGAAGTGCCCATCTCCAGCACCGACCACAGCAAGCTCCTAAAGGGCTTCTCGCCCGAAGACATGAACGACAGGTGGGCGCTGCGCGCCGACGATCCGGATGCGGAGGGCAACTCCGTGCTGCACATATACAGGAGCTGGACGGGCCTTGAGCAAATTGCTCTGACGGTACAGCAGATGAAGATCTCTCAGATTCAGTGGGTTAAGCGGGAGAATTTTCCGGAGGAGGAGGCCAAAGGATTGGCCAAGGCTATTTGCCAGAGGTACTTGGGTTGCGATTTGGAAGCTTTGTCGTGAACCGTGCATGTTAATAATTGAAATTTTTGTCATGCGGATCATCACTACTCACC
The DNA here is from genome assembly GCA_016584495.1 of Celoporthe dispersa. Taxonomy (NCBI): domain Eukaryota; kingdom Fungi; phylum Ascomycota; class Sordariomycetes; order Diaporthales; family Cryphonectriaceae; genus Celoporthe; species Celoporthe dispersa. The sequence continues at coordinate 551,716 of WAID01000005.1, forward strand.
GGCATGATATTATTCATTGCTGCTGGTCACGGTGATTGATGAGTAAATTGACGGGGGGACGGGTGCGATTTTGTTGTTTGATTACTTGATCATATTAACAGTGTCTCGTTATTCATACAGCATAATGAGGCCAGCCCTCTTGCTCGCAATCGTGTCATGATCATATTTACAAACCTGCTTGCCTCCTCTTTTTTTGTTTTCGTACCCTGCTTTTTTTCATCCTCTCTTTTTTTTTCCTTCTGTCTTTTCGTAGGCAATAGTCAATTTTCTCTTCACTTCTCGCTTAATCACAGCTGCTCGACCACGAAAGCTGCAGCCGCCGTCGCGTTCTCAGCATACGTAAGGTGCTGAAGCAGGATCACATCCCCAAAGTCGCAGATGTCATCACCCGCGTGGCATATGACGAGGACCTTGCTCGAGTCGATGTTGGCCACGGCAGTGTCGCTATCTGAAGGAGGGAGTTAGCCAGAGAAGATGGTCGAGTTCGGGATGAGGGAGGGGCTCTCCCAAAAAAGAAGAGACAACTGCATACCTGGGTCCCCAAAGGTCACGACAGCGCTGACTTTCTCCATGGTCGCGGCAGCCAGGTCAGAGGCGGCGAGGTGGACGACCTGCGCGCCCTGCGAGTATCCGCTCATGACTACCTGGGTGTCTGGGCACTGGGTGAAGGCCTGTGTCACGAGGGTAGCCCTGCAGATAGGATCATGGTTAGCATCAACAAGCTTCATCTCACATCCAGGCAGGCCAAGGAGCAGTCTGCGCCAGAAAAAAAAAACTCACATGTCTGACCCCGCCGAGGTGCTGCCGCCCTCGAGGTACTCGGTGACAGAGGCGTCATAGTTGTTGACGCCCTGGAAGATGGACGTGGTGCTCCCCAGGGCGGACTGCAGTGCCGAATAGAACTCAGGGCCCACGAGGCCCCCCACGTTGCCGGGCTCGTCGGTGCCACGGGCGAAGATGAGGGTGACGTCGGCACAGTCGCCGTCGGTGAGGTCGTTAGAGGTGGTCGAGAACCCTAGGGCTGTGGCCAGGGCCTCGTCGGCAGCCTCGATGACGACCTGTGCGTCATCGAGGGCGATATTGGCGGGGAAGAGCTCGGTGATGTAAGCGAGAATGGCGTTGATGTCTAGGCGAGGGACGAGGGCTGCAGCCCTAGAGGAGAAGGAAGAGGAGGCAGGGGGAATGGCTGAGGCCTGGGCGCTCAGGGCCAGCGACAGGGAGAGGAGGCTGGAGGACTTCATGTTGGGCTATTGTAAGAGGGAGGAGGTGGAAGGAGGAGCGAGGGTGTAATTATGAGAGAGTGTGGATAAGTGTGCGTGTGTGTATGTGTATGTGTGTGTGCGTGTGTTGGGAGGATTGGAAAAGAAATGGTCTCTCAGCAGCTTGGACCTGGCGCGAACGATCCGGGAATCCTGGAGGATGAGGATGAGGACGATGGCATCGTGAGGACCACCACAGGTAACAAACGCGTGGGCACAGCTCGAGTATTTATCTCGCGACGACCAGCCACACACACATACCCACCCACACCGGCTTGTGCATGTCTCTCCTCCTGCATCCTGAGTGCTTCTCGCTCCTCGCCCTAGGTAGCTAGCCCTCAACTCCACCACACCGGCGGGACCATCCCCCCTCCTCCCCTAAAAAGGCTTGCCTTGTGCCTGAAGATCAGTGAGGCACCGACCCATTCATGCAATGCCCCTCCATCGACGATGTGATTTTTCCCCCTCCCCCCACACAGAATGCGGGTCCTTCCGGGCCAAGTGAAGGATCAGGGGTCAAGATCCTGTCTCCATCGTGTGTGTACGTGTGGTTGAGCCAGCAGCAAAAAGTCCGCCGAGGTCTCGTGGTCCCTCCCCCCCCCCTCTCGTCCTCGTCCTTCGGATGCCTAGACTGAAAAAGAGGGTAGGCACCGAAGAGGAGGGAAACGAATCCCTCCTTGGTGACAGGGGAGACCCGTCTTCTCATGGGCCCATGCTGTGTTTCCACGGCGTTAATACTATGCAGTATCAGCAGGGCGATTCTTTGTGCTGTTAAGCGCCGTCGCGGGGGGGAGACTATCAGTCTTCGAGCCCCCCTTTCCGTGGCGGGCTGTCATTGGGGGCTGACAGGCTGTCTTGTCCTTGTCAGAGTGACCCTCGCAGGGCATTCCTCGGATACGATTGGTTAGAAGAGGAAGGGGAGGAAAAAAAGGAGGAGGGGGATCGCCCTCACTGCCACCCTACCGCCTCCCCTGATCGCCAAGCAGCCAAGGTACTAACAGACCTACATAGTGGTACCAATAGTATGCAGTGGTGTTAGCAGAGTCTCAAAAAAGGCCCCGGCTTCAAACATCAAATGCGATTCGTGCGGTCCGAAACGGCCCAAGTGACCGTGTTCTTCGTGTCGGTGACGACTCCTTCGGCCCAATTGGGTTTCCCATGCGCAGGCTGGCAGGTCAGCTGAAGGGTAGAGGAAAAGAGGGGGGAGGGACGGGATGACAGGTCATCTGCCGCAGCGGGAGGGGGGAGGAGAAGCTTGATAGAGATCTGTCCAACGGCTCTTGGATGCCGTGTTAGGCAACGTTAGCAGGCTGTGCTCCACACCAGGTCCCGCTTGCTGTCCTCCCAAGCCCTCGTCTCGCACGCCTTTACCCTTTTCACATGTCAGATTACGGGTCTCTGCCCAGGATGAGCTCGGTGAGATGCAACATACCCCGTGGGGAAACAAAAAGTTAGCATGGCATCGCTTGTCTGTCGGGGCTAAAATGGCGTCTAGCCTGGTCATCGCACCTGCGTGCGTGCGTACTGTACTGTGCTGTACACACACACACACACACACACACACACCCACCCCTCCTTGAGCCTTTCCTACGACGGTAATCGATATCCGGATCGTGGGTGGAGCCGCGCCTGTCCCTCTGTTTCTGTGATCTCCCAATGCAGACAGACGTCGACAGCGCATGAGCTCATTTCATTTCGGCGGCTCAGATTTCCGCACACGTGGTGCATGGGCTCGGAACCATAATTAGCCCTCTCTTGTGCCGGACTGCCTGCCTGCCTGCCTGCTCGTTCGTCTGCCTATCCGGGACGTGGAGACACAGGACGACGCGCGTGGCACCAAGTTGTGTCTGAGACTGCGGGCACACGATGTGCTGTGGAGCTGTCAGCCTCTCGGAGGGCCGGCGAGGGAGAGACAGACAAGATTTGGGGTTAGAGGATCAATCTCACATAATCACAGCTGCTCGAGGTAACAGGCAAGACAAGCAACCTGTCGGCTGACTGTTCATTCAAGGGGGCTGATGAAGGCAAGGCGAGGCTGCAGAGGTGGTGGAGATTGATTGCGTTCTTACGTAAGTTGATCTGGAGAGGAAGACTGGAACGTCGGCGCCACTGTCTGCAGAAGAAGAAGCCAGCGCCTTGTTGTTGCATGTGGCAGCAGAGTCCGATGACGACTCGTCATCTCGTGTGCAGGTGGGTGACCGGGCCATCCTGATCATCGGCAGGAGGCAATGGAAAGTTCAGATGGTAACGAGCCCAGCGCCTAGGAAGTCGCACTCACCATCTCTCCTTCCCTAAAACCTCACAATGTCTTCGGCGGCTCTTGCCTCGGCTTCATCTCCCAAGCGCGGGCCCTTGCGCTGCTCGCTCCTGCCCAAAATCCCGAGAGAAGATGGCATGCACCTAAAGGAGGCATTTGATTTCAGGTCCTGGGCAGCGAAGAGACACCTGGGGCCTCAGCTCTGCCAGCCCAGCTCCCCTACCAGATCACAGTTCCCAACACGCGGACACGCGAGGCACCCTCCCCCGCCCATATCGACCGCCCCAGCCAGACAGACAGGGTCGACGGCCAAATCAAGCCTCGCCAGCACAGTCGCAGCGCAGCCATCTCGTCCGACCTCTGTTCTCCCCCCCACGAGGCCCCCACGGGCGAGCAGGACGACCCGACTCGATCCCACCCCTCCTCCACCGCCCGTCGGGCGAGCACCAATGTCCATCTCCGCCCTGGTTGGAATTGCCGCCGGCGGCACAGCCATCGTTGTCATCTTGATCATCATGCTGTGCAACATCCGCGCCTGGAGCGTCGTGGACGGCCTGTACAGGCGGCGCATCATATGATCCAAACACCAGACCTTGGGGATCTACGCTGCGCACGGACAGTATGGGTGGTTAGCTTTATGCCCTTTCTTCCTTCTTCTTCTCTTTCCTTCTGCGTTGTATGACGTCTCGTCTGGTCTTTATGAACATGGGTACGAGCTGCCCCAAGGGTGATGGGTGGTGGTGGCTGGGGGTTCAGACGAGGACAATGCGCAGACCGTCAGACGACTGCACTGGCCACTGGTCCACGTCTTGCATGATATGAAGTCATGGACGCATAAAGACAGGGCTGGGAAGGCAGAGAGAGTTGCCCCGGAAGGGGGGAGGGGAGGGCTTTCTCTCTTGACACGCAGTGAGATGGGCGCTTATGACGTTTTTGGGTACCACTGGGCACAATGGTCAGCGTGCATGCATACGTAACAGCTGCTCTCGAGGCGGACGCCGCAGCTATGAGCAAGGCTCTGGATTTAAGGTTGAATAGGCGAGCTGTGATGCAGGCTTAACCTCGGAACGGCCAAGTGTTGACAGAGATGACATGTGGCCGAGAACGTCAGGCAGGTCGAGTGCGTGGCAGTGCGCAGGCGAGACTGGATTAGAGAATAGACAAGCAGGCGCAGGGGGAAAACATATGACGTGCTCACTCAGACAGTGTAGCAGTACCATGATACACGCCCTCACGGGCTTCGGAATCGTATAGTGTTGTCTGCTCGAGTTATCATGCCTCGCAAGGTTCAGATGTGTCCTGACCTCAATAACCAGCTATCTGAGACTGAACGCGACGCAAGTGGGATCGCGAGAGGATATCACGAGGCCCGTGGCAGGATATCATGTTTCGTGCCCCTAAGCTGCCCACGAGGATGCTGGCCTCCGGGACTCTCTTGCTTGCTCACAGCGACAAGACTGCACGACCAGTAAAAGATATGACCGAGTTGACTACGACCAAGCTGTGCCTCACTCCGGGTCCGAGTCAATGGCAACACTTGCCGACCTCGCCCCCCCGGTCGGAGCGTTGCCATTGACCTTGACAGATGCTGTGGCCCGGGCCTGCGCGAGAGCCTTCTTGGCCATCTCGCCCTTGAGATGCTTGGGGATCCTGATCGGCACACCGGGGTCGGGTTCATCATCGCTGCCGTGGAGTCTGAGGATCTCGCTCGAGACCCTGTGGGTTAGCCGGCTGCTGGCCCGGCTGCTGGCGCTGCTGGACCGCCTCTGTCTCTCGCGTATCGCACGCGGTTCGTCAGACGGCTTCTTCCAGGTGCGGCTGCCGCGTTTGCCGCGGACGAGCTTCTCCTCCACCTGCTCGTCGACCTGGTTGTCGCCGAGACGCCGGAACGCGCGATGAGAGGCGTAGTAGTTGAGGAGGTGACGCGCGTTCGCCTCGAGATCCTGTTCATCGTAGTCGGGACACGAGTTCCGCAGGCGGTACCAGGCGAGCTTGAGGCTGGGCCGGTGCCACTTGATTCGGAAGCGCTCGTCCACGAGCCCAGACCAGCGTATATGTGAATCATCGCGCGCCCCGCTTTCGTAGATGGCTTCAACTAAGCGCAACAGCTCCTCCTCGCTCATGCCGCGAAAGTCCTCCCGCGCGTTGGCGAGCTCCTCGCTGACGCCGCCGACCAGGCTGCTGCCGCCACCGCCAGCACTGCTGCGGGGCTGCCTGGGCAGGACGATGCTTGCATCCCCGACCAAGCCCTTCTCGCGCATGTCAGTCCATTTCCATCTGCACTGCCGAACAGAGCGGGTCAGATCCATGGCCGCGCTGATCTGCTGCCAGTCGAGTAAGGCCTCGTCCGTCGTGCCGTTGGCACGGGGGCGGGGTCGGAAGTCGTCGTTGTTCTCACGCATGATGCGGATCTTCAGGAGGGCCTCCTCGACGACTTCTTTGAGGCGTGCTTCTTCCTCTTCGCCCCAGCGACATTTAACCTGGGTCTCGTGGACGACGTAGTGCGCCCGCCAGTAGTCGCGGATGTCCTTCTGATCGCGGTTGATCATGCCGGCAATCTCAGCCCACTTTTTGGGGTATCTCTCGAACAGCTCGTGGAGCTCCTCCTTCTGCTCGTCCGTCCACTTCCCGCGACCGATGAAGTTGTTATACAGCCGCCGAGTCCGCTCGACAATCTGCTTCCTGGTCCGTCGTGGTATCTCGAGGTCAGCTTTGTTCCAGAACTCTTGGTTGATGGCATCAGACTTCTTCGGCACTTCGTGTATGAGCTGATTGATTTCGTGTTGTGTCATGCCATTGGCATCGCGAAACTCATCCACGACCCTGCCGAGAGCACTGAGCTCATCCTCTTGCCAAGGTCCACTGGCCTTGTCCTTCACGGAGGAAGCCCGCTTCCGCTTTCCCCTCTTGCCGCCTTCCCCATCGCTGAGGTCGAGCGTGCGGGCTTTCTTCCGTGACCTGGATGGACCTGCAGCCAGAAGGCTCTCCAGCTCGTCCTCGGATGCGTCTGCAGTGCGCCGCCTCCTTTTCGTTTTCCGAGCTTTCGGCACCGGGCTTTCTTGTACCCCGACCTCGCTCGGCTCAGGCTCATTGCTACCGCCTCTCATTGCATCTTTGGCTTTCGCCCTTTGAGAGAAGGTAGACAGCCTGGACTGTCCTTCTATCGGATCGTCCTCGCCTTCAATCTGAGACAGGGAGAGTGCCAGGGAGGTCTTGCCTTGAAGATTTCTCTTCTTCCTTCCCTTTGGCTGGGGCTGGGACCGGCTGACTGACCCCTCGGACCCAACGCTATCATCACGGGGAGCCGTAGAAGCTTCAGGCGCGATTTGGCCGCTAGGCGCGTCTTCGTCCTTGTCCGCGGCCGCCGTCTCAGCTTGCGGGAACGCGAGCTTCTGTTGTCGAAGAGTGCGCCTCGTAGCTAATTTCTGAGATGCAGTCGCTGCACCTACACCCTCAGCCATGGGCCCTGGTGCCGATGCTGCATTCCCTACACCACCCGCCAGCTCTGGTCCTTCGTCGTCTAGTGCCACAGATGGTTTCGCCTTGCGTTTCGGAGTCTTCCTCGGCTTTCTAGCAGATGCTGTGGGATCAATCGCGTCCTCGACATGCGGCATATCTTCGATAGGAAGCTCGTCATCTGAGACGCCATTCTGGTCTGGCTCTGAAGCCGCGACTAGCTGAGGCGCCTCCGCAGAATTTGGTAATCGATCTGGCATGAGATGCACATCACCATTGGGACGCCCGGCGTTGCTTGTACGTCGGCCCCTCTGCTGTCTTGACTTTTCTGGATGGCCAAGCCCGAGCTTATCTGCTTCAGGAACACTTTCTACGTGGTCGTCGATCTCATCAGCAGTCTCTGCCGGTTGTGGGATTTTCTTTCTGCCCATATCAGCTCTTTGAGCTCGCTTCCTGGGCGGACCGGCATTGCTTTTGGGCAGAGGCTGCTCGACCTGCATCGCCCCATCAGCCTCCCTCGACATCGCCACTGAGAGACCTGCTGGACCTCGATCGAGGCCAAAGCTCCGAGGCAGACGGGCCTGGCGACCGGTCTGTAGCGAGGACGTCGAGCCGAGCAGGAATAGTGTTATTGGAGCCGAGCGAGGAAGGGCTGGAAGTTGCATCCGATCCAATTGAGGGTGGCCTGGCAGGCTGTCGGGTATTGGGAGTCAGGCCGAGCTGCGGCGCACGGTCAGTGCATGTCTTCCAAGATCGCCCTCGCGGGTGACTTACCTGTCGATCAGCCAGTGCGCCGGATAGCGATATTGACGCGACGGATCGTGATCTTGACCTCGACAGCCTGTCCAACCTTGCGACGCTTGGAGAGTCCGTATCAGAACCAGGACTGGAGTCAGAGCTCACACCAGAGTCGGTGCTGCTGTCAGACTCTCGCTCCGTCATGATCCGAGTTTGTTCGAGGTCAGGCAATGCCCGATCCACCTCCATTTCACGGTCGCTGCTCTCATCTATGATAGGCGTGTCATCTGCGCCGTCCATCTCTCGCTTGTGAAGCCATGTGAGGCCTGGAAGTGGGTCGTTGTCGTCGCGCACAGCCTCAGCCTCTGAGCCCCTGACGGCATCCGCGAAGCTGCAGGCCTCTATGCCAGCGAGAGTAAACGGTGAGTTCCCGTCATCATCAGCCTCTGGGTCTTCGATCTTGATTTGTCGAAGACTGGCCACGCCTGAGCCGCGCCTCTGGATCCCGCGGGCAAACTGGCTTGAAGGGATGATGGCGTCTTCTCCTGCCTCGTCCCCCAACACCGGCTCGTAACGAAGGATTTTTTTAAAATATCGATCAGGTTGTTGCGCAGATGGCGGCGAGCCTCCGTCGGCATAGGGTAGGAGGGCCTGGTGAGCATCAGGGCTTTGGGCGGCGTCGCGCTTTTTGTTCCGCTTCCGCTTCTTCTTTTCCACAGGCGTAGTTTGCACGGTTTCAGGTGCAGGCTGCAGTCCATCGCGTGCTGAGCCCTGCATGCGCAGTCCATGCTCTGGATAACGGTCGTCTTGTCGAGAAAAGCCAGGGTCGCCGTTGACCAGGGCGTCCTCGTGTATGCCATCCTGCGGATCGTATCCACCGTGGTCGCGCGCGGCTGTCTTTTTTCTTCCGCCTTCTCGGCTTCCGCTTGGGCGACTGAAGCTCTTCGTGCCGCTCATCGCGCTGCGTGTCCTCGACAGCGGCATCATGCTCTTCCTCCTGCTCGGCCTGGGCCTGGGCCTCGGCCTGCTTCCTCCGCACCTTCTTCTTCCTCTCTCGCCTGTCTCCAGCGTCGTCCGCCTCCTCGACAGCTACATCAGCCTCTGATGATGGGGCATCACTGCCGATGCCCTTTCTCCGCCTCTTCTTATTCTTCTTGCCCGGCGGCCGTGATGAGGGAGGATCTGGTCGGTTCGTCTCGCCGTCGGACGTGAGCGGTGACATGGACGGACCAAAGACACGGCCAGTCTCACTACCGGTCTCGGAGGTCGTGGGAGACATTGGGGGCCCAAAGACCTTGCCGCCGCGGTGGGTCGAAGGGCCGTGATCCCCCATCGCAAGCTGGCTGGACTGGGAACCCATCGTGAATGGCAGGCCGTACCAACGCCTGATCGCTAATCCATCACCTCCAGCACCAGACCACGCAGTTGGAGCTGAGTAGAATGGCCGTATGGAGGAGGTGAAGATTGAAAGGCAGTGTGTTGTGTGTGTGTGTGTGTGTTTCGAGGGAAACAGAAGTCGGTGGAAACTTGGGCTGAGAGTCAATATCAGAGGCAATGTCGAGATTCAAAAAGCAACACGACCCTTCGAATCCAGGGGGAAGGGAAAAAAAGTTTCAGTGGTCTTCAGGGATGCTCCCGCAGTAAGATCCTCAGGTCCTCCTCTCCTACCCCGCAAGTCACTGGGGTAGGTGCCCTGCCCTGGCATTAGACCCGCTAATTATAAAGTAGTGAAGGGCAGTCACTCGACATGTACTTTTGTCACATTGGGAGAGGTGATTTGAGCTACAGCTCAGAGACGTGGTGGTCAGAGGAAGCAGCTGTAGGTTCCCCAACCAGACACATCATCATAATCATCACCACCATCATCATCATAGCTTTGGCCATGGGAAAATGGATGCTGCAGCAGTTCGATTGCCAGGGGTTGAGATCTCAGCAGCGGGTCGGCCCAAGCTCCTACTGTACCTACCATACCATCCCTGCCACCTGTTGGCATATGTGAACTTGTAAGTCTTGTACCTGATTATCTCCACTGCTGCACAGTTCTGATGAACAATTTCTATCGACTGCTGCAGACTGTCATGTCAAGATCAGAGTGCCCGAACGTATTACTACACTCTGGTTCGCCGTTCCGCGCACAAAGGTCTATGCCAGGCCAGAGCTCAAACCACGATCTGGGTCTCGATCTCTTGCCCTGTCGGCAGAGAGCATGTAAACATCCATGATCTTCTCGCCTTCTAGTCCTCTCCACCGACTTCCACTTGATGTAGATACAGGGACTTTTTACTGTTTATGGCAAAGCACGCTCCGAGGCCAGACATTTCACCAAGCGCGGGTAAACGGCGGGAGCAACTATGACTCTCTTAAGGTAGCCAAATGCCTCGTCATGTAATTAGTGACGCGCATGAATGGATTAACGAGGATTCCCACTGTCCCTGTCTACTATCTAGCGAGGAGGCATAGGAGGCATAGAATACTTGGGAGCTTGGGCACAGGTGCAGTTTTCCGAGCGGTCCTCCATCCCCACTGATCTTATTATGCCGTTTGATGACAATTCATTCATTCGGGGTGGTATTAGCATTGCGAATTTACACAAAGAGCATATATTCTTATTACATTACACATCGTGGCGCCAGCGAGGGCCCGAAGACAACAGCAACAATATATCCCCCTCGTGCTCACCCAAGACGCCATCTCCAATGAGGCAGGCCACAAGTCGAAGCGCCGCCGCCGTGCATGGTGCATGCACCTTGGCTGCTGACGCCCCATGAGCTCCTAGTCTCGTCTTGGGTGCCGTTCATTAATACACCGCAGAACCCCAGCTGGGAAGAAATCTTTTCTGCTGTGTGCCATAAGCCAAGGCATCCACGAGACCACCAGGTTGGGTCTTGGCCAGCCCCCTCCCCCCTCGTGAACATGCTCTCCGTCGTCTTCCTCTCCTTAGCCGCAGCCCTGCTCCTCCTCGGGCCCGCGCGCAGGAGAACCCTTCTACGACTACATTATAATCGGCGGCGGAACCTCCGGCCTCCTCCTGGCCACCATCCTCTCCACCAACCCCAATACCACCATCGCCGTCCTCGAAGCCGGGCCCGACGCCCGTGCAGACCCACGCATCACCATCCCCGAGAATGAGGGCTCCATCGTCGCCACCACCTACGACTGGAACTTCACCAGCGTCCCCCAGGCCTCGCTGCCAGAGCAGGCCGCCGTCATCGCCTACCCGCGCGGCCGCGTGCTGGGCGGCAGCGCGGCCATGAACTTTATGCTCTGGCACCGGGCGTCGTCCGCCGAGCTGGATGCCTGGGAGGACGTGCTGAACGTCTCGGGAGGGTGGGACTGGGATTCGCTGTCTGCGGCCTCGCGGGCAGGGGGAGGCGTTTATGCCGCCGCCTGCGGGGCTCGAGGCGGAAGGGCTGACGTGGGATGCGGCATATCATGGCTTTAGGGGGCCCGTGGCGGGGAGCATGGCGCGGAATGTGTATTCGCTGTATGAGGACTATGTTGTGCCCTCGCTGGAGGAGCTCGGCGTCCCAAAGCTCGTGGACGTCGACGGCGGGGACACGACGGGGATGAGGTACGGCCCGCTGGCGGTGAACGCGAGCTCGTACACGCGGTCGTATTCTGGTTCTGCATACACAAATGTCGAGGGCAGAGCGAACCTGGTGGTGTATACCAACACCACCGCCACAAGAATCCTGTGGTCTGAAGAGGAGGACGACGACGACTCTTCCTCCCCAGGCGACACGCTCGCGGTCGCCAGCGGCGTAGAGTTTCTCGACCCGTCCACTGGAGACCTGGCTACGCTCAACGGCACAAACATTATCCTCTCGGCCGGCTCCATCCAGAGCCCCCCTCTTCTCGAGGTCTCTGGCGTAGGCGACCCGGCCGTCCTCTCGGCCCTGGGCGTGCCGGCCGTCGTCGTCGACCTGCCAGCCGTGGGCACCGGGTTCCAAGACCACCTCACCTACGCGGGCATCTTCAGCTTCAACACGTCGCTGAACCTGACGGGCGACCAGTATATCCAGGACTTCCAGGACTATGCGCAGGCGAGCCGTTTTCTGTCCGAGGAGGACTACGCCTCTGCGACCGATCTGCTGTTCGGCAGCAGCAGCAACAACGATGACGACCCGTCGGTGAGCTCACTGACGGGGGCTTTCAACGCGAGTCTTGCCATGCTCAGGGCGATGTGGGCGGCTGATCAGCCGCTGATCGAGTTTGGGTGGTTCTTGGGGTTCGTGACGGGCTACGTGCTGCACCCCCTGAGCAGCGGCTCCGTACATGCCGCAGCACCAGCAGCAGCAGCACAGCAGCCCCTGATCGACCCAAACCTCAACGGCGCGCGCATCAACGGGACAGCCTTCGACCTATGGCTCCTGGCCAAGGCCCTCCAGTACTACGCCACGACCGTCGCCTCGGCTGGGCCCCTGGGCGCCAGCGGTGCCGAGTTCAGCATCCCAGGCGCGCTGCCCTTTGAGGATTTCCAGGCGGAGGTGTCCGAGGGATTGGCCAGCGGGAGCCATCCTACGGGCGGGTGCGTGATGATGCCGCGCGGGCAGGGCGGGGTGGTGGATGGGGCGCTGCGGGTGTATGGCACGGCGAATGTGAGGGTAGTGGATGCGAGCGTGGTTCCGGCTAGTCCTGGGCAGCATGTGATGGGGTTGGTCTATGCGATTGCGGTCAGGGCGGCGGAGATCTTGCAGGGTGGTGGTGGTGGTGGTGATGGTGCTCAGTGACGAATGAAACTGGTGACTGTTGTCTGATGTTGTCGGTGGGGCAAGGTTCTCTAAGCAACTGTAGACCCTCTGCTATTGATTGATCCTGCTAGAAGATAGACACTCCGCTCATAGGTACGCTCGTTGATAGACCAGCAGCCCCTCTGCTCTCGGCTCTGCTGGCACTGGCCTGTCCGCGGGTGGACCGTGGCCGACACGACACCTCACCGCGACCACACTGTACCCATACTGGCAATACTGGCAACCTCCATGGCGGAACAGACAGGAGAGGATACAAAAGAGATAAAAAGAGAAGAAGAGAAAATAAGGGAAAAGAGTCAAAGCTTCCTGGTGTGCTGGCAGGGGGTTCCACCCAGCGCAGCTACAGACAGCAGGCCTACACACACATTCCTTATCGTCGACGCCGGCTCGAGGCACAGCACGGCAGAGGACTGCACAGGAGGGAGGGAAACCAGGGATGGCGATCCTCCGTCCCGACGTCTTGGCTCGCCCGCTGCAGCGGTGTGCAGTGGACACGGGACACCGCGCGTGCGTGCTATGTATTGTTGGAACTGTTCATGATAAGAAAAGGGAGGGAAAACAAAAAAAGAAAAAGAAAAAGAAAAAGAAAAGATGCCGTAGTAACGAATGATGAAATGGGTACAAGTTTACCATAGCAGAATCTTAAAAACAATGTCATCAGCCCCCCCGGAGGATGAGATCAAGATCAGTACCCGTGTAAAACAGAAACGGTTTGGACTCGGGTCCCCATTCTTGAAAGAGAGAATGTGAATTCTGCCAAGGCTTTTTTTCTTCTTTTTTTTCTAAATTAGGTTTGGGAGAGATTTGGCGGCGTGGAGCAGGAAGCCCCTTTTGTAGTGTCGCGCACGTTGACACGTTTTGACGCAATTTCCAGGAGGAAAAAAGAAGACAAGAGAGAAAGAGAGACGATGGATCTCATCAAATCTCATCTCATCGTCTTGACCCCGAACGCACCCTGGCCGTCTCTCTCTCCTTGATCTTGTCTCTCTCTCTCGTTGATCTTCTCTTTCTCACCACTCCCAATTACTGCTCTGCAACGAATCCTTACAAGACTAACGTCTGTCCTGTTTAATTTTATCTCCCGATCTTTATTTTTATTTTTAGTTTCCTTTTCTTTTCTCTCTACACTTGCTCAGTCGCTCGGTTCTCCTTTCCTTGGCGCCGCTCACTTTTTGCTAATTGCCAAATCTCGCCGTCCAATCCCGTCCCTGTGCTCTCTGTCTCTCGCTGCACGCAGCCCAGACTGCCACCCGCAGGCTGACAGCTGCAGACAGACCCCGGACCACGAGATGATAGAGTAAGCATCTGTCGATAATTGCGACGACAACACACGGACATGGCATCTCGGCTGCGCCTACAGGGCGCCATCCCCCTGAGGCATCTGCACCCGCGGTGCCCACCACACAACAAGGGCGCGGGATTTACTATCACCACCTACCACCCATCAGCAGCACCAGCATCAGCATCATTATCATCGTCATCCATACCACCACTGTGCAGGCGTCGGCCCTTCTCCACGTCTCGCGCCCTGCGCCGTGACGATGCGCGCCGCGGCGGTGATGACAAGGACGGCCTCGCGCGCAAGATGCTCGAGTCCGCCGCGACCTCGCTGGCCTCCGTGCTCATCCTGGCCGTGGGCTTCGCGTCTGCCGCCTACGCGTACCACCGCCTGTACAAGATGCTGCAGCTGCGCAAGATGGCCAACGCCTTCGAGCCGGGCGACCCCGTGCTGGACCTCGCGGCCATGGGCAAGGGCATCTACACCAAGAGGGAGAAGCAGAAGCACAAGGAGGAGCAGGAGGACGGCGGCGGCGACGAGGACGAGGACCACTGGGTCGAGAGGCCCGAGCAGGCCAAGGTAGACGGCATCGTGGCGGGCCGGGGAAAGGGCCACTACCACCTCCTGCTGGGCGAGAAGGGCACGGGCAAGTCCAGCATGCTGATCGAGGCGATGCGCAAGATCGACGGCGAGGGGGTCGCCATGTTTGAGGCGCACTCGGACCTCGAGATCTTCCGCATCCGCCTGGGCAAGGCGCTCGACTATGAGTTCCATGAGGACTACATCGGGGGCTACTTCAGCGAGAAGGGGCCCCGCGACACCACCGCCCTGCTGGACATCGAGCGCGCCCTCAACAAGCTCGAGAAGGTCGCGCTGGCGCGGCGTGCGCGCGTGGGCCGGCCGCTGGTCATGATCGTGAACCAGATGCACCTCGTGCGCGACGACGAGGACGGCCGCGACCTCATCGAGCTGCTGCAGCAGAGGGCCGAGCAGTGGGCCGCCTCCAACCTCGTCACCATGGTCTTCAACAGCGACGACTACTGGGTCTACGAGCGCCTGAAGCTGCTCGCCACCCGCATGGAGGTCACGAGCGTCTCCGACCTGCCCAGGTCGGCCGCCACCTCCGCCCTCAAGAGATACCGCGCCCGCTACTTCAATGAGGTCCTGTCCGAGGATGTTGCCGCCCAGGTCTACGACCGCGTCGGCGGCCGCCTCTCGTTTCTGAACCGCGTGGCCAAGAGCCGCGACATGCTCGAGACGTGCGAGCAGATCAAGGAGGTCGAGAAGACGTACTTCCTAAACCAGTGCTGGATCCTGGGCGGGGAGATGGACGACGATGTCATGGACCAGCAGAAGTGGGCAGTAAGTCCAGCCTCTTCTCTCCTCGTATCCACACACAATCTTGACATCACGTGGATATGGAAAAAATAGAGATACCTGCTGACCTTGCCTCCCAGGCCGCAGCGATGGTCCTAGCCCTCGCCCTCGTCGACCTCGAGGAGTCCTCCCCCCAGACCTCACCCACCCAGCCACCCCGATGCCCCTGGAGACCTACGACCCCGTCGTAGGCCACCGCCTCCCCCTCCTTCCCCATGCATATCGCCCAGCAGCTCCAGACCCGCGCCGACTTCGTGCGCGAGCTCGACCGCATGAACCTCTTCACCATCACCTCGGCGGCCCAGATGCGCGCCTCCAGCGTGCCCATGCACAGGGCCTTCCGCGAGATCTGCATGCAGCCTGGGTTCAGGGGAGCACCTGGAGGCCACAAACGACCGCATCGATGCCATCGAGAGCCTGGGCCGGACGAGGGAGGTGGTGGCCAAGGACCTGGTGCTGGGCGGGCGGTACGAGATTGCCAGGGAGAGGGAGGGGAGGGGGGAGAAAGCTTGTCGTGGGGCTGCGACAGCCCCCCGAGGAGAAGGACGACGACGATGGTGAAGGCAGAGGACGATGAAGACGAAGACGAAGGAGACAGTGAGTGAACCGCGTTACCTGGTGTGTTTGTGTCCCTGTGTACACTGCACTCCCTCCTTCCGGAGAACCGTCCAGAGGGCGTGTGTCCAAAGAACACGAGAGAGAGAGAGAGAGAGAGAGACAGCCTCTCTCGGGCCCTGCAGAGGTCTAGACCTGGCCCAGCCCCGCCTCTAGCAGCAGAGCGTACCAAGGCTGGCACTCATCTAGACCAGAGACAAGGCGGCAGAGTAACAGCAACAGCAAGCCCCAGGGCCGCCCCAGCCATCCATCCATCTATTCCTCCTCGGCGATGACGGCGGTGGCCAGCTAAGGCTGTGCGAGGTAAACGAGAAAGAGAAGACCCAAATGCCCTCCCCAAGGTTCCATATTCTAAATACGGATGTGGTGGATATGGGGGATCTGCACCAGCGGCGGAACACCCACACCGCGCGCAAGGACACTCCCTGCGCGTGTTATGTCTTCCTCTCTCTCCTTCTCTCTCCCCGTCTCTCTCCCCGTCTCTCTCTGTCTCTCGAGACAAGACAAGAAGGGGTTGGATGAACATGCTACCTCCCGGCAAATACGAGACCCTCCTTTTTTTTTTTCCCCTGCAAGCCAAGAGGAGGGCGCTAAGACGATGGTTCGTCGGGGAGGCTAGAGAAGGGGGGGGCAATGATGTTTGTGGCTTGAAGGGCCCTTCGGCGGTGTGCATGAGGGTGTGTACGTGCCTAGAGAGAGGTGTGTGGTATGTGTCTCAAGACGTGGGGTCGTGATGGTCATGGAGGATGGTGGTGTGCTCGTGGGCTGGCAGACAAGACATGACAAGCCCAGGCGGCAGGACAGGGCAGTCATGCAGCTGAGCCCAACGTCTTGTCTGTCCAACAGAAAAACCGTTTCGACACCGGTCCGGTCTTGTCTGGTGGTGGTGCTGGTCTGCATGGATGAACGCCACGCTTACGGGTATTTACTAGGAAGTAAAATTTGAGTAAACAAAAAAAAAGAAAGAGAAAGAAAAAAACTACGCACGTCGTAGCCCGTATTGGTAATACGACCAAGAACAACAGCTCCATCTATCCCCCCTTCCCGTGGAGTCGAGGTGGTGAAACATGATCCTCCTCGTGACCTCGTGAGGCTGCCCGTAGATGGGTCCTGGGTCCTTTGGGGGATCCTCTCTCTTCCCACGCTTTGCCCACAGAGGGATTAGGGCTGTGGTGAGAAATGGAAAAGAAAAGAAAAAAATCCGGGCCCCAAGGGAAACAAAGAGAAGAGAAGAAAGAAGGAGGGGAGGAGAGGGAGGGGGGATCAGCACCCAAATCCCAAGGTTGCAGGGAGAGAGGGGGAGGAGGGGGAAAGGGACTGGGGGGGGAGGAGGAGGAGGAGGAGGAGCAGGAGCAGGAGACTCCAGAATAAGCCGTAAGGTGATTAGGTAGCACCGACCACCGCATGGAGGTACGGTAGTAAGCCGCCACGAAACCGGTGCGCTGGGTACGGTAAGACCATGCAGGTAGTAAAGTAGAAGTAGTAGTAGTGGTAGGTAAGTAGGCAAGGGAACGGACGAACCACCCAGCCATGGTTTATTTTTAATTCGCCGAGCACGGAGAAGAGAGGAAGAGAAAAAAAAAAAAGAAGGGAAAAGGGAAAAAAAAAAAGAAAAAATACAGTTGTGACGCGGGCTTTTGGTATTGAGACGCATCCAAGAGGTGGTATGATCAGTCAGTCCTCGGCGTCTACTATGGTCTGTATGTATGAGCTGTCATGTGTGTGTGTGTGTGTATATGTGTGTGGTCTTGCATCTCGTACCGTAAGTCAACCTCGTCGTCTTTTTTTCCCTCCTCCCTCCCCAACACATTTCCGAGGAGGGGCTACAGATGTATGTATGACCAAGCCAACGCGCCGGCAACGTCTCTTGGCGAAAAAAGGGAAAGAAAAAAAAAGAAGAAGGAAAAGAAAAAAAAAGCAGTCCACAAGGAGAACAGGCCCTAGTCATGGTTACTGTGTGCATCGGAGCGGGCGGGGTGGGCTCCTCGGGACGTCTCCGCCTCTGTGCATCCTTCAAAGCAGGTCATATATACCTTTGCGCATGATGGGAAAGGGAAAAAGAAGAAAGGAAGAAAAAAAAAAACAAGGGGGAGAAGAACCACCCAACAGTAACACAAAAAGAGAAGGAGGGGGGGAAGGAAGGGAAAAAAAAAAAAAAAGTCGAGGCGAGCCACGCAGGCAGCACACCAAGCTCGCTTCTGGGCCTTCTGTCGTGAGCTTATGCGCCCCGGCGGAGTCCCTACAGCCATCTCGGACCAGACCCCCCCTTTCGCTTATTTGGGGACCATAGCCCTGGCTGGCATCAGCAGCAGTGGGCTCGACACGAAATAGCAGGGCGCTATATGCCAGAGCGCATACGCCCCTTTGTGGATTCCCCCAGCTGCACGAAGGGACCACCACAGGCGGCCCAAGAGAAATATATGCATGCACGGAGACGAGGTCCGCCGCCGGAGACTTTCTGTCTGTCTGGGACGGGTGGAGGAGAGAGGGAGGGAGCGAGTCACCGTTCCGCGATTATTTATTTATTTCTTCCTTTCTTTTTTTTGTTTTATTCTTCCGGAGCCTGCATGTACACGCACACGTTCGGTTCGGCTGCCCGAGAAGCCAACCAAGAGACGCCCATGCCACCACACCTGCGACGCACCCAGAGACCCAAAAGGTGGCCCAGCATATCCACCTGGTGACGACATCGAGCGCCAGCAGGACGGGGGGGCCCTCCGTGACCCACGCCACCACCGCTTCTGCTGTCTTCTCCCTTCTCTCTCTGTCTCTCTCTTTCTCTCTCTCTCTTTTCATGCGGACGAGCGAGGAGCAGCAATCGTTCGACAAGTGGCGCCCGGTTTGGTGGTGGGGCTCCCCGTCCTGCGTACGAGCGGACCTGGAGAGTCCGTCTTTGACACTTTCTGGTGTGGCTGAATGTTAATATTATTACTATTATTAATGTGTTTTTTTTTGTGTGTTTACTTTATATTTTTCCTCTTTTATTTAGGAAAATTATGAGTATGTGAGGTCTGACAAAAGAATATTTACGCGATGCCGTTTGAAAGAGGACACACCACGTGATTACAGGTACAGTCAAAGAGGAGACAACAAGCGGACGCGTTCCGAAGGAGGGGGGGAGGGTTTGAGGGGTGGACAGCCGATGATCCTCTTTCCCCCAGCCTGCTGTCCTCCCGAGACAAGTTGTGTGGGAGGAACTCCTGGTTCTCCTGGGAAGATCAGTGATCAGGTGTCACGGATGGCGCCAGTTCATCGACTGGCGGTGAGGCCACGTTGTACCTTTTTTCCCTCTTTTCGCAGGACCTCCACGGAGAAAGGGAAGACAGGAACAAGTCTAAATGAGTCGCGCTGCGGCGAGCTACAGTGGCATCCTGTCCAATACGGCCCACGAAACCGGCATTCTTCAACCGTCCGGATCGGATGTGGTGGCGATTTCCTGGCCACCCTCTCCGAACGGGCGGGAGATCATTGCAGCTTCCGGGTAGTGGGAGGACGCACACGAATGGTAACAGGGAGGGAGGCAGAGAGAGGCAGAGTGAGATACCATGTAGATAGAGACAACAGAGAGGAAAAAGGGTAGGGCATCGAAGAGGAACAACAAGCCCTGGTCCCACCCCCCACGCCGCACGAGTCACGAATGAGTCGGAGGCCGATCGTATGAACGAGCAGGAGGAATGGTCGTGGCCGTCGACCATCACGATCGAGCTACGAATTACCAAAACGGGACACACACACACACACAGAAAGAGAGAGAGAGAGATGGAGGCAGAGACAGAGAGACAGAGAGAGAGAGAGAGGCGGGGCCAAACAGGGGTCCAGCAAGGTGAACAAAGACGAGCGGATGAATATCGGCGATTGAGCCAAGATAGGGTAATAGCTGTGAGGTAGCATCACGGCCTCGTCAGCAGGACAGGACACCTGGTCAAGCGACGTTACGGATTGGGCCGAGAGGGAAATGCCGACACCTGCCGTGCTTCTCCGCGAAGAGACAGGATTTGCCATGTGCTGCGAGTAGGGTATTGTTTTGCCCGGGCCTTTCCACCCCCCAATACCAATTCTCCTAGTCATCAACCTGGGAATAAAAACACAAATAATAATATCCAGGTCGTGTTAATTTTCGCCAACACTCTCACTGTCTTTCTCTCCCCTCTCTTCCTCCCTCTCTATCCTAGTCTCGGCTTACCGTGTCAGGAAAAAACAGGGGAGAGAGAGAGAGAAAGAAAGAGAAAAAAAAGACTAATCATTACTCGACTCAAGACTGACGGGTGAACCAGACAATCAGAAAACCCCCATAAACGAGGAGGACTGCCGGACCTTGAATGATTGTGGAAAGACTATCCGAGGGCCAACAACGTTTAGATGCATAAAACAGTGACCCAGGAAGTTGACCGAAAAAAGAAAGAAAGAAGAGGACAAGTATCCATCAAGTACCTCCCACCACGACAGAGGCAGGATCAAAAACCCTCATGACCCCGTCCCCACCCCCCATCGGTACGGGCATACTACCATACTATGCAGTTAGCATACTATGGTACCTCAGGTAGCATCTCTGCTGCGCCGACATGGCTGCTTGATTGGCTCGCATCGCCCAGCTTTACAAGGCCATCTTGGCAAGCAACCTCAGATGGGGGGACCCTCCCACGCCTCTGTGGTGCAGTGCAGCGCATCGTACCATAGTTTTGTGTGGGTGTGGGTGAGTGCACAGTAGCGGGTCCCCCCCTCCCTCCTCCTCTTTCCTCCTTCCTCTCAAAAAGAAAAACATCACCCTCCTCTGCCCCTCCCCCCGGTAAATATATATATATGGGGCATGGTCATGGGTATGGGTACAATGTTAGGTATGGGTATGGTCCATGGGTATGTGGTATGATGGGAAATGGGGAATGGGGAATGGTATGGGCTATGGTTACATGAGCAGAAAGGGAAAGGAAGGGAAAAAAAAAAACAGCATGGCATAGTTGTCCTTCCCACCTTTTGTCGTGCAGCAGTGCTTCCCACCTGCAACCTGTTCCCGCTCAGAGATCGGCAACCCGACCGAACGGGTACCTCCTCTCTCCTCTGTTTTTTCTTCTTCTCTCTCTCTTCCTCTGGGTCTGGGTGTCTGCATTCTGCAGCGTGTATCGTAAGATCTCTCTCCCTTGCGCGATTGCCTGGCATGGATCTGGCCAGATCATCTGCAATGTAGGTCATGCGCTGGCATACCCTCCTCCTTTCTTTGGGAGGGGATGGGAGTCAATCGCTTTTTCTTTCGTTTTTTCTTTTTTTTTCTTTGCCGCTCCCCCCCTTCCTGCCACTCTTTTTTTTTTTTTCGTCGTGTGGTCGATGTGTTGGTCCTCGCTTGTCCTCGGCATATGCATCGTAAAAAGGATCCAGTACAAGCAAGCCCCTCCTGGTGCGTGTATGCGACGAGGCAGATGAGCCCTGTAACCTGCACTGGCGTAGACCATGTACAGTGGCCAGCAGCCAGACAGGGCCGCAGCGGCAGTGGGAACGGACAGGATACGCACAGACGACCCAGCAGCCCAGGCACTTCGAGATCGATCGGCCATCTTTGTGGACCCCCCCCCTTCCCCTCTGCCGCTGTCTCGTCGGCTCGCCCCGAGTCCGTGTATTCATCAGAATCTTTACTGGGTGCCTCGTCCTCCCTCCTGCTCCGCTAATACTGGAGCCTCTTCCCATATCATGAAGAGGGAGGAAGCGAAGTCTCGGGGGTGTCTACTTCCTTCCGGCAAGCAGCAGGTGAGAGACGATGTGTCAGCCTGGACGGAGAGAGGAGAGCGGCCTGCGGGAGGGACTGAAACATCCCGCAGCTTGACTTGGTTCCCAAGCTGTGCAACGTCGCTGCTGAATCAGATTGCATGCTGTGCGTTGTCAATTCGCCGGCTGCATGGGATAGCCGCGCCGCATCTAAATCCTGTGGTGCTGCTGACACGATCCAGGCATATGCAACCACACTGGATGCGGCTGCTGGTGCTGCTGGTGCTGGTGCTGCTGTTCCCTTGACACCCATGGTGACAGCTTCCCCACAAGAGCTGCCAAGCGAGCATGCCTGCTGACTGCAGGATCAGCAGCAGTATGTACGTAGCAGGCAACGAGGAGAGAGAGAGAGAGAGAAGAGAGAGGGGACGGGGTGGGAACCAGACCAAAGAAAACATACCCTGCGGGTACTGCGCAGGGCTTCTGTCTCACCCTCCTCTCTCCCAGGAGCTCCTTTCCCATCCCCGCGGGAGCGGCGGTCTCGCGGGGAGGAGGAGGGGGTTGACCACACGACTCTGATGAGATCCCGGAGGTTTGATGCACCACATCATGCGGGCCCGCGGCGCAGTCTGGGTGGTGCTGGAGCCAGCACCGAGTGCAGCCGGCCCACATAGATCTGCTGTACAGGATCCACATCCTCTGCTTCCTGCGGGTCAGCGGCCATCGTGAGGTGAGTCGATGTCTCTTCAGCAAAGAGCTCGGTACCCCAGGAGGGGGAGAGAGAGGGAGGGGCTAAGGCCAGAGAGAAGAGCTGCGGCTGCAAGCTTCATGGGCGCATATCGGCTCCGGCCGGGGACCCAGGTCCTAGCACGCACGTCTCTGGGCGGGCAGCCTGCAGGTGTCCTTGAGGTGTCCTTGGGGGAGACCCATTCACTTTCATGAGTTGGGAGCAGAGCGGAATTGAGTTGACGAGAGAACAATAGCACCGCACAGGAGATCCACCCCCCGACGTAGGCCTTGCTCGCGAGCTAACAACCCCACCGAGGAATCAATGCCATTTCCTCTTTGCGATCTCTTGACTCGTAGCCGAACCCCTATACCAGTCGACATATGGAGATCCGAGCCATCTCTCGCACTCCCACACACACACAAGAAGAAAAAAACAGGTAAGGACATCCATGCTGATCCCCCGTTGGGATCAACGGCGGGGTTGAGCAGGAGCTGCGGACTCGTCAGCGGCCGTGCCAGCTCTAGACCCCACAGCACTCTCTTGGAAAGATTTCTTACACTAGACCCAGGAGTCTCCTTCCTTCTTCCTATCGCGGGATTATAGTGTCTACTCGATAGTCCAGGCAGTCGAGTAGGTGACATCTCCAGAGACCGCTCGGACATAGTCGGCAGGGGTCGTGGGGCCACCGCGGAAGACATATCCAAACCAGTATCTCCCGCCAGTCGACCCACTGTTCTCCGCTGATCACGAGGGACATTATCAGTCTTAGCTCTCACTTTATCTCTCTCTCATTCTCTCTGTGTGTGTGTGTGCGCGCGCGCGTATGCGTGTGGTTTGTACGTGTAGGCAAGGAAAACAGGAAGAGAGAAAAGAAGAAAAAAAAAAGAGGGTGGGTGGGTGGTCATCGGATAAGCAATGTTATCTGCTACCCAACTCGAGTAGCTCACCCTGGAAGGCGATATAGCTCGTGCACGCTGAAAACGATTCACATTCCTCCCTGATATACTCAAGCCAGGCGTCCGGCTGATAGTCCGTCAGCTCCCCGTTGTAGCCGGCGATCACGTTCCCGGGGAACAGCGAAGGACCGGAGATCCAGTCGCTTGGGTAGTCGAGTGGGACCTCGACAAAGCTCTGACCAGCGGCGAGCGCCACGAGGGCGAGGAGACCGGTGATGGAGGCTCTCATTGCGAGTAAGTCTGCAGGCAGCACTAGTTTACTGCTCAAAAGAGGGATTGATCCTGCAATTTACTGGGAAGTTGAGGAAGCTGTCGAGAGGTGGTGTTGCTGTCGTAATGGCCAACAGGCTGGTGCTTTATATAATTTGTCAGGTGTCTCATACAGCACAAAGCTGAGGGCAGCTGCAAGACAACCTCCAGCTCCAGTCTTAGACACAATGATTCCGTCGCGCTGTCAGGTGTTGGACGCTGGCATGGCCGAGACCATCAATTACCAAGCTCTGGCCTCTGCTCTGTGTGCTTAGGGGTTAGGAGGAATGCAAAGCGGTATTGGTTGAATTCCTATCAAGTAATAGCAACTCTTCTTCAGCGCCATCTAGCACGCCACCTGACTTAGGGGGTTGGCATATTCGGAAGCGCCCTGGCTGTAGAGTATGGTATTCGGGCCTTCGGGCATGGTGGTCTCTCATTGTAAGACCAGAGAGAAGACCCGGGTGCAGCATTGAGCACTGTCGGGCTGAGACGCCTTTCGGTTCCTCTTCGATGCGTGGTCACAGCACAATGCTGCAGCTCAGTCGCCCCAGAATACTGAATGATCAGAGCGTATTAAGAACACGCCATTATGGCATGCTATTTATATCGTCTCATTTTCCTGGTCTCTCAAAGATCGCAGCTTCTAGATGTCACGACTCAGCGCATATGTCTCGACTCCTGGCAGCTTGTTCTGCATTTGAATAGCGTTGCGACGTAGACTGTCAGCGTATTGGTGCGATCGAGTACTACGTAGTAGCGACGACGTCCTGGCAAACTCAATTCTAGTCGAAGACGAATATGTGCGTGCCGCTGTCTCTCTGCAGGTAGATCTAACTAGGGAGGCCCTGCCGTACGTTCCCGTCGAGTTCTCCGCGAAATGTGGGGGCGCCGCCACTGCGTGTGATGTCTCTGCCAGATGCTCTGAGCACCACCTGCAGTGGCTATGCTGCAGGCCGGAGCAACTGCCGATGAGCGCAGGTTGAGGTTGAGTTCGAGTCGCATCGATGGCCTCAAGAAGCAGGTACTATGTATGGTAAGTTCATGGGCTTCCCGGTCCACGTCGATCTTCTCTTGGTGGGATGCAGAAGCGGTGAGCATTGATGCAGGCACTTACCTTTCCCATATGCCACCGACACTTGTCAGGCTGGGAGTATCCCAGCACCTACCAGAGGGTCCGGGCTTGCGCATATCCGGGCTCCCAGGGTGCCGGGAAGGGCCATCGACGGGAGCGTGATCGACTATAGGCGCGACTCGGACCGCCCAGCCCCAGTCCTTGCTTGCGAGCCCCCGCCGACTGGATCTCGCCAGCATGCTCGGGAACATCGTCACCTCAACATCAGCGCTGACGAGCCGGGAGGATGGTCGGCGACTGGACGAATTTTGGCCAGGACGTCCTGTCGGGACAGGACAGGAGGGCACGGGGCCTTTGAGTGTGATTCGTCTCCCTGAACCAAGCAGTGCCGTAACCGTCCTGGCAGTCATGGCCTGCGCTGTCAGGGATGAGCAGAGTTTGGTCTTGTCTTGTCTAGTCACGCCAGCCTCTGGACTTTTGGCCGCACATCTAGACCTCTGGCGCCGGGACGGGCAGTCTCTTCCAAGCTCGTGTTCCATAGCAGCAACCGGGACAGAAATCTTATCTCTGAGCCGGGCACGTTCAGGGCCTGCTCCAGGGCGCACAGCCCGACAGGCCGGCCGCGGACTGCCCCACAGCCTTTCTGGAGATGCAAGTGTCCTTCCTGGTAAGAGATCTGGCTGGGCTGCCAGCACGGAACCCATGTGCAAGTATTCAAGGCACCAGAATACGGGCATGAGACTCGCTCGGCGACGTACTTGAGGACGTTCCAGACGGGCCTGAGCAGCGATGGTCGTTGTTTGGCCCTCGCCTGCAGGTTCGGCAGTGAGACATGTTCCTCAGAATTACGCAGCTGCAGGTGCTGGTGCACTGGCGCAGTAAGCCGTGACGCCTTGGCGGTACTCGGCGATCTGCACCCACGCTGCGGAACGGCTTCGCCTCTCGGCGGTCTTTCCGGCGGGCTCTGACATACAGAGATCAACCCGACGAATAGGCACGCTCAGCGCGCACAAGGCGGTCATGGATCGATGCGCAACTGTATCGAAGCTTGTAGCGGCAGAACGAGATTGAGGCTCCCTGGTGTGCCGCAATTGTCAGTTGTCTCCGCAGCTGACCAGCCCCCGGCTCGCTCGCAGGCCATCCATGACCATCCTAAGTCATCAGGTGGTCGCCTGCTTCGCTTCATCCAGACCCCCCCCTCAAGGTTGCAATAGGCTCGGACGGCCTGCCTGCAGCTGCGCAACAGGAAAGGATGCTCGGAGCTATTTTTGACAGAACCAAGCACTCGAGGCAGAGATTGGTGTGGCGCATCAGAAACAGGGTTCAGCCACCAACCAACCCGAGCTGGGCTCGACCAAGGGAGGTCAGGACCGGGGATGCGAGACGTGCCTCCGAGGGCTCGAGGCTGTTGGTCGCGAGTCCCAAGGCGTTGTGCGACCCGAGCATGTCGCGTGAAAGTCTAAACAAACAAGACAGGGGTTTGTCGGGACGATCACCGCAGAAAAGGACAGCACGCAGATGATATCATGTTACAGAGACCTTACGTGTACGTGGTACACGATGGGATTTTTTTTCTGGAGAGGGGGAGGGGGGAGGTTGCTGTCCCACCGAGTCAGGCCTGCGGATTGTCGCCCAAGTGCCGTTTTGAGCCTAGACGCCTGCTGCATGAAGCCCATGATGGCACCCAGGTGTGCCTCGAGCGTCGCTGAAGCAGGCGGAGGGAGAACAGGAATCGCCAAGCTGTCCCGGCGGGCTTCCAGTCACTTTTGTCTGAACAAATAAAGTTCTACCCACATGTTGGACCAGCCGAGCGCGCACCCTGGCCAGATGCAGCTGTATACGGCTGGTTGCAAGCATCCGCCTCTGCGGCACGAAGAAAAAGTAAAATACTATAAGAGGTCTTCTCGAGAGGTGTGCCTCCTGGTCATGGTGCTGGTGCGTTGCAGTCGTGATGGGGCCAGGATCAGCCGCGATTTCGTGTCTCTGTCCAGGACATACATCGTGTGCTGGCACCAGTGGAGAGGAGAAACGGTCGGCAGGTCGGGGGCCCTGTCGGTGCACGGAGCACAGGCTGGCGCACGACCCTGTCGAAAAAGCCTGAAACCCCGGCGACAGGACCACTGCAAATCTGGAATGTGTGCAGTCGTGCAGCCTGCAACGACCGGGGGATGCTGAAGAAGGTGTGGAGGGGCACGGAGGAGGGGCACGCTGGGGCCTCAAGATGTGTGTGGACAGGCAGAAATGTACCCTCCACGGATGTACGACAGAAGTTAGCGGGGCCAATAGACGAGGCGGGCGAGGAGGACGAGGGGGGGAGGGGAGGTGGGGGAACTCGAGGGGCCCTACACGGTCCGCATGCAGACTCGGAGGTTGGGAGCTTGTGTCGACGAAGAATCTTTCGAGGCGCCTCAGCCCATCTCAACACACCTCGATGCATCTCGGCCCAGCATCAGGCTCCTCTGCAGCAACCTAGCGGCAGTTGCAGATACCGCAAAAGGGACGGCGAGGAGGACAGCAGGGCGCAGCCGAGCTGGCGGGCTGCCCACCTCGACGTGTGTCTCAAGCCCGAAGCAGATAGTCCACTGGCTTTTTCCCCCAAGGCGTCTGGCGGTAGGAGGTGCCTGAGGTGCATGGCACAGCGTGCCCGGACACGACAAGATGGCGGCACGGCACAGCCCTCAGGGCAAACAAACCCCATGGCTGCAGCCCAAGTCATCAGGCGACGTGGCTGAGGAAGACGTGTGCCGGCGGCCGTCATAGACTGGACCGAGATGCTGTCTGGTCGCGCGAGCGCTGGACACGAGAGCCAGTTCCCAACCCGGAAAAGAGAGAGACACACCACATTTAAAAAAAAATTTAATAAAAAAGAGAGCCTGATGCCATGTACCGCGCTGGTCATTGCTGCCCAGTGTTCACATGCCTCTGGCCTGGGTGTGCTGGTCTGGCCTAAACTGAAACGAGCGTGCGGTGCATTGTAGATCATGCGGCCTGCCCAAGTAGCGTTGGGTCTAAGCGTGTAGAGGAGGGCCGCCAAGCAGAAGCCATTACAGGAAGAGTATGCATGAAACAGAGGAGTCTAGATGCCGGTGAGGACGCGAAGAGAACGGAGGACAAGGAGGAGAGCGGGAAAGCAGAGGTGATGGGGCGAGAGAAGGCGTTCTCGCCCTCGTGGCTGCTGCACCTGCCCTCTGTCGGGGAACGGAAGGAGCCATGGTGGTACAGCCTCATACTGTACGGTACTGTATGATCAGGTGGAGAGGGCCACCGACTGCACCGTGCACACCTTGTAGGCGATTTGTGTTGACCAAGCCAAGAGAAAAAAAAAAGCAAGGAAAGACGGGAAACCCCGTGGCGCCTTCCACTCCAGACCCAGACCCCGCATTCAATATATTCAGTGTAACTGCCCCCCCCCAAAAAAAAGGAAGGAAAAAAAAAAGGAAAAGAGCCAAGGGGTAGATTTAAAAAATAAAATAAAAAATAAAATAAAAAAAAAAAGAGGTGAAGGGGGACAGGGAAGGAAGCAGTGGAAAGATGAGGGAGGCTCTACCCCTTGTCGCCCTCATCTTCTTCTCCCCTTCCCAACATATCACCACGATCACCTCACAGCACGGACTGTCATCGCCCTCTCCACCGCTCCTCCTCCTCCTCCTCCGCCCCGTCGCGTCCTCGTTCTCATCCTCACCATCATCATCATCATCACCACCACCACTACCACTAGCATTCGTTCCCATCATTCCAGCACTGACTTAGTATCTCCACACCCTGCCAACAGAAAC
The DNA here is from genome assembly GCA_016584495.1 of Celoporthe dispersa. Classification (NCBI taxonomy): domain Eukaryota; kingdom Fungi; phylum Ascomycota; class Sordariomycetes; order Diaporthales; family Cryphonectriaceae; genus Celoporthe; species Celoporthe dispersa. Next base: position 579,928 of record WAID01000005.1, read on the forward strand.
AGAGCCGACGGAAGATCTCGGAGAAAATCCACACACCCCTCCTTCTGTCCTCCCCTCCCTCCTCGATAATGTCGTCAGACCCGTCCGAGGACCCTTCTCGCATCAGAAGGGCTGGCGTAGCATCGTCAAGGATAGCCTTGCTCGAGGGCCTGCTACGGCCTATTATGGTACATCGATGGCTATCTGGGTGGTCTCCAGTAAATATTCCTGTATCCCACACCTGGCACCATTCGCAGTCCACACTCAACCGCCCGCCCAGCCAACAGATCTCCAGCATGGCATCAGCGATACCCACCGACCCCTCCTTCTCGGCCACCCTGGTCATGTCACCAGTGGGTATCGACGAGGGGGGCAGGATTATCTGCAACAGGGACATGGGCGGCTTCGAGCGAGGGCAATAGAGTACGTACAGGGTCCACTGCCTACCGGGTACGGATAGCCATTCACGACAGATACCTCTCTCTCTCTCTCTCTTGTCTCCCTCGAGCAGAAAGGGACAGGCGAGACAGGCAGGGCACACAAGATACACACACAGCGCACACACGGGACAGGGGACCGCCAGCAATAAGATCTCTACCCACCTCCCCCTCCAACCAGATCATTCCACACACCACGTTCATGATCGAGTTTCCCGTTGACCTCTCCCAGCGTCTCATCATAACGGCCTGCACCTGCAAGACAAGTCCAACCCTGTTCCCCCATCTCCCTCTGTGCTGCTTCCCTAGACGGTCACGAGGCTGTCGACTAGGGGCCCAACCTCAACCACCTTCTCACGACCAGGGGGGCCCAGCAGAGGACGACTCGACCGGCAGAGGGAAGACGAGACATCGTCCGCTGCTCTTCCTTGCCGTGTCTTTTTCTCCTTCTTCGTCATCTTCTTCTTCTTCTTTCCCGTCTCACCCCGCCTCACCTGCCGAGAGAGACAGAGAGACAAGAGAGACGGAGAGAGGGCACAGACCAGAACAGACTGGACACCGCCAGGCTGATCCTCACCTCATGTCTCATGGTCGATGCCGCTCCGGTAGACCTGACCTCTCGTACCGCAGCCCCATCCTACTTGCGACTTCAGATCGGCCAAGGGACCACTTGACGACTCGACGTTACTGCGCGCCAACCTCTTGCCTCGCCTGCATCTCGAGCTACGGTCTCCATTTGGGCTCCACCCCCTACTGCACCTCAACAGGGCCCATTCTTTCCTCCGCCGGGACGACCACATAGCACCCTACCTCTCGAAACACACATATCGTGATTGACTGCCCAACCACACACACCAGGGCCGTTTCCCTGTCCCTTTTTTTTTTCTTTCCCTTTTTCTTTTAGCAGACAACACAGCTCTCCTCATCTATAGCTACCTCGTCCGCCTCTCTTCCTCCTTCCTCTTCTTCATTCTTCCCCTCCTCCCCATATCCTCCACTGTCACTCTTCCTCTCCTCCTCCTCATCATACCCAGTCCTCTCGTCTTGTCCGCCAAGACCCGAGGCCCTTCGCACATCACTTCCCCTGATCCAAGCCCAGATCAGCCACAGCCTGGACGCTGGCTGGCTGGCTGGTTCATTTCTGTTTACCCGCCAAGTATGGACCCTTCCCTGCGCATGACCGCTCAGGACCGGATCCTATCGTGGACGGAAGAAAATGGTAGAGGTGTGGACTTGGGCAGCCACAACCACCACACCATGATGTCGTCTCGATCTCCCCAGTGGTTGGAGCACTCCCACACGGCCCTTACGGGGTCGAGCTTCAACACCATTGTTGACTCGGGCTCTGCCTCCACGTCTGCCACCTCGAGCTCGTCGTCGGTCACCGCCCGACACATGAACGGGCAGCTGTCGCCCATCAGCACCGGTATGGATGTGCCTGCTTGTCCGTCCACTGACGACAGCGCCTGCTCCTCTGCCACAGAGTCGTTCCATGCCCCGCCGATGTCGCACTCGGCTTCTTCCTCCACGACCGACCTCTGGAGCATGGACTTCCCTGAGAACGCCGGCGATGTTCAGGTCACGCATGCCGTGGCCGACCATGAGGCTCATTTTGACTATGGCTCGGACGACGGCCTGGCCGTGCCCAAGGTCGAGCCCATGGATGAGGACGTCCGCCTGGACGAGATCAAGGAGGCCCCTCCGACCCCCGTCCCGAGCAACACCAGTCCCACAATGACCCAGCCGAAGCCGAAACGCCCGAGGGGCCGACCTCGAAAGCACCCATTGGCCCCTGCCTCCGCCTCGAACAAGATCACCAAGGGTCGGTCCAAGACTGGGTGCCTCACCTGCAGGAAGCGCAAGAAGAAGTGCGACGAGGCCAAACCGAGATGTACGTCCAGAGAGTCCCGTCCCCGTCATGGTCGGGCCGACCAGGCTGTCCAGGATTCCTGCTGACATTCCTCAGGCATGAACTGCGAGAAGAATGCTGTCGTCTGTGAAGGCTACCCGGAGAAGCAGATATGGAGGAGCGGCAAGGATAGGCTTGCCGAAGGTACGCAGACACGGTGGTGACGTGACTATTGACTCCGTCGTTCGCTAACCAGCCAATCCAGGGCACTCGCACCGCGCCAACCCCCTGCCTGTCATCACCATGCAGTCCCTCTTCCACGGCCTGGAGAGTGCAGAGGACATGATCTTTTGGAAGCACTACCACGCCCACCTCAGCACGGTCCTCACCGTCGAGGGCGAGCACAAGAACGCGTTCAAGGATCTGCTCATCCCCATTGCCACGAAACACCGAGGCCTTATGCACTCCATCCTCGCACTGGCCAGCAAACACCTTGACTTCGAGACGCCCTACGGCCTCAAGATCCTCAAGGACAATCCCAACATCACGCTGGAGGCACTCCGGCAGAGGTCTGACTACCACCACGAGAAGGCCATGGAAAAATTCTATGAGGACATCGCCCGCTCCCAGGGCGCTAACAGGGGCGACCCGGAGTACTCGACCATCCTGTCGGCCCGCTACGGCCAGATGATCTGCCTGCTTCTCGAGGCGCTTGCAGAGGGCAACCCCCGGGGCGAGCATAGGGTGCACCTCGGCGGTTACCAGAGACTGATCCAACACTCCCCGCCTGAGGATCCCGCCTTCCTCTCCTTCATCATGGAGTTCTTCCAGTTCCACATCTTTGCCGACGAGCTCATCCGCTTTCCCCACCCGCACACTCCCAGGCTTGCCTCGGCAGACTGGGCACCTATCACCAGCATACACCCGCCTCGGCTGCTGGGTGTCGCGGATGGTCTGTTCAACTACCTGTGCCAGATCACCTCGCTGAGGGACACCATCCGGTCAAACATGGCCGCCGGCGTGGACCCTGCTGTGGACTACACAAGCCTGTACCGGGCAGCCGAGATCGATGCGGCGATCCGAGACTGGCAGCCATGCTGGCCGCCCGGGGACAGCAGAGATCGCGTTTCGCTCCTCTACAAGCAGATGATGTGGGTCTATCTGTTCCGCACAATCTACCCACCCTCCCCCATGTCGCCACCGTCGTCGGCGAACCTGTCCCTGTTCCACGGTTCCGCCGTCGGCTCCGGAGCGACCAACACGCCTCCTACTTCTGGGCACAACAGCAGTTGCTCATCGCCGTCCATGCGCCCTCGCACGTCCGCCTCGACTGCGCACCCGCAACCGGTCCGCCGCCACACCATCGCCAACTATACCATGTCCCAGCTCCCCCCTCCTCCCGGCAGGCACCACCACCAGCACACGTCGAGCCTCGACTCGACTCGCCAGTATCAACACGGTACATCCTCGCCCCCGCCTTGCCGCCACCCGCCCAATCACGACCCCAGGATCACTCTTGCTGTCGAGGAGTCCCTCTCGATCCTCGACTCCTTTAAGCCCAGCGACCCTTCCCAGAAGCTTCTCCTGATCCCGTGTCTCGTCATTGGCACAGCATGTTTCTCGCCTGCACAGCAGGAGCGGATCCGGGTTGCTGTCAAGACGGTCAAGGGCTACACGGGCCTGAGGAACTCAGAGCGTGTGTTTGAGCTCCTGGAAGAGGTCTGGTGCTGCATGGCGCGCGGTGAGTGGGGACGCGTCTGGGACTGGCAGAGCATCGCCAAGGGCATGGGGTGTGATGTCCTGTGCTGCTGATTGTCTGCTGCTATCCCGCAGCTGATAAGTCTGACGCCTGGCCAGTGTCAGCTCGTGGCCAACCTCCTCTTCACTCATTTCGACATACACCAAAACATGGCCATCATCACCCTGTCCTACGATCCTCATTCGTCAACCAACGCGCTACCTTCATCAATTGCATCCAGGCAAGCCCTTTTTTCCCCCAACCCCCGCTGAGGCCATCAAACCAGATATCCAACTTTCGCTTCTCAAAATACCAGCCTCAGCGATTCGGCTTGGCTTCCTGTCTTTAAAGCATAGCTCATCAGGAGTAACTGGCAGGTGTTAATCGGGGTGACGGCGATTTTTTTTTTTCCCCTACACTTTCTCCATTTTTTTTCCTCCTTTCTCTCTCCTTTCTCTTTTTGCATCTACCGTTTACTCGGAATCTACGGCGTCCTTTTTTTTTTTATTATTTAGGGTGGACGGTTTCTATTTTTGTTGTCGTTTCGTATATTTTCCTTGGGAGTCTACTCGGAGTTTTTCCTAAGCGCGGTACCAGTCCGGTATGGTTTAACGGGATGGGCGGGTGATCTTCTTGTTGGGGTTGTTCTTCTTGTCAGTTCGCTTGGCATTCACACTGCATATTGGGACCATGCTCCGCCCTCGCGCCGTACCCCCTCCTCCTTTCCCCGGCCGTGCTCGTATCTGGAGTCTGGAGGGCGGGCTGGGAGGCGGGTGGGAGGACGGGTGGACACTGCGTCATCATTTTCAAGCCAGAGTAGTCTATTCACCGGGGGGAGGGGGGGTACGTTAGAAAAATGGCATCGAGTATTTGTTTTTGGCCGGACAGCATTGGACGTTGTTCCGATGCCAAGGGCGCCACAAAGCTACAACCTGTGCCACGGTCGACGCAGTGTGACGGTGATGGTGTAACGTGTACTTTGAGCGTGAGCGGGGCGCGGGCCAGTCGGGCGGTAGAGTCCACTACTAGCAAAGGTGCAGACACACATGTCTCTGATGAGCAGGACCGTGTCTCAGATCTCGCGGGAAGACGAATGTGCGGATGACCCCTTTCCCGCCCCCCAACACGACGCCACCACTTTCGTGATGGAGGGGGGGGGGGCGCGTGGAGGGCGGGAGTCTGTTGGGGTTGCAGCGGTGGACATGCTGTGTACTTTCCGGTGAGCAGGACAAGGACAGCTGACGCCTAGGGGTGTTCGAGATAAGGCGAGAAAGAACAGAGGGGGGGAGAGGGAGGAGAGAGAGAAGAAAAAGAAAAACAAAAAACAAGACAAAAGAAAACAGATGGGCAAAAGCCACGGGGATGGGTGGACAGGCGGGGTCTGCAGGTAATGAAGCTTGCTTCTGCAGACTAAGAAAGCAAGTACTTTTGAAATTACTTTCTTTTTCTTGAAGAAGAATTATTATTTACTTGGTTTTTCTACACTCCTCCGCCGTACCACCTCCCCCACCCGAGAAAAGGTGAGAGGGTGACTTGTGTTTTTTTGTTAATCGACGACTCCCTGCGGCAGGAAACTGACATAATCCACAAAAGCAGCCTCGATGCCCTGGGGGTCCCCACCAGCTTGAGCACCTCGCCCTTGGTGACGCTGACGCCGGGGAAGGTGATCCTGGTGGCGGCGCTCTCGTCAGGCAGCTGGCTCGGGGCGTGACCCAGGGTGTCCTCCATATCGCCGACCCAGGTGCCCACGGACCTGTTCCCGAGGAAGACCTCCCAGTGGGCCCTCCCGCCGATGACGTCGAAGTAGTTGACGGCGAGGTCATAGACGCCCGTGTCGAAAGGGACGAGGGCGGTGGCGGTGCCGGCGGTGTCGTTGGTGGTAGTCATGATGCCCTTGTACCCGCTGGCGGCCTCAAAGGGCTCGACGTAGAGGATCTCGTACCCGTCGAGGGTCATATCCTCGGCCTCGATGCGGTAGGGGTGGTTCATGACGCGGCCCTGGGCGTCGGGGATGGAGGTCATGTTGTAGTAGAAGTCGACGATGCTGTCGCGCCACACGAGGGCGTGGCCGGCCTGGTAGACCTGCCTGTGCAGGACCTCGGCGTAGCGCTGGTCGTCGACGCCGGGGAGGCCCTCGAGGGACCGCCACATGCCCACGAGGTCCTGGGCGGTCTGGGCGCCGGCGTAGTGGGCGTCGTAGAAGTGCTGGATGACGGTGGTGCCCGACTTGAGGGGCTGGGTCCAGGGGACGTGGTGGAACCAGAGGAGGAGGTCGTCGGGCGTGGTGGCTATGTCCTCGTACTGCTGGTAGATCTGGGCTGGGTACTGGCCGCTGTAGCCTGTGCCGTTGCCTGTGCCGTTGAAGACGGTGCGGTCCATGCCTACCATGGTCGGGCCTGCGCGGGTCCACTGGCAGTAGCCCTGTGAGAGAGAAAAAGAAGAGCGTCAGCCGACCTGCAGTAGGGGAAAGGAAAAAAAAAAAAAGGAAAAAAACAACTAGAAAGAAGGAGGAGAGAGAGGTGACGTACATTTCCATCCTGCGACTGAGGCTTGGGCCCGTAGTGGTTGCCCAGGATATTGGTCAGGGTCTGGATGCCCAGGTTGCCCGTGTAGTTCTCATACGCGGGCCAGGACAGCATGGACATCTCGGTGAGGGTGTCGACGACGGTCTCGTCAGACGAGAAGGTCAGGCGGATCCAGTCCTGCAGGATGGGCTCCGGGTCCAGCGCGGGATCCCAGGCGAGACGGCCGTAGCCGTACAGGTTGGACATGGCGAGGTGGCTGCCGAGCCAGGTGGTGTTCATGCCGACGTTGACGACGGCAGCAGAGCCGGACAGGGTCCTGTTGAAGCGGCGCCCGCCCACGATGTCGCGCACGAGGGAGGTCTGGTTGTCCACCCGCAGGTCAAAGTCCAGCACCGTCTTCCACAGGGGCGGGAGGTAGACCAGGTGGCACTGCTGGCCCAGGTACTCCTGGGCGACCTCGAGCTCGATGCCGACGTTGGTGTCGAGCAGGTTGGCGAAGAGCGGGCTGGTGGGCTCGCGCACCTGGAAGTCGATGGGGCCGTACTTGATCTGCACCACGACGTTGTCGTCGAACTCGCCGTCGAGGGGCTGGAAGTAGTCCACCGCGGCCTTGGCCCTGTCGGCATACCAGTCCGTCTCGTTGAGCTCGTCGTTGTACACAAATGCCCTGTACATGATGACGCCGCCGTGCTTCGCCGTGGGCCTGGCAAACAGGTTGGCACCCTCGGCCAGGGTCCGGTTGTAGGACAGCGGGCCGGGCTGGCCCTCGCTGTCGCCCTTGACCAGGAAGCCCGCGAGGTCCGGCACGGCCTGGTAGATGTAGTCCGTGATGTTGGTCCACCACGCCTGCACGGCCGGGTCGAGCGGGTCAAACGTGCCCAGCGTGGCGTTGGGGCTGGCAAAGTTGAGCGAGATGCCCGCCTGCACGCCGTAGGGGCGCATGACGTCCGCGATGCGGCCCAGGCCCGCGACGTTGGTGTCGTTGAGCATGTTCTCGTCGGCGTTGACGTTGTTCACCACGAGGCCGTTGATGCCCACCGAGGCCAGCAGGCGCGCGTAGTCGGCGACCCTGCCCAGGTCCTGCCGCACCACGCCGTCCGCGAAGAAGATGCTGGCCCCGCCGTAGCCGCGCTCGATGCTGCTGTCGAGGTTGTCCCACTGGTTGACCCAGCGGACGGGCGCGTTGGGGTTGCTGGCGCGGGCCACGGGGCTGAAGTCGCCCTGGGCCAGCCTCGAGAGGTAGGCGAACGCGCCGTAGAGGGCGCCCCGCTCCGTGTGGGAGAGGATGAGGGTGCTGCCGCCGCCCTGCTGTGTCGTGTCGAGCCAGAAGCCGTCGCCCTGGAGGAGGGCGGACGCCGTGGTCGCGGTCGGGCCATCGCCGCCCGCCTGCGCGTAGGCCTCGAGGGTGCCGACTGTGATGGAGGAGCCGTTCTGGGGAGCGAAGGAGCTGGCCACCGAGACGGACTTTCCCAGGATGCCCATGAGCCCCTGCTCTAGCTCCACGCCGGCCGTGTACACGGGGCTGGTCCGGTTGGTGCTGAGGGCCACCACGGTCGAGGGGATGCTGCCGGCATGGTCTGCCGCGCCCGGGATGCGTGCGTAGCGGAGCCAGGCGGCGAGGCCGTCCTCGGCCGCGGCTGGGCCTGCGAGGAGAGGCACCAGGAGGAGGAGTCTGCGCAGCATGGTCGACGCGTTTCTCTGTCGGGCGGAGGGGGGGGGGGCTGGCGATCTGGAGAGGAGGGTAGGAGGGGTTGGGAGGGCGAGGCGGAGGGGAGGGAGAGGAGGGAGTATTTATTATATTCATCTATGTCATCATTATTGTTGTGCAGCACTGCGCTCTGCCCCTCCCCCTCCCCGGGGGCCGCCTACAGCACGACTGAGGTCATCAACCTCCATCCCAAGAACGAATCAGTCGCGCGCGACTCAGATGCAGTCATGATTTGCTGGGTCGGCACCGTGTGCCGTCTCGCTTAAGGGTCTCTTGCAGGGGAGGAAGAGGAGAAGGAAGTCGAAGACGAAGACGAAAGAGGAGATAGCACCGTTTTTCTCTCTCTCTCTCTCTCTTTCTCCCCCCCCCCTTCTCCTTCTCTCTATGAATTAGCCATTGCCTGAATCGATAGCCCCGCAGTCCTTGCGAGGGTTTCCTAGTCTCTAAAAAAAAGGAGGCCGTTGGTCACGGGTGAAGTCTGCCTTTTTCTGCTTCTTCTTTGTTGTATGTTTTCCCCATAACATCATCGTTCCTCTTCGGTGTTGATGAGACCGAGGCCGGCGGTGTATATGTGGTCCTCCCCAGATTTACAATGGGGCACCGGTCTTCTCCACATCGCCATGCGGGGATTTGAGTCTCCAGATAGTCTGCTAAGAAAGTTGTGTGGGGGGGGGAGATTACATGGAACAAGGTCGAGCAGTAATCCGTACTCGCTCAGTTAGTACTTTTGTTTTTCTTGGGCATACTTGGTGGGTGGGCATCTTCTCCACGAATGGCCTACAAGTACTGTTGTGATTTTAGCCTAAATGTCTCCCATAGCACCAGCATGCGTAGTGTTCTGCTCCCTGGCTAATATCCTGGCGCACATGGCCGGGTAAAGTACTTATACCAAGGAACTGTGCTGGTCGATCAGGGGCAGCTTGCAAGGAGGAGCACAGGTGCCCAGGGGCCATCGGAAGTCGCTGAGGAAGCAGTGCTGGGAGGCATATAATCTCAAAGGTCCACATGTTCGTGCTACTGTGTACAACGTAGCATTAGAACAAGTCAGTGCGAGTTCAGGATTGAACGTGGGGCCTCGGGGGGGAGGGTGTTGCTTCGCGCGGATGCATGTCAGCTAGGCCGAGGTGAAAAGCCATCATATGTATCAGCCAGGCTGGTGTCCTCGATCTTGCAGCGGGCACAGCCATGTATTGTACTTTGGTCCTATGTTGTGTCATTATATGAAGCAATAGATCACATCAGAAGTGCGAAATGATTGCAGTTTTCAGCGGCAGTTCTATTTGGTTTGGGCCTCGACGCATACCAGCTCACACGGCTGTAAATAATCATGCAGCAGGGAGGCTAAGTGGAATATTATTCACGGTTGGCCTATGATCTAGCACCGAGTGTTATTTCTTCGCGTCTCCTTCCTGAAACAAGGCGGCATTAGTTGAAGCTCGCCTACCTCTTTAACGAAGCTGACAATTAAGGGAAAAGTAAGACTGGCCTCATTCTCAGATACACTTTGTTCTGAAGAAAATATTCATCCTGATGACGCGAGAAAAGTGCTATTATACGTTCGTGACTCGGGAGGGGCGGTCAGGCCTCTATATAGATATCAATATCTCTAGGTAATTAATCATCTTGTGGCATTACCTTGATGGTGAATGCTTCACAACGAGGGTCACGTGGCCTGGCTGCCCGTGCGCGATGGGATAGCCCATATCGCGCTCGCGAGCCCAGGCCAGAATAGATAGCTTTTCAATCAATCAAGCAACAACCAATTCAATACAGTGAACCTCACGATTCTTTTCTGTACGTACGTACTGAGCCCAGCCAACACTGATCAGTGATTGCCTTTGGGTGATCACAGACAGCAAGGTTGAAGAGACAGACCTTCGAAGACCTCCCTGCATCGCGCGCGCAAGCAAACGGTGGATACTCTCGACGAGGACTCTGTGCTACACATCGACGATCGTTTCTCCAGACCTCCCTGTGAAATATCAGACTCTCTGGACGACGTTGAGCAAGATCTCCTTTGCCTTCGGACCTCCCTGCCTTCGTGCATACTCTCTAGAGGCAAAGATAGATACATGTCCATCACGCGACTTCCCACCCCTATTCACACTCCCCACCCCCATTCACACGAAAACACCATTCACATATAACACGACGACGAAATGTCTGACAACAGAGACGCCAGTCGGCTGGAGACGCTGATGGACGGAATTAACATCGATGAGGTGCATTAGGATATGATTGATCCAGAAGCATGGACTGTTCCAGCGACAGAGGGATCGAGTGTACCCCACCTCGCCACGGCAATGGCGAGAGCGATGAAAAGACTATACAGCTGAACAGCTGTACGATAATGAACTCTTCTACGCTGTTCGAGACGATTTCGAGGAATGGTTCCAAGCTATATTCGATAGAATACCGAACGCTTACCGTCGCCCATTCAAGAACTTCCTACGCAAGCAAGGCGTCTTTACGGGACGAAACAATGGCCGTATGGCTCACCAGTTGACGGAACTAGTGCATAGAGACGAGCTTATGGAATGGGATCGAGCGGAGATGATGGTGGCGAATTTTGTTCCTAAATACTGAGCATACAGATAATAATAGCAGCGGCTGGCTCTTCACCAGAACCAGAAGGAGGCAATGTCAATGTCTGAGGGTCAGCCCAGACAGCCTTCTCAGCGACTCAAGGAAGAAGACACGCTAGCCTTGCAGGCAGCATCCCCAGCGCCGTCAGTTATCCTAGAGGCAGTGAAAGAATACCCACAGACAACTCCCTCGGATACTCAACGCCCTATTCCATCGATGCCATCACACCAGCAGACCTCGTACAAACCCTTCCCAGCGCAACAGACCTGGTCCAACCGAGAATCAATATCATACAAGCCATACAGTACGCTGCCCCCGCAGCCAGTCCCAAACGAGCGATTGGACTCTCAGAAGATAGCACAGTTCACGAAGACCTTCGACTGAGACCAGAGATATACTGGAGAACCCTACGACTTGCTTGACGACAAGATAAAGATTCTCCTCAACATCTATTACCATGCAGAGATCTAACCAAGCCAGTTCTACGCAGTGTTTTCTAGGATTCTTACAGAGCGCGTAGGAATATACTATCTTCATTCGGTTGATGCGGACGACGACTTTTATACGGCGTATACGAAGATCAAGGTTCATTTCGATACAGAGATTAATTATCACTACTATTATACCGATTGGACGACGACAACGTTTACCAAGATACGCCAGGAGAACTCTGAGAAGGGTTTCCATGAAGCTCTCCAGATGCTGCTGGATAAGCTTCAGCTATGCCAACGAGCCCTGGGCGTTGACTATCAGGGCGATAATAGCTTGAGGACGGCGGTTATCAGAGCATGCTGTGGAGTTCCAGAGCTCGAAATAGCACTCTTCAAACTAGCTTACCAGTGCGAGGAGCTCTTTGCTAACCTCCGATCCTCAATCGAGATACACTTGAGCCGTACGCTGGTAGCGAACGCTTTTACTCAAGACGATACAGGGCAGTACTATCTTGATTGCCGCTACAGCGATAATCGGCGAGGCTGTGGAAACTTCCGTGGAGGGCGCGGAGGCTTCCGAGAGCAAAACAGCACACGCTAGCCAGCTCGCCGGTGGACGAAGAAATGCTTCGTCTGCAATCGCGAAGGTTGTTGGTCTACAAAGCACTCTATTGAGGAACGCCGACGTGCCCGTATTCGATATACAGACTAACGCTATTTTACAGGTGCTTCAGCGGATAATTTCAATATTTTCCTAGCAGGCTATAAGAGCTATAAGCTAGACTTCGATAAAGAGGATCATGCTTCCTGCTCAGAAGGAGAGGAGAATGATGAGAGCAGTGGTGCTGCTACTATTCAGTATTTGACTGATCGAGCTTTCATTCACCAGCTGATAGGCGACGATATCTATAGCAAAGCCCCAGAGGCTCCAGCTAACCAATTCGTAATCGAGGATCGCTATTCTCGCATCTGCTTTCAGAGCATCCTATCTGATCTAGATGCTGCAACAGTATCAATAGCTGGCAAGGATTAATATCTCGCATTGCGACGCGAAATCCCGTCTCTTCAGATAGATGCTTTCTCGGCCGGCTATGCTAAGGTCAAGTTCGGTAAAGGAACGGTGACATCTTCCGTCGGTTCTATCAACCTCACAACCCCTATTGGCGAGATTACGTTCCATGTACTCGAGATATCGACCCCTTTCCTTCTCTGCTTAGCGGACATAGACCGCCTAGGCGTTTATTTCAACAATATCTCGGACGAGCTTGTCCGTAGCAATACTATAATACTAGTGGTACGCAAATGGGGCTACCCATGGTTCTTTCTCAGCAAGGCTGAGGAAGCGAGTGTTTTTTGAGCGAGACAGAGCTGCGGCGTCTTTATCGCCGTTTTGGATACCCTGCTGCCGATCGCCTGTACCATCTCCTCGAGAAGGCAGGGCATGATAGTACCGATCGAGCTGCTCTGGACGCTATCACAAAGCTCTGCCATTATTACCAGCTAAACAGTCCAGCACCAAGGCGATTCAAGTTCACTCTCAAGAACGATTGAGAGTTCAACTATAAGATCCTTGTGGATGTGATGTACCTTAACAAGCGTCCAATTCTTCATATTGTTGACGCTTCCACAGTTTTCCAGTGTGCTCGCTTTCTCCCGTCGATCTCCGCGAAGGATACCTGGGAGGCTCTCAGAATACTATGGATTGACACATACCAGGGACCGCCAGACCGCATTACACACAATGCCGGTACCAACTTCGCCTCAGCAGAGTTCCGCGGAGAGGCAAAGATCATAGGCATCACGTGCAAACAAGTTCCTGTGGAAGCCCACTAGTCGATCGGCAAGATCGAGCAATATCACGCGCCCCTCCGACACGCTTTCGAGATACTGTATGCTGAATTTGCTAACCAAGCCTCAGCAGACGCGATCCTACAGATGGCTGTCAAGGCTGTAAACGATATAGCTGGTCCAGATGGACTGATACTGATACTGCTCGTCTTCGGAGCGTACCCTCGAATGACCCTCGACTCTCCCCCCTTCACCCACGACCGCGAAATGTGCCGAGGCTGTCCGGAAAGCGATGGCAGCCCTCTGAAAGGTGACAGCGGAGCGCCAGGTCAACGATGCGCTCAATATACGGAACGGCCCCTCCACCGAGGCCGTGCTGGCATTGCCGCTGCAGAGCGAAATCCGAGTGTGGAGGGAGAAGGATGGATGGCAGGGTCCGTACAAGATCCTGGCAATCGATGGCTATGATGTGACTATCGACATGGTCAATGGACCGACAGTTTTCAGATCGACAGTCATTCAGCTATACTATCGCGATCAAGAGAAGGCTAGAGATGTGTTGGATAAGGGTGGAGATGTGGTGGATAAGGCTTAGCCCAAGGACGACGACAGAGACTGCATTATAGTACGCCCATTGCCTAACAATCGATATGCCGCTGTACGCCAGGCTCCTCAGCCACGAAAGAGGGGCCGCCCTGTGAGCTCGAAGAACAAACTCAAGGATGTCGAACCCGCCGAGGACACAGTGGCAGACGCCTTTCTGACGAACAAAGAACGCGCGGTATACGAGCTTGCTATCAAGCTACGCACTAATAGGGTTATCACGACCCCAGGCATGCCGTTCGAGGAGTCGGACCTGAAGGAGATCAACGATCTCATCAGCCGTAGCGTATTCAGCTTCGAGATGTACAACGAGGCCAAGCACAGCGGAGAACGATTGTTCAAATCACGAATGGTACGCGAGATCAAGAGCAAGACTGACAAGCCCTATAAGAAGTCCCGCCTTATTATTCAGAGCCACAACGATAGCAGAAAGAATGCTATCCTTACGCAATCACCAACGATTCAGCGCATAAGCCAGCGCCTGATTCTAGCTGTAGCACCAGCGTTGATGCAAAAGGGTACGATATGGATAGAGCTGCAAGACATCACACAAGCATATCCTCAATCGCAGACCAACCTCTTCAGGATTATCTTAGCGACGCTCCCAGCGGAATTGAAAAAGAAATACCCCAAAGGAACGATCATACACGTTATTCAGCCTCTATACAGCATCGCCGAGGCTAATATCCACTAGTTCGCAACATACCAAGACCACCACCGAACGGAACTCGGAATGGCGCCCTCCACATACGATCCATGCCTATTAATCGCGAATAACAAGCCATTTGCCCTAATCGGCATACAGACAGACGACACTCTAATGCTAGTGACTCCCCAATTCTCGACCAAAGAAGAAGAGAAGCTCCAGAAGGCACAACTGCGAGCGAAGCCCAAGACGAAATTGATAATAGATGCGCCCATCGGCTTCAATAATACAAAACTAACGCTCGAGGAAAACAGCCTCTGGATAAAGCAAAAGAGCCAAAGCATAAAGATTTGCAAGATCGATGCCAAAGCACAGAACTATGCCCAACAATACCTCGAGCAGCAAGCCAGAAATGCATATATCGCTTCGATCTGCCAACCTGAGGCTTCATTCGACCTCTCGATAGCTGCACAAGCTCGCCAGCCTAACAAGGCTAACTGCACCAAGCTCAACAAGCGCTTAGCATGGCAAGCTGATAATCTGCAACGAAGCTTGCGATACATCCCCATTAACCTCGCTACAGCAAAGCTGATGATCTTTGCAGATAGATCATTTGCTAACAATCGGAACATAAGCTCCCAATTGGAATTCCTTATTGCTCTCGTCAATGAAAAGGCTACTAAGACAACATTCACAATCTACAGTAACCTAATCCACTAGAGCTTAACGAAATGCAAACGCATTACGCGGAGCGTTCTAGCTTCTGAGATCTACGGAGTAATCAACAGGGTTGATATAAGTGTATCTCTCGCCACGACCCTAAAGATGATGACAACACGATTATCGTTGCCAACAATCCCGTTAATCGTCTATACGGATTCGTACTCATTGTACGAATGCCTCGTCAAGCTGGGGACCACGAAGGAAAAGCGTCTGATGATTGACATTATAGCACTCCGTCAATCATACGAACGCCGTGAGATCGCGGAAATACGGTGGATCAACGGGAAGGATAACCCAGCAGATGCCCTTACCAAGGCATCGCCTAACAAGGCGTTGGAACGCTTTGTCAATGGCAACGAGTTGACGATCCGCGTGGAGGGATATGTGGAGAGGCCTTGAAGAGGGAGGAAAGGAAGCTATCGTGGAAAGAAAAAGACTGCCAGTGTGGCATTACCTTGATGGTGAATGCTTCACAACGAGGGGGTCACGTGGCCTGGCGGCCCGCTTGGGCGGCGCGGGGCGATTTGGGCCAAATCCGCCATGAATAGTGGCTAGGCGGTTGTTCCCTGCGCGCTTTCTGCTGCTATTGGCTGCATGCTTAGATACAGCCGCGCTCGCCTGGCAGACCACGATAGCCTCGCTGGCCTGCCCATCCCGCCCAGCCCGCCCGCTCTCCTGTACATAGTTCCGCAGCCGCCTCGGGACCCCGGCATGCACAACAAGCCGCACATCCGGCACATCTACGCCCAGCCCCAGTGCATTCGTTGCCACGATCAGTGTGCCTTCCTGCACCCATTGCCGCAGCTGCGCTGCCTTGCCCTTCTCTGTATCCACCTTGCTGTGGTATTGGTCACAGCCTAACGCCCCGCTCAGCCTTTCCACCCGCTCGATTGAGCTGGCATAGACTATCACTTGCCCCGGCACATGTCGGTTCTGCTATGCCCGCACTGTTCGGCACACCTGCGCATCCTCTTCTGCTGCCTGCGCCCCTGCATCTGGAGCTCTCCGCACAGCCTCTACCCGGTAAGCAATATTCTTTCGTGTCGTGCGCGAGCGGAAGAGCCGGACGCGGCTGCTAGCAATGCCGGCTGTTCGGAAGAAGATGGCCTCATCGCGTGGCGCGAGCGTTGCTGTCAGAAAGACCTGCTGGACAGCCCACTCCTGCAGTATCGGCCCTAACGCCTGGAGCTGTGGCCGGAACCCGGGGTGCCCGTCGGGCAGTATGTGGCATTCATCAATAACAACGCGGTCCAGCGCTTGCCATCCTTGGAGCCGGTTAACGAAATCCTGAAATCCCTTCGTGACAGCAGACTCGGGCGTGACGAATATGATGGGCGCAGCCGGGTTGGACTGCTGCCCTTGCCAGATATGGCTTGCGATCCCGCTTGCCTGACATCGCTGCTGCATATCCTCTCGCAGCGAGACCAGCGGCACGATCACGATGGTTGTGCTCTCGGGTGCGCAGAATGCTGGCAGCAGAAACGACAAGCTTTTGCCCTCGCCCGTGCCGGCGATCTGCACAATAGGCGTCTCGCCTCTGGCAATCGCCTGGAGCACTGCTTCCTGCCTGCCACGGAATCTCGCCTCGGGCCCTAGCATCATTCGCAGCTGGCTGCGCAGATTCATGCGCTGCAGCTGCACAAAGCGTCGGAACCGTGCCTCTTCGCGGAGCCCATCAAATAACTCTCTTCGCCGCTTGCTCCCTGCTGCTGCGCCGGCCTGTTCAGCCGTGCCAAAGCCCAGAAATCGATGCCAGTGTCGGCTGATAGCTCGGAACTGCTCGCGTTGTGTGGCAGTGCTGAAAGGAGCCTGCTGCAGCTCCCGTGCATAGACTATACCTGCTGTGAGCGTCCTGTGCCCGGCTTGCAGGTCCTAGATATTGTCCTGCGCCTCGATATCGTCTTCCTCCTCGTCCTTGTTGCAGCTATCGTCCTCCTCGGCAGGCTTAAAGCTCTTGTTCAGAAAGCGGTTGGCGATAGCAATCGCAATATGCCGCCACGATCGGATATTCAGCCTTGCCCCTAACAGACGCTCGCTGTTCTGTTCCAAGATCCGTCGTGCTCGATCGGATGTCCAATGGCGCTCCAGAACCCTGGTCGAGACCTCTTCGACAATTTCGCCCGCGCCTGCTGCTAGCCTGACAACCTTGTCTGACTATAGGAATGCGCTCTGCTCGTCTGCCTGCTGAACGATCGACTGCACCTGCTGCCAGAAGGGCTGGACCAGCTATAGATACCAGACCAGCAGCTTGCCGATCTCGCGCGGCAGGTAGCGGTAGACCATCTTAGCATGCCCGCTGTTCCGATACCCCTTATGATATCTTGTTATAAAGCAGATAGCTTGGCTGTGTATAAAGATATCTCGTAAGCTATGCTCTATATTTTGGTATCGGATCCCGAGAATCTCGGTAGCTCGCGCTGGCTGCCCGCCCACTAGGTGCAGTATGATCCAGAGCTTCTCCTGAAAGGCTTTGACAGCAGCCCCGTAGGCCCGAACTGCCTCTGCTTTGTAGAAGTGCTCATTATTGCTGAGCTGAAACTAAGATGCTGCCGTCTGGGCTGCCCGGGCAATGCGCTGCACAATCCAGTTCCGGCTCGGAGCGAGCCAGCAGAGATTCTGGTCCTTCGTAAGAAACGAGTACTGCATCCGCTCCTCGCTGTGGTTGTCCTGCATCTGCAGCCACTCGATTACTGGCAGCTGCTCTCGCCCTGCTATATATGTCAGTCTCCCCAAGCCCTGCTGCATCTTATCCACCAGATTATGCAGCATATCAGAGAGCTGGCCTATAGTGCACTGGATGCGTTGATAGGTGATCCGGTATCCGATCCAGTCGATCTGGCCGGGTTTTGCTGTTTCGAACCGGATCTTCATCCCATACGTACGCGTATCGAAGAGCCAATCCATCACAGTCGACTCTGCCTCGGCCTGGTCAGGAATCCGCGTCATGGATCGCTAGACTTTGAAACGGACGCGCTAGAGCATGCTGATAGCTCGATCGTACGCCTCCTTCTCTGGCAGGCCGCGCTTCAGCTTGGGTATCTCCTTCTCGCGCTCCTGAAAGGCTTGATAGACAACCAGCATCCGCGCAATCTTGATCACAGCAGAATAGATCCATATATAGTCCAGCATGCTCACCCAGCCATTGTCGGCCCGGAGGCCTAGGATAGCCAGCCCGCTGATGACCGGGTTCTCATATTCGCTCTGCCGGAATGGGTATCGAAAGAAGCTGATGATCATGTGTAGAAAAAGCTAGTCAAGCTTGCTTTCGGTCATCGGCATATTGGCTGCCTCCTCGGCTGCATCGATAAATGCATCAAAGGCAGTCTCCTGCTTCTTTGTAAACCGATAAGGCGGGCATGCTTTAGGGTCCGCTTCTTGCGATCGGATCCAGAAGTACAGCAGCTTGTTAAACACACTTTTGTAATGCGCCCATGAGCTGTCTTCCATGCGGTTGTCGAAAGGCTTCGTAGGCTTGCTGTGGATCTCCTTGCGTTGGATCTCAAAGAGGGCAGCTAGCCCGACTCTCGAGGGGCAGCAGGTCGCGCGCGCCTGGTTGAATACCCGTTCTGCGCA
The DNA here is from genome assembly GCA_016584495.1 of Celoporthe dispersa. NCBI lineage: Eukaryota > Fungi > Ascomycota > Sordariomycetes > Diaporthales > Cryphonectriaceae > Celoporthe > Celoporthe dispersa. Next base: position 598,514 of record WAID01000005.1, read on the forward strand.
GGCCCACATCCTCTCCAGTACTGGCTCCTCCTTGCCAATCGGGTCGACCATCCGTCGCAGCCTGTCTGGGTCGAGCCCGTTCAGGTGCCTGGCCCAGCCTGTGCGGGTGATCTAGCTGTTGAGCTCGCTTCTGGCCTCGGCCACCTCGATCCTCTTCTGCGCCTGGAGGTCGGCTCGCGCTTGCTGCTGCGCGTGGAGGCGGGTGATCCATGCGATACAGCTCTCGCCCCCTTCTCCTCGCCCTCCTCGCGACAGCCGCCCTCGACAGCAAACCAGCTGCTGGCCCGGCGGGATCGGAAGAACCGCTGGCAGTGCACGCCACTCGTCCACGGCAGATCGCGGTGCTTCATCTTCTTCGCCACAACATGGCCGCCCCTCTGCCAGTCGTTCACCCAGCTGTGCGCAGCCCGGCAGTGTGCCTGAATCTGCTGTGGCTGGCGTGCGATATAGCCACAGGACCGGCATTGCAATCCGTCTATCTTGGGCGCTTCTAGGAATGGGATCGGTGCGATAGTTGTTCTGGGGAACGGGAAATCTCGAAGATCCTCCTGGTGCTGGAGAAGACCTGGGATCTCGGCCACGCTGGATAGAATCTGCTTTCGGCTCTCAATACTGATTGTACTGTGGTATGTCTGCAGATGCGTTCGGACCTCGTAGGCAGTACATCCGATTTTACACTCCTTGCATATCACAATTCGATAGTGGGCTAGATAGATAAATAGCTCCATTTTCGAGGATTTCTTTCGATTTGTTATAGAGAAAAAAATTCAATCCAGCCAGCTTCTTCTTTCTAAACTCTATTATAACACGCTCAAGAAAAAGGGACGCGTTTAAGGAAGCTGCATATAATTTGAACGCGTTAATATAACAGGCTCCTATAGCCAGGTTGCTGCTGATCTAATCAGCTCTGCCAGCTTGATAAGCTTTGCTTACCTTATCCATTCAACAACATCTAAAAAAATCGCTGCCGGTTTTATTGTCTTTGTATATAAGCTACCAAGAGATGGGAAAGAAGCTGAAAACGGAATCTGTATCGCCTTGTTGAGTACTTCTTTCTTCATATTTTTTTTCTTTATTCTGGCCAGAAACTATCAATGAAGTCTAACTTCAGATTTTCATTGAAGTCTAACCCTTGTAAATGAAATGGTCTGCTGTCCGTTGCAAGCTCGGGCTGCGAATCTGCAGAGCTCGCTTGGCACGGGCCTTCAGGGGTAGGAGGTTTTTGCATCTTTTCTCCCATTTTTATGCTGCGTGTAGCTTATACCCTAATAAATTATGTATCATAGAAATTCTAATTATTAAGCCTTTCAAATAATATATTTGACTAATCTTTATCTGCTATATTGAGCAAGTTGACTTTTATAGCTTTTCTAGTAGCAATTTTGAGCTGAATATAATTTTCCAAAAAAAATTAAGTAGCAAAGCTGTAAAAAGCTGGCTGTGAGCCAGCCAAAAACAAACGCTCAAATATAGCAGATATAGATATATTGAATGTATCATTTGAAAGCTCAGAGCATCAGGATTTCTATAATATATAATTTATTACGATATAAGCTACGCGCAGTATAAAAATGGGAGAAAAGATGCAAAAAACTTCCTACCCCTGAAGGCCCGTGCCAAGCGGGCCTCAGCAGATTCGCAGCCCGAGCTTGCAACGGACAGTGTGCACGTTTGTATGGAGTTTTCAATGAAGTCTAATAGACTTCATCGCTTTTTTACAGACAGGGGCACTCGTCTGCCACCTCGTCCAGCCACCGCAGCAGCGTGCGCACCCGCCTGCCCTCTTCGAGCCCATATCCTTAATTTCCCTCAATGTCTGGCCTTTCAGCTGATGCTGGAACCGGAAATGCGATTCGATGCCATTGCCTGGCCGTACAGCTGCCCTGCATTGTCGACAGAGAAGCATCCGATGCTCCTCATTCAGCTCTACAAAACGATTCATTATTGCTGGCTGGGGCATTCGGTTGTAAAACGAAAAGCTTATATTCTATATACCAAACTTGGCTCCGCGGGTCAGAGCTTATACTAATAACCTTCCTTTTCTTATAATAACACGGTTCTTCCTGACCCTGTACGTGTATCCTTGACCTCGCGTATCCTGACGTCTGGTATGCAACCCTATACAAGCTGGCCTACAAAACTTAAATCATGCGAACCAATCAGCAACTCGTCATGAATCAAAACGACAAGAGTCAAAAGCTCGGGCCACATACGCCTATTTGTATGAGCGATTTGAGTCAAATCCCTGGCGAATAGTGCTTAGGGATCTGGTCTCCCCGCCGGTCTAGAAGCAGTGCTATCACCTCCTTGCCATTTCCAGAATTCGCAGCAGCAGCTCGCACCACCTCCTCAGTAATAGGGACCTCGTCTCCCCGCCGGTCCAGAAGCAATGCCATCACCTCCTTGCCATTTCCATAATTCGCAGCAGCAGCTCGCACCACCTCCTCAGTAATACGGATCTGGTCTCCCCGCCGGTCCAGAAGGAATGCCATCACCTTCTTGCCACTCGGAATATTCGCAGCAGCAGCTCGCACCACCTCCTCAGTAATAGGGATCTGGTCTCCCCGCTGGTCCAGAAGCAATGCCATCACCTTCTTGCCACTCAAAATATTCGCAGCAGCAGCTCGCACCACCTCCTCAGTAATACAGATCTGGTCTCCCCGCTGGTCCAGAAGCAATGCCATCACCTCCTTGCCATTTCCATAATTCGCAGCAGCAGCCCGCACCACCTCCTCAGTAATAGGGACCTCGTCTCCCCGCCGGTCCAGAAGCAATGCCATCACCTCCTTATCAAACGATTTAGCAATAATAGATACCACCTCCTCAGTAACAAGGATCTGGTCTTTCCGCCGGTCCAGAAGCAATGCCATCACCTCCTTGCCATTTCCATAATTCGCAGCAGCAGCTCGCACCACCTCCTCAGTAATAGGGACCTCGTCTCCCCGCCGGTCCAGAAGCAATGCCATCACCTCCTTACCATTTCCATAATTCGCAGCAGCAGCCAGCACCACCTTCTCAGTAATAGGGACCTGGTCTCCCCGCCGGTCCAGAAGCAATGCCATCACCTCCTTGCCGTTCCAAAGGTTTCCAGCCGCAACTTGCATAACCCGCATTGTCGTCTCGCATCTATAAACTAATAGTCCAGAGATAACAGTTAGATGCCCCGATCTGACAGCCTCTTCCAGCGGTGTCGCGCCAGAACTATCGGCATCATTGATATGTATCTCAATATCTGAGGCACAGATATGAGAAAGTATTGCGGGAATTCCCCATCGTCCAGCTATATGCAAAATGGAGAACCTCCTGGGAATTTCCTCCCCATAAAGACGTCTGTTTTGTTCAAGCCACTGCTCGCGATATCGAGACTCAGGTTGGAAGAACTCTGCTTGAGATTCTCTCACCTCGAAGTTCGACTCTGCCATCCGCGCATGATCGGTCCAATTTCCAAGAAGGTGGATATTATAGAAGTCCCCCATGAATATATCGATCAAGCGATACGCAAGTTCAGCATGGGATTGTCGCTCATCAATGAAACGCCCAGAGCCTTCTCCTACTAGAAAATCCTTTACAGACTTATGCAGTAGGAGGATATTCTCATCCTGAATAACAATCATGAGGCGACAGGTTCCGATTTGATCGCGCACAAATTGCAATCGAGTCTCATTATCCTCCCTCTTCCTGATAGAGTTGGCAAATATTGGCTAGCGCGTTTATGCTTAGTGGCTGCAGAGATATAGCAGTAAAGCTGATGATGCGTCGGAATATATCGGCCTCGAAGCCATTCTGCTGACGAGCTGTCTCAAGCAGCCTCTTGTAGAGCGAATCGAGTCCCTTGGGCATATCCTGTAATACTCGGATAGCATCCTTGGAAAGAACATCCTCAAGCTCCTTGCAAGCTAAGCCAACCCAGAGGAAAGTGCCCTCTGCTTTGTTTGTCAGAATGTTGCGGACTTCTTCCTGAACTTTGGATGTATAGCATTTCTTCTTTGTCAGATCTGCTACTCTGCTCTCGATGCAGAGAGCAATATCTTGCTGTCTTTGTGGGAAAGAGGCTAGATCCTTCTCCGAGAAACTGCCAAAGAATTCGCGAATATTATCGTATGGCCGGCTGGTTATCAGAATCCGGATGTTTGGCGGGGGTTTTGGCTCGGGAAGGTTGCTTGAATTTGGCGCAGCAGAATCTTCTGCGATTCTGGCTCGCATTCATCCAGCGCATCAATAATGCAGTACTTTTGCCCCGTATCCTGATCCATCGCAGCGGCCATGAATACCGTCCATAGAGCATCGAACGATTTGAACAAGTCTGCCCCGCGTTCTGTATGCTTTGGCAGCAGATGCGCTAGGAGCTGTGGGTGCTGCTGGACGAGCTGGAGGAGAAAGCCCCCTGACGACAGACACGGCTGTCTGTCGCTGCTCGAAGCCGGAGTCGCAGAAGAAGTAGGCAAGCGTTTTCCCCGGAGCCGCCGAGAAGGCTGCGGACAGCCGTTCGGTAAGAAATATAGCCATGGTCGACTTTCCTGTCCCGGGGTTTCCATGAAGCCAAAAGACATGAGGCGCCCGGTTCTCAGGGCCCACTCTCTGTCCGGAGCCAAGCCAGGCAGTAAGCTCGTCTGTGCCGAGGATCCAGTCGCAAGTACCGGGCGCGCAGTCTCCCTTCTTGCGTTTCAATGCGTTCCGATCCTCGGATGGATCGGTAAGGAAGAGATCACGTAGACAGTCGCGAGCCTCAGGCATTTTCCTTAATGCATCTTTGCAGGCTGTTAATATAGATTCCTTAGTGCATGATGGGAGGGGAAAGCCATACCGCTGCTGCTGGTAATCATCGGCTTCGCTATTGCTCAGATTAGTAAAGTAGGAAGCGTATGGAGCAGGGATACGCACGATGTTGTCGGCATTGAAGAACATCTTTTGCAGTCGCACACATCTCCAGAATCTTGCCCGAGACTTGCAAGTAGGAGCGGTCATTCGGACCGGAATATTTGTTAAGCTTCAGATGGTCCGTCTGGAGGGCATATCTGTCAAGGCCTGGAATGCAAGCAGATGCCTCTTCCACAGCCTATGAATGTCAGTAGAAGCACTCCAGGGCCATATTGTCTACCTACCATTCCTTTGAGTATGCCTCCAGAGATGAATCTCCGGCCATAGTCTGTTTCGTAGAGTTCGCTAAAACAGGAGACGGGAGTGAACAAATTGTTCCGCAGCCGGCAGAAGCTGTGCAACCTGTCTGCTAGCACAGGCTCGTCGAAGCCAAGCTCTCTGATGATTCCGCGATGCGAGCCTGCTGGTTGCATAAGCTGTGAAGCAGCATCTGCAAAGGGTTGCCACTTTGTTCCCCGGAAAGGAGTGCCCAGGAAGACGAGGCCGACGGTATCCCTTGTCAAATACCCAAAGTCGTCCTCGGAATGGGCATATAAGAGGCCCTCAATGTCGTAGATTAGCGAAGCCTATAATAACCGACGGGTCGGCCTGCTTACATGGACGATCACATTGCCGCCAAGGCTATGGCCGATAAATATGATCGGGCGGTTGCGGGCGCTGTTGCGAAACGAGTGTATACTATGGACAAGCTCCTCTCCGCAGAGCTGGAGGCGCGTCTTTGGGGCGTCTGCGTGCCATCTGGATTCGTAGTTGTAGACAAGAATCCTCGCCTTGGGCACCTTTGCCGGCAGCATATCAGGATCTCTGAGCCAGTTGATAGATTTGTCGCCGTCCTTCCAAGTCCACGACCAGTCTATGTCTGATCCGAGGCCGTGTACAGCAATGATACTATCGAGTCTGATCAGGCCAATGTCTTCAGGAGCTAGGAATGACGTACTCTATTTCCGACTCAGCTGCTGCTGTATCTCCCGCATCGGGATACAGGATCTCGATAGGCGGGCGGGAGCGATTCTATAACGTATGTTATTATGCAACTCGCCAGAGCTCTAGGCTACTAACCTGTTTACGTTCTGGCTGCGACGACAAGATAGCGGCATGCTTGTGCGCGGCTTTATTTTGCACAGACGGCGATGGTAGATGCGTAGCTCTCGCCAGCCGCCACCAAGCTGCAGCTGCAACGATGCCAGCCAGAAGGAGAACAAGCGCAGATTGTAGTAGATCCATACTTGCTGCCTCGAGACGGGAGTACGCCATACTGAGCTCTGCAGGATGTTGTCGTGTATGGCCGCGAAAGTAGGTGCTCATAGGGGAAGGTTGTTGCTTGCTGAATGAGATACGGGTGTGCGCTAGATGAAAGAGAACGGCACTGACTACTGACAGCCTCTTCATCAACCCCGCGCACGAGACTATTGTATATAGTTCTGTTTGCCAATGCCTTTTGCTGATGTTTTATTAGCAAGAACGAGCGTAGGCGAAGCGGATCTACTCAAGAATGACTGATGATGAGCCCTGCCTTCCCCTCCTTCTTTCCCTCCATGCATGTCAGACCGAACCAATGCAGTCATCTCGCCAGCCGCAGTGAGCTAGCGCGTCTATGCCCAATGATCTCGTTCCACATAGCCGGGTGGAGACAGGTGCAGTTGCAAACCAATTGGTGACAATGCACGAGCGAAGAAGCTGGCGTCAATCTATCTAGCAGTCTATCCGACCAGTTCAGAAGACTAAATAAACCTCTTTGATATAGTAATGCATTTGTAAAGGCATGCATATATGCAAGCTATAATGCAGATCTATTAGATCTCATAAATACCAGAACTGCTCCGAACAAATGCTCTGCTTCAGATCCTTGGTTACGAGTGGGTTACAAGCAGCACCAACCACATCGCGCGCGCTATGGCGCTCCACTCGATCTCTGTCTGCGAAGCGCACCTCGGCAAGCAGATCAACGCATTGATCCGTATCAAGTTTGGGGACAATAGTTTCCCAGACGCCCTCGATCGCATCAGACAGAGAACCGCGAGATAGCGATACCGGGAAACGGTAGGTCAAATAGAGAAGTCTCCGCGTGGTTATGCAGCGGCTCAGCTGGTATGGTGTGCGCTGACAACTTGCGCATAGTGATGCAAAGTGCTCCATGCCTCTGAAGACTATAGCTGAGCACCGATGTGTCCCGGACGGACAGCCAGCTCCTACCGCCCCTGTCGCACGCCATATGGCCCCGAGAGCGTACTCGCCCAGGCCGGTATGCGGATAGGCACCAATATATCCCAGATTATATCGTCCAACCTTCTAACAAAGTTTATATATATAAATATATATATATATATAGTTCCAGACCGACATGCTGAATCAGGAGATCAGCACTACTGATCTCCTGCCGGCTTGCTATCACTATTACAAGGCTGGTGGAAAGCATATTGTCGCCAATCCGGCTGAGGACAAGCTAGCTTTTCTAAAGAGCGAGCTATCTCTGAAACGCCTTGGTAAGATACGAAAGCACTTGTGGTTTGCCGGCGCAAAGCATCCCGCTGCGCAGCTGCACGTCCAGGTCGCTATAGGCCGAGAGATCATTGTCGCCGACCGGATCGACCTGCATCTTGTCTGAGACGACCACGGGACGATCTTCCTTAAGCCTATCCCGCGGTTTCTTCTTGACCTGAAGTTCTGGCAGGAAAACCTAGAATGCCCTGATTCCTGTGCATGCCAGGATCCTCCGGCGGCCTTGTGCAGGGGCAACCTGCGGAGAGTTGCCCTGGGATTCCTCTACACGTATGCCTGTCTTATATCTTCGGAGAGCGATTTCTTGATCGCCAACGAAAAGCGCCTCGTACCCCGAAAGGCGGGGAATGCGACCATCGAGTGGGCAGACTGGAAGAGGCTCGCCAGGGAGCTCCTCGAAGGGCACGAGCCGGACAAGGTCCACCCGCGCTTCCTGCGCGCCGAGCTCTGCCTGTCCTGCATCAACACGATCAGCCGCCTCACCCGGCTCCCGCCCTTCGAACCATACCTCCGCGGCTGGAAGAGCTACGGCAGCTCCTTCCGCGGTAACCTCGCCTGGATGGCTGCCGCTACTGTCTTCGTCGCCTTGGTGCTGACTGCGATGCAGGTCGGCCTTGCCATAGAGCGGCTCCAGGGCAATGTCGGCTTCCAGCGGGCCTCGTACGGCTTTACCGTCTTTGCTATTCTGGGTCCTATCTGTGCGTTGTGTCTACTGGTTCTAGGGGCACTGCTCAATCTTTTCAAAAACCTGCCAGGGCTTCTCAAGGATAGCAGGACGAGCTATACGAAGCGCTGCTGTCTGACAAGAGTCTAGCAGGGGGTCAACGCCGGTGAGGCCGGTCGGGCGTTCCTGGGTAGCTTTCTCCAGATATATGTCCAGATCAATTCGCAGTTCGTTGGCGTGGGAAATAAAACATCTAGCTAGCTTGCTCCACGAGTCCTCGAACTATATGCATCCACTCTTCCTGCGTGCCGCCCAGTTCAATCTTGTCGGCATATATCTCCCCCTTCTCCGCCGGATGTCCGGGGAGCGAATACGGCCGCCAGATGCTCTGCAGCTCCAGATAGTAAGGCGGCAGACCGAGAGGCGAACCCGGAGAAGTACTAGCAGTGCTTGCCAGCTCTGCAGGCTTTCTGGCGTTATAACCCCAACAAGGCTGATTTCTTGTAGTGTCTCTTTGTGCCTGTAGAAAAGGGCGCTGAGGCTTCGTAGACTGCAGCGGCTCCTGAAGAGAGAAAAAACATCGCAGTCTTGGCAGCTGAAGTCTCCGCGCTAGATTTGCTATGCACTCGGTATGCAGGCCGCGGGGACTAAGCTGGAGTTCGAACTCCGCAATGTGGGGGAAAATCTCGAGCAGCCCGAGCACATCGCCAGCCCATTGATCCGCAGTACCCATGAGGCCGCTGACCGACACTGCTAGCGTAAGACTCTCGACAGTCGGCGGGAGGCGCTTGCAGTAGTCCACATAAGGCTGCGGGAGTCGAAGCTGTTCCGAGGGCAATCCCTCGCAGAAGAGATCGGCGGCGATGCTAAAGCTCTGGAGGGAGAGACCACTGGCAATCATAGCGGTCAGGGCTATGCGTAGCATGCAGTTCAGGAAGGGAGTCTCCTCCAGTGCATCCGTCGCATTCGTTGGGCGCCGTCCTGTTTGTCGTGTCTGTGCTCTCGCGCCCCAAGGTCTATGCGCATTGTCGATACTGATACTCGCCAGATGGGCAAGCGCTGTGAAGGCTTTGGTCAGGTAGCTGTGAGCCAGGCCAGACTCGACAAGGAACGCCTGCTCTTCTCTTGCGGACTCGTATGCTGCCTTGTCCACACCTGGCTGCTCGTCCCAGCGCAGGGAGCCAGGGCTCTCTTCCTCGATACTCGAGCTTTCCTCTGCCGCCTCTTGGTCTCCCTCGATAGCAGTACTATCCTCAGTATCCTCTGGAGACGTAATGCGCCCTTCTTGTCTTGCCTGAAAATAATCGCCAGGATATCGAGTAGTATGGAAGGGGGATTCAGGCCACTCGACGAAACGGTCGATACATAATTCTACATTGCTGACAGCGCTGCTGAAGTCTGGATGTTGTGAGATCTCGACCAGATTCTCGAGAGAGATTCGTGAGATCATGATATAACGGGTGGCGAAATACCGCTTGTTGAATGCTGGCAAGATGGCGGACCTTGTCTGGGTGGATGTCAAGCGGAGAGCGGAGAAGGCAGGACAGTCCAATTCGTCGAAGATCATGTCCAAGACCTCCTGCGGGAGGTTTGTCAATGAAGGCATTGTATAGAAGAGAGATCAGGCTGAAAGGGGTAGCTATGCAGATGCTGTAGCTGCAGGAGGGCAGTCAGGTACGAGGTCACGCGGGGTAGTTGACCTGTGGTTGCCTTCGGAGCCTTACTACTTAGCCCACAAAACTTAAATCATGCGAACCAATCAGCAACTCGTCTTGAATCAAAACGATAAGAGTCAAAAGCTCGAGCCATATACGCCTATTTGTATGGGCGATTTGAGTCAAATCCCTGGCGAATAGTGCTTAGGCTACACCCGATTTTTCACGTTTCACTACTCGAACCCGCAGCAGAAGACGCAAAAACAGACGACACCATTGAAGTGGAAGGCCCAGAAGAGGAATACGAAGTTGAAAGAATTCTCAAGCACAGAGGCGCAAACACAGCACGAGAATATCTTGTCAAATGGAAAGGCTACCCAGCAAGCGAAAATTCATGGGAACCCAAAGAAAACCTCTCAAACGCACAACAAGCACTTCAGATGTGCTGGCAGAAGCAAGACCAGTAACCCACAGACTCAGAAAACCGTTCCGACCCGGAACGAAGACCAGACGCAGCCCAACCAGTCAACCAGCCACCAGTAACAAGGATACCAACAGGACTCGGACCGGACATAAACATGACCAGTTAGGCTCGAGACCAGTCAAAAGGAACCGATATCAGTTCAAGAAAACAAGTGACTAGTCAACAAGGCTTACCAGTCAGACCAAATCAGTGACCAGTCGACGAACCGGCCACATTCTCCGACCCCCCAACCTCAAAAGTACCCAGGTCTACTGCAGACCAATCAACCCCTTCAAACCCCTGTAGAAACGACTCAGGACACCCCTCGGGAAGAGGACCTTCAGGAACCAACAACTCGACGCTTCGGTTGGCCTCCTCGGCGGCCACGCGTTCCGCCTCGGCCTCCTCCTTCTCCAGGCGCTCCAGCTCCTCCACGTTATCAATACCACGACGCACCGCCCGCATCATTTTGTTGTACCAATCGCGCTTCACTTTCCGTTGGCGAAGGATGCGCGCATTCAAAGCCGCGGCCTCCTCCTCAAGCAACTCCAGCTCGGACTCAAGCTGACGATGCTTGGCGGCCACTTTGTTAAGTTGAGCAGGCGTGAGGCCACGAACATCGCAGTTCGAAAGATTGAGACGAACGCAAGTCAGGCAACGAGTCGATTCGGAATCGGCCAAACGGCAATCCTTCTCCAGACCATAAGACTCGCAATAAGAACAAGGCATAGGGACTAGTTTCCCATTAGAAGCGACCGCGTTGAAAAGAGAAGCTTTCTGTTCAGCTCTGGAAAGTTTTGCGACACGAGAACCAATGACTCTGTTCGACATCTCGATTAGGAAGGCATAATAACAGGAAAGGGTTATGCAGGAAACTTACAGAAGATCGTTAAGAACAACGATCCATAGGAGGGAGATGATATTATAACCCATCCAACATGCAGGTCACGACAGGGAAATAGCACAGCACCCAGGCTACCCGGAACAGACCTTCAAGAGCCGAGAATTCAACATTCTAGTGCAGACCCACAAACGAACCAGGATTACGTAACCCAGGGTTGGGGTTACCGATCGATAGGATCGATATCGATCCAGTCGATCCAGGACTGAAGAGCTGGATATATAGGGATACGCTCATTACCATTAGATAGATTCAGTATATAGCTCTTCAGTCGTCAATCTAAGTATTACTCCTGATACCAGTAATAGCTTCACCGCTAGTGATACACTGCAGACATACTCAGACGTTTCCGATATTGGTTAGGATTACACTTCGATGTCGCTCTTGTCAGCATAAACCCTCTGTGTACTTGTTGAACGCTTAGGCTACAGCAGTGCTCATTACACTCACCCTATTCATCACATCTATCTATCGAGCTCTTCCAAATATATCTTCGCTCTTTCTTACTATTTTTTTTTATATCCGCTCTGTTGATCTATGCTTTCCGAATCTGCTAATTACGAAATAGAACCTCTCGGCTTACGAATTTACTGCTTATATTGAATTGCTTATTTGCTTTGCTCTCTTTTCTACTCCTCTATACTTTTATTGTAATGTATTTATTTTGATTCTTTTGCTCTGCTTTCTTATTCATTAGTGTTCCCTCTTTTCTATTTCTTCTTTTCTTTTCATTTGTTCCCATCTGCGGAAGACACACATGGGGGTACTGCAAATGGTAGGAAGGAACGATGGATTGTTCAACTATTGCTAGGTGCCAAAGGCATTGCTATATACTGAGGCCTGGGTAGCGCTAGTCCCGATTGGGATAGCAACACCGTGACTCACTGGCTGGCCAGCCCCACACCATTGAATGGGTGCGGGTTAGTAAATGGCCAGCCTATCTGTGAATAGCCTCATTTACCTGGGGCCTTGGGTCCACAGTAAATGGGACCCCCAAGGCCTCTACCACACCATCCCTTCTCTACTTCTTCTCTTTTCCTACCCTCTTTTCCCTTTTTGTCTTTTTCTTTTCTTTATTGCCCAAGCTTATACCGACCTTCTCCGCTTCCTCTTATATAGCTTACTTCTTCCGCCCACCCTCCTGCACTCGCCCCGGCCCGGACCGGCCTTCTCGCTCTGCCAATACAAAACCTCTCGTCTACCTCCTCCCTCACACCGCCCCGGCCCGGACTGGCCTCCTCGCCCTGCGAATACAAAATCTCTTTTCTACCTCCTCTCTTCCACCGCCCTAGCTCCGACCCATCCTCCCAAGCCTCCAATACAATATCTTCTCTTCCTGATAGAAAACAGCCAATACTATAGCATTTTCTCCCCATAAGCTTTCTCTTATAAATAAACTTTTAGCCAACCTATGTATACAAACGAATAGCGCCCCTGATTAGACAGATTAGACAATTGGCGCTGTTCTGGGGAATGCTTAGTATAGTCGACGAGTCTACTCTGGGTTTGGAGGCGCTTGGTATGCAGCCCAATCCTCGCGCCGGGTCGGAGCGACCTTGGGTCAGGGTTTCATAGAGGTATTTCTGGATTGCTTAGTGCGCATGGATCAGGTTTTCCTCTGGTTCCCATGAGCCCTCACTAGTGGGATACTCTTTCCATGGGGCGAGGAATTCGAGTGCTGCATCGTGTCCCCGGTATCGGAGAATCTTGTCGGCTTCGTGTTCTGGTTCGTTGGTTTCAACTTCGGTGGTGTCGTCTGTCTGCATAGCCTCTGCTGCTGGTATGAGCAGTGAGATGTGGAAGGCTGGATGGATTCTTCTTCGGGGCGGTCGTGCGCATTCGTACTTGACTGGGGCGATCTTTCTGAGAAGTTAGGACAGGCCAAGCTTGTCGTGAGCAAGCTTGTATGATGGTCTCGTCGTTCTGGCTATGGTTCTTCCTTCGCGTCCGGTAGACTTAATCTCCCTCCTGTAGGATTGGTTTTCTCCCTCCTTCGGGGGTCTGCACATTGTGCTGTGCGTTCCTGGATACATGCGAGTTCCGACGAGAAGTTCTGCGCAGGCAGGCATACGTACATAGCACCGCTCTTGTTAGCATATGCTGTTTGTATGCTTTGGGATCTTCGGAGTACTTGCAGTGCTCATTACAGTGCTATAGAAGCAGGGCTCGTCTATAGCTTGCTATCACCCCTCTCCTACCGCCCATACCCCTCCCCCTCCCCCCTCCCCCCTTCCCAGATCGCATCAGCAGGACCGCCCCGGTCGTCCGCCCACGCTGGGTGGGAGGATAGTCGACGCAGAGGTGTCGGTCGAGAACGAGGAGGATGGTCTGTCCAGCTGGGCGCCTGGCTGTGCATCGGAGACCGTCGGCTTCTCGTCCCCGCATGTAACATAGCCGCTGACCAGATCTCTGCGGAACAGGCCGTCCCGTAAGCCCGTAGCGAGACACCATCCTGCTGTCTGCCTCTCGTCCGCCTGAAACTTGATCATGGCCGACAGGAGAGGGATCGCTGCGCTGGTCTCCCTCTTGCAGTGCAGCGTATCGAGGAGACGGCTTGTCCATGCATGCACCCAGCTGTCCCAGTTCTTCGACAGGGACCTACCATTGCGCGCGGGCAGGAAGGGATGCTTCGGGATGCCGCAGAGCTACTCGAGCGCGATGATGCCCAGCGACCAGATGTCGGCGGGGAGGCCGTACCTGTCGGACAGGAGAACCTCGGGCGCCGTGTACTTGGCCGTGCCACAGCGCGTCTGGAGCGCAAAGTTGTCTGGTGCGAACTTGGACAGGCCGAAGTCGGCGATGATGATTCGGAGCGGGCTCCGGTGGACCAGGAGGTTCTCCGGCTTCAGGTCGCGGTGGGCTAGCTTCTTCTCGTGGTGGAGGAACGCAAGGCCGTCGAGCACCTGGCCAAATGCAGTGATATAGTCGGAGGGCTCCGTGATGTCTGCCTCGAGGATATTCCCGAGGGGATAGTATGGCATGAAGATCATAGGCTGAGGGTCGGTCACGAAGCCCAAGGTCTCGATCACGTGGCGCTGTAGGTATCGTGGAGCGGTGATCGTTCAGCGCTCGTAGGATGGGGGAGCGAGGCAGGATCGCATACGTACGTGGGCACACCTTCTCATGATACCATGCTCTTTCCGCAGCGTGAGCATCCATTCCTCCTCCAGCGTATCCCGCTTTCGCTTCTTGAGCCGGGAGAAGATCTTGGCAGCAAGAATCTGCCCGTCCTCGGCCCTGATCATCTTATACACCTCGCCAAACGACCCTGACCCGAGCAGGCCGGCTTTATAATGAATATCGTTCCGAGCCGAGGCCGTCGGGGCTCTCGTGGTGGGAGATTGTATAGAGAGAGGGCTCTGCAGGGCCATCCCTGCAACCCCTGGAGGGTCTCGTGCGGCCCCCCCGTCCGCTGATCCAGGCACCTCTGGACGAACGCTCGCAGGTTTTGGGCATACGCAGGGTGCAGCGACTTGTGGTTCGGGAACGCAACCGACAGCCCGAGTTTTCCGCAGAAGATCTCGGTTGGTTCCAGGGCGGCATTATGCTTATTCCCCGGCTCGTACGCCATGATCCAGGACTGGTCCACCCGTCTTATCTTTTGATGCTAATGATTATGGCTAACAGCAGTCCCATACTGTGAACAGTCATAGAGCCAGATATGAAGCTCTCTATCGACCATGATCGTGTACTGCGCCCGCATTAGCAGAAGCCAGCCAGACAGGGCGGGGCATATATCCTAGGGTATGTCCACCTGCATACAGGCAACGTACGTGGTGGGCACTGATGCTGCCGCTCCTCCCACGGGCGCCCAAGACAACGTGGGAGGAGGTCGTGTCTGTGCCAAATCGCAACCCTCTTTCCAGGTTGTCGAGAGACAGCAGCTTATCGAAAGACAAGACCAGGCAGTCCCGGGCACTGCTAGCGTCCTCCCTCTGCATCGTCTGCGGGCGTATTCTCGCGGCTCGGCCCGGGGCTTATACTACCGCTCTCTGCCGTGATCCATTTCGAATTCTGGGTCAGGTCGAGAAGGCTACGGGCTAAGCTTATAGAAGCAGTCGGGGTCAGCACCGCGAAAATATTCGGATCACAGGCGCTGTCAGACATCGTTCGGGACGGTCGAGGCGTGCAAGAGAAACAACAATGTATATATACAGCGTAGAGTCATACAGGCTTGGTAAGAGGAGAAAGGAAACCAGTCGGAAGCATATACTATGCAGAGATATGTAGGACCAAGCAGGCCACGTACAATATGCAGGGGGCGCAAACCGCAGGAAAGTTTATCGAAGATGCAGAGAACTGTTGCTTATATAAGCCACAGCGGAGTACCGGCCAGATGAGAAACACGGACAGGAAGCCGAGCTTCCATTGCATACTGAGCTAGAACCAGACCCTGACCAGACACCCACAGCACGACAGCCAGAAGAGGCACGCAGGACCATACGGCCTGCCCTTCACGATGAACTCGCCGATCCTGCATGCTGCGATGGAATCGCCTCTCGAGGAGCTGGCGCAGCAGGCGACGATCACGAACTGCGGCGACAAGGTGTATGTGGCCCCTGCAGACAGCCCCTGAGGAAGAAGAGGCAGCACCCGGTGACTGACCGCGCCTCGACCGGCCCCAGGATTATTTCCGTCCCAGGCATCGAACAAGTCCCTGAGCCTGATCATATCAGGGTGTTCCGGAGGGCAGAGTAAGAGCGGACCTCGCAGCGCCGCAGTCCGAAGTGTATGCTGACGCCGCCGTGCCGACAGACAGCTGCTGCTGCCAGGCGGACAGCAACCGGCATCCGATCTCACGCTGGATGCAGACGAACTG
Source organism: Celoporthe dispersa (assembly GCA_016584495.1). NCBI lineage: Eukaryota > Fungi > Ascomycota > Sordariomycetes > Diaporthales > Cryphonectriaceae > Celoporthe > Celoporthe dispersa. Next base: position 614,393 of record WAID01000005.1, read on the forward strand.
CAGTCAAGACTAGAGTCTGTCGACCGAGGCCGTTATGTATTGTGTTTTTTGTTCCGTATCCTAATCGGGAACCCTTTCCAGATGCATCACGCCGCCGCCCAACGAAGAAGAAGAGAATGCAGAATCGCTCCTGCTCGAGATGCAGGCGCACGACGAGCTGGAGCGCGACGGCTGCCCTCCCTGCCACCCGCGATACCAGATATTTCCCCTGCGAGACCCGCCCGATGCATACCGACCGATCATAGACTGGTGGCTCTCCAACCTCGGGGGGATGGCCAACGAGTTTCTGTGCATGCAACTGCGCGACTGGCGCGCATTCCGCGCATGGCAGGAAAAAATCCGCATATATTATAAGAACAAACCATTCGACGCATATCGCGAGAAGATTCGCGCCCTGCGGAGAAGATATGAGCTGAACAGCAACGTCTCGCCGCAGTGGGATAGGCAGTGCCGGCAAGGTACTTGGATCGAGTATCAACATTACCATCTGATGCGCCATGCCAGATTTCAGAAGAAACAGGAGGAGACGAGACAATTGGTCGAGGCTTGTCGTGCGCAGTCGGATGCGGACGTAGCGGGCAGTACTTCTTTGTTGGCTCTGGCCCTGGCATCTGCGGAGAAAAGGCTCCAGCTGCATGAGGCCTTACTGGCATGGATCGAGCAGCAGCGTGTGGCCATGGACCCAGAACCCGAGGCACCTGTTGAGGAAGAGAGCAATGGGCAGCATGCCCCGCCGCCATCGGCTGGTGCTACGCTGGGCAGCAAGAGGGAAGAGGGGGTCCGACGACGAGGCGGACCGCGAGAAGGGCAGGAGCCTTCCCAAGCAGAGCGGAGAAGGCCGAAGACGAAGAGGAGGAAGCGCGCAGAGGGGGGAGAGACGGCAACCTCTGCTATGAAGACTGCTCCGAGCAGGCGAGATCGCAGCCTCACAACCCAGACAGCTCGAGAGACATCTAGTACCGAGCTTTCTGCGGATGGGAAGAGCCAGGCCCTGGTCCAGGCCACCCGGCGACGAGAGCGTCGGACCACCCGGACACAGAGGCGGCAGCTCGCTGGGGACGATGCACAGCTGTTCCAGCTCGGGCAGCGGGGCGAGATGGTCGTGCAGGGGCGGCAGGCTGCGTTATTATGAACACTGCCGTCATCCCATGTACATGGACTATTGATGCGAGCAACGGCGATGTCAGAGGGTGCGACTAGCATGCAGAAACGAGAACAGAGAGGGCGCTATACTCTGGTGACAAAGGAGCTATATACAAGACCTAGTACAGAGAGAGACAGCGGATGCATGCGTTGATCCAAAAGGCATAACCAAATACTCGTAAGATCTCTAGCGTATCCTGAAAGCTGTCTTCCATTCTTCTCCTTTGACCCGTCACGGGCTCGAGAGGACTGCTGGCGCGCTGAGAAGGACGAGGATTCGGACGCAGGCATCTACGAGATGGCGATGGTTGCTCTATTGATGGAAAAGCTGGTCAGAACTATCTGTTGAGCGGCTGTGTGGCCTGACCTGACTTGCTTGCTGGTGTGCTCGTGACCTCAGCAGCCACAGCAATAGGCGTTCTCCTCGACGGTCTGGGCATAATCTGGCAGCAGAACACCAAGCCAGACGGCTAGAAAAGTCGTGATAATCGAAAGAGCCTGAAGAAAAGCTCGAAAAGTGAGGGCATTCGAGTGCTCGCTTACCGCCACCCAGCATATTGACCCCTGAAGGTCCGTGCCAAGCGGGCCTGGGCAGATTCGCAGCCCGAGCTTGCAACGGACAGCGTGCGCGATGGGATAGCCCATATCGCGCTCGCGAGCCCAGGCCAGAATAGATAGCTTTTCAATCAATCAAGCATAAACCAATTCAATACAGTGAACCTCACGATCCTTTTCTGTACGTACGTACTGAGCCCAGCCAACACATCTAAAACTGTCTGCCCAACGAGAACTAGAAATAAATCCCTTGTCAATGTCAAATGTGCCGATTTTTTTAGGGGCTGTAAAGGCAGGCTCTGAGAAGTCTGGTTTGGACTGCGAGGAAGTAAAGAAGAGTAGTGTAGTCGAAAAGAGCTGGGAGCCGGGACGTTATAAGGTTGGTTGCTTACTTGGTACACTGCATGAGCATTCCTATTTGGCGGCTGATAAAAGTTCGGGTCCCTCGGATGAAGTTGGCATTTCTTGTGCTGACATTTGTTGTCAAAAAGGGTACGTCTTACTTCTTATAATGATCACTCTCATCTAATCTTTGTAAACACAGTTCGCCTACTTTAGCTGTAGAATCTCCTAGTACCCAACCCACAGTGCGTGTTCTTCTACGCCCTCCCTGGATTCTCCAAACATCCCAAGATGTCTTCAACGCTGGCCTGTAAGTCCAAAAGAAGAAGAAGAAGAAACGGGAGAAAAAGAACTCCAAAGGCTAGAGCCTAGCTTCAGGATTGAAGCCACTAATTCAGCACTCGTCCTTACAGCTACAACAAAATCCTGGGACGCCTCCGCGGCTGCCCTTCTAAAGACGGCTTGGGAACGCCCAACGGCCAAGTTAAACAAGGAGGTGTATCAGGTCCTGGCGCCCATTTACCGGTAAATCGCCCCTTCATTTACCCGTATTTTATCTTGGTCCTCCATACAAATAGAGTTTGATATCGTATCGGGTGAAGGTCTGAGGGCGCCGAGCCCTTCAGATGGCCAGATGTTATGAGTTTCAAGGTGCTGTATGCGCGCGGGGTATCGCGGCCGACATTGTGTCCTCCAGCACCAGAATTCCTCCTCGCTATCTAGCCCTACTGCCATAGCCACAGTGCCCTAGAAGCCTGCAAAATGCAGATGAATGTTGATGCGAGGCTAGTCCTCCTCATGGGAAGATATCAGTCTGACTGGGCCAAGGCGCTGCACCCGAGCACGCGGAGAGTATACGAGCCGAAATGGCGGGAGTGGACAGTAAGCCGCAAGCCCGCCCCGATCGGTTCGGTGCGCCAGTGGGCCTGCGCAGTCGCTAGTACACAGAAATACTGCGTGCCGGCGACTGCCCGTGGTCGCCTGCGCACAGAGATACACTGTGCCGGCGACTGCTCGTGGTGGCCGGTGCACAGGATTCCGTGCACTGGCGACTGTGGTCTGTCGTCGGCGCGGGCAGAGTATATAGCTCCAGCCAGGATTAAGGTGATACTGCGCAGGCGTGGTGCGAAAAGAAATTCAGCGCGCTGCCCCAGGCCTGGCCGGAAAAAGTGGACTCTTGGCCCAGGGGCAGGTCTTGCCGTCCGATCTGGTAGATGGGCAGAAGCTGTATCTATGGATCAAGACGGTAATCGCGGCAAGGACACCGATCAAAGGGAGGCGTGTTACACAGCGCAAGTTGCGAGCGCTTGATGAGGCCCTCAAGCTGCCAGTACCTACAGACGAAAGCGATCTGAGTATAGTTGTGGCTCTACCCGGGGATCAGAGCTCGGCCGGTGAGGAGCACGAGAAGGAGGAGCACGAGAAGGAGGAGCACGAGGACGAGGGGGGAGGACGAGGAGGAGGACGAGCCGAGCCGGGCCCGGCTTCTCCTTCACCTCAACTCCGTTAAGAGCTATATCTCAGCTATCGTCAAGCTTTGGGCCTTCCAGACCTCTGTCAATATGAATGTGGCGCCGAACCCCAGGACTATGCTGCTCAAGGATCTATTGAAAGAACTCAGCGACGAGACGTACGCCAGGCAGCGCAACGAATACGCAGACTGCCTGGACCTCACTCTTCGAGATATGTATTCGCAGCTCGAGATACCCAACCACACGCGCGCAGCTTAGACCTAAGGCTATAGCCGATCTATAAGCCAGGCGCTGCGGACCAACGTAGACTTTCTCTTGAGCACACACCTTGCGAAGAAGCCTGGCGAGCGCTCGGCTCTCGAGATGCCGGATCTGTTCAGCTTTACGCTGCCGGAGGCATATCGCCAGAGACGATGAGGAGCTGCTGCCGCCACGATGTCTCGTGGCTGTGATGAGGCAGGGCAAAAAGAATACAGATGCGCGTATTCAGTATGGCGGCGCGCTTCGGCATCGCGACCCCCTCAGCTGCGTGGTCAGCGCTGTGGCTTTCTGGTATTTCTGGCGCTTCGAGTGCGAAAAGGAGCCTCTGCCGGACTTCTCAGACCGCCGGCTATGGTATAAGATCCGACTTCTTCGGCGCTCCACAGCGCAGCGCAACCAGACGATCTCCAGCCAGACCGCTGGCAGCTGCGCTGGCCGGATTCAAAAGAAAGCAGGGATCTGAATCTCGAAACCTAGGCATGGCTCTCGAAGAGCGGCTCCGATTATTGCAGATATGGCCAATGTTGATGAAGCTCAGGTAAGGTAGAGTCGCTCTTTCGTCTTTCTCATATACACCAGCCAATGCCCTGACTCGCCGACGCATGCTGCATATATGCGCTAGCTATTGCTGCTAGTCGCCGGCGCATATCTAGCTGTTCTACTTTTTACTTGAAAAGCAGGTTTAGCTGATAAAAGTACTGTATGTCCCAAAAGCAGTGTCGACTCGAAGCCCTTCCATCAGGGTCTTCAGTCGACGAACGCTGTCGTTGCCAGCCATCGTAAACTGGCTGTACGGCGCGTATTGTGTGAATGGTGTTATCGCGTGATAGACGCGTATCTGGCTTTGTCTTAGAGAGTATAAGCTCGAGGGTTAGGGAGGTCTGTTGGCAAGGAAGATCTTCTCAATAGTCGTTCAGAGAGTCTGGTATTCCATAGGGAGGTCTGAAGAAACGTTGCTGATGTTTAGCAGAGTCCTCGTCGAGAGTATGCACGCGTCGCTGGCGATCGCGGTGCAGGAAGGTCTTCGAGGTTCTGTCTCTTCAACCAAGCTGTCTATGATTACTCAAATCAACCACTGATCAGTGTTGGCTGGGCCCTATACGTACGTACGTAACGAAAGATCGTAGGGGTCACTGTTGTTTGTTGATGTCTATTCTAGAAAAGAGCTAGCATGAGAGTGTGTTCCCCATCGCGCACGAGTCACAACCTGCCACGTGCTCCGTTGTGAGGCTAAGTTCACCCATAGTCAATCCACAGATTTATTATATAGCTATTGTGGAACCTTCTAGAACAAGCTGGGGAGAATAAGTAATCAATTAATAAGAATATAATAATAATCTGGGGTCTTTTCGAGAAATAACTCGAATATTCAAACATAGCAATGAAAAATAATAAATTGAAACAGGCCTCTAAGACCCATTTTGGGGCAAGGAAAAAAGAAGAAAAGAACAAATTATTAGCAAAAGATGAGAAAGAATATGACTACAAGATAACGTCGGCTTTGTGCCTCCTCAAAAACATAAAGTAATCAAGGGTCAAAGCTGAAGCAAAGAACTCGGCCCGATGCGCAGCCTATTGCGACAGTCGATCCGGCCACAGCAGAAGCAACCGGGCGATACTCCGATGGAAGCCATAACAGATTTTCTGCGCCGCTTGTAATCCAATGGCCATCCGAACTGATCCCATAGCCATAGCGCTGAAGCGATCGGGCCCTGTGTTCTGCTTGTACCTGCTGTAGGGTAGCTGTAAAAGAAGGATTTTCAAGGTTGAAAATACCAATTTCTGTCTCGAGATATGCACCAGTAAAATCCAGCGACAAATTCTTCAGCATCCGACCGACCTCGAGCGTCTGCAGGCACTGCCCTGTCCCGATATCCCAGATCCGGATCGTGCGATCACCAGAGCCTGATGCGATCCGCTGTGAGTCGCCCGAGAAGGCTACTGACGTGACCGAGCTGCTGTGCCCCTCGAGCGTCTGCAGGCACTGCCCTGTCCCGGTATCCCAGATCCGGATCGTGTAATCATCAGAGCCTGATGCGATCTGCTGTGAGTCGCCCGAGAAGGCTACTGACATGACCGAGCTGCTGTGCTCCTTGAGCGTCTGCAGGCACTGCCCTGTTCCGGTATCCCAGATCCGGATTGTGCGATCACCAGAGCCTGATGCGATCCGCTGTGAGTCGCCCGAGAAGGCTACTGACATGACCGAGCTGCTGTGCTCCTTGAGCGTCTGCAGGCACTGCCCTGTTCCGGTATCCCAGATCCGGATCGTATGATCATGAGAGCCTGATGCGATCTGCTGTGAGTCGCTCGAGAAGGCTACTGACGTGACCCAGCCGCTGTGCCCCTCGAGCGTCTGCAGGCACTGCCCTGTCCCGGTATCCCAGATCCGGATCGTGTGATCACCAGAGCCTGATGCGATCCGCTGTGAGTCGCCCGAGAAGGCTACTGACGTGACCCAGCTGCTGTGCCTCTCGAGCGTCTGCAGGCACTGCCCTGTCCCGGTATCCCAGATCCGGATCGTGCGATCATGAGAGCCTGATGCGATCCGCTGTGAGTCGCCCGAGAAGGCTACTGACGTGACCGAGCCGCTATGCCCCTCGAGCGTCTGCAGGCACTGCCCTGTCCCAGTATCCCAAATCTGGATCGTGCGATCATAAGAGCCTGATGCGATCCGCTGTGAGTCGCTCGAGAAGGCTACTGATATGACCGAGCCGCTGTGCCCCTCGAGCGTCTGCAGGCACTGCCCTATCCCAGTATCCCAGATCCGGATCGTGTGATCATAAGAGCCTGATGCGATCTGCTGTGAGTCGCCCGAGAAGGCTACTGACGTGACCCAGCTGCTGTGCCCCTCGAGCGTTTGCAGGCACTGCCCTGTCCCAGTATCCCAAATCCGGATCGTGCGATCATGAGAGCCTGATGCGATCCGCTGTGAGTCGCCCGAGAAGGCTACTGACGTGACCCAGCCGCTATGCCCCTCGAGCGTCTGCAGGCACTGCCCTATCCTGGTATCCCAGATCCGGATCGTATAATCACCAGAGCCTGATGCGATCCGCTGTGAGTCGCCCGAGAAGGCTACTGACGTGACCGAGCCGCTGTGCCCCTCGAGCGTCTGCAGGCATTGCCCTGTCCCGGTATCCCAGATCCGGATCGTGTGATCACCAGAGCCTGATGCGATCCGCTGTGAGTCGCCCGAGAAGGCTACTGACATGACCGAGCTGCTGTGCCCCTCGAGCGTCTGCAGGCACTGCCCTATTCCGGTATCCCAGATCCGGATCGTGTGATCATCAGAGCCTGATGCGATCCGCTGTGAGTCGCTCGAGAAGGCTACTGACATGACCCAGTCGCTATGCTCCTCGAGCGTCTGCAGGCAGGGGCTCCAGTCATTATCTATCATTGGCATTGTCTTTATCCACTGTGGTTCTTCCTTTTTGAAGAGCTGCTTAGTTAAGCTGTTGTTGGGGCTGAAGATAAGTGCTGAGGTGTAAACTTGCAGTGGGCTGTTTTCGATAGCCCACTGATTATATGATAGAAAACGCTGCATATCTCGAACCAGTTGAACCAGCGAAGCTGTGTTATGCTGATGCTAAACAGGTATTAGTTATGCTTATTTCTTTATATATTCTCGAACATATATACCTGAAGCTTTCTATAAAGCTTTGCTAAGGCACGCACGCCTTGGTGAAGGTTTCGAAGAAGACTCAAGGCTTCAAGCCAATGAAGATAGTGCTTCCTCAAGAACTTCTCTATCATGCTCTCGTCTTGTAGATAGTCATCAGACTCGGTCTCGAGCAGATGATCTACCCAATTGACGCAAGAATATGCGGCTGCAGCTAAAGGGTCGGGCTGCGGCTGATGGAGTTGATCGATGAGAACGCCAGAGTGCTGAACGTTGTAGATGTTGCGGCGGAGATTCTGTGACATGATCTCGATCGACCTTGAAAGGATCGTCTGGTGTTCTTTACCAGGACCGAAAGGAAAGATTTGTCCTGATGCTTTCTGAAGAAGAAAGTCCTTTGCTGATTGGTGGACGAAGAAGATTGTCCAATCTCTCAGCGTGAGGAAAGATCCGCAGTATCCTATAATCTCTGCGAGAGTCTTATGATTGCTGGAAGCTTTTGCAGGAAGCTCGATCAGAAAAGCCAGTTCGTCCAGTTCGATAGGTCGTCGTACGATAGAGAGCGCTGCTAAGATCTTTTGACAGAGCTTAGCATGTCTTGAATGAGATATGTGTCCCATCATCTGTTGATAAAAGCTGTCCAGGCCAGGTGGAAATGCAGCCAATATCTCTTCATCGACCTCCCAGCCTGGGATCTCAGCAAGTTCCTGACAGACCAATGCTACCCAGAGGAAGGTACTCTCTGCGTTCGATATCAAATAGCGCTTCACAGCTTCCTGCGTGCTGCTATCATAATCACATTTCTCCGCCAAGCTATTTACCTTTATGTCGATATAGAAAGCCACGGCTGCGGAAACAAAGTCTCGGTTCAACTCAAGAGACAGGCTGCCGGTATGCGCTGATTTATTGAGGGATCTTTCGATATTCGGCCAGTTGCGACTTGACACAATCCACTTCACCGTTGGCCTGGCTGCTGCTGAAGAACGGGTAATGAGGTCCAGGAGTTTTGGCAAGTCTGCTGTGCATTCGTCGAGCGCATCGATGATAAGATAAGACGTAGCGAGACCTGGATCTTGAATGATCTTTTCAAAGATGGAAGATAGGGCATTCCAACTGTTGGCACCTGTGAACAACTGCTCGCCTGCGCGGTCGTATTCCTCCCGGACATACGATATAAGCGACTTTTGCTGATTGATGAGTGAGTAGAGTAACCCTCGCAGAACAGCTATAGCGTTGTTGATGCGTGAGTCAGCAGCCTGGCAGAAGAAAAACGAGACTGTGCCAGATTTGACGATCTCGTTCCTCTTCAGCTCGTCAATAATACCGCAGAGCAACATCGTTTTGCCTTTGCCGGGGTCACCTCTAATCCAGAGTAGTCGCCTCTGATTATCGTCTTGCCAGTGCCGAAAGACTTCGTTCTCCAAGATCCACTTGTACGACCCCTCGAGCAAGCCGCCTTTCGTTTGTTCGATGCGCTCCTTGTCGACTCGAGAGTCAGTAGTCCGCAATGCTTTTTTGCATTTCCGGTTTTCTATCACAGAATATAGTCTCGTTAGTCTTACTCTTTTAGCTTCGGTCCACAGAGCAGGGTGAAGTATTGTGATGAATATACCATTGATTTCCTCATGAAGCCGACGAATTGCATTGCTCTTCCCTTCACCATAGGTTACTGCCATAGAAACACCAAAAATGCCTTGGAGACAGTAGGCCCAGTCTTCTTCGTGGGTAGTCTGACGTGGCTCTGCCCACCGGAAGCGCTCCTCGATGCTGAACTGAGTGAGAATGCCTCCCTGAAGGGCTAAGACAGCAATGCCTGTGATTTGGTGGATCTGTTGCTCGAGAGACCTCTTATCACCAAGCCGTAGGCCGTCCTTTGTGAAGAATTCGACGGACACAGGCGCCAGAAGTTCTTGGAGTGTCCAGCCTCGTTTGAACCATCGACTATTTCGGAAAGCCGGCTCCCACGCGGCCTCAGATTGGTGATTATCTTCTCTGGAGCCAGGAATCGAAACATCCGATAGGTATGCGTAGCATCGGGTTGCATTCCGATACCAATCAAACATAGATTTGATAGCTCTCGTTAGCTCAGCCTGGTTCAATTTATCAATGCAGCAAGTATCTATCCAGAAGTGTTGTAGGCTATTACGTTCAGCTTGTGCTGCGCAGAACTTGATCTTGTTGTAGCCGAGTTTTTTCGTCCCAGTGCCGTTGACCAGATCTTGATAGGAGACTTCCTCAGCAGGATCTAAGCTCCATGTGTGCGACAGTATGGCATATGCGGGTATCTCGCGAACCAGATCCTCTGTCAGCTCAAAGCTGCCGTTGCTGAATTTCAAAAGTCGCATTGTTTCGAGCGGGGTTCGTGATTGTGCTAAGGCCAGATCTGGTCGGATTCGAAAGCAGAGATCACCACCAGACTCGATACCAACAATAGTAAGCAACCAAACGCTTTGATGAAAATGAGTGCTTTTTTATAGGCAGGTTGAAAGGGCAGTTTGAAGACTAGCAGTATCCGCTCGAATGTAGACTGAGATGCTGCTCCAATATCTTTTGGTTCTTGAAGGAGAGTTTCTCTTGCCTGCGATTGCACTGGTGCACCCCCGCTTTGATACGTGTCAGCATAGCATAGGATGGATGGGTTATGCGGAACGCAAATATCCGGATGCTTACATAGCTCAGGGGCAAGTCTGCTATTCTAACTATAGCTAACAATGTGAACGGACGAGATATTTATATAAAGATTCTTATAGCTCTTCAGTTGTCAGTTCAAATACAGATCGGAATTATAGCTTTATAAGCTTTTGAACACTCGCATCAGTTATAATTGTTTGCTGTATTCGAGAATCATACTTAGGACCGCTCTTGCTAGCATAGACCTCTCAGGTACAACGGCTATTCTCGGATTACTAGAGTGTATTACATTATATCAAGAAAGCGGCAGAAAACAGCTCAACAGGAAGCGGCAGAAAACTTATGTCAGCAAGTGGCAGAAAACCAGCATTTCTTGACAATCTTATCGCAAAGCACCTGAGCAATGTGAGTTTTAGATGGGAAGCGCTGGAGAGCCATATTGATCCAGATCCGTACCCATTCTCCAAACTGGAGGCTGGAGCTAGAGGTATGCTTTGCTTGATCTGTTTGTCTCAAGTTGGGGACAGGGGGAGAGGAATTGTGATGGTGGCTTTGCCACTGTCCGTTACAAGCTCGGGCTGCGAATCTGCAGAGGTTCGCTTGGCACGGGCCTTCAGGGAGTAGGAAGTTTTTGCATCTCTTTTCTCCCATTTTTAATACTGCGCGTAGCTTATATCGTAATAAATTATATATTATAGAAATCCTAATGCTCTGGGCTTTCAAATAATATATTTAATACATCTATATCTGCTATATTTGGGCTTTTGTTTTTGGCTGGCTAGTAGCTAGCTCTTTACAGCTTTGCTATTTAATTTTTTTTTTGGAAAATTATATTAAGCTCAAAATTGCTACTACAAAAGCTATAAAAGTCAACTTGCTCAATACAGCAGATAAAGATTAGTCAAATATATCATTTGAAAAGCCTAATAATCAGAATTTCTATGATATATAATTTATTAGGGTATAAGCTACACGCAGCATAAAAATGGGAGAAAAAGATGCAAACTTCCTACCCCTGAAGGCCCGTGCCAAGCGAGCTCTCTGCAGATTCGCAGCCCGAGCTTGCAACGGACAGCAGGGGGTTGATAGGTGCTTTGGCCTCCCGAAAAGGCAAGACGATATCGGCTGATCTCGGTCGTGAAGGATATCTTCCCATTCCTACAAGGATCTCTCGCTATCCCGTCAATTTTAGACAAGGCAAGATCCCCAGTCACATCAAGACCACAGGTAAGGTAAGGCAGCGGCAAAGGGATGGGATTCTAACTGTTCAGCCCTCTCCCGGCCACTTGCGAAGCCATCTTCTCTTCCTGGGCCCGGTAGATGAGGCTCCATGCATCACCTTCGCCTCGCTGTACCGTCCCCCCTCCCCCCCGTGTCCAATCAGCAAGGAGTTCTTTGGCTAAATTGCGCCCAGGCGCCCAAGTCGATTCCCAGCAGACCAAATACTCGGTCGTATTGTTAATGCGCCTTTCTCCAAGAATCTTAGAGACCTGCCATATGTCTGTAGGAGGAGGGGCATCATTATCATCCTCCACCTGCTTTTCCTCGTCGGCCAGCCCGTCAGCGCCCGCACGGCACACGCAGGAGGCCACCTCAGCCTGCAGCTGGAGAGTGCTCTTGGGGCCAACCGTGACAAACTTGAAGCAGGCATTTTTGAGCGCCCACTCCTGGAATCCCGCTATAGTGCCAGCCTCTGCCTGCTTATTGCGCCCTCCTGGAGCGGATCGCGGCCTGCGAGTCTTCGGGCTTTCGGGGCTTCCGGAGCTGGGTGGCGTCAGTACCCGAGGTTGAAGGCTGTCGTATAGCAGCAGCTCTGGGGCCGCTCGGCTGTACGGAGGGAGGCCCCTTGCGGCGCTTGCGGGTTGGACAGATATTCTTGGAGCCATCCTCGCCCTCTCCGGCTTCCCCGCCCTCCATCGCCATAGCATCGTCATTCAGAGAATATGAGAGGTGTCGAGGGCTGCTCTGACCACGGGGATCATGTACAGCCTGCACCCCCCCCCCCCACCTCCAGCTCCCTGAACAGCGCGAGGACTGTTCCCACCCAGAGCCGAGGTGGGAGGTGCTCCAGGCGTACCCGCCACTTGGCCTGCTTCTCGTCCGTCCAGAGCCAAGTGAGCGCCGCCATCGCTCTTACCTCCGCTCGGCCAAAGAGGGCGCGGTACGCTCACCTGAGGCGTGTTGCCATTTGATCGCGGAGACGGGAGTTGACGATGGCTCGCGCAGGGTAGTACCGTCGTTTTGTAGGACCCATCCCCATCCTCACCGGTCAAGTCGTGAAGGGCCTCATCAGGGCAGACAGGGCTGTGTACCGCATGTTCAAAGGCTTTGTCTGGTGTGGGTGGCTGGTCTTTCGCCTCTCATGGATGCGAGCGCTGTGGGTGAAGGCATTGTTGCGACTCCATGGGCAGCTGAAGGCCCTGGACGTCTTTTCAGGCCCGGTCCGTCTTCCTTGTTGGGAGCAACCCTACCGTCGACGGGGTCAGTCACAGTGCCAGCCGCCTAGGACCCTGTGTTACTGCTGCTAGCATAGCCGGATGCAGCGCTGCGAGGCACGCCTGCTTATATTTATTAATATGACTGCTCTCTCAGAGCTGGGACCTCAGATATATACCAACAATACCCTCAGATCCAGCGTTTGAACCTTTAGGAAGCGGGCGCAGCTCTTTGACTGGCGGGATGGAGGCGTCAGACCAGCTGTCATCGAAACCGCCGTAATCAGACTCATCACTTGAGATCGCAATCGCCATGTCACATGAGCTCCCCGACCCGGCCGTTGTATCACCAGTAGTATGGTATTGAGATGCAGAGAAAGCTGGAAAATTCGAGAAGGCTGAGCTGATAAAATCTAGCGGGAAGTCTGAGCACCTTGAGATCCAAGACAGAGGAGAGGGACACACTTATATCTGCGTCTTCGGAGAGGGCTGAGCTTGGCTATAGTATAGCAGAACCTTCCTCTCCTCTTGCGCCCGCCGTCCTCCTCCTGCCCCCGTTCAATCCAGCAGCTGAATAAACGAGAGATATGCGCGTGGATAAAAGAGAGGCGCGAGGGGGGCAGAGGAGGAGGGATCTCTGGGGGGCACGGACATCAACCTACGGCTGTTGGCGGGCGCCAGAGCGGCAGCCGAAGAAGAAGAGGATGCTTGAGGTATAGACATACTTATTGACTGAACTGTAGCGCAACTGGATCAATGATTTAAATCCCGAAATACCTGGTAATAGATCGTAAACAGGCTGACTGATGCAGATAGCGCAGAAGCCGTCCTGCAGAAAAGCTCTTGTGATCAAAATTGGTACCCCATTAATGAGTTCCGCAGTAATCTAGAGATTTCAGAGACTCCTTAAGAATTTCAAAAGGTTATATCAGCAAGAACGGCTCGTGTACGGAAATACAAGGGAGGAGCTTGACTGTTAATTGCAGGTACTGACTTTGGGTCTGCCAAGTGTGAGTGTACTTAAAGCTTGATTTGACAACTAAAGAGCTATGTACAGTGATCTATATAATGGTAATGAGTGGTTATAACAGCTTTTTAATAGGGATATGTTAGCTAGCATTATATCCAAGTTATTCAGATATCTTGGAATGGCTGCTATCCAAAGCTCAATCTGATCGAGTGGTATGTTTTGAGTGCTTTTCGTTGTGCTGCTTTTCTCTGTGACCTGAATGTTAGGTCATAACAATTTGATTGTGAAGCAAAAGCAATGCATGCTGGCTGCATGTATAATATACTGTGAATAATTGTGGTAGAGGTCTTGGAGGGTCCCTTTCACTGTGGATTCAAAGCTTTAAGTAAATGAGGCTATTCACAAATAGGCTGGCCATTTACTGACCCGCACCCATTCAATGATGTGGGACTGGCCAGCCAGTTGCTATCCCAATCAGGACTAGCACCACCCAGGCCTCAGTTCATAGCAATGCCTTTCCATTCTACCATTTGCAGTACCCCTATATGTGTCTTCCGCAGCTGGTCTGTGCTGACTTTTCCGATATAGAGCTGCATATTGTCTAACCCGAATGGTAGTATGCTGAATCATCTTCGCGGCGCAGCATTATCTATACCCCGCTTTGGTAGTGGCAATGCTGCTCAGCCCCGGAGAAGATTCTGCTTCTACACCCCATATTCGCGGTCTCGAGCATTCTGGAGTGCCTTCAGACACTAACGCGTCAAGTTCCTCCGAGATCTGACGATGCGGTTATTACGATACGACGACGCTGGCAGCTACAGCCTCACCCCGGACCTTACCGCTGACAATATCCCTCCTTACGCGATCCTGTCTCATACATGGGGACCAGACGAAATGGTCTTCGCAGACCTCGCATCTTCAAATGACGACTGGAAACGCAAGACAGGCTTCGACAAGATCAGATTCTGTGCCGAGCAAGCGACACAGCATGGGCTCCGGTATTTCTGGGTGGATACTTGCTGCATTGACAAGTCTATTGCTATCGAGCTCCAAACTGCAATCAACAGCATGTTCCGGTGGTATCGCGATTCGAAGAGATGCTATGTCTATTTGACAGACGTCTCCACTCCTACAGCGCCGGGCGAGCAGCCTGCGGTGCTTTGGGAGGGGCCTTCCGAAAGAGCAGATGGTTCACGCGTAGCTGGACACTCCAAGAGCTTATCGCTCCGGCATCAGTAGAGTTCTACTCACGAGAAGGGCTGTTCTTAGGTGACAAGCGGTCTTTAGAGCCCCAACTACGCGATATCACAGGCATTCCTGCAAATGCTCTCCGCAGCAGGCCTTTATCCAATTTCACGATTACAGAACGAAGGGGATAGATTGGTAATCGTCAGACGAAGTACGAGGAGGATCTAGTGTATTCGCTACTGGGCATTTTTGATGTGCATATGCCTCTAATATACGGCGAAAAGCGAGAAAATGCTTGGAAAAGACTGGAAGAAGAGGTTCGGAAAGCTCAAAAGGGTAACAGTCCCTAGTGTCTATAGAAATCCGAATGAATTCAAAGGCTAACTAAACTAGGATTCCAACACAACGATTTCTCGGTGCCTTTTAGCCTCTTCAATATTCCCGAGACACAACACTTTGTGGCAAGAGAGAAGGAACTTGCGGAAATGCGCGAAAAGCTCATATCGCATGGAAGCCATCGCATCATCGTCCTCCACGGACTCGGTGGCATTGGCAAAACGCAAATCGCTATCACATACGCAAAAAGATACAAGGACGAGTATTCCGCCATCTTCTGATTGAACATCAAGGATAAAGTTTCCATCCAACAGAGCTTCATCAAAGTTGCGAGGCAGATCTTAAGACAACATCCCAATGCCAGCCATCTGAGCGCTATAGATCTGCAGCAGGATCACAAGGAAGTGACTGAAGCAGTGAAAGCCTGGCTTAGCCTGCCAGGGAACACTAGATGGCTGCTGATCTTCGACAATTTTGACAACCCGAAGTTGGCTTGTGGCAACAATAACACAGGAATTGATATCCAATGCTTCCTTCCTGAGGTATACCCGGGTTCAGTGATTATCACGACACAGTCATCGCAAGTCGACTTGGGCCAGCCAATCCGGATAAGAAAGATCGAGTCAGTAGATGACAGTCTTGAAATTCTGTCCAACACCTCAGATCGAGGTAGCTTGAAAGATGGTAAGGCTTATACACTAGTGCTATACAATATACTCTTCTAACCTTGCATACAGATATCGAAGCTAAAAAGCTTGCAGAAGAGCTTGATAGACTTCCTCTGGCCCTTGCTACTGCTGGAGCATACTTGAGGCATATTTCTGTCGGTTTCAATGACTACCTTCGGCTTTACCAAGAATCATAGGCAAGACTTCACACAAGCACTCCAGCTTTAGGCTCCTACCAAGATCGCACACTATGCTCAATATGGCAGCTATCATATGATCAGATCCAGAGGCAAAGTCCACTTGCAGCTCATGTCCTTATGTGGTGGGCATATTTCGACAATGACGACATCTGGTTCGAACTTCTCCAATCCCCCAGCACAGATCACCCAGCTTGGATGGATGAGCTTAATGATGAATTGAACTTCAATGGAGCTATGGGCATGCTAAATAAATACAGCTTTGTTGAACCGCATCAACTAACGACTGGCATGACTGGACCAAGGGGATTCAGCATCCACGCATATGTACATGCCTGGGTGATCAACATCCTGAATCAAAACTGGGATCTCGTCTTGGCCAGACTTGCAGTAGACTGCATTGCATCACGAGTTCCACCTCAATACACAGATCAATTCTGGGTGATTCAGAAACGACTTCTGCCTCACGCTATGCGGTCTTACATCATTATCAAGGATGGGCTCTACAATGGAGTATCAGCATTTCATAGCTTAGGAAACCTTTATACTGACCAAGGCAAGCTGCAACAAGCTAAGGACATATATCAGCGGGCGCTTCGAGGGAAGGAGAAGGCATAGAATCCTAATCACACATCCACTCTCGATACAGTCAACAACCTAGGAAACCTTTACTCTGACCAAGGCAAGCTGCAGCAAGCTGAGGATATATACTAGCAAGCGCTTCGAGGGAAAGAGAAGGCATGGGGTCCTAATCACACATCCACACTTGACACAGTCAACAACCTAGGACTTCTTTACTCAAAGCAAAGCAAGCTGCAGCAAGCTGAGGACATGTATCAGCAGGCGCTTCGAGGGAAGGAGAAGGCATGGGGTCCTGATCACATATCCACACTCGATACAGTCAACAATCTAGGAAACCTTTACTCTGACCAAGGCAAGCTGCAGCAAGCTGAGGATATATACCAGCGGGCGCTTCGAGGGAAGGAGAAGGCATTGGGTCCTAATCACACATCTACTCTCGATACAGTCAACAACCTAGGACTTCTTTACTCAAAGCAAGGCAAGCTACAGCAAGCTGAGGACATGTACCAGCGGGCGCTTCGAGGGAAGGAGAAGGCATAGGGTCCTGATCACACATCCACTCTCGATACAGTCAACAACCTAGGAAACCTTTACTCTGACCAAGGCAAGCTGCAGCAAGCTGAGGATATGTACCAGCGAGCGCTTCGAGGGAAGGAGAAGGCATGGGGTCCTGATCACACATCCACACTTGACACAGTCAACAACCTAAGACTTCTTTACTCAAAGCAAAGCAAGCTGCAGCAAGCTGAGGACATGTACCAGCGGGCGCTTCGAGGGAAGGAGAAGGCATAGGGTCCTGATCACATATCCACACTCGATACAGTCAACAACCTAGGAAACCTTTACTCTGACCAAGGCAAGCTGCAGCAAGCTAAGGATATGTACCAGCGGGCGCTTCGAGGGAAGGAGAAGGCATTGGGTCCTGATCACACATCCACACTTGACACAATCAACAACCTAGGACTTCTTTACTCAAAGCAAAGCAAGCTACAGCAAGCTGAGGACATGTATCAGCGGGCGCTTCGAGGGAAGGAGAAGGCATGGGGTCCTGATCACATATCCACACTCGATACAGTCAACAACCTAGGAAACCTTTACTCTGACCAAGGCAAGCTGCAGCAAGCTGAGGATATGTACCAGCGGGCGCTTCGAGGGAAGGAGAAGGCATGGGGTCCTGATCACACATCCACACTTGACACAGTCAACAACCTAGGACTTCTTTACTCAAAGCAAAGCAAGCTACAGCAAGCTGAGGACATATACCAGCAGGCGCTTCGAGGGAAGGAGAAAGCATGGGGTCCTGATCACATATCCACTCTCGATACAGTCAATAATCTAGGAAACCTTTACTCTGACCAAGGCAAGCTGCAGCAAGCTGAGGACATGTACCAGCGGGCGCTTCGAGGGAAGGAGAAGGCATTGGGTCCTAATCACACATCCACTCTCGATACAGTCAATAACCTAGGACTTCTTTACTCAAAGCAAGGCAAGCTGCAGCAAGCTGAGAACATATACCAGCGGGCGCTTCGAGGGAAAGAGAAGGCATAGGGACTTGAAAATATAATGAGACATCAACTAGCTATCAATATTATGCAGAATCTCGGAGGTTTACTCTTGCTTCAGAGAAAGCCAGCTGAAGCTAAGATAATTTACATTCGAGCTTGCTCTAGTCTTGAAGCTCTTCTCAGGCCTTCGCATCAAGATGTCCAGATGATGCAGATTCTGTTAGTGAATCTGGACAAACCAATCCAAGGTGAGTTTGTTCTTTCTTATCTTGATATATCGAAAATTAATAAATATATATCAGATACAATGCTGCAATCGGCTATAAAAAGGCGCTATAATATAGTTAAAAGAGAATTCGATGCTCTCTTTAAACCTTGTCGTTATCGATAAAAAGAACTAGAAATATAAGCTGCATTTGAATTCTCTGTGCATACTGCAAGATGCTTTTCCAGTTTCGCTATAGTTTCTACGCAGTGTAATAAGAATTGCTATGCATTGATCTTTCCCGTAATCACAATGCTGGAGAAGATATAGCGTAGTAATTTTGACAATACATAGGCCCGAAACTCCTTTTTTGAGTTTCACTCTTATATTACGCCGTATCCTATCAGCCATCGGGCGATCAGAATTAGAGCGCCCAAGTACTGCATAGCTATGCGCGTCAACGGCAACGCGACGCGTCCTATTTGTAGAGGTTGAAGAGAAGCAAGGGATTCCCATATACATACACACACATACACATATGTATACGTAAAGACATATCCTTTCATATGGCAGATTGGTGTGTCTTTTGCCCGTTGTCGAATCTCACAATCGGCAACAGGCAGGTCCTCGTGAAAGCCGCACTCATCTCTCTTGGCGCCTAAATCTGGCTCAGCCATCATGTTCCTTGATATGTTAGAGAAAAACTAACTCTATCTATATAAAGATCCAAATTTGTATAACTATTTGATGAGGTATCTTATGGTAGCATAGAGGTGCTGTGCCCGATCGTTTGACATGTGTTAATCTTTCATGGGCCGCTCCTCAAACTGATCCTTAGACGCTGAACGAGCTCGGCTATAGTATAGCAGAGCTCTCCTCTCCTCACACGCCCGCCGTCCCCCTCCTGCCCCCATTCAATCCAGCGGCTGATAAACGAGAGATATGCGCGTGGATAAAAGAGAGGCGCGAGGGATGGAGAGGAGGAGGGATCTCTAGGGGGCGCGGACATCAACCTACGGCTGTTGGCGGGCGCCAGAGCGGCAGCCGAAGAAGAAGAGGATGCCTGAGGGGTGGACATATTGATTGAACTGTAGCGCAACTTGATCAATGATTTAAATGCCGAAATACCTGGTGATGGATCGTAAACAGGCTCACTGATGCAGCTGTGCGAGAGAGGAGAGGAGAGAGGGGCCAGGATGCTAGCTGGGCGAAAACGCGCCTTGCAATAGAGGGGAAGAAAGAAAAAAAACAGGCCCGTGCCAGCGTTGCCCAGCCAGCCGCCCCCACTCCTTTCCTTTTCTCTCAAAGCTATATTCCAGTCGCCAGCGCACCTATTTACAGCGAGCCGACTGGGCGCACAGGCGGGTTAGGTGTATAGGGGGGGCCCTTGAGCGGCTGCATCCCCCGGATAACACACCTGCGCAGGCGGCCCGCGCCCTCAGCGCCACAACTTCACCGATAGAGCACATGGCAGGATTCTAAAAAGACAGAGAGACAGCGCACAGCGCGGCGCACATTCTCATCCGATTCATCTCGCCTGGGATGCCGTATCCGTGGCGCTGGCGCGGCCGTTTACCTCGGCCTTCGCGGAGGGCCGCTGGTGAAGGGATGTCAGGTAAATGGCCGGGTAAATCAGCGACCTCCGGGCGGGCTAGACCTGTTAAATATGCTAGGTGTATCAGAGAGTGTGCAACGCTATATACTCCTCCCCTCCTTTCCCCAGCGGGACAAGGACACGACGAACTAACGGGAAAATCGATGCACAGATGAATCATGTCCTTCCCTTCTCCTCATCCACTGGTATTCTTGATATCGGCTGCGGTATCGGCCCAATACTCGGTCGCCTCCTAGATACCTACGGCGCTGATCTCCCCGCCAGCACGCGCCTCGTCGCCGCGGACCTCAACCCTGAAATGGTCACCGCGGTCCAGGGGCGCAGAGCCGCCGAGCTCGCGGGGGGCAACAAGGTCTGGGAGAGGGTAGAGGTGGCCCTGTGGGACGCGCAGGACCTCGTGGCGGCTGGCGTTCCAGACAATGCATTCACCCACGTGACGGCAGGCCTGCTGCTCTTCACAGTGGAAAGGCCCCAGGATGTGCTTGCGGAGGCCAGGATGGTTCTGAAGAAGCCCGGGAGTGTGTTCGGCGTAACCAGTTTTCCGCTCGGCGAGCTGGGTGGATCTGATCGAGGACGCGCTGGACGCTGTGAGGCCGGGCACGAAGCTTGCGCGCGTCCCAACGGCGTGGGCGTCTGGAGAGGCCGTCAGGGAGCGGCTGGAAGAGGCAGGATTCGGGGATGTGCGTGTGGAAGAGGTGCAGGCATTCTATGAGTTTGAAGACCCTGAGGCGATGATGAGATTCAACATGGCCAACATACCGAGTGTGAAGGCAGCTACTGCGACGATGACAGAGGAGGAAGTAGAGCAGGCGGTACAGAGGACTCTCAGGTGGCCGAGAGACAAATTTCCTGACGGGCCAGGGCAGCTGGAGAGTATCGTGATCGTAGCCACAGCAAGAAACCAGAATTAGTTGCCTACATGCCCCACCCGGAACACAGAAATCGAGGGTACATCAGAAGCCTGTTGGTCAAGGGAGGGTTCAGATTTGAAGATGTGCAGCTGTATGAGAAGTCGGCCCTGCTGCCGGTTCAGGACCTGGACGAGTTTGCCCGAGCAATCTGGACCTCCATCGGCCAGCCAAAGGGCGGATGGACCAAGCAGGATGACGAGAAGTGGGACGAGGCGGTGGCCAAGTAATTACAAGGAAATCCTGCCCAACATGCCCGGCTGCCAGGTGGATGGAGATGGGAACATCACCCTCCAGGCCACTGCTCAGATCGCCATCGTGCGAAAGGCTGACTGAGGAGGTAGTCCGAGACCAGCAGGCCTGCCCAGAGAACATATTGGTGAAATATCCATCGTGCCTCAGATTCACTCACCAGGACCGGTCTCTTTGAAGCTGCCACGGCCATCATGCTGTCGGGCAGGCGGGAATACTCTTGCAAACGGTCTATGAATTAACTTGCCGGCACACCCCGCTCGGTGCCTAGGTACTACTACCTTGAGGATCACGCGCGGGGGGAGAAGCGTAGGGAGTATTCCGCAGCCTGTGTCAGCAGCCCCGACGACTACGCCTTTTTTTTTTTTTTTTGTCTAGTAAATAGGTTTTCTAGCAGTCCAGGCTGGTAGCTTGAATGGTCCCACGGACGAGGAGGCCTATCGGACCCTACATGCACTGCGCAAGGAGCGTTTCTACGATTACACCCACCATGTCTCCAGACCCAGTCGGCGTGGCCATCGTGACAGGCGGGAGCAGTGGTATCGGCTTGGCCCTCACCAACCACCTGATCGCCAAGGAATGGCACGTCTTCATCATCGACCTCCAGCCACCCGTGCTCCCCGTCCTGCCGGGCCTCACCACATTCCTCGAGGCCGACGTCTCCGACTGGGACCAGCTCGCCGCCGCCTTCCAGACCGCCCACGCCCGCTTCTCGCGTCTGGACTTCTGCGCCCTGAACGCCGGCATCGACGACAGGGACGATATCTTCCGCTCCATCTCCACCGGCGACGCGCCGCCGCGCCGGCCCAATATGCGCACCTTCGAGGTGAACCTGTTTGGGCCGTACTACGGCCTCAAGCTCGCGGCGCACTACATGAGCCGCAACCCGGAGCCGGCGGCCCAGGGCGGCAAGATCGTGATCACGGCGTCGGTGTCTGGGTTCCGGGCGCATCCCCTTGTGCCGCAGTATACTGCTACGAAGCATGGGATCCTGGGGTTGGTGCGTGCTGTTGCTCCGCCTGCTAAGGAGGTCAACATCCGAATTAATGTGAGTTAATAATGAACGGCCGTCTGCTCGAGACGCTTCTCCTTCTGTTGTTGCTCTTCGTGAGGACTTTTGTACCCACGAGATAGTTATTCACTGACTGAGACGTCTCAAAGTGTCTCTGCCCAGCGTTGACAGCAACGGGCCTGGCCCCTCCTGGCCTAATGGAAAGAATTCCCAAGTCGATGATAACGCCGATGAATACTTTGCTAAGGGGGTTTGATGAGCTCGCCGAGTTCGACCGGCTGGCTACCGAGGGCAGGGCGAGGTGGGCGGGCCAGGGACACAGCGGCGCTTCTGTAGAGACCAACATGGAGGAGCTGTATTACAGGGAGGAGCCCAAGTTTGGCGTCTCTGCCGGTACGCACGACCCAAACTTTGTGCAGGCCTGGAGTGATGCTTATGTGGAAAGGAACAAGAGGTTTGCAGAGGGTGCGTGAGGAGGGTGACGAGAGGTGAGGTCGGGCTTCTGGTGTCTCGAGAGCAAGCAAGACTGCAGGCCAAGAAGGCTGAAATGTGACGCGTTCCAAACTCTACTCTCACGCTGGCAAATTTAGGTCACAGTAAGCACCTACAAGGGCAATATAACCACTTGGTCACAACCACTGCTAAATCGGGATAAACCTCCCCCCTCCACCTTGACAGGATCAGTAGGGTGCAGTAAACATATCGCCAGGAGGAATCAGACCCTCGATCTGGACTTTCGTCAACTCGAGGTCATCTTCCCATCAACACTGCAGTACAACAGGCTGCAGCCATACCGTATGTCGCGGGTTTCCAATTGCTTTCTTGCTCCTGACCCTCCTTCGAACGGGCGCCTTTCAGCCAGCTCCCACAGCCATTCCCTTTGGACAACACAACCAACAGATTCGCTCTCAAGAGGTCTCTCGCGACACGTCTTCCCATCTTCTCCATTCCCTCGACACGTGGTCTATCTTTCCTCCTTCTCCTCAAGGTCATCAGCATCTTGGAGGTCTGGAAGGATCTCTCCGGCTGGGGCCCACTGTCTCGCTGCTGCTCCAACCACGAAGATAGTTATTAGTGCGGCCTTGATATGGATCAAGACTGCATTCTCCCAGAGTCTGTGGGACACGTGACCGTCTGGACAGCCTTGTTTCGACGAAACGGCCATAACAAACAAGGCTGTCCAGACGGCCACGTGTCCCACAGACTCTGGGATTCACGCCGTGTGCCGTGCGCTGTCTCTGCTCTACCTGGGTCACCACTTTCTAGATGAACTCACACCGGCGAGGTGGCTAGGATAGTGTTGCTGGTGGAGAGGGCAGAAGCAAGGTGCCTCAATGCCTCGGAAGCAGTGGGACCTGGGCCTTTGGACGCAGGTGATGGGTAGGACGATAGTACCAGGCGGCAAGCCATACATACTTGGAGTGCTCATATTACTTCTTCCTGCTCTTCTCTTCTCTCGTACGATGATGAACACAACTTCGCCCTGTTAGGCTCCGTCCCTGAGGGAAACGGAGGGCGACGATAGCCCACGGAAATTAAGTACCGGGTGCCCGCAGATGGCTTGAATGCATCTGAGACATCAAGAGTTCTTTTTCGGCTGACTAACAGTACATGTACGCGCCCAGCGCCGCGATGATTTGGCACGAGGCCCCTGTCATGCAAGTTATCGCTCTGTTTTTCCCCCCTGCCGCCCGGCTAATGCGGGAACAACACGAAGCAGTAATTAATCAACAAGACACAGCTGAACATGCAGGTGTGGTGACACAGCGGCAAGCCCTGCTGGTCAACACTTGATTCTGATTAATTTCTGTGCAGGAGGCGGTACAAGCAGATCCGGGTCCCACACTGCTCTGTGGACTATATAAAGACACTCAGCTCCCCACCTTGGCTGGCCTGCTGCCCTTGGGTTCCCCCTCCTCTTCTTCTCTGTGCGGCAGAGGGCAGGTCGAGGCTCCCAAGACATCTCTGATGATCCTCTCTCCCTCCTCCTTCCTCTCTCTCCCTTCCCGAAGAACACGCACGCGATCTCACAATGCCTAGACCGATCTGGCCTGGTCGTATTCTTAAATTCGACACCGAGGAGGACGTGGAATCTACCGTCCGCGCTATAGGATATGACCGCACCTCACAATGGACGTCGCTCGTGGCGCACGCCCCGAATGATGTCCAGATGACGACGACCGTCTTCAGGGCCCTCCCCAGCACGCCGCCACCAGAGCTCGGCGGGAGGGTAACGCTGGGCGACATGCACCTCAACGTCGAGATCATGCAAGAGATCTGCAGGTATCTCGACGTCTCCACCCTGCTCGCCTTGAGCCAGGTAAGCCGATACGCCCGCGACATTGTCATCGGCGTCCGAGAGGTCCGCCAGGTCCGCCAGCACCTCCCCGCGTGCCTCTGGGTGCTCTTCAAGTCCCGCTGCGCCCGCTACACCAGCATCACGGTGCTCCACGAGGCGCTGTACAGCAGGGCCTGCAGCTACTGCGGGCAGCACTTTGGCAGCTTCCTCTTCATGCTGACGACGCGGCGGTGCTGCTTCTACTGCCTGCACCAGCGCAACGACCTGCAGCCCGTCTACCGGTGCGTGCTCGAGCAGATGAGCGCCCTGCCGCCCGCCTGGGCCAGGCGTGCGGGCCCGTCGGTGTACGGCAGCCCTGTGGCCAACTCGTCGGGGCGGGGGCGGGGCCGGTACGCGCTCGAATACCACGCAGCCAGGAAGCTGCTGAGGGCCGCAGGCATCAGGAACTGGGACCCAAACGTGCAGCTGAAGCCGCAGGACCGCGCGATCCTGCGGCGGCTCTGCGCGGCCCCCTGCCGTGCGCCAACGCGTCGACGCAGCGGATCGAGAGGCCCCTGGCGTGCGCGGGCTGCTACTTCAACGGCGACTCGGTGCCGGACCACAAGGTGTACTTTGACATGCAGGCGGGCAAGGTGCTGCACGCGGCATACAGCAGGCGCAACCTCCTCTGGCTGGGCGACGACTTCAGGCAGCACGTCCGCGGGTGCGAGAGCCTGGTGCGCATGGTGCAGCCCGCCGAGATCCCCCAGCTCCAGGGCTGGGTGGACGGCAGGAGCCCGGACGGGCTGGCCCCGTTCTTCAGGATGTGCATCCTGACGGAGATGAACAAGGGGCGGGCCTGGAACGCGGGCTGCTGGCTGGACTACGAGTATCAACAGCTCATTGGGTATGAGCTGGACCGGCGGAATGATCACGCCCCGACGGCGGCCTTCTGGAAGCGGCATTTCCTGCGGGACCTTGAGCCGGAGCGGTGGGAACTGCTGGTGGACTAAGTGAGAGAGAGAGAGAGAGAGGATAATGATGGATGCTAAGAGGGTGGGTGTGTACTGCTCAGGCCGGTCTCCACTGTGGTACGCCCCAGAGAGTCAGTCAGTAAAGGGCCTCTTTTCTTTAATGTCCATCATGTTTCTAGCTACTGAGTCCAACACGGCACAGGCAGATGATCTTGCCTGTCACTGTGATGAATATCATCATCATTATTATTATTTTTATTAAGAGAGAGGGAGGAATAAAAACGACTTATTTTATTCGATTATAAATCGAGTTGCAGCATCTGAATCCCATTGTAAAGCATACTCTTTGGCCTGCTTTGCATCCTTCAGGATAGCTGAATCCCGAAACTCCTGCTGGTATTTCAGATAGTGAGAATACCCTTCTTTTACCTCTACATTCAGATTGCGTCTTCTCAAGATGCAAAACCCCACACGTCGGTACACTTGTCCCTGCGAGTGCCTCAGCACCAAGCACCCTCTTTCTGATCCAATCTCCGAAAGGGCTTCCAATATGGGCGCACAGTAGACCTTGTCTCCTATCTGAAGACCGTCATCTTGCAGTGCGCAATCAGGCATACACCAGATGATATCCGTCTTGTCTTCAATGTCGGTAGTGTCCAGGCAAGCCCCTTTGGTTGGGCTTGTTCCTGGGTGCAGTCGAGAGTGAGTGTTGCAGCAATCAGCACAGCTTTCATGTCGATGAAGCCACTTTGTACCTCGCCGGTTATATCATTTGTTTTCGGCTGGCAGACGGCGCTATGTATCGTACAGACCGGCTGTTGCTCTCCGAATGGCCTGACCTGGTGCAGGCCGGCATCTCCCCCTGCCCAGAAGCAGCACTCAGCACCTCCTATTGTGTCGAGAGACGCCCAGGACCAAGAAGGGGCACGGAAGGCCTGGGTCCTGCGACCAACTCCAAGCTGCGTCGGGCGATGGGTAGCGTCGAAGATCTGATACCAACAGAGGTCGTGGGGCAGTGACCCCTCCCAGAGGCCTGCCAGGTAGGTATCTCCTGTAGCCTCGCGGTAGAGCTGGGCCATGCCGGAGAGAGCAGGTAGTTTATCCCGTCCGACTGAGAGCTCTCGAGCCGAGTAATAGCGAACGATTGTCGGCCACCATTCGATATCGCAGGTCTTGTCGAGCTGAAGAACCGAGGAGACCGGCCAGGCCGCTAGGGCAAGGCATCTGCGCCAGAAGCTTTCATGATGAAGACTCCGCGAATTTGCTCTGACTTCCCGAGCAAGCCATCCGCGCCAGCCTCTGTCAAGCTGAAGGGTCGAGGAAATTGGTGTGGCTGCTCGGGCAAGGCCTCCGCGCGGGCCTACCTGCGATATCCCACACCTACATTCGCATCCTTGGCTCTCTCTGCATCTCCACTCAACAGCGAATGGCCCGAATCTCAGAAGTCTAGGAGGAAGTAGTGACTCTTGAAA
Organism: Celoporthe dispersa; assembly: GCA_016584495.1. Lineage (NCBI taxonomy): Eukaryota > Fungi > Ascomycota > Sordariomycetes > Diaporthales > Cryphonectriaceae > Celoporthe > Celoporthe dispersa. Next base: position 641,010 of record WAID01000005.1, read on the forward strand.
CGTCCAAGCTCGCGTCTCAAGATCCGTCGGCGCCCAGCTATGCCGCACCTCTCTTCTGACGTACAGAGGCACAAGTCGCCCGCAGTCGTCCATCACCTCCATGCGGTGGCAGTCCAAGGGCCTTGAGAATATGCCGCTGTCCATATTGGTAGATATATCGGCAGAGATGGTGAAGTGAGAGTTTCGATAGATGTTTGCCATCATGGAATTCTCTTGCGCAAAGTCCGCCTTTGTCTCCGCGGCCTGGGTCTCCGTCATGCCGAGGAACTCTTGCAGGATGCACAGCGAGTCGATCCACAGGTAGCCGATGGCGAAGCGTCGACATATTGTAACAGCATCCTGGAACGTCTTGGGAAGCCTCTCCCACGGGATCCCTTCCATATGATCCTGGATGTTGACCACCGTGGTGCTGAGTCGTCTGTGCTCGACACCACCCCAGCGGTGGCTCAGAGACACGTAGAGTCCTTCGGATCCACTGGTCTCAAACAGGCGGACCTGACCTCCTCTGATATCAAGCAGTCGCCTAGGCGGTTGAGAGGGCCGGGCCTCCCGCAGCTGTGATGTCTCAGGCATTCACGGAGCCATCCTTCGGCTCTCCGGAATCCGCGTTCCGAATTTGTTGTTGGTCCCAGTTGCATGTTTAGGAAGAAATGTTTACCTCGAACTCTGAGATCCACGATTTCTTCTACGTCCACGAAGAGGACAATGCTGATGCGCTCATCGTTAAAGACGAGGAGTAGTTCCTTTACCAAGTCCTCAAAGGTGACGCCGTGGTCTTCGACAATCAACGTATCAAGTATCTGGGTGCGATGAGCTTCGTCCGTGGCGCCCCGGAACACATCCGGCAGCTTCCCATCCACGACAGCGAGGATAGCCTTCTCATAGACAGCGCACAGAAGGCATGAGCGTTTCCAGACAGCATATCGAACCTGTGCAAATGAGATACTGCGTCGCCATTTCCATCTCTTCTCGCAAGCGCAAAGACGATAGTATTCATCGGGGGCGTCTTCCGGAGGATCAGGGTCGGCAGGTTCCAGCATCAGACCAAGAGACATGCTTGCGAAAGGTATCCAGGTTGTGAGCAGAGCGCAAAGATGTCGTAATTGATGATTGCGAAGAGGGGAGATATTATCCTCCTTCCTTGTCCATGTCTTTTGTTCTTCTTCTTTCTTCCCTCTGCTCTACCTTTATATATGATTCAGCAATACTCTGCAGCATGTTTTGCGTGTCTATTTGTTTTTTTTTTTTTAACAAAACACCTCTGCTGCGCCTCTGCTGTGCTTACCTGCTGGAACTCTGTACCCGTGGGCGCCACCCCCCGCTGCGACCCCCTACTCTGGTCCCAGTACAGCCGCTGAATCCGCGGCCAACCATATTATTACAGTATTATTATTATTATTATTCACAGCATCTCGCCTCACTGTACAATACAGAAGAACCACTTCCCTTTCTCCTCTTCATACAAGCAAAGATGAGTTATCCCGCATGTCATTTGGTTGTTTTCTTATTCTTCTTTTAATGTAAACAATATACACCTTCCTATCTTTTCTGCTCGCGTTCGGAGGATGTGCGCCACACCTCGCATCGCCACGCAATCCCACACAATGCAACGTTAAGGTTGATCGCCGGCTGCCTGGCTCCTGTCCAAAATGTTGCGTCACAATCAAGAGAGGGAAGTGCGCACGGATAAGGAGGGGGTTGTTCCCGCAGCACGTCCTTGATCAGTAATTAATACCACCATTATTTGCCGCTCCCCATTCGTTTAGGAGGGCGCCTTCACACCTCGTCCTCACCTCATCCTGCAGACTCGTGAAACATGGTCCAGAGTCGAGACTCGGGACTCTCACTCCGCAGCATGCCTCACCGCCCAGCATCCTGGCTCACAGCCGTCCTCCCCTGTATCGCGCTGCTCTGGGGGGTCGTCGAGGCGCAAGATACGTGGTGCGGCAAGGTCTACAATGGGTGAGCAGCCCTCTCACTCCTGTCCTGCCCCCAGCTGCGGCACTTTTTTTACCCGGTTGATTCAGTTTTCCCCCTTCAGCTAACTTGGGATGCAGATCAGCGCAGATCATCCCGGGCGGCTGGATGGTCCAGCCTGAGGCCTCGAGCACCCCGCTACTGGATGTCCAGGTCACGCCTCGGCACAGCATCTACGTCGGGAGCGAGACCAGCGCAGAGCTCATCGTCGACGCTGCGCTCTCTTACTACCACGGCGCCCCTTATCTAGGGTCGTCGCCGTCGTCGTCGTCAGGTGCAGGCAACTCCTCCTCTCCCGACACCCTCAGCTTCACGCTCACGGTCGGAGGCGTCGACATCGGGTCCGCAAGCGTCGGCGTCAACACGACAGACAACCTCGTCCAGTTCAACGTGAGCCAGCTGGCACCCACCACGACGGCCTACCCGGTCGTCCTGACCGGCAGCACCTCGACGGGCAACTACTCGGCGGCCTCGGAGCTCTTCTACCTGCCCGACAAGACCAACGGCAGCGTGGTCAAGATCGACAGGCTGTACAGCTCGATCCTGTACCGCAGCAACAACACGGGCAACGCGTTCAGGCCGTACTTTCCCTACGGCTACTATGGCGACTACGGCGGCTGGTTCGACATCCCGGGCGAGCCGACGGCCTACAGGGACCTGGGCTTCAACGCGCTCAACCCGGTGACGGACTTTACGGACTCGGACATGACCTACACCATCGACGAGATGGACGGCATCGACCTCCTGTGGCAGTACGACATGCGCAACTCGTACCAGAACCTCACCTCGGTGGCGGCCCAGGTGCCGCTCGTCCGGGACCACCCCTCCCTCCTCAGCTACTACACCGCCGACGAGCCCGACGGCTGGGGCTACACCTTCAGCTCGACCACGGACGCCCGCGACCTCCTCGCCTCCCTGGACCGGTACCACCCCACCGCGCTGGTGCTCAACTGCCAGAACTACTACTTTGCGCAGTACTCGGCCGGCGCGGACATCATCATGGAGGACGCCTACCCCGTGGGCATCAACTGGACCTTTTCCACCGCCTGGGACACCCCCGTGAACCGCACCTACGGCGACTGCGGCTGCGACAACTGCGTCGGCGACTTCAACCTGCTCAACGTGGCCCGCCGCGTCGACGACTTCAAAGCCTACGCCTCGTGGATCGGCGGGCCCGAGGCCCCGCGCAAGCCCATCTGGGCCGTGCCCCAGGCCTTCTCGGGCGAGAACTACTGGAGCCGCGACCCCACCGCCCAGGAGGCCTGGGCCATGGACCTGCTCGCCTTCAACCACGGCGCCAAGGGCAGGCTGGCCTGGATCTACCCGCCCTCCGCCGTCCTGGGCAACGCCACCGCCCTGCTGGCCCGCGTGGTCACCGCCCCGCCCGTCGTGGACTTTTCTGACGGGCGCCAACCCGGTCCTGGTGAGCGCCGGGGGCAGCGCCGGAAACGGGACCGGCCTGGACGTGGCGTACTGGGCCCTGCAGGGGGAGGGCGTCCTCGTCGGCGTGGTGAACCCGGCGAACGTGACCACCGCGGCCGTGGCCATGGAGATCCGGATGCCGGGCGGGCTGAACGTCTCGACGGTCGCGTCGCAGCCCTGGGGGAACGTGAGCTGGAGTTTTGACGGGAGCACCCTGGTGGCGAGCAGTGGGATCGGGCCGCACGGGACGAGCTATGTTATCCTTCAGTAGGCTATAATTTCGAGTGTACATATATACATATATATATATTCTGAGTAATTATGTTTGATTTAGTGTGTGTGTGTGTGTGTGTTTTCAAGACGAAGAGGACATGCATGGTTCAGGAGCCAACTTCACTTTCCCATACGCTCTCAAGTATAATAACAAACCTCTGTATTGCTAGAAAAAGAGAAATACCTAACTTCTCATCAGAGTGCAAAGACAAGTGGCCTCCTCTTGCAACAAGACTCATGGTATGCCTGGTACATGCAAACATTCACCCCTCAGCCCTGCTCTCAGAACCTGCACCTCAGGAATTCCAAAAAGAAAAGAGAAAAAAACCACCGTCTAGGGTAAGTTGTTGGCTTATTCATCACTCAAAAAGGATCCACTCGCAAACAGTCCATTGATTCTTTTTTTTCTTTCTCTCTCACGCACTGATTCTGAAATCCAGGTCTAGGGTAAGTCTGTCTGCTGACTCGAGATGACCCGCTTCCGCAAGGGAGGGACGACAGGTGACACAGTATGGACTGTCTTGGAGATAATTTACAGAGAAGATGAAATATACCTATAAACAGTCGCAATCGACATGGAGCTGATGATTCTTTAGGATACAGTTGACAGACCTCGAACTGCGAGACTTGTCCCAGCTTTCCTCCGCGGCATGATAACAATCAAAACGGCACAAGGTTCCATCTCAGACATGTCTCCTCTAGCGTATGCAAAATACCATCGAGTCATGCCAGACTCCCAAACACCTGCCATCCCCTCCTCATCCCTCACTGCGGCAGCCTAAACGGGTGTGCCTCCGTGTTGAGAACATACTCGTCGAGAGAGATCAGGTCTGGAGGCGACAGGGCCAGGTAGAAATACTTGAGCGTCTCTGCCAGCCAGAAGCTCTGTTTGTCCGTGTCCGGTCAGCATATATATGCTGTATGTGCACCTCAAGAGGCAGGAGAAGCAAGAAAGACGACCCCCACCCCCCACACCCAAAAAAAAAAAGGGGGGGCAAGTACTCACCTCCATGTAGTCCTCCTTCGCCAGCGGCCTCTCCGAGCTCGTAACATCCAGCACCGCCGCATTCGCAAACTCCGTCTCGGTCCCGTTCCCCACCGCGGCGAACATCTCCCACGCCATCTCCTGGTACTCGGCCAGGCCCGTGATCCGCCACAGGTAAAACACGCTCTCGATCGCCTCGGGCCGTAGGATGTACCGCGGGTCCTTGCACGTGGTGAACCCGGCGGGCAGGCTCTCCCTCCACCTCCCCCTCCTCTTCTTCTCCGCCTCGAACGCGGCCTCGTCCCACGGGCAGGGGCTCCCCTCTTCTTTCCTGTCGCACCTGACCAGGTTGAACCTCTCGCACATCATCCCCGTGGCGGTGACGCGGTATGCCCAGGCACAGCCCCTGGTGAGCCTCGCGCCCGTGTCGAGGTAGTCGTCCCGGCCAAACAGCCGCCCGCCCAGCGCGTACGTCGCGCCCAGGAAACACGACAGGTGCTCGCTCTCGGTGTCCAAGCGGAGCTCGGGGGTGGGCGCCGCGTCGACGGCGGCCAGGTTGCCCGCGAACAGGATCTTGTCCCGGCTGCCGTCGTCCTCTGGCAGCATAGGCCGGTAGAGCATGTTCTCGTCGGCGGCGTCCATCCAGGCGAGGGACATCTTGTGGTACCGCTCCTCCCTGCCGCCCAGCAGCGCGTACATCTTGGTGATGTATTCGTACAGCGAGTCGGCGCCGCTGCCGAGGGTAAAGGACGAGCCGTCGACGACGTTCATGGTCTGCATCGACACCGTGGTCGGCCACAGCCCCGGGACCGCCGTCTTCATCTGGCCGGCCTCGAACACCGACACGAGCCGCGAGATGGCGCTGTAGTACTTGGGGTCGCCCGTGATCTGCGACAGCCGCGTGAACTCCATCAGCAACGTGCCGGGCCCCGCGATGGCCACCCTCTTCTCGATGGGCAGCGCGGCCCCCGTCTTGCTCTGCTGGATGTTGAAAAAGTCCACGGGCATGCCGTTCTCGGTGTTGAAGCCGGCGTACAGCATGTCGCCCAGCTCCACGGCCTTCTGCAGCAGCACGCTCCGCCTGCTCAGCTCATAGGCGCCCAGCAGCCCGCCCAGGTAGCGGATGTTAGTCTCGAACATGTTGACGCGCGGCTGGGCGGGCGAGCTGCTAAAGTCGACGCCCGCGGCCACCGCGTCCACGGCCTCGTCGAACTCGTCGCGCAGGCCCATGATCCACAGCGTGTCGAGCGAGTCCACCAGCGTGGCCGCCCAGCCCGAGAACTGGTCCCGCCCGCTGCCCGACACGGGGAGCAGGGCGTCGCGCATCCACGCGCGCTGCCGGTAGCTCGCCCAGTTCTTCTGGAACAGCCTCCTCACCTCGGCGCGCCTGGCCTCGCGCACTGCGGCCGCGGCAGCCGTCTCGGGCGGGAAGGGCACCGCCTGCACGCGGTGGAGGCGGCGGCCACCGCCCTTCCTGGTCGGCAGCGGGATGTCCGGGCCCGGCGGGTGGGCGAACTCCACCCTGCTCCAGTCGAAGGTGGGCTTGACGTTCCAGACCTTGTTCCTGGCGTGGGCGTTCATGTAGTGCTCGAGGCGGACGGACTCGGGCCTGTGCGGGAGGCGCGTGGCCCAGGAGGAGGACGTGAGCATGTACCAGAGGATGCCGATGCCCAGGAGGGTGACCAGGAGATCTCTTCGGCCCCACCGGGTCCTGCCTGTGAGGAGGCCAGGTATCGACGGCACCCTCATCTCGGGGCCTGCCACAGGGAGAGAGAGAGAGAAAGAGAGAGAGAGAGGAGAGAGAGGAGAGAGTTGGTTGCGGCCAGGAGACAGGCTACATCACGTCACACATGTACAGCGGGCGAGGAAGGATCGATGGAGCATTTGGTGTCCTGAGGAAGGCTCGAGACAGGAGACAAAGAAGGAAAGAGTGACCTTCAGAGTGACCTTCCTCGGGGCCCTAAACAGGTTGTCAAGTACCTCGGCACAGTAGTACTGGATGCATAATTCATACAGCACACCATCATCACCCAGGAAAGGAGGAGAAGAGGAGAGAGAGAGAGAGAGAAAGGAAAGAAAAAAAGGACACAGTAAGTATTTAACAGATCAGATGAGTGGCGCCATGATGGATGGAGGCTTGGCGCACCACACACACCGTACAGACAGACACGACAAAACCGGACTCCGGATGCCAGAACAGACAGAAAAGAAGCTAGATTGCTACATCATAATAAATAAACCATCAAGAATGGCTCGGCAGGATCTCGCCTGCCACGCCCGATCCAATCGGCGGGGGTGGATGCTCCTCAGCATCTCCACGGTCGGTACGTACCTCTCCTCTCTCACTCTCTCACTCTCTCTCTGTCTCTCTCTCTCTCATCCCATCATGAGTAGTACCACGGCTCCCTACCTGCTTACCTGTATAGTAGTTGCGGGCTGGAAATTATCCATGGCCACACAGAGCCGCGGGAGTTAAGGTTTAAAAAGTGGGAAGATGTCCACTCTAAATCAAGCTTGTCTTTACGAGAAACACACCCCCCCCCTTTTTTTTTTCCCCGGCTTCATTATAATTAATTCCCGTACGAGCTGACTAAGTAACCAAGTAGACACGCAGTCATGGCAGCCGTGCCACCAACCAACCACTTGGGCACTGAAGGATGAGCACGCTCCGAGAGAGAGAGAGAGAGAGAGAGAGAGAGTTGGTCTCTCGACTGCTGGTTCCCAGACCAACCAAAAGACCGGAGGAACTCCCCCAGTCGTCGCCAAGGACTCCCTCTCTCGAATGGTCACACGACCCGAGCAGAGGTGGACACCGCATATTCTCTAGACTGGGGAGCAGGCACCTTTTTAACCAGAATCGAACAACCGCCTGCCTAATTCCTTACTTCATGCCCTCCTCGGCTAGTGTAGGTGTCCACAGCAAAAGAATACTTGTGCACGAGACGGGGCCAGGCTGCCAGGTTGAAAGTGATCGATCCCGTTATGAATTAATACTAGGATGAATGATCCAGAAGGGAAAGACCCTACTGCGAACAACTCTGCGCCACATTGTCCTCGTAAATGGTAGGCCGGCTTGGAGAGACTCGTGTGACAGACAAGGCTAGAGGGTGTTTATCCACGAGGCAAGAAACCCTTCTGGAGATCTAGATGCTCACACAAAACAGACGCGCGCGCGTGCACACACACACACACACACACACACACACACACACACACACTATATTGTATATACATATACATATACCCAACATTGACATTCCAGAGCGTGCCAGTTACCAGTGTCATGACTGTATCAGCCTACTTATTCACCAGCCTGACATAGCCGTCGTCCCTACAGGTTGATGGCAGTCCTCTAGAAACCCTCACCACGGGTCTGCCGGTGCCAGTGTGTCTGTGGGCGCCGCCACGCAGCAGAACCATCGTCAAGACATGTTCCGATACTCTAGCCGTGACAGACCGTCTATATTGTGATATGGAGAGCACGATCCCGCGCTTAACTCGATGAGCATGCTTGACCGTTCACTCAGTCGAAGAACCCCCCTCCCCCCTTTTTTTTTATCATCTCATCCAGGCACCTTTCATCCTGTTTGTACATTCCCAGAGGATACCAGCCGGGTGAGAGGGGCCCTCTCGGCCTCACCCGCTGCCAGCTGCCATTCTCGCGGCGTCCACCTCCCTCTGCAGCGCGTCCAGGTCCGCCAGCATAGCCCGCACCGCCTCGTCCGTAGCGCCAGTGTCGGCGGCCCCCGCCGGCTTGGCCCCTGCGCTATCAAGCTCTGGCTCCTCTGCCACCGCCGCCACATCCCCACCGCCGCGCCGTGTGCTCTCTGTGCTTCTCGTCCTCGCTGGGCCTCCTCCGCTTGCGGGCCCCTCCGTGCTTCCTCTACTCCCACCTCTCGTCCTCGGCGGGGGGAGGCGGAGGGCGCCGCACCGCTGCCCACCCTGATGGGTGTCCGCGGGGCTGTGCTGTTGCTGCTGCTGCTACCGGCGCCGCCGCCGCTCCTGCGCAGCGACGTGTTCCTCTGCGGCGGCGGCGGCGGCGGTGGCGACGACAGCTTCGCGAGCCCCACAGCAGCGTCATCCCCTCCAGGGCTCGTCGGCCCGCCCGCCGTCGACAGGGGAGAGGTGAACGACGACGACGACGACGGGCTCGCCTGAGGCGGCTGCTGCTGCTGCTGCTGGCCCCAGGGGGCGGCGGGGCTCGAAACGCTTGGCGACTGTCGGTGGCCCCTCCTGGGCGGCGGTGGTGCTGGCGCCGCGATGTGCAGGTTACGCATGCTGGACGACCGCGACCGCTGGCTCTCCAGCGACGAGCGGGGTGACGACGACGCCGCGGCAGGGCTCTCGTCCTGCAGGTCCGCCGACGACCTGCTCCCGCTGCGGGCGTGCTGCGGGCCAGACCTCCGCCGTGGGGGCGCTGGACGGCGCAGCGTCGACACGGGGTCCTGGGTCGGGTCGGATGTGGAGTGGCTGGCGCCGGGAGGTGTGGGTGGGCGCGGCGAGGGCACGGCGTCGGCGTCGGCGTCTGGGTCGACGTCGACCTCTGGGATCTTGCCCGCCGCCTCCCGCTCGAAGATGTTGTTCTTAGCGTCACCGTCCTCGGGGCGGTCTGGCGGAGGTGGTGGCAGGGGCTTGTTGACGTCCGTCGAGCTGCCGCCGCTTCCTGCTGCTGCTGCTGCTGCTGCTGTGTTGGGCTCTCTGATCAGCTTCCCGTGGCGCGTCGCCGGTGGCGGCGGTGGTGGTTTCTTCCGTGACCCGGATCGTCTCACGGGTGGTGTTGGGAGTGGCGGCCCTCGCCCCTCGTCGCCGTCCCGTTCCGGCTCAGAGATCTCGTGCGACGTCCGTGGCGTATCCTGTGGCGGACGCGGGGCGGCCTCGGAGATGGACTGGCGTGATACCGACGACGTCTCGGTTGTGCTGCTGCCGGCCCCGTCGCCAGACGACGGCCCCTGCCCTGTCAGCAGCAGCCTCTTGAACGCCTCGACGTCCATACCCGCCCTGCCCGTACCCGCTGTCTGCTGCTGCTGCTGTTGTTCTCCGGGCGACGTTGCCCGCGCTTCTTCTCTTGCACCACCAACACCGCCGCCCGGCTGCTCCAGGTCCTCCAGCGTCTTCTGGAACGGGTTGGGCGGCGGGCCCCGCCCCGTCCACCGCTGGGTCTGGCCGCTGTTGCTCTGTACCTGAGCAGTCGGTAGTATCCTCTCGGGGACGGCCGACAGGGCCTCGGCAGACAGCGGCGGCGCTTCGTTGGCGAAGGGGTCCTCGCGCTCCCCGTTCACCAGCTCGTCGTCATCCCCACCGCTGCTAGTGCTTGCACCATCGCCGTCGTCGCCGTCGTCTCTCGGTGGCAACGGATACTTCGGGTATGTGTGCTCGGCGCTGGTGGACTCGGGGCTCGACGGCGGGGGGCTCTGGACGCGGACCTTCTTCACGGGCTTCTGCTTGTGGAAGGTCACTACCGGCGGTGGCGGTATGGCGGCTGCGTCAGCGCTGTTGTTGTTGTTTGGCAGGGAGGACAGGGCACGAGCGAAGTCGGTGGGGGTGGTTGGTGTCCTTGCAGATCGGCTCGGGGTCTCCGGATCGGTGATGGCAGAGGTGGAGGGGGAGGATGCGCCGGCTTCTATGGGGTTGGCCTTTCTGCGGAAGGGATTGTGGGAGCCGAAGCTCGAGGTCGGCTCGGAAGCCATGATGGCTGGGTATGATGGAGGAGGTCGTCGTCGTCGTCGTCGTCGTCGTCGTCGTCGTCGTCGTCGTCGTCGTCGTTTAGGGCGGATGGCGGTCTGTCATAGCAAGTAGACGGGCGACCAAGCAGGCAAGCACGGGAACGGGGGGGGGGTGGTTATATCAGCGTAGAAGCGAGAGCAGCATTGACGACGGCTGGAACAGCCATCGTCCGTCCAGTGCAGTACGGTCCTGTCCCGTCCTGTGCTGTGCTGTCCTCGGAATTGAGGGGTGACTGGTGGTGAATCGTAAGCGACTGGCGGCAAGCAGGTGCAGACAGGCCGCAGAAGAGGTGTTCGACAGGCTGTTGGTGGAGGGCAGAGGGCGCAGCTCGGGGGTCGAGGACGCCTGACAAGGTTACAGCCTGGTGTGTGCGGTGAACCAGCGCCGGATGAGACGGGATGGGATGGGATGGGAACAGGTTGGACGGGTGTGCTGGATGATGGGCCTCTGTGTCTGGTCTGGCCTTGGTCTGGCCCGGGTTCGTTCTGGTTCTGGGTGCGGATTATGATTACGATGGGGGCTGGACTGGATCGGGACGAGGCTTTGCCGGGCTTGGCCTGTTGCAGTCCGACGAGCCTGTACAACGGGTTCGGCGAGGAGGTTGCGCGCTGTAGTCGTAGTATTCCACCACGACAGGTCTGTATGAACAAGAGAGCTGGTCCTGCGGGGACCAGATTGAAATTCATCAGTCAAGACCGCTCATTCCCCCCCTCCACGCCCGTCGCCGAAAGCAAAGCAAAGGCCCGGTCAGCTCGCCCACGCGCACTCACCACTACATCGAGCATTCAAGATTTTTTCTTTTTTTTTTTTAAGGTTCAGCGTCAAGGGTTGCGCGATCTGCACGTTTCCTGCTGTGTGGTCCGCACGTGTGGGTGTGTGGGTGAGTGGGTGTGGTGGTGTGGTGGTCTGGTTGGTAGTGCACTCACTCACTGTCCATGCATTCGCTCACTACGAGCAGGCACGCGAGGCCAAATACGTCTGTAGGTTTGGTACTTGCTCAATCTTATCGCCCGCACGGGCCCTTCTCACCCTCCCTCTTTCCCTCTGGAGAGAATCAATCCAGGACATCATGGCTCCTGCCTCATCATCTTCAAAGAGAAAGGAAAAGAAGGGAACAGAGCATTGATATGGGTGTACAGTGTTTTTTTGGTTGTTGTTGTTGTTGTTGTTTTTTCTTTTTTTTTGGTGTATCTTTTCTTTTCTTTCCAGACGCCAGGGACCATCTGAACATCTTCCCCCCCCCCCCCAAAAAAAACAGTCCAGCGATCCTGACCAGAGTGAGGGATGAGCAGGCTTCCAGAAACCATGTGGGGGCAGCCCCTGCAACGTCATGGTATGGGAGCTTCAGTAGCTCCGAGCTCAGAGCTCACTGCCATGTACCATAGCAGCTCTCTGAAACCGTCTGAACGCCACCTGCACACACACACACACCTACCTCACTTTACTTGGTAGTCACACGCATGAGGGGTGACTCATGTGCTCACCTGGAAGTACTGAGACCATGTCTATCTATCTTTGTCGCGTGTGTGCTCTACGTATCGTACGCATATCTGGTGCGGTCATCTCGATCATTCTCAAGGATGAATGAGACCTTGGCTACTTTCTGTTTACATAGGTGGCGTGCTGGTATATGCACTTGTCATTGAGATGTCTTTTTTTCTTTTTCTCTTTTTCTTCTTCTTCTTCTTCTTCTTCTTTTTTTATTTTACGATGCCTAGATGATCCTTCCACGGTGGCAGGAAGATTATCCCAACAACAGGTCAGGTCAGGCAGGTCGACGGGGAACGAGTGCCGCAGAGGATGGACGGTGTAAGGGTGCATGAATGAAAAGTGGCGCCTCCTTTTCCCAGAGTAAACAAACCCGTCCCTCCAAGCCCGCCTCCCTCCCACACGGGTGCCCCCCTCCCCCCTCTCCGCCTCTCCCCGTCCATCCCAATCTTCTCACCCAACACAACCCAGACCGATGTCTTTTTTTTTCTTCTTTGATTCTTAGCAGAGCACGGTAGTGAGGATCATGTTTTTAATCAATACTGCATTCAGCACCAGCAAAGTCTCATCATTTCCCTGGTATAATTACAAAACCGTCCCGTTCCGAACCTATCCACACCATAACCATCCGTTGGCTAACACTGTTGCCGCGTTGGCAGATTGCCGCAGTCGTGATGCTTCGTTCTCACTCCCCCGTGCAATATACCAACTCCACACCAGCAGCAGACCACCGGCGGTATGCCTGAGAACACAAGCCCGCCGCCGCTCATCACCCACACGTAAGCAAGATACATGAACGTAGCTAGTTGATTCAACACCAGGATCCATGTTGCCCCCAACGCCAAAGACCTCCCTTAGACAAACGCGCGCAGGAAAGCCAGAGAACAAAAAATCACAAAGTCATCCTCTCTCTCAAAGAGGCGTAGCCGTGACCGGGCAGGAGGGGATGCCTCCCGCTTTATGCCGCGGTGGTGGCAGCGGCCTTCTTGGGGGTGGCCTTCTTGGCCGCAGCGGCCTTCTTCGGCGCGGCAGCCTTCTTAGCAGCAGGCTTGGCCGTGGTCTTGGCGACACGGCCTGACTTGGTCTTGGTCAGGGTCTTGGGCTTGTCGACGACAGCAGGAGCGTCGGCGGCCTTCTTAGGGGCAGCCTTCTTGGTGGTGGTGGCCTTCTTGGGCGCAGCAGCCTTCTTCTCGCCGGCAGCCTTCTTGGGGGCAGCCTTCTTCTTGGGAGCCGCCTTCTTCTCGCCGGCGGGCTTCTCCTTCTTGGCAGCGCTCTCCTTCTTGGGAGCAGCAGCCTTCTTGGCGAGCTTGGTACCACCAGACGCACCTGTGTTGTTGTAAGGCCATGTCAGTCGACAGCCCGACATGCGAAGTGTGGGGCCGAGGGGTTAAGTATGCCCCCAGGCTGGTGATAGGACAGGAGGCAAAAGACAGAAGGAAGAGAAAAAAAAGGGAGACAAGACAATCACAGCGACGTGTTATCTGCAAGTGAAAGGTCATGAGATGGGGTGCGAGATGTGAAAAGCACGTACCCTTGGGCTGCAGGAAGACACCCTTCTCAACGCCGGTCTTGAGAGCACGGTTGAAGAGGGAGTCGAACATGGAGTCGGTGGCGGTGATGTTGTTGTTGGCCTTGACATACTTCTTCAGGCTCTGACGGCTATGAAAGGGGTGGTCATGTTAGCGACGATATCCTGTTGTGTATGCGTTGTCTCACCCAGCGGTCCCCTAGTGACGATGGCCTCATGTGTCTGGTGCGGGGTGGACATGAAACACGTGATGCGGGCGGGTAGCTGGTGACGGCGGGAGCTTGAGCTTACCTGGATCCATTGCGGTCCTTGAGCTGGAGTGAGGAGTAACAATGTCAGCAGGATGAACCAGACAGCATTTTGAAAGCTCGCGCGTGGTGTCGAGAGGGCTGCACCGTCTCGCTGCCCCGGGTGCACCGTGAGCCAGCGAGTCGGCACCCAGCAGCCCACACCTGCATCGAGACGCGCGATGCGCCGGAAGGTGAGGAGGGGAGTCGCATACATGCATAATAGCATCGCTAATCATGTCCTGTAGGCTGTCAATAACTGATGCGATTGCCAAAAAGCCGGAGCGCGTGCGACAAACCTGGTAGGTAGGGTGCGAAGGGGCAGACTTGGCCTTGGGGGCAGCGTCGGACTTCTTGGGAGGCATCTTGACGGGAATGGGCGGGCGAAACTCGTGTGTCTCGTGTAGATGGGTGTGGTTGGACCGGATCGGATGACTAGAAGTCGTTTGGATATCGAATCGATGCCTTCTTTACGTATGGACGAGCGGATGTTGTTTTGGGCTGGACTGGTTCGTTGAAAAGGTGGGAAGAGAAGAAGAGGAGAGACCAGAGGGGAGAGGAACGGGGGGGGTTTCTGGAGGGCGGGCGCGGTCGAGACATGTGCTAGTGTTTATATACGAAAGTGGGGCCGGCCGTGAGGATGCACAATCAGTAAACGGGCTGCTGTGCTGTGCTCTCCTGCTGCAGGTTGGCAGCCCTGGCCTGCCGTGCCGTGCCCACCCTGTTCATGCTCATACCAGTTGCCCAATGACAATGCCATGTCCCATTGGCCTAGGCTTTTTAAATTCCTAAACTTGACACCTCGAAAAAGGAAAAACTGCCCAACCGCATGCAACTCTAAATCTGTCCTGCCCGTTTTGCCCCAACCTTAAGCCTCACTCACCCTTTCCTTTTCCCCACGCTCCTCCCACTCCCCTCCGTCCCTCTCCTCCTCCTCTCTCTCTCTCTCTCTCCCCTTCTCTTTTCCCACTACCCCTTTCGTTTCACCTCTTGTTCGGGGTTGTGCTTATCTCGCTTTATTGTGATACCCTCCTTGTCTTCTATCATGTATGATACTTTGGTCTTCCACCAGCATGTACCACACAGTAGTAGCATCTCGCAGAGGAAGAAGTCGTAGGCCCAGGGATGCGTTATGGATGCTGCACCCGATCGATGGGTGTGGACAGGCTGCCCTGGCCATGCTCTCTTCTCGCTTTACGATCGATAAATAAAAAAAAATCTGCTGTAGTCCTCATCTGACTGTCGAGGTGATGAGCTGTTCTTGAGCCTGGGCCGTGGTACTGCAGCGCACTCCTCTTCAGCCATCTCAAACCTGCATGGGTTTAATGCGGCAGCACGTTTACCCCTTTTTAGCTACTCACCTGTGGCCATAGTGCACGAAAGGTGGCTCATGACCCCTGCAGTCCCCCTCATCCTTCCTCTTCCCAGGCCAAAGTAATGCCGCTTTCCCCGTCTGGGAAGAATACTTACACTGGACTAGAGGTGCGCTTAAGACAACAAAACAGCGGACCCCCTGTCAGCGCGGTAATTTTTGATTGGTTGCATACCAACCTCACCTCACTACGCTTGTCGCTCTGTCAATCACCACAGCCTCTCGTCTCTGCTTCTCCCCTCACATCACCCACCTTGCCTTCCTCCCCTCCCCCCGATCTCTCGACTTTTCCTGTCCCAACCTTCTCCCTCTTTCTCTCTCCATTCCCTCCCTCCATCAGCCCTGCCGTACATTTTTTTTCTTCCTTCTTTTTTTAGCTCATTGGCCCTCCTGGCCTCCTTTTTTTTCTCTTTCGACTCGCATCCATCGGTGCAGCGGGCTCGGAAGTGGCGAGTGTGTTTTGCAGGGAACTGTGCAGCCCAATTTGGGTGCGGAAAGTGCGCGATGGCGGCACTTTCACAGCTTGCTTGAATTGCGACCCGACCAGGCGCATACAAAATGGCGTGCGCACAACCCATGTTTCTTGTTCCCTAGATAGCATATTCTGATAGTTTGAAATAGTCGCTTTTTAATCGACATGATCTCAGTTATATCAGCCCGCGGCAGAGTGCCAATATAAGAACAGGTTTGCCAAGGTTCTTTTTTTTTTTCCTCGTCTGCCGCCTCTGGTGCGCGCATGTCGCATCGTGAAGCTATCCGCAAGTTTGTGACCGGTTTTCCTTTTCGCCCGCCCACGCCACCACAGCCTGGTGAAATCGCCAATCTCGTCTTCACACATCACCAGTCGATCAATTTTGATGCCATGCAGAATTTTTGGGCTCATTTCTGCACCGTTGTGGCGCTGTGCACCCGTCTTTGCCCGCGGGCCGTTGACATCGCGATCTCATGTTCGCGATGCACCGCGTCTACCAGATTTCAGATTGTCTTCCTCCACCCTCAACGTTGTTCATAAAGCCTAAGAAACTCACTGTCCATTGATTGAGTCTGCCTGCATCGAACAACCATTCTTTCGGTTATTCTTCGTCTTGGTGCTTCTCTGTGGATCATCCTGTCCATTCGCGTCGCCCGTTGCGGGTCTGGCGCGTCTCACGACCCGACACAACAAGAAGCCCTCTCATCACCAGACACACCACCACACGCTCATCTCTCTCCAATCAGACTCGGCCAAGACACGAAACCGGCCCTTCTCAATCAGCTCGCATATTTGACACAAAAGATCTCAGCCAGTCCAGTCATGCAGGACATCCTTTTTCGGACTCTGCCCCTGTCTGCCAGGGCCGAGTGAACCTGGCATGGGCTACGTGGACGAATGGACTGGTGCGCTGGTCCTGCAATGAGACCAGCACTCTGCATATCGCCCAAAAGAGGAGCCACAGCGTCTCTCGGGTCTGCAGACGGCCCAGCAGGCGTCGCCACCACCATCCCCATCCAGACACGCCGTGGATCACAGCGTGCAACATGAGACACCCGACCAACCACGCGTCACCAGCCAGACGCCGAGCAAGGGGGAGCTGAGAAGCAGAGTAGCTTCCGATGGGCCTGGGGCCCTTCCCCGTCACCCTTCTTTCTCCCTCTATGTCACCTGCATCGCACCCATCTTGTCTATGGACTCCCACTGGTGCCTGTGCGATCGAGCTCTCCCGACCGGCTAGACGGACGTGGAGCGATGAATGACTTTCTGTGCCATGCCCCGCCTCGATCTCAAATGGACGGTTCGAATGCATGTATCCATACATCCACTCCATCGAGTCCAACCCCAGTTACCATCTACTGCCCAGCCTTACCATAAGCCGCGATACAGTTTTCAGCGGACCTCGGTGTCAGTCTCACGCTGTGCGCTCGCTGCTGCCTGCACAGGCAGAAGCCTTCCGCCCGCCATCCCCATCTGATGACGGCCGACCGCCCCGGGACAGATGTCAGGAATGCAGTGGCCATCGGTGCTGTGCTTGCACGCGTGCTGGCTCCGTGCAGTTCCCGGAAAAGAGCGCTCGCCGCTGGTTGAGGAGATACTCCTGGTCGCCTGTCACAGTTCCACACGCGACCTCGGTCAACAGCATCGTTCAGAGTAACGGGGTGGGAGAGGGGAGTTTCCTCATGGGCTCGCATGGGTATGCATGAGGCTACGCGCCGTTCTTGGTCGCCACCCAGGTGCATCATGACGGACGGTCTATGGCAGCTGCAGCGTAGACAGCTCTCAGGTATAACGCCGCAGCCGTCACCCAGCCATGATCTCGTGTGAGGTGGGCTCAAGCTTCACAGCCCCAAGTCCTTGAAGACAGGCGGGCCGGGAGGGCAATCTCGTGCTATGCTCTCGCCTGCGTACGCCTCGATGTTTGTATCCCTTAGTAGCGGTGGGCTGCTCGTGCAACCCCACACGACGAACTTCGCAACAGGTTCCTGCCTGTCCATATATCCAAATCCCCTTCTCCGAGTAAGGTTGAGATGCCAGGAGGCTGGAGATGCTGGCCACAGGCAAGTGCTCGTTGCCACAGGTGTGGAAAAGTTGTCACGCTACTTGTGAGCCTGGATTGACATTGTAGAGGCGGAAGTCAACCTCTTCCACTAGCAATACCGAGATTCGAAGTTAGATCTTATATATGTGACGTGGCTGTTCCCTCCGTCGTCAAGGTAGGTGGTGTACGACGTGGCCCTAGTGATGAGCGCCCACGACGTGTCTTCACAAGACGGAGGCGGGAAATCAGCAATAGGAGCTGGTGAGGATGCCCAGTTCTTTAGCCCGCACTATTATCTGCCAAAAGAATACGTGCAGAAGAACGGTTTCAGTAGGGCAGTACTGCCTGCACTATTTGGGTCTCGCCATCATTACCAGGACAGACATTATTATGACAAATTCCATGCTGGTTTCCAAGTCGAGCCAGGTCGGAAGGTGGTAGGGTCTAAAACGAAGCATTGTGTCTCCAAACTCCACAAGGCTAGTCTTTCTTGTCTTGCGTTGGTAGATTAGCATCTCTTCAAGGTAATTCTAGCACGAGGCGATCGTCATCAACCGTTTCCTCACCAGTTTACCTGTCGCAATAACGTCACTAGTTTCAAGTCGAATATGATGCATGGCTTCTCCGGTTCATTGCAAAGACAGACCAAAAATTTCCTCCCTTGCTTCCAGCAAGTCTAAGACATGAATACCAGGCAACACTTTGATCCACGCAGGTCACGAACCTCTTCAACGTCCCGAGTCACGTCCATGTAGATCAAATCTAAATGATTCACCAAGGCAGCCGTGCGTATCCCCATGACACTGCCTATCGATCAAACTCCCTTTTTTTAGAGAGGCTATGGGGTCTAATCAATACTGTTTCCCTCACTTTATGAAGTAGAAAGCCCATTGCCTCCTTCAGAAGTAAATAGAGACCCGGGAAACCCGTCATTGGTTTTCTTCAAAGGAGGCTTGATGCATCACACTATCGTAGAAGGGTACGGAGGTCGCTGAGAGCTTTGCTGGCTAATATATTGGTCCTGTTATCAAAAGAGGTGAGATTCATACTGAGATGGTAATATACTGTTTTGTTCAGAGTAACCGTGTAATACTTGATACTTTGAGTAATTAGTACAAACAACACGGACGCCAGAAGTGGACAAAGTTCATCGACATTGCTGGGCCAAGCCGATCAGCATGTTCTTACATACTATGCTCAAACAACGATGGACGAGATGATGATATAATAGTGTTTATGAACTTCTTGAGTTTTCATTTCCCAGTCTTCAGCCTATCACAGCATCCTTTGACATGCTCTTATGTACAATACCACCATGTTGCAGAGGAAGCGTGCTATGGAAACATTTTTCTTTTGATCATCAAACTAGGGTATCAGCACGACAGCCATCGCTCATCACAACTACTTTGATTACTCAGTACTTGAGTATGTTGGCAGTCACTAGACGAAAGCTGTTTATATCAACACCAACCAGGCTTCTCTTGTATATGGTAATTATTATCAACTGAGAGGAGGTCATTTAAAAGGATGATGAATTGAACCTGTCCACGGCCTCACCGACTGTTCCCACTCCCCGGACACCTCGGGGCTGCCAGGGACGTAAGTGCTCAGGGGATAGTAGTACATTGTTGAAGCTGATCTCGATTTTGAAGACAAGTGATCATCACCTCAACGCCCACCTGCATCCTCCACCCGAAGACGGTCGGTCGTCAGACACCACGAATCCTCTAGACAGTTTCCACCGTAAGAGCTCAAGTAAAGAAAACCCACCGGCCCTGAAACCACCGTGACACCTCTGCTGGCAACCTTGCTCGTCCCCTGTGCCGCCCACCTCCGTGCCGCATTTCCGTGTGGGAACTTTCCCAGCCTGAGATCCTCCTCACGTGCAGCGCAGCCCCTGCACGCGATGTGACTCTTCACGAGCCCGCGGCTCTGAAACAAGACACGGCCCTCGGGCGAGATCCCGTATGAGAGGCCACAGCATACACACATCGAACCTTCTTTTTCCTCGCCAGGCAGACATGACTCACTCGTCTTCCCAGTCCAGGGAAGAAAGGCCACCAGCGGGGAGTATTCGACAACCTTGCAGCACAAAAACGAAGCAAGGATTCCCGGCCGGAGATTCCAACAGACAATGAGTATTAGAAACCTTTTTTTTTTTTTTTGGGTCTCTCTGTCTACGGAAGACATAATCAACCCAGTGCCTACGGCACGGAGCGGGCCCTACCTGAAAAGCCCCCGCCCCGGCCGTGACCTCGTCCTGCTGTGGACAAGGGACACACAACCGCTCCCGTGGGCCCCCCGTCCTGCGGCTCCCGGCTCATCACGGGCGAGCCCTCGGAATTACGAGAAGGGGCCTCTCTCGCCATGAAACCATCGCCTCGCCTGCGCCCCCCCCCCCCCCTCTTCTCCCAGACCTCGAATAATACCTGCAAGTACCCACCCTGACAGAGGCCAGATCAAAGCTGTTCGCTTGCTGGGCTTTTGTTTTTTTTTTTTTAACAAAAATAATAATAATACCAAAAAGACTCCAGCCAGGTGGAGACTTGTGGTATCGTGCTACGTCGTATCCCCCTCTTGCATTACCGACCCGAAGCTCGGCGGAAGCCTCTCTCCTCTCTCTCTCTCTGTGTGGTCCGCACGGTTACGTACGCCTGGGCGGCCGACATCATGCCACCATATCTTAAAGATGTGGCCATTTCTACCTGCGGCGGGCCATGGTCCAGATGCAGCAAAGGCGTTTGGAATCTCTGGGAAAGGGGGGAGAGGGAGAGAGAGAGGAAGGGGGGGGAGCTGTGGGTTTATTGGGCTACCTAGAAACATCATTGGCGAGCAGCAAGCCGCCGGGAAAGGATAACGTATGGTGAGACGCGAAGACAGCAATTTCTCGTATCCGGAGGACACAGTCGAACACTCCACTATGTTCTTCACTGCGGTGCGTAAGGGTCTCGTATAGGACCCCTTCCTCCAGACAGAGGAGAGGACATGAAACCTTACCTTACTGGACCATCACAGCCTTGCCCGCCGGCGGCATAGCTCGGCGCAGCGCGGAGGTACTCAACTCATACGCGTCACAAGAAATGAAATCAGATGTGTGTATGTGTGTGTGTGTATACATGCACGCATGTTATTGAGACAGACCTCCTGATCTTGGCTACGGGTCAGCTGTCTCGGTGCTGTCCGCAAGAGAATTAATTCTTCGAGTTGAATATTGCGGATCTCGGCGATAACGAGTGGTTCAATCATCAGCCACAACTTTACTTTCTCATTGTTATAGTTCCCACGCCGTGCTATAATCTATGCTAAGTTACACTATTATTGAAGCATAAAGAGAAACGCGTGGCCTTCTCGACTCGGGGGTTTTTTTCTTCCTTTTGTGGTTTCCAAGAATAGACATCTTACAGCCCTGCCCAGCCCCCCTTGGCACAGCAATGTTCTCCCATGTCCTCGATATGCTACATCTTGTTTCCGATGGTTTCTCAGTATAGCCTTCTCGAAGGGGTAAAGTAATAGGCTGCTGCACACAAAGATGCGAACGCCAGAAATAGCCCCCCTTCTCTCTCTCCCTGGTGGGCGCTGGCTGACGAGGGCGCTCCACCCGCAAGAGTTCAGACGAAACTGCCAGAAAAGCTTGGCCAGGGCCACCACAGGTCGAGCCAGAACAAGAGCCGCCGTGAGGATGAGACGTTGTTTTGACGTGTGAAACGGCCCGGCGGCTCGCCCGGGGTGGTATACGTAATTGATGGTAACAGACCTGGTCATGAGTGGTTGGTTACTATGCGCAGTATGTACTTTTACTGTGTAGACAGGATACCTGCTTGATACTTTTGGGCTGACGTGTAATTATGCCATGAGTTGACTGACTGGCGGTAATGTGAAGAAAAAGAAAGAAAAAAAGTCCGGTACAAGACAAAGACAGCAGCAACCTGACGTCGATCAGCGCTTGATCAGTGACGAGGATGAAATGTGACTGGCTGGTTTTTTTGTCTCTTCTGCGTGTCACAGGTTCCCCGCCGATCTACAGCAGATCACGGGCGTCTCAGTCATGATTTGCACATCTTGTGATGCGCAAGACGAACAAAAGATACTCTGGTTTTGTTATCACCGCCTTGTCGCCGACACACCGAGCAAATGCTCTTTTCGATGCTACGGTAGGCTATCACAAAAAGAAAGGGAACTGCCTCACCAACAAGCCCCTGGACCCATCCAACAGAACCGGACATCTGGTCTGAGTAAAAGAGTTTCGGATCCCCCCTCAGACGAGAACCAACGAGGAGCAGGTGCTGTTTCGAAATCGTCCACGAGCGCATACCACACCACTCCCCTCTTCCCCCCCTCCCCTTCTTTTCCCCGTTCCTGCCACCCTTAACCTTACTTGAACCGTAAATCAACGTTACGCGTCCCCCCTCCCTCTTTTTTCTTTTCTATGGGTAACCAGACTTATCTCCGAGAGGACGAGTGGGTGTATGCGGCAGGCATAAGAAAGAAAAAAGAGGAAAGAAGAAAAGAAAAGACCAAAAAAAAAAAAAAGAAAAGAGGGGGCTTTGCTACGCGCGCACTTTTGAGCAAAATATTTCTCTCTCTTGGTAATAATCAACACTTTCTCACCTGATGCTCTCTTCCTTGTAGAAGAGGGAGCGGAGAGGGCCGCCAGCGATGAGGCTCCGCAGCGGAAGAGAATGTTTGTCTAGGGGGGGAATGAATATCTGGTGCTTATCTACCCGTCTTTCTGGTCGGTGGTCTCCTGCATGCCACAGCCAACAACCAACCAGGCCAAGATGACAAGATTGCCAGGTAACCTGGTTCGTCGAGCCGTGAGAAAACACACCCTTCCCAACCCCATTACCCACCGTCCCCTCCCCTCCGGGACCCCTATTTTTTTTCTTCTTCTTTCTCTTTCTCTCTTTGCCCTCCCACTTCCCTTTTGCTTTCCCCCTCCCCTGTTCGGGCCGAGCTGCGAGGGCGTCGTCGTCAAGCAGGCGCAGCCATGTTGTATTTCTCAAGTCGATGTATAGCCGTGGTGGTTCTTTTTTCTTGGCAGCTGGGTCACGCCCACATCCCGGTGGTGGTGGTGGAGGAGGAGGAGGAGGGGACTAGATGATTCTTCAAAAATTCATTTCACTTATTCCCAAGAGGGAAAGGCATACGACCACGTAACGTACTGTACATCATGAACTACACACTACACACACACACACACACACAAACCATATAGTCAATAAAGCAAAAGTGAATGTGGAACATGTGGATAACAACCTTGGCTCAGGGGGCCCAGATTCCATTCCCACACCCCCCTCTCCCCTCTCCCCAAGGAAACTCGTCATCTCACCTCACAGAAGATCCTCCTCCTCCTCCCACAGGGTAGGGAAAAGATCACCTTGTGCCCAGAGCCCCCCCCTCTCTCTTCCCCCCTCTCTCTTCTCACTCACTGGGCTATCGAAAGATAAAATAAAAAAAAGGGCCCCGCAGCCCGCAGGCCGGCTTGCCGGTGGAGACGCGTCATCATCACCATGCGAGTGAGGCCTCAGCTCGCCCCCATCCCCTTTCGGCACAGGCCGCCATCCGCCGCCTCTCCTCTCCAAAGGGAGATTTGATGATTCCATACTGTCGGTGGAGGGAGGGGCCGGCGGGCGAGAGCGGACGGGAGAGGTCGGGGGGGGGTGCTTTGTTATTCCCAACTGGCAACCCCTTGCCTATAGGTTTATGGTGTTAACAATAGTCCCGGGAGGTGGGAAGGGGGAAAGAGAAATAGAAGATACACACACACAAAAAAAAGAAAAAAGGCCGCGCACGCCTCGGGATGATACTATTCAGGTAGCGGTCCACTCCGGCCCAAGCCAGCAGACAAGGGGCGCCGACTTAAGCTTACCCGAGATCAGAAAAGGGTCTCGGCTCTGTCTTTTTATTTCCCAGAAAACCAGAGACACACAGACTGTTCGGAGGATAAGCGAGTCAGGACCAACGCTTTCCACCCAGGCCCCCCCCTCCCTCCTCTCTCTCTTCTGGACTTGGCATTCCATGGCACGTGTATGGGGGGGCCTTACACTTGTCCAAGCCCACCAGGAGGGCCCTCTTCTGAAAATTTGCAATGGTCATCGTGATATGCTGGCGGGCTTGGCAGGACGAGAGCATTGTCCCTCCTATTAGACACGTGTCTTGCTTAGTTTCCTCCCTATTCTATAGGCTCCAGTTCATGGGTTACGAACTGTACATGCAGTACGAGACGAGACAGCAGACACCAACCAGCAGACAAGCAGATACTTAGTCATAGTAACCAATGTGTGTAGTCAAGATGATGGGATTCATTTGTCTTTTCTTTGCTCGAGGCCAAACGAGTGCTTTTTTCTGCCTATCCTACTCTTGCTCGCTCTATATCGACTATCTTTATAGTCCATCCATCCACCCCAAAGGTGACCTGCGCAGGTATCATTCCGGAAGAGAGAAAATAAAAAATGACAAAAAGAATATGTGCACATGGTAGAAGAGATGACCTCCGCTGTAGCAGTGATAGCCCTCCCACACGAGAAGAATAATCTTGATGTGATGCCCTTCCAAAGACGCCGTGTAAGATGCAACCGATCCGTTCCTCCTCCCAAGGTCTGATTTGCTGTTTATTCCGCCGCCCTGGGAATACCAAAAAAAAAAAAAAAAAAAAACAAACGCAGTAAAAAAAAAAAGAAGCTCCAAGTTGGGTATCTCCGTCGCCGTTCCGCCGCCACTCCCATGACCTTTCTGGTCGTCTTCCCACGTGAGAGAAAAGACAGCCTTCTCCTTAGATGGAGAATTTCTTGTTTAGCACATCCAGTGCCCTCGCGTCCTCGTGGAAGCCCATCGCCGCCAGGCCCGTCTGCGAGCCCGAACCGCCGTTGCCAGTCCCCCGCGGGCTGCTCGTGGCGCTGCTGCTGCCGGGGTTGGCGCTGTTGGGCTCAGAGTCCGTGTGCGCCGGGTGCAGGAGGGCAGACAGGCTGGCCTTGTTGTTGTTGCTACCGCTGCCGGACCCAGAGACCGGTGGAGACTGCGAGAGGGCCCTCGGGGGCGGTGTCGACGAGCTGCCGCTGTGGGGGGCGGGGACGGCCGGCAGGGGCCCGGGCATGGTTCTTCCGGGGCCTCCTCCTGTTGCTGGTGCCGGTGCCTGCGCGAACTGCAGGTGCTGTGGCCGTGGCGACTCCTCCTTGATGCGCACCTGGGCCAGGTAGGGCGATGTGTGCGCTGCTGGCGCCGGCGCCTGGCTGCTGCTGTTGTAAGGCGGCAGGATAGGCGGTGTCACGCGCGGCTGGGCGGACGCGGGCGGAGGCAGGGCAGGTCGCGGGTCATAGAGGTGGGGAGGCGGCGGTGGTCCGGCCATGTAGTGCGGGTGTGGTGGGTAGGGCGCGTGCGGGTGGACGTGGTGAGGGTGTGGGAGCGGTGCTGGGGGGTAGTGGCCCGTGACTGTGTAGTGGCTGTAGGGAGGCGTTGCTACCGGCGATGGTGGCCAGCCCGGGTATGGCTGCTGTGCGTACTGCGGGTGGTACGCTGCCGGGTGGTGTGGCGGCGGCGGCGGCGGCGGGTGTGGGTATGTGGCCATGGGTGTCCTCGTCGTCGCGGGCACGGGCTGGTCGTTCATGCTGGACTCTGGGTACATGCCCTTGACGGGCACGATCTGCCTGAGGCTGGGGTCGGTGCTGGGCTGTGGCAGCTCGGGCTCGCTGGGGGTGCGGCCGCGAGTAGTATGAGATGAGGTGGAGGTGCTGGCCCTGCGAGGTGGTGATGCTGAAGGACTGCTTCATGAGGCCGTCCGCCTTGTACCGGTAGCCGTCGGGCTCGCCGTCATCAGAGACATCGTCGCTGCCACGACCCGAGTCTGGCGTCTTGCCGGCGCTCCTCCTCGACGTGCCGAAACCACCGCCCCGCTTGCCCTCCATCTCGCGGTAGGTGAGAAAGCTGCCCGAGACCCTGCTTGCGCTCCACGACTTCCCGTCTGTCCACCGCCGCATGCCGGCCTCCCTCTCGTCCCACACGAATACTGATCCGGACCGGATCGACTGCCGCTCCTTCTCGGACAACCTGCGCTGCACACGTGGCAGCAGGCCTAGTCTGCAGGCCTCGAACAGCTTGATTGCGTCTGCGGGTGTCCGCACTATGCCGTGATAAGTCTCCATCATGTTATTCTGTCGCACAGCCATCGACGGGTGTCTTGGGAGCGTGTTGTGTGTATGTGAGGTTGTGACACCTTACGCGGATGACGGTGTCGAGAGAGTAAGAAGAAGGATGAAGGAGGGGGTGGGAAGGAGGAGGATGAATGAAAAGGAAGGGAAGGGGGTTAAGAAGAATAAGGTAGGAGAAAAAGGTTGTTTGATCGTCAGGACTTTGGCTGCTGGGTTTAGTTATGAGGTGCGGGCAAGCCAGGTCGACGTTCTAAATAGGGATTTAAAAAAAAAAAAAAAAGAAAGAAAGAAGAAAGAGTGCCACAAGAAGAAGTCTATATGGCCCCCCGGATCTGGTAGAGGGAGTGTGGATCCACCATCCAGACGAGAAAGCTTGAAATATAGTTGCTGTGCGGCGGCGGCACCCAAAAAACCCTGGTCCTGCAACTCAGGAGGAGCCAAGGCTTGCGCGGCGCTGGGGAATATCGCCCCACCGGGATAGAAACAACACGGATGATCGGCCTAGCAGCTGACAGGGGCTGTAATGAACAGGCTCGGATCGAGTGGCCAGTCCTCCGATCTTCCGAGGCTGCGGCGGAAATAGACTCTTGTGTCGTTATGGTAGTACGTGGGGAGGCGTTTCGACTATTGTGGCTTATCCTCTCTGTCTTGTTCTTCTCTTTTTTTTCTTCTTTTTTTTCTCTTTCTCTCTCCAGGCGTCTACTCGCTGTAGATCAGTACGGCCGAGATATATGGGTTCTGTTTTAATACGAAGGAGGCGCTGTCAGCTTGCGTAAACCCAGCCGAGGTCTTGAGGAGGAGCGACGATGAATATAAGGCAGCTGTCAACCAACTATGGCAGACGAGACCACTGCCCCGGTTCCCAACTCGGGATATAAAAGTGTGAGACAGCGTGTTTTTTTTTTCTTTCTTTTCTTTTTTTCTTGGGAACAGACAGAAAAAGCAAAGCCCGCCCTTCCCAAGAAAAAAAAAAACAGAATATAGACAAGTGCTGTAGGTCGGGTGAGCCAACGGTGCTGATGTGCCATGCATGAAGAAAGAAAAAAAAAGGGTCCTCCAGGAGGCCCAACAGGGCGTCAAAACTTTGACGTACAACTTTGGGCTGATGCTTGTTGGTGCGTTGGTTGGGCAAAGGGTGATGGTGTGAGATACAAGAGGCACAGACGGTGGGCTCGGGGCCACAAAAGAACAGACGATGTGTGCTGCTCCTGGCCGGGTCGTGTGTGTGCAGTCCTGACACACCACACTCCAGATGCGCCCATACAAGGGAACCACATTGTCATGCCCACAGCCCTGAGGAGACGACACGCAATGCACGGCACTAGCCGTGGACTAGCATAGCAGAGTTAAAGGTACTACGTAGCGGAGTTGACTCGTGAGGACAGGGAGAGGGTGAGGAGGGAAGAAGAATAATCATCCCAAAAAAAAAAAAAAAAGGGCACCGGGCTTGTTCAGCGGCCATACATCCTGGGCAGCCCACACACCCACCGTAGTGCAGGTGAGAGAGAGTGAGCAACCATGGCGACGCCTCCGCAAAAAGATACCCATAGTACAGTAGTGCATGTACCATAGGTACTCTGGGCCCTGGCCTGGGCCTGGTCTGGCTTTGTGCCCTGGGCCTGCCCTATGCACACCAAGCCTTGTCCGACCCATGCCGCAGGGGGGGGAGGGGGGAGGGGAGGAAGGTGGGTTTGGTGTTGTACCGCAGCCCATGTGGGTACGTATTTCCGTACTCGATGAGGATAGTCCAGTGAGAGGGAGAGAGAGAGGGTCACCGAGGACTGGGTGCGATTGTGTGACCTCCAACCCCCCCCCTGGTAGGGCCACCAGCGAGATGGGGGACCCAGGACGGGTGAAGATCATCGTACTATGGCACAGAACTGGGGGCAGCGCAGGGCATCAGGAGCCAAAGGATCGCTCCTGAGTTGATAAGGTTGTGTGTGTGTGTATGTGTGTGTGTGTGTGTGTGGTTGGTGTGTGTTCGTGATCAGTCAGGGCTGCCACGCGCCGTTCGCAAATTCCTGCGAGCGACTGCCGCAGCCCTTGGGCAAAAACGGGGGGTCTAAAAAAGAACGGATCTTGTCATGTGTCTCGTGGCGGCAGGAGATGATGGTAACAGGGCAGCCAAGGGTGTGTGGGCAAGGCGTCGCGATGAGGTTCCAGACAGAGAGACCCCGTCCCCAGTTTGGCTCGGGTGACCTCTTATTCCCGAGATACGGGCTGAGTGGGAGGACGCGTGTGTAGGCGTCGAGTTCCCCAAGTCGCAGACCGGAAAGGGGGTGCGGCGCCAAAAGATGAGACGGGTCCGGATTCCACTCTCTCTCTCTCTCTCTGTCTCCCGAAAGCAACAAAAAAAGAGCCGGTAGCCGAGGTCGACGGACAGCTGCAGACGGAAGCCCAAAAGTGGTCTCCAGTGTGTGTGTATGTGTGTTTTGTGTGCTCAGAGGGTATCATGAAGTGCTTGCGAGGCATCTCGTCATGTGATGATGCACTACCAGGGGAGAAAAGGGTACCCAGACAGGGCGTGATGATGAGACGTGGCTGCAGTAAGGCAAGGGAAGGAGAAGTGGGTGGGTGTGAGGGGGAGTGGAACACACGCATGATGGCGCCATTGGACACGCATGCGGTGCAGAGCCAAACAAGACTCTCTCGAGGCACAAGCAGTTGAGAACGTACCCGGTGTGGTTGGTCTCTCCCGAATTCGGATGAGATGCCGCGACAAAAAAAAAATATTGTTTTTTTTTTTCTGGCGTCGACAGGAACGGCTGGCGACTGACGTGTGCTGAGACGTTTAAAGCTGATGTGAGGCTGTCGCGGAATTTTTAAGGTTAATCTATTTTTTGATATACCACCCACCCCCGCTGGGCCTAATCGAGCCGAGCTGTGAGCTGGAGCTGGGTAAAAGGGTCGAGTCCGAACCCGCCGTAGGAGACCTCAGGATCTGGATGCTGGATGGCGTCTCGTGGCCTCTACTCAGAGCAATCGTCTTCTTTTTCCGCCCAATCAAGACTCCTCGCCGTCGATGTGAGGTGGTGAAGAGAAGGGGGTAGAGAAGTTGGGTGGTAGGGCAGTGGGAACAAAGAAAAAGAAGTGAAAAAAAAAATTCGGGACCCCGGAGCAGGGCTGAGCAGCTGGGATAAATAAGATATGGATGAAGCCAAAGGGAGAGGCGAAGAGAATACGAGACGGACGGGTGGTTTACGTCGAGGCACTAATAAGTTAAACAGTCGAACGGGCCCTACCCCAGAGTTAGTAAACAGTCTTTGTCTTGTATCCGCAAGACATCGTAAGAAGCTTGAAGAGGGGTCTGCATCTCAGGTGTAGTAACCCAGAAGGGGAACGTTGGAGTGAGAAGAGGAGGAGAGAGGAACCGGGGGGGGGCTGGGCTGTGCTCATCCAACCAAGCAGAACAGCCAGCCAGGATCTCATGACTGGGCTGTTGGGAGGGGGGATGGATGACCTATGCAGCTGGGCGCCCCACTGCCTGCTATGCTGTCCACGCTGGGAGCCGTGAGGGCAGTGGGGTCTGGGTGGATAAATGCTTCAAAAATAAGAGTACGCCATGGTGCCACGGTGAGGATAAGTCATACCAACAGTGCCAGTGCCAGTGGATCGGTCGTCCTGGTGAGTCGCATCAGGTATACCCAAATTAGGTGATGGGGATTTCTTCGTCTTGTTTCTTTCTCTCTGTCGTGGTTCTTTTTCTGTCTTGTTTCAGACAAGAGATAGACGACAGGACAAAAATAGAGGTGCCCACCACCTCCTTGCGTTGTTGTTGTTATTGTTGTTGGAGGTTGCGGCTGAGGTTTTTGTGGTCTCCTGGGAAGGGAAAGAACGCTGACGTTAATGACATGACACGTCCGGAATGTGGGCGTCGTCACCTCGACATCGCGCCTGCCGCCGCCCACTTCTTGTTTCCTTTTCTTTGTCCCTCCTTCTTTCCTCTTCTCTCTCCTCATCCCAGGGCCGCCTGAACTCACCTCTGAGGATCGCAAGGTCCCAAGCCTTGCCACCACAGCTTCGGCCCTATCTTGTGAGGCCGAGCCCAAGCCTCTGCGCGGATCTGGATCTACCCTCGAGGAAGTCACGGCCGACGTGCACATGGGCTACCATGCCACACGCCCTCGGTCTCTCCTCCGCCGCCGGTCTGGGTCTTGAGCTGGTTCCGGCCCAGGGCCAGTCGAGAGAACGACCGAAAACCTCCCCGTCGCCGCCCCCTCTCTGGCCAGCTCTTGCGCGTCCCGGCCTCCCCTGCCCTCCCCCCTCCCTTCTGAGCCGTCAGAGGCTTGGACAAAGGGGCTTCCCGTCGTCGTCGAAGCCCGGTTTGGTGCTGGCCCCCGACTCGCGTCTGCTGGGCTGGGGATCGTATCTCCGTCGGCTCGATACTGGATTGGCCGGGCGCGCGCGGGTCTTGGGGAAAAAGGTTAAATCTGGATATGGAATCTTTGCTTACTACTAGTAACTATGGTATAACCCGTGCGGTATATGATATGTACTATAGCACCGGGCAGCCTGAGCTTGTCGTGCCTTTTTTTTCTTTCTTCTTTTTAGGCACCGTCCCCGTCTGAGATTGATCGACGTGCTGGCCAGGGGACCACCCTCGCTAGAAACCCCCTTGAACCCTGACTGCCGACGTCAAGCCTTATGTGGGCAGCAGACGTGGATCCAGGTAAGTTTGGGTAACGCTGCACCGAGAACAGCAGTCTTCGGGCCTGCTGGGCTATGCAGGGCGGCAGGAGAGGGCGAAAGGGGAAGAAGGGGGGGGGGGCACACTTTGATTCAGACCGCCCAGAGGGCTGGGCGCGCGGATCTCCGAAACCTAGTGCTAACAACAGAAGAAGAAGGGGAAGAAAAAAAAATAAATTGTACGTTCTTTTTTGGGTTTTCCTCTGTGTTCCTGGTCAAACCCCCCAGCTTTTCGATCCAGATCAGGCTCTGGAATGTCCAGGCTGGGAAGAGACAAGGATGTCTTGACGTCTTTTTTTGATATTATGTCTGTGTGTCTGTACGCATGGCAGAGCAGCTCTGTCGAAGCACGAGTCGGGTTGTCTCTGCCCTGAGGGCTGTATGTACTGATCGGCAATGTCGGCTCGGAGGATGGTGGTCTGCCAAGCAACACGGCAGGTTTTTTTTTTTGGGGGGGGGGCTGGAAGAAGTCGACAGGAAGGGGAGATTGCAATGATGCGTCCTGCGAACAAAACGTCCGCGTCAGCATCAATGCTAGTCGCAGCGGTCGGGACGGGCTGTTTAGGCAGAAATGGGGATGGTCTCAAGTCAAAAACTTAGACCAAGCCTCCTTACAAAGGTGAAAGGGGGGAGAGAGGGGAGGGGAGAGAGAGAGGGAGAGCGTGTGTGCGTGTGCGAAGGAGATGAGAGAGATGAGGCCAAGACAAGGTTAAGAACCTTAAGAGAAACGCCGAGCGAGGCTACCATAGTATAGCCCCCGACGGGATGATAACGATGATACATGCATGCCTTCTTCATTTATTTCGTCACCACAGCCTCCTCCCCGTGTTCTCCGTACGCTCGAGGCAGTGGGTGCTCGGATCATGCCAAGCAGGGCGAGGTCGATGCCCAGATGCTGTAGTACCTCTTGTTATGGTACAACAACACGAGCTACTGAGCCTGTTCGTACACCTGTACCGGTACGTACGGTATTTGTGGTGTCACTCGCGCCGTCTCTACCTTTTTTTTCTTCTTTTCCATTCTCTTTCTTTCTTGTCTTCCTTATCCTCCTGATAGACAGACAGATTGGCAGGATGAACCGACGTGACAATTTGAAATTCCCCCTCCAAAAACAAAAATTAATATATATAGACTATGCTTGGCTTGCTTTCATCTTGGCCTTGGCTTCTCCTTAGCGGCAGCCTCCAGCAATCCAGCTGACCGAATCGACGAGCCGCTGCCAAGACAAACTAACAAATAACCTTCTTTTGCCATGTCTGCCGCCCCCGGTGCACACACCACCCTGGGCACCCAAGACACAAGACTTTCCCCATCCCTGCCTGCCTACCTCCCTTCCTCTATTCTCCCCCCTCCCCCCCTTCTCTCTTCTTATTATTGCAGTGATGATCCTGTTCTCAAAAGTGCCACTTCTTATATAGCAACAGGATTTATTGTTTTCCGACAATGTCTTGAGTCAGACGGTGGCGCATGGTGGAGTACTCTGGGGTATGCAGCGTCTCTATTCCTCCTCCCACCCCTTTTTCTTCTGTTTCTACACATGATGGAGGAGAACATCCAAAAAGAAAAGAAGAAAAAAAAGAAGGGCAACTGGCTCGGGTAAAACAGCACAAATGTTGTGGCAAAGTGGACCAATTTCCCCCCATCGTCGCCATCACGAGACGGAAACCAGATTGAGGTGAGATACAGTGAGATTGCTAACCAGGTGTGGTTCGCCCTGTCAAATCAGAAGAGAAAGAAAGAAAGAAAAAAAAAATACAGAAAAGAATTCCCACGCAGCCACGGTCGCTACCCGTTTTTTGGTATCTTATTCGCCACCCAGCATGTCGGTACCAGGAGATCGATCTCGTCTATGCAGAGAGCCTCTCGATGTCGTGTATCCCGCACACACACACACACACACACCCACCCACCCCCGGCTCCCTGATTTTTCGGTATCGAGTTCGGTTACCACGGCACGCCCGGGTGTAGACTACGGTACTATAGTATGTATGTATTAACCTGCTCATGACTGAACCCCCAACCCCTCTTTGGGCTGCGGAATAAATAGCACCTTTTTCTTTTGTGTTGTTGGTGCCCCGACAGCGGAGACGAGAGGGGAAGAAAAGCGGATTTGGAATCCTTCTCTGAGTGAACGGGTGAGACAGGGTCCAACGTGCATGGTCTGCGGTGGTGGATGGCGCCGTGAGGGTCGAGGGGGCCATGCAGGTGAGACGGTGCGAAGGCTTGTGGCCCCCCCTTTCCATCCGCCATAATTCAGCTCTGCGCGCGTGCTCATTCTTCTTGGGGCAACAACATTGGGGGAACACACCAACACTCGCACAATACACCTACACAAGGTGCTTGGGCCGCAATTCGCCGAAGACGCCCCGGGACTTAGCTCCGTGATCACTCGTCTTTATGTGTGTGTGTGTATGCCTCATCATCACTTCTCACCTTTGGGGGACAGGAGAGAGGGGCAGGGCACGTGTCGTGTCTATCTCACCCAGTTTCTCACGGTAAGCAGGTTGGTGGTGATGATCCGCCCATGACCTCGGACACAAGCTAAGCTCTGTGGAGAGGTTATTGGCCCACACACAAGAAAAGAGAGAGAGAGAGAGAGAGTCACGAGCGTGCACAAAAACGCATGTATCATCCCGAGACCGTCATCTCGCGCGCAGATGACCGAAGAAGAAGAAGAAGAAAGAAAGAAAAAAGCAACCGTCGTCGGCCCAGGTACGAATGCTGATCAGAAGCCTGGCTCGTGAGTTCCCATCTCTCTCTCCCTCCTCTCTGCGTCAGTGTGGGGTCACACAGACAGCTCGCGTATTGTGGTTGTGGTGGTTTAGCAGCAGGCCCTTTCAGCCAAGGGATACACACAAACGAGAGAGAAATTCTTCCCGCTCTTGCGTTCGAGACATGCGATCTGACACGTTCCACCCGTCAACGTTTCTTGGTGGCATCTCTTTGTGTAGAGGGATTGGGGACCGGGGGGTTTTCTCTTGAATGAGTCGAAATTCCCGAGAGAGAGAACGACGGGGGACACGAACAGCAGCCTCGGAGCCCCCCTGTGCTACTCTGGCGCGTGTAGAGCTGTGTAGGCCGGGGGGGGGCTCTGTCTAGAGCGAGCGAGACAGACGATCGACTGCCTCACCAGGGCAAGTCAATGCTGCTCATTACCTGGACGAGCAAGCCATCAGACTGTCAATCTGCGGCGGAAACGCCGCGCCTGTGGAACAAAAGATTGGCGAACGCACGTATCCCCACCGAAAGAAAAGGGTAAGTAAGTTAAACCAGGCAGGAAGGAGCCTTCCCCCGTCCCCTCCTTTAGCACAGTGAATTCCAGGCAGGGACACCCCAATGCGGAATGGCATGTGCAGATGAACTAAAAGCCCCTAGCGCTGGTTCGTTCCCTCCTTCTTTTTTTTTCTTTTTTCTTGATCATGTTTAAAATCAAGCGTCTTTTTCTGGGGACTCTGGAATTGATCGCCCCTTCTTCTCGGGTGGGTCCGTCTTGATGAGGGACTCGTAAGCTCTTTGCTTCCCCCCCACCCACCACCTGCGGAATTACTGGGCTGGGCTGGGGCTGCCTGGCTTGGCTCGTCAACTCTCTCTCTCTCTCTCTCTATCTCGTCTTTTTTCGTGCCTGTGATGTGTAATGTCGTCTTCGTGTCTGCAAAGACTCAGCATCTCGTCTCACCGTGAATCCTTATCGTCCAGAGAGAGAAAAGAAGAGGGAAAAGGATGGTTGCATGGCAAGACCACAGCCTGCTGACGCGTCATGCTAACCCTTCTCGAGTGTTTGGGATCTATCATTCATTCCTTCTCCCCTCCCCCCCCCTCCCTTGAGACATGTTTAGGAGTTGCACGGTATTCCCGCCGTACGACTGCCCCAGCCCACACACACACACACATTTTTTTTTTTTTTTGTACAGTAGGGTTCTTGCGCACGAGTGGGCTCGAGTCGACATCCTTCGTCCGAAAAGGGAACAAGAGGACACGAGAGAGAAAAAAGAGAGAGAGGGTGTCACACACAGCGGTCCTTTTATTTTCCCCACTCCTGCTTCGTCTTCTTCTTCCCCCCACGAGCCCTGCTCGGGGACAAGAGTGTGATACGTCATGCAGTCCGAAAAGAAGGGCCGCGGCTTCATCCTCTCTTGTATCTTTCCCTCACGTCACTCCCGTCCCGGGCATCGGCATTACGGCCCTTCTGGAGACGGAGGCGGCGGCGTTGTGATCCTGTCGTACGTACCGGGCCAAGAGAAAAAGGATCGAGGGTTCTACTATTGCACTGAATGAATCTATCACGGACACTGCCGGTGGGAAGAAGGGGAGGGAGCTGGGGTCATTTGTGTGTGCATGTGTGTGTGCATGTGTCCCGTGGGGTCCGCTTTCTCTTCCTTCGCTGTGCTGTGCTGTGCTGTGCTTTTCGTACCCCCACGCCATGCCCGAGTTTTTCTCTTCTTCTTTTTCTTCGTACGACATTGCACAGCGCCTGAGCTCATTCATCATCCCTGAGGGGTGAGCGTAAGAGACAGCTCCTACACCCACCGGGTCAACAGGCCCCCTCTTTCTCTCCCCGCCAGGTCGTTTACAGGCTGGGTCGGCGCAGGGCTGAAGAGAGGCCGCAGCTTCGCTGTGTGTGTGGAGGGTCGCTTGTCGCAGAAATGAACGCCAATATAAGTGAAATACTTGGCACAGAGGAGGCTCCGTGGGATTTTCCTTCCCCATCAGGCACCGAGAGTGGAACAAAAGTCTGACTTCCTACACATCCCTTCCTAAGCCAATATAAGCTTATTTGATGTGTATTTCCGTGGTTCGAACCCAGACACTCCCTTGTCGATCATGGACTGATTTTTTTTCTTCTTTCTCTTTTTCATGGTACCGGTCAGCCTCATCAAAGATACCAGAGTACAGTAACCCGTGAATACACCGATGATTGGCGATGCTTATTGAAGATCTCCCTTCTGATGGTGAGGCTGGCGTTAGTTAGTCAGTGCTCATATCACACACATCACATCATACGGTTACATATGATCAGTCGTGTAGCTGGCGAGCCTATTCATTGGAGGGAAGGGCGTCGCCACGGTAAGATTGACCCCACGCAGGAGCGGACCTGCTTCCCAGACAGACAGAGACGGAAAGCATGGGCTGTCAGCTAACAGACAAGGTGACCAGGCAGAAGGGGAGAAAGAAACAAACCCCCCCCCCCCCCCGCGGTTTATGTAACACCAAAGAAGCGGCTGGGCTGGGCTGGGCTGGGCTGGGGCAAGACATGCACACACACCCCGTCGTCCAAAGAAGGTTGACTTGCATCCCCGGGAGGCGCGGTTTGAGCCACCCCGATCAGCGCTGGAACCTTATGTATGAGCTTAATTGGCGAGCTTAAATTTCTCTTCCCGCCTTGCCGCCCCAACCACTCTGCTGTAATGCAGTGCCATGTCATGGTCCATGGACCCATCTATGGATCTGGTTGCTAGGCCTTTCTCTCTAGGAGAGGGAAATAAGAAGAAGAAGAAGAAGAAGGAGAGGAAGAAAGCAAGGCCCTCCCTCCCCTCCCCTCCCCCCCTCAAAAAAAGAAGACAAAACATGGAGATCCATTCTATCCTGATGCTCGACGTATACTGCAGCAGGATGCCGAAGATCAAAATCAGGGCCAAGTCGCAGTGGGCGGGTGGACCTGACTGGACCAACTTACCCACACCGAAAACAACAGAGTCTCCTCTTTTATGAGCTTGCGCGTGATTTTTTTTCTTTTCTTTCTTCCTGGTAAGCCGGCAAAGAAAGAAAAAATCAAAAAAGAGAGAGAGAGAAGGCTGTCTCGGTGATGCGTCGGGCGTAAGAAAATCATGGTTGTGTTCATCACTCATGATCATCATCTTCATCTTCTTCTTCATGCGTAATTCAAAGTACTACCCACACATATACCCTCCTGGCCTCTCCTGGGACGATCTTCTGACCCCCCTCCCTCCCTTCTTTGACCGAGAGACAAGCTTTGGCCCTTGGGAGGAGAACCTGCCTGCCCAGGTGGCTTCCGTGTTCCTTTCTCCTCCTCGACTGCGCGGCAGGTCATATCTCGGTCAATTCCCGATCGGGACGCTCGCAAGAAAGAAAATCACAGAAAATTCGCACCCGACTTACGTGCCCCATGAGCAGGTTAGCAGGGAGCCGGGGAGGGGGTAAGCTTACCTGCCACCCACACACCACCCTCGCGGTGATATGTGTGTGCAGATGATTATGTGGCCCAAAGAAGGAAATGTAGAGAAAAGGGATAAATGAGTAATCAATGGTAAGGGTACTTTTTTTTTTTTAACTTTCTTTTTTCCCACACTGGAATTGCTTTTTCTTCTTTCACTCTCGAGGCACCTTGCCGCAGCCTTCGGAATGTGGGCGCGCGAACCGGGAGAGGTCCCATCCGGGTGCGTGTGTGGGCGGGATGGAATCCACGGGTCCCCCGCCCAAGCGCCGCCTGTCGTTTCGTTTTTTTGTCGATGACACGACAATGAGAGACGAGGGAGGGCTTACGTATCCCCATACCCATTGTCTTATATACATGGCAAGATATGCTATTTGTCTTGGCGGCCGACCAACAACATATTATATTATTATTTTGTGTTATTTTTGTTGTCGCGCTGGGTCGGGTGGTTTATTTTATTTCCTGTTGGCTGGGTCGGGGCTGCGTAATCCACCGGCGTGTCCCACAATCAAACCATGGATGCGTAGTAAGTTTCTTGATCATCATCATCATCATCAGCCATCAAACAAGGGAGGGATGGGAGGTCCCGGGGCTAGCCTGGAGGCCTGGAGAGCACACCCCGCGGGAGGGAGACGGGGGCCCGTTACGCTGCCACGACCCTCGCAGAGAAGATCGGTTGGGTGTAATAAGGCTGTCTCGGACCAGACGCCGGCCCAGCAGACGATGGATGGGATGGTGTGCAGCGTGAGTGGACGGACGGGTGACTACTAGGAGTTATACGCCGGTCTCAAAGAGAGAGAGAAAAGTCGGGGTATACAAATCTGCAATACCTGCCCTCGTGTGTCCGCCAAAATCCAAGCAGCAAGTTGATTCGAGTATCGTCATTCTTCTTACCTTGCCTATACTTTGTTTTTTTCCTCCTTTTTCTTCTGATTTTCTCCTATCAAGTGAGGCTTACAAACATGGTCCGCGACAGTGACGAAGGCTAGGGAGCCTCCTCGGATGTCATGAATCTCTTCTATCTTGTCTTGCACGGGTTGTGGGCTACCTCGGCTTGCAAACCAGGTAGATAAAATAAACAATACGCACCACACCCTCTCTCCTTCAAGCCGTACCACGAGCGTCCTTCCAAATCATCTCGCGTGAGGTGCCCCGCCCCTCCCCCCTCCCTTCCAAAAGAGCTCGTCAGACGCACACTACAGGCTAGCAGACAAGACCGAATGAGAAATGCTGGCTGTCTCTCTCTCTTTTTCTCTCGCTGGCCGCTAGGCATCCCCAGGAGGAGGTTGTCCGCGGAATGGTCAGCACCTTACTTACCAGGAGGGAGGGCAACATCGCGTGCCGAGACATGCGGGAAAACCCTCATAGGGCTCTCTCCTCCTTTCCTGCTTCTCCTTCTCCCTCCTCACTCGTCAGCCGCTATGTCGAGTAAGAAAGTAAGCAGGGTAACACACAGGCTACCACAGAAGACGTGACACCTTCCGCTTGGGGGGGGGGAAGGGGACAGATCCGCTATCGCCTCGTTGCCCTTCTTCACCCGTCTTCCTGGCAGGTAGGTGATTGGACCCCGAGAGGGGGGAAGGGGGGGCTGGGCTCAGAAAGAGGGCATACGCCTCGGGCTGAGCTCGCTTGGGGTTTAGGGGAGGAGGAGGGCCGGATCCGCCCTGGCCTGCCCATCCCCCCCCATTCCCATCCCCCCCCGAGGAGGGCAGAGGCAGAGAGAGGCGTAAGGAGGCAGAGAAGGGAAGGCATCTCCGCCCGGGCGTCGCGCTATGTGCTACTTACAGCGCGCCCGTGCCGCCTGATAGTCAGTATGGCATGATGATGGCGCCAAGGGAAAGGAGGGGGGGGGGGATAAGGGAGGAAACAAGACTTTTTTTTTTTTACCCAGCCCGGCCTTGGAGCCCTTGGGTGGTTTGTTCCTTGCTCTGTCCGGATGGGTCCCCTTTCTCCTCTTTAGTTTCGAGGAGGGAAGGGGGAATGGAGAAAAAGATTGCGCAATGCCCTGTCCTCCAGCCCACTCTAGCAAGAAGAGCACATTATAGAATCCCGTCACCATGCGCCGTGGATGGGACGCCTGGGCTGTGCTGTGCTGTGCTGTGGGCTGGGCTGGGCGTGGCGGCGCTGGGCTGGCGTTTTCCCACCACCTCGGAGATAATAGGACACAGCACCGAGGTCACCTTGTACATATAAGTGACAGCTTAGTATACGTACTGATGGGGGGGGGCCACCAACCCACCAGGGATCAAACATGTCATGTACCGTAAGGGCACACACACACACACACCCACCCAAAACCCACACCCCTTCAGACGGGCGAGGGAGGGCCAGAGCAGGTAAGAAGAAGAAAAAAGGCCCTACGGGCTGACGTGAACAAGGTTTTTTAAGCTCGCTCGCTAGAAGGCTTGGCGGGTGCGAATCCTGGGTCGAGGACGCGTCGGCCCCCCGATCCTGTTCTTTTTTTTTTCTTTCTTTCATTTTCTTTTCTTTCTTTATTCTTTTTCCTCCTCCTCCCTTCTCAGCACCAACCAGAATCCATCCTTTGACACGCCTTGTTGACGAGTCGGGTTCGGCAGGGGCGAGCTGGTCAGATGACTTGCCAATGAGGAAGCAGCGCAGGTTGCTTCCCGACAGCTGAGATAATCCGCTCGGTCCCGGGGCGTCGTTCCTTCCTCGTGACGAATCCCTGACAAAAACGCTGAGCCGAACCCAGGCAGCAGCAGCAGAAGCAGCTGCAGACCGCCCTCTTTCACTCTCAACTTCGCATGTCACCTTTTCTCCTGCTGGTCACGATGGGCTGTGGGCAGGTGGGCGTGGCTGTCTGGCAGGACAGACGGACACTGGTGAGGAGAAGAGACAAGAAATACAAGGTACCACAGTACATATTGAGGTACGTACCTTTTATGGTGGTAGTGGAATGGTACGTACATGACAGAGTCCCCACAGCCTCTTCTCGGCGTTTCGGCAAGGAGGCTCTCGAGCTGAGCAGTACCCCTTCTGGTTGGGACCTTGCGCGACACACACAGAAAACAAGCTTAATTCGTGGACGATTTTAGCCACGGCAGACAGGGTCCTTTTTGGGGGTCCCCCTCGCTTGTGGTGCAGCCCGGCGGCTTGTACTATAGTATGTAGCCTTGTACCTCTCTCATAGTACTGAGGGCATGTGTTGGGTTGTGCTGTCGACCAGCTGCGGCCCACCATGATTCGATGTCGTTTCATTACCGTGCGAGAGGCCGAGATTTGTTGGGTCCAAGAGACCAAGAAGAAGGAAAGAAAGAAAGAAAGAAAGAAAGAAAGAAAGAAAAAAAAAGAGCACAACTCTGAGGGCTGCTGAGGCATCTGATCCGCCCAGGTCAGGCAGGTGATGGCCCATAATCATATTCACGAATGAGAGAGAGAGAGAGAGAATGATGATAACACGACCCAGCTATAGCCACCAGCAGCAGCCCAGGTCTGTCCACATCCGGACTTCCTCCTCCTCTCAGCAGCTCACAGGTCCAGCTGTGGGGATAGATAGGAACTGCCTCTGGAATAATCCCTTCCTCCTGCTCCTCCTCCTCCTCCTCCTCCTCCTCCTCCTCTCCCCTCCCCTGGATGATAGCCGTATACGGACAAAACGTGGGAGGGGAGATCATGATCAATCAATCTCATCTCCTCCTCCTGGGCCCCTCTTCCCTCCTCCCTGCCCCCCTGCCCTGCCTTCCCCCCCCGGTCCTCCCCACCATGCCGCAAACCCGTGGCTTGCCATGTGGATGGGGGTTGCACCCAGGCGGAGCCGCTAGCAGAGAAGCTTACGCGGCCTCTCACCTCCCTCATCTGCTAACCCCTGCCCTCCGTTCAAAGAGGATTAAACCTTGAAGTTAGAGAGGAAACACACCAGGATAAGCTAGGCTGACGGTGCGGAGGCTCTACAAACCCATACTATACGTACAGCACGCTAACCTATGGGCGGCCACCACCCATCATCATCATCATCACCACCACCACCACCACCACCACCGGTACCACCACCACCACACAAGGGCCCAGTGAACTGGTCGGGGACCGCAAACTCTGTGCGACGCCGGCCGTGCGCTGCAGATGTTGGCAGGTGCTCGAACAAGGCCGGACCCCCTGCTCTGTGTGCGTGCGTGCGTGCGTGCGTGCGTGCATACATACTCCGTACATGCATGCATACATGCATGTGAGATTGCGCGAGATAGAGAGAGAGAGAGAGAGAGAGCTCTCTGGGCCTGACCTCACCAGGCGGCTGAGTAAGGAAGAAGGATTGCCCTAGGATTCATGACCACGGAAAAGATCTGCGGGCCAACCAACCCACTGCATGACCAGCTTGGTTACTCCTGTCAGCAGCATTCCAAAATGCACAGTACTAATTCAGCCATCCACTACCACCACACACACACACACACACACACACACACAAGAGGACCACCCGCGGGCGTTTCATGAGGGGAAGACAAGAGGAGAACTTTGAACAGCAGTCATGTCAAGGATCTTGGTCGTCGCCAGAGAGGGTTTCTCGAGGGACCCCGTAGTCCGCCTTGTTTCCTCCCTCGGTAATACCGCTGTGGGCTCCCCCTCTCCCAACTACCGGTAAGCTCGTAGATACGAGGCAAGATGATCCGGTAAACGGCATCACTTTTTGTTTTTTGGAAACAAAAAATAAAGGAAGAGGAGGAGAAGAGGGGGGGGGTGGGAAACCCACACCGGACTGGCTGCATCGTGTAAAGCCATCAGTCAATCAGTCTTTACCTGCACCTCGTACGCGGCGGCTGCTTAATCTCGCCAGTGTCCAGAAACCGTCAGATAGACGAAAGCGCAGGGCAGCTTTTGGCGCGTCTCAGCCCCGTTTCGTAACCACCACAAGGGAAGCCGTGATATCCGTCGTAGCAGCAGCCCACGTGCCGTGGGCCGGCGTGCGCGGGTGGTGAGCCAGTCTCCCTCTCTCTTTTTCTCTCTCTCGCTGGCGAGCACTGTGCTTTCACTCCTCCCCCTGGATGGCTTGTCGTTCATCTGGTAGATAGGCGGGCGTTTCAATGCGGCCAAGTGCCCAGCAGACCTTGCTCTGATGGGGACAAACATTGCGCCGCCCGCAGAGCGGTCTATTCTCGGCTCCACACAGGCTGGGGTGAGGGTCCGATCTTGATTATAAGCTTGTTATGAGCAAATTTTTCTTCTCTAGACGCGCAGCCCGAACTCTGAAGCCCGAGTACGGTGGCCGCTCGTCTTGGCTCCCAGGGCCTGGCCCAGCGCTCTCGCTGCCGATCCTCACGTCGTGACCTCCCTGCAAGGGCTCTGAGGTGATTTGCCAAGCTCTCGTCTGCGCGCCTTGGCCTCTCGGCATTGTCTGCCTCATGTGAAGGCGGGCCAGGGAGTGACGTATAGAGTTCTGCTTGGTGGCTGTTCCCTTGATGTGCGCAGAGCTTGATACCAAAGAGGACTCGATATCCGCGCAGGCTGAAGGTGCCTCTGAATACCGAAGTTCTACCATGCCACACCGGTGACCTTGAGTCTGCTGTGCTCCGTCCACTGAGTCCCACGTCTTTGTCCTGACAGGCCCCGACCACTTGAGCTCGCCGGAGCGGGCAATAAAGCACAGCACGTCAGCCAAGCGGTTGCCCCGTTCAGAAGCAGCTTGACAGAATCGCTTAGGAGCCGCAGCCTATCGCGGGTCTATTGCAAGCCTCGCGAGGCCTCCAGTCCAGCCAGCCAGACGAGTCATCGCATGTGCTGACCCTTCCATGACCATTGACGAAGCAGCGAAGATTTCGATCTGCGTCTCTGTCGTCTAATGCTGCTGGAAATGTGGACTCACTGGGCTCCAACACAGTAGTATGTCTTGGTCCTCACAAGGTGGAAAGTCTAGACCAAGTAAGAGAATTAGCTACGGCCGAGCAGGAAACCACGGTGTAGCTGCTCTCGTAGGCGCGGCCGCCGCGCGCTCGAGCGAACAGAGGGGATACCAGGCAACCTCAAGCTGTGCTTGCCCTAGACCTTCGACTTGAGCCTATCCTTCCATATCTAAGCTGCGCAGGTGTATCAGGGCTGGCATCGACCGTGAGCCACTGCAAGATCGCAAGAGCATCTCCTCTCGTCAAAGAATGGTTATGCCACTCATCGCACATTACGCGGCCATTCAGTGCTTCCAGTCTCAGTCTCGGCAGTAGAATTATCAAACGCAGACCTTCGGACTCTTCCAGGGAACGAGTGGATGGCAAATTGTCCCGGCGAGTCTGCTCAGTTCGTTGATGGATCTTCTGGATGATGACAGCTCGAGAACACCCAAAGCATTCCAGAGAGTTGTGATTAGGGTCTCCTGAATGCGTTGCGGAGCGGAAGCGTGTGGGTGACCACCTGAAGACGGACCGGAATCTGTCCGAGTTTCTTCCATGCCTCATCCATAAGACGCTCTCAGCATAGCAGCCTAGAGCCCAAGGGTAGAATGCTCCGGAGAACAATGAATTTTGGTCGGGCTCTAATGGCGCCCAAGAATCCGTCTTTTGCCCTTTGAAAGACGGCCATGGCCCTCCAGGCTCATTCGGATGAGACTGGCAACGGGCTAAGACCTCGTATAGGAAGAAAGCCTGCAGTTCTCGGCACAGCTTTGGAGGCCACATCTTACCTTCTAACACATTTGACGAGTGCGATAACAACGAACTGATGGCTTGAGGCGTGATCCGGGGCCATGTCGAGCATGAAGACACTCTCTGGGGAGGCACATCTGAAGTAGGTTGCGCGCTTGCGCGTAGGCTCGACTAGCCAACGGGAAT
This sequence comes from Celoporthe dispersa, assembly GCA_016584495.1. Lineage (NCBI taxonomy): Eukaryota > Fungi > Ascomycota > Sordariomycetes > Diaporthales > Cryphonectriaceae > Celoporthe > Celoporthe dispersa. Next base: position 684,351 of record WAID01000005.1, read on the forward strand.
CTGCCGGTGAGGTTGCGTTGTCATCTCGCCACGGTATGGCCGGCCAAGTCACTTGACGCCCTGGCCATGTTGGGTCCAATGGGAGTGGGATGCACAAAGTGAGAAGAGATATGCGTTGAATTGCCGTGTTACCGTACATCTGGGCCCGGCAGTCGTGGCCGTCCCGCCACTCCATCTCGATCGCTGACTTTATGGCAAGACTTCAGGCGGCCATGAGGGCGCCCGATTTTCCCTCGTCAATCTTTGTCGATCTGCACCGCACGGCAAGCTGCAGGTCATACGTATCTCTGCGGAGATATTGGGGATAAGGCCGTAACGCTCGGAGGGGTCACACAAGGTTGACGTGCAGAAAACGTCTCGAAACCTGTCAAGAGGCAAGCCTTGTTTTTGAACCCAGCAGGTATAGGCAGTGGTGTCCACATAATCTTCGCGAGGAAGGCTGCATGCTGATTTCGCAGCAAGGGGCCACACAAATGGCGCCCAGTCACAGATATCTCGGCTGCGGAAGGGAGGTGACACAAATCGCCAAAGTAGGCAAGCTTTGACGAGCACAGCATGAGCAGATCTGTAAGGATGGGACCAGCCTGAGCCCGAGATCGTTCAAATCCAGGACAATTGTTTCGCTCAACAGTCACACCGCCCGTACCACCGAGGAAAGGTGACGGTGTCCCGGATAGTTTGTACGCCTGACAGGTAGCCGAGAAGGCGGTCAAAACCCAGGCCAAAGCCGCCATGAGGCGGACAGCCCCAACGACGCAGGTCTGCATACCAGTCCAGAGGGCCTGCTGGCGACGTCGGTTGTATGCCGCCGTCCAATGACGGTGTGACGAGTCCGTGCCTGGCCATCGCGCCCAGGAGCTGCGGCAGGCGGTGCTCACGCATGGAGCCGCCGGCGATCTCACAGAATTCCGAGACTAGTAGGTCGAAGCAGTCGACTGTCTCCCGGGATGCGGCCTCTCGCTCATGCTCCTGCGTGGGCCGCATGTAGAAAGCTTTGATGTCGCGGGGGTAGTGGGTGACAAAGACGGGCTTGCCATTCCCAACCACACGGGCGATGTACTTTTCGTGCTCAGACTGCAAGCCGTCGCCCCACACAGGCGAATGCTGAAACAGGTGCTGCTCTGTCTTGAGCATGTCGATAGCCTCTGTGTACGTCAGCCGCGGCCAGGAGAGCTGCATCAGGCCCTGCCACCTCTCGTCGACCTCATTCGGTGAGGCGCGGTCACCAGCAGAGTCGTCAGCGCTCTTGTCCCTGCCCGGTGCCCTCAGCTCCTGGGCGACCCTAGATTGATAGAGCCCGGTGGCCGTGTGCCGCAGCATGTCTTCCAGCAGGTCCATGACACCGCTGAGCTCGTCTACGAAGCTCATTTCAGCCTCAAGCATGTAGAACTCGCTTAAGTGCCTGGAGGTGTCGCTCCGCTCGGCACGGAAGGTCGGGGCCAGTGTCCACACATCGCCAACAGACTGAGCGAGGGCCTCGAGGTGGAGCTGGGTGGATACAGTGAGATATTTCGGAGCACGGAAGAAGGATTCGTCTGTTTCATCCTCCTTCTTGTTCGCAGGAGCGATGCTGAAAACATCCCCGCCGCCTTCACAATCTGAGGAGGTGATGACGGGTGGATGTGTCTGGACAAAGTCTCGGCTAGCGAAGAACTGGGTCAGAGTGGCGACGACTTCGGACCTAAACCTGAGAATGGCAGAGTTGAAAGGCGTTCTCGGCCGAAGATGAGGCATCGTTCGAAGGTACTCAGGTGTCTGGTATTTCTTTTGGATCGGGAAAGTCTAAGCCCAGGTTGAAGACCAGTCAGTATCCGCTCAGAACAAGGTAGTCCCAATCCAGGCCCAAGGCGTGTGATCATCTAATACCTTGGCGTCTGAAGGACCCAGCACCTGAACGCTGTCGGCGTGTAACTCGTGTGACTGGCCGGCACCCGGTGACGGGACCCAGGATCCTCCGAGGCGGAGGGCAGCACCAATCGCGAGGCTGGACGATAATTGGGTCAGTACCAATAGAGACAGCCGAGACAGACGCGTCGGAGGATTGGATCGCACCCTTCAGCCTGGTCCGTGGGAACGAGCGCCTGCAGAGGAGCAAGCGAAGAGCCATCTCCAAGTGCAACAAAAGTTCGCGCCTTCATGGTTCGTACGGAGCGAATGTAGCCATTGACGACAACGTCACGGGCCTCAGACCCCTCGGGCTTCCACTCTAGCAGCTTCGCAACGGACCGTGGAGCTCTACTGCTGCTGCTGGACATATATCGGCGCCGTGCAGGTGAGACTCGAGACAGGCCATGGGAAGAAGTCGAAGCAGCAGTGCTCTGGCACCGCCTGGCAGCAAGTGCTAGGCCAGCTGACCGCATTGCTTGAGCTGGTGCCTGCTGTGGAGGACGAATGGAGAAGGGAACCGAGGGAGGTGTTGATCAGTGCCACTGAGATCTGGTCATGATGTTGCCATGGGTTTGTATAGCTAATGAATGCAAGCCTCGGACGACTTTCATGAAGTGACGTCTCTTGCTCTTTCCACAAAATGAGGCGCGGTCGTACCTGGCCCAGTACATTACATAATCCACAGCAAAATGCTGAGCAGACTGTCAAGCTGCCGATAATTAGCCGGTACCCGGCTTATCTTATCGCGTCAACAACCAGCACGGCAGACACGGCCTCAGTCGGTCGCGACATCAAGCTCGAGCAAACGGAAATGGCACGCGTCGGTGCTTCCAGGTGGCATCAGCACTCCTCAAGCTGATGAGATATGGAATGTCAAACGGACATCCCCATACCAGGAAACCCCCGCCGTCATGGAGATGAAGAATCTCACTAGGGGGCCCAACTTGTCCTCGTCCTCGTCCTCCGCCTTCTTCGAAGTAAAGCTACGCTCTTGCGCTCCCATACTCACTGTCGAGGGGGTTACGCATGCCATGCGACAAGCCAGCCAGGCTACGCCACGCCGCAGAAAAATTCGGTCTCTGCATATGTTGTGAACACGGGCAGATGCGATGCGGCTGAGTCGTCACATCAGATGTCCGCCCTAACCTACCATGTGGCCCGACCACGCCTTTGGTCAACGAATGAGGTGGAGGAGAGATTTCTAGGCCTGTGGTACTCTTCTGGGTACAGCGCCCGCGGAATATCTACCCTCGGGTTGGTTCAAGGATGGCTGGCGTTTCGTGTCGAACTTTTCTCATCCATGACAGAAGTACCGCGCAGGAGGTGTGGGTGCGTTGTCGACACGGAGTGATGAGCCACTGGCTCCTGGCGCTGCTGAAGTCAGCCTGGATACTTCATCCCAGAAGTCTGGATACAGTGAGCTGTACGAGGTTGCCTCAACTGTTGGCTGCTGCTGTCAGGGACGGCCCCAAGCTGGATCTCTGTGACTGTGTCACGGGCTTGTCGTTTACGTCCTGGCTCTCCAGCTCTACCTCCAAAGCACACCGCCAGGACGCTCTACAACGCAGTGGTTGGATGCATACAAGGGTCCTACCCATGCATCTTCAAAAGCAAGAAAATGCTTTCCATTTGACCTCGTCCTTTGCAGCTCCACCGCATCGCGGCTCGGGTCCGGTTCGACTTTTTTTTCTTTCAACGGGCCGTGCTATACGTCCTGAGCTATCCGATCCGATCTGTCACCGAGTCTCATGGTTTCTGGGCCAATGGGTGGCAAGCCTGATGATTGGCCCGTCCGTCCACTCTACGTGCCCACCTTCTGCAGTTCAGCTTCAGCGACACATCACAAGATCTACGAGTCGTAAGTCTTTCGACCGTGCTGGACCTAGGCAAATCACCCCACCGCATTGGGCTTCTGCCTGTGACGAAACGACAGATGGGAGCGTTGTCAGCTCAGCTCTCAGACTCGAACCCCGTCTCACCCTCTCACCTCGATTGGAAAGATGGCCCGCAGAGGCGACAACACTGCAAGTGCAGGAGTCGCAATAGCCCAGAAGACACATGGCCACGCAGGCGTCATCCGTAAACTCAACACAGATCTGGTGTCACGGCGGCAGATTGCAGTGGGAGGTTGCGGGAGGTCACAGATGACCCTCATCTCACTTGCTGAATCGCTGGTCATAAATCTGGATCAAGTGGTCCTACTTGAGACTTCCTTTCGGCCCCAAGCCGTGTTCCCATCGACATTGTCCATCAGAGACATGAGGGCCGAGTTTAAACCTCTTCCCGCCCGTTTCCCTGCTGCTGGCCTTCCTGTAGGGGATCCAAGACATGAGTGAATTTGCTCAAACGACCGTGTGACACCACGCCGTGAGAAGGTCTTCCTTTCTCGCTTGCAATGGCCCGTCACCGTTCCTTGCATATCCCTTTGACACCCAAATCGAAGACCGACCTCTCTCTGCAGGTCTTGCCGTCCATGCGTGTCTACCTTTGATGTCTGTGGGGGGGTGGGGGGTGGGGGAGGAGACGGGAAATAGTATTTAATCGTCCAGCGCAGGCCACCCACGAAGGATTATCCCTTGGCTCTCATCTGGTCCACAGACAACCCGATAGCATCCCTCATCCTGCTTCCCCTGCGCTCTTGCCAGGCAGCCTTTAGGGCGGAACATCCTACCTCTCATAGATCCCTCTGCCCTCTTCCGCCTCTACATGCCAATCATCCACAAGATCTCTCTCGCGCACAAAGACCCTCACCTCGTGCCCTCGCGCCATGCCCACCTCGAGCTCCTCCAGGTCGTCCAGACCCCGACCAGCAGAAGTGGCAGCTGAGACCAAGAAGTTCCTCAAGTCCTCCGCAGGAACATTCCCCGCCTATGGCTACCTCTTCGCCCACCCCCTGGCCATATCCTACACCCAGTTCCCACACAGGGCCACGATGAACCTCAACCCACCCGTCTTCTGTAGGTCGGCCCTGAGCCCGAACGCCGGGAGCGCTGGTCGTCCCACCTTCCACCCGCGCCCTGTCACACCCCCGGACTGTGCTCCCGCGACATTGTGCTACTGCTAACATATTGGTCGATCCAGGGGTCCGTGAGGGTGATCCTGTAGACTTTGCAACCTGCTGGTCGGCTGAGAACAACGGCACCAAGGTCGCCTTCATCTGTGCTGCCAACGAGAACCGGCCCGGCGGCGACTGGGAGACGGGCGTTGTGGGCTACGAGGAGCGCCTGTGCCGGCGCAGCAACCTGTCAAAACACCTGGCCACCCCAAAGGACGTCAACTACCCAATCCCCCCCGAGGGCGGTGTGTTTTCCGATCCTGTGGGTGAGTATCCTTGCGCTCCCAGGAGTCCTGACTACCATTCTTGTGTGTCACCAAGACTACGCCAGAGCTGACCACGCCCACATGTTACATGTAGTCGTTTTCCGCGGCCCCCACGACCGCTACGAACAGCGAGACAGCACCGAGTGGCGCAGCCTCCCCGTCGTCTCCGTCGTGCCCACGCGCTGGCCCAAGCTGCAGCACAACGGGACGCGCTACTCCTTCGAGTCGGAGCGCGACCTCGCCAAGAGGAAGCTGCGCGCCGCGCTCACCATCTGCGTGTACAACGGCATCCGCAGCGTGGTCATTGGCGACTTCGGCCTGGGCTCGTGCCGCAACCCGCCCCAGGAGATGGCCGAGATGTGGCGCGAGGTGTTCCTCTGGGACCCGAACCTGCGGGGCCACCTCGAGAACGTGGCGTTCGTGTTCGAGGACCGCAGCCAGAGCACGGCGCGCCTGATCGCGGAGGATGCCGCCAAGAAGGGCGGCCGGGCGTCGGGCGTGGGCGGCAGCTCGAGCAAGAGCAAGAGCAAGGGGAAGGCCAAGGCGTCGTCGTCGTCGAGCTACCCGGCTGGTTATGCAGACGGGCACCCGGCTGATTACGACATCTTCTCGTATGTCTTTTGCAGCTCGGAGATCAACAGGGTCTTGACGGAGCGTGATACCCGGATGGGCGTCCAGAACCTGATGTCATAAGCTGAGGAGGAGGAGGAGGAGGCGGCCGGCGTACTGCATGACGGTGTAATTCTTTTTTTTTTCTTTTTTGCCCCTCCTTGCTGGTGTATCAGTCTGACTGTACGAGTAGTTCAATGTTGGGGGTAATGCTTCTTTTAACGAGGGAGAAGAGGTTCATTATCGATAAAAAAAGACAAATATAGAAACAAGAGGAAAAGATGGGGGAGGGAAAGGACTTGGACAATTGGCTAACCTGGTCATTCATATTACTACTACGAGAAGCCACCTCGTGACCATGCAGTTGTGTTTTCCCCCTCAAACATGTTTGAACGTCTCTTAGGCGCCTATGCGCTTTGGGTGATCCAATACTTGTAAAATGAGGATACAGCCTGAACACGTCCTCTGGTGATTTATGTATCACCACGCCATAATACCAAAAGCTACCTGGACGCCCAGGACTGTCAAAACAACGGGCAGGCAGGGAACGATTGACGGGCGAGCCATGCAGAGCCATGTCGTACTCACCAGTGTCGTGTAGCCGAGGAGGCTCAACTTTCCCAGGTGGCGGCGGTGTTACTGTCCCTGCGTCTCTCGTGTGGCGTTGATTTAATATCTGGACGCAGACAAGGCAAACGATGATGATAATATAGCACAGCAAGTCGTTCGGGTCTATCTAATAGATACTTTAAACCGCATACTAGGCCTGGTCAGGACTTTCTTTGTTCCATCTAGTGGAAACGCCTGCCGGTCTCTGAGTCTGCCCAGACATGTGGGCAGGATTCGTAGACTTGGCGAGACCTATCAGATCCAGAAAAAGGTGGTTTGCTAGGCAGACTATAGGCCCATATTTGCTCGTCTGCATGCATAATATTACCGCATAATTACGGCGTTGGTCCTAGTCACGAGCTTCTTGACTTGTTGGTTCCATAATCACAGCATAGGCCTGGATACCTTCAGAGCCTCGCCACGACTTCACGGTGGCGTCAAAGTCCTCCCTAAAGTAACCCAAAGTATAGTCATCACAACACTACCGCCGAAGCCCACCACCAAGCCGCCCGGCCCAAGCATCACCTGCAGCCCTACACACCCATCGAGCCTACAGCATCATACCAGCCGTAATGTCCCACCGTGGACAGTCATTATGTCTAGCAGTCAGGCCATTATGGCCTCTGCTACATACAGCCCACTCTTGTCTTAGATTGCCGAGGTGCAAATCCTGGTACACCGTCTCAGATCTTGCGGAGCACGGGCGAGCTGCAGCCGAACGGGATTTAGTATAAGCGAGATAAAGAGGAGTTCCTCAATTTTATGTCCCTCAAGCTCGCAGACGAGATGTCCCTTCCGGAACAATATTGTGTGTGTGTGTGTGTGTGTGTGTGTGTGTGTGTGTGTGTGTGTGGATTGTAGGCGGCTCATTATCTCCTGAGACTCGTCCCTAGAGTCAGAGGGGTAGGTATGCTAGTGTCGACAACCTTTGGGTGGCCACAAATATTGTGGCTCGTATGAGAGAGAGAGAGAAAAGAGGTGTAGAAGCTTTCCCGCGGGTACAGAGTGTCTATTCCACTCATGGGGCCCGCACCGGTGGACATGATTCCTTCCATGACATTACACAGCACACGGCATGCCGCCTAAACGGAACGGGTCGGGGCAGCCCCTCGACGCTTACGCGCCGGGTGAGCACAGCAGAGTGTACCTGACAATTTCGGCCAGACGTTGCCCAAGGTTTGAGATCGAGTGGTACGGATCGTGGCTGCATATCCTCGGGACACGCACGGATGAAGGCCACGTACGTACGGCCTGAGATTCTCTCTTTGTGCAGAGGAGGGCCGGATCTATCGAGCATGGCGGCGAGTTGTAATGCTGCGGATGGTCTGCTGCTCTGCTGAACATGCCTAGGAAGACCTTTAGAACTCGGAAGTTGGCATGGCATGTCTCTGTTCCAAGTCGGATGGACTCGCTAGTTCGTAATAGTTCGTAAACTGGTCCAGGCCTGTTGCAGCGTGTTCATCATGAGACATATCATTAACTAGGGAATTCGTGAGATGTCATTTTGCAAAACACCATAGCCTCGCCAGGCACTAATTTTTCTTTTTTGAAGGGATCCAGTTCAGTTCTCCGTATACTCATCATACCTAGGTGTGGTTGCTCTTTTGACTGGTCGTCTCGCGGCCATGGTAATTATCCTCGTCACATTCTCGCTCGTCGCATAATAGTTGATGCAGAAAGCCTCAGCACGGTCGCAGAACAGTCATGTCTTTTAGATGACCCGCTCATGTGGTCAAGTAAATGATGATGCGGTGTAAGGCGAGGTTGGCATGCATACGTGATCATCTCCGTACATAATAGACCCGCGAAGACGCGCCGTAAACTACCAGTATGCCGGTCGCAGGCCCGCGAAGCTACCGAGCGTCGAGCCCTCGTTGGTCTCGACCTCTTTCTTCCGTTGGCCGGCTAGTTCGAGCTGAACCATGCGATGTATATTCTGTTGAGCATCAAGGTCAGCATCTGTCTTGCAGCCGAGAAGAGATCCATGGAGGGGTGAAGGGGGCGAGAGCGTACCACCAGCCAATCCACGTAACTCTGTGCCTCATTATTCCTATCCTCTACCAGACCCCTCGCCCACTCATACTCCGCCCCATCGATGCCCTGTCGCGCCAGCTGAATCGTCAAGCCCTTGGACCCCCTCGTGGTCTTCCAGAATTCCAGGATGTTCCTCGTCTGCGCATTCAGGTGGGTCTCGAGGACTGGAAGGTCGCTCATGTACGCGTCGAGGTCCTGTAGCTTCGTCTTCTCCTCACCAAACAGGTCCTGGATAAGGTTCGGCGACGTCTGCGCGTGGAACCACAACATGCACTGCTGCCCGTTGTCCATCAGATACACGCCGCCGGGCTCGACCTTGCTGAAGGTGTTGCGCATGGAAGGAGGCATCTTCAGGTGGCCCGTTGCGGGATCCGCGAAGCCCTCGTCCGGCTGGAGGTTGTGCAGCGCAATCATGCGCGGGTAGAGGTACAGGCTCATCTCGAGACAGCCCATGCCGCGGATCATGCGCATCTCGTGCACACGCCGGTCAGAGGTCTCGTTGCCACCCTTGAAGGCGCGGCACTTCATCAGTCCGAGCATGTACATGCAGAACTCCTTCAGCTTGTCGGGCATGACGAGCTGTGCTGGGGGGTAGGACTGCGAGACAAAGTGTTTCCTGTAGGCGGCCATGACGTCGACCGTCTTCTCCTGCAGGTTGAGTCTGATGTCCTTGATCGAGGCCGACGTACTGGCCAGCCTGGTCGCTGCCTCCTTTGCGATGATGGCGTAGACAGCGTCTTGGTCGACGTACTTGATGCTCTCCTTGGCAATTTCGCTCACACTAGCCACAACATTGCAGCAGCGGACTCTGCGCTCGCCATTTGCAGTCGTGTACAGCAATGCCGACTGGAAGTGGGCGTCCAGCTTGGAGTCGAGCTTACCGTCGTGGCTGAACGTGACCCCAATCGCCCTGTCGGCGTCGATGGCGCCGATCTCTAGATCCGCGCCGAAGGTGTGCTGTATGAAGTTTCCGTGGTATCCAGACACCTGCAGCCCATTCGAGCACCGCACTTTCATCAGAGCTTCGTAGCCCGTCTCCCGCGTCACTGCGTGCTTCACCTCGAGCGATAGCTTCGCGTTGTCTCTGCCGGCAATAAAGTTCGGGTAGTAGAAGGTCTCTCCGCCGGTGATAGCAGCAACGTAGCCCACAGTTGCGATGTCGAGGTAGCCACCGGTCGGTGCTGCCATGAAGAAATCCGCACCAACTCCAGCGGCTGCCATCCTCTCGCCCACTTTTCTCCAGCCGGGATGCTCGGTGGTGAACAGCTTCTTGTCGATCTCGCCGCCTGGGTGCTTGCCGTCATCTCTCATGAAGAGGCGCCCCGGGCCCCAAGTGGGAAGTGCGGCCAGTGAGCAGATGATCTTGCCGCCAGTCTTCTCCAGGGCTGATACACAAGAGTTCAGGGTTGAGAGCAATGCTGGCTCTGGGTGCTTGATACCCGAGAACATCTGAGGTAGTCTGGTGAGCAGTGAAGAGATGACAGCCCTATTTGTTTCGATGTCAGTACTACGGTTTCCTCCCGCTGAGATGCGATTCAAGACAAACCTTGATTCTTCTGGGTCCACGAAGAGCCCATCGCTCAAGGGCACGAAGGGGTCTTCGATATCCGGCATGATCATCATCTGAGCTTGCTCCAAGGCGGCCTGGGTGCTTTCGGTCAATAACAGGGTATTGCAGTCGATAGCTTCCAGTGCAAACTTACGCTGCAATTGTAGAAATGCACCTCCTTGTCATAAGTGACGAAGCCAACCCTCGAGTTCGGTGGTAGCCTCCGCTTCACCTCACCATTCTCGTCCTTCTCGTCGCTGCCTGCGCCATACAGCGTCGCCAGAACGCCATCGCAGAATGCTTCCAGGTATCCCTTGTTATAAGCTTCCTGGGTCACATCGATAACGAACAGCCAACGCAGGCCCACAGGCTCTCTGTTGTAGTATTCCTTGGGGCAGACGAAATCGACGGTGCCGCGGCACAGCTCCGGTCTCTGATCCCGGTCTACACGGATGCCCTGGGGCGATGTTGCGCAGAAGTATTCTGGCGGGGTATCATTGGGGTATGTGCAGAGATTGCAGACGAACTTGTTGCCTCCAGACCGGAACATCATGAAGGGGTTAATGTACGCTCGACACCTGCTACACCGTGGCGGGCCAAGGCTACCAAAGTCCAGAACAGGCACCTCGCTCTCGCCATGCTGCAGGCGAGCCAACGGCTGGAGCATGAGGCCCAGAGGAAGGCCAGTGGTGTGCAGAGCCTCTGATGTCGCAGGAATGTTGTTCATGGTCAGGCGGGCGAACTTGGGCGAGGAGTTGCCCTGGTCGAAAGCGACGAAGGAGGTAGCAGCGGGAGGCGGAACGAGCTTCTCGAAAGTCGGATAGACGTTGGCCAGATAGAACTGCTGCGCAGCGTCTCGGGCCAGAGGCACACTGGGCAGCTCGTCCTGGGAGACCTTGGCCTGGCCCCCGGCGGCCACTGCAGCCTCGGTCGAGCCATTCCTCGCTGCGAACTCGGCCGGAGAAGCAGTGCTGCCTGGGGTGTACGGTCCGCCGGCAGGTGCAGGAAACTGGCCCTGGGGTGTCAACATGCCTGGCTGACCAACGAAACCGGAGGTTCCCGAGGGGTCGGCGTTCAAAAAGGCGGTCGCAGGTGTCCCGGCCGGGGGGATGCCATTGAATGCCTGTGACGAGCCCTGGCTCTCGACGGCGTGGTACGCGTGCCTGTCCTTCTTCTTCCTCTTGCCCGTGCCAGTGTGACGTCCCTCCGCGCCCAGTGACATACCTGCCATCTGGGCATTGATGTCATTCCCATCCGGTGAAGGCACCTGGCCCTGAAAGTATCCTTGTGTCTGCACGGGCGAGGGACCACCAACAAAGCCCGCTGGCGAAGGGGTGCCATAATACTGCTGTCCCTGGTGTGGTTGTTGCTGCCCCTGGTAGGGGTTGGGAGCAATGGGAGGTTGAGGCTGGTTCGGTGCGCCCTGGGCTGAATTATGGTATTGATTGTATGGGTCGTTGGGGTCCTGCTGGCCCGCACCGAGGGCGTGATACTGGTCCATACTGACGGCTCGCGCGGGTGTTTGGTGCTGGGCGCACCGGGTATCGATGGAAGACTGGGGAGACGTGCGGTCGAGGGTATTCTCGGGGGGTCCGAGGAAGCTTGTGGAACTCGTCGAGGGCTCGCTGGTGAAATTCTGGGTGGGAGTGGGCGTCGTTGTCGTCTTCGCGCGCAAACCGACCTTCAATGATCAAACAGAGAGCTCACAGACAAAGAAGCACCGTGGCCTGCATCATGAGAGAGAGAGCTGATAAATTCACTTTGAATAAAAATAACAATAACAAGGTGGCCGTTTGATGAAGCAGTGCAAGTCAGGGCCCAAACAAGTACCTGGTTCCGCTCTGTCTCGTCAATGTTGAGGGGGGGGGGGGCTTGGTGTTGAAGATGTGGTTTAGCTGGCCTCAACTGTGTCTAAGTAATTACCCAGGTAGAGAGCTTCGATCAGATGCGACCACTGCGACCACTTGCACCTGCAGTAATAAGTTGGAGTCTCCAAATAAAAAAAGGTGCAGGGGTTAAGGTGCCCCTCCAAAGCCAATCTTAGCCTCTACAGGGCAAGGGGTAGTGGGTGGTCAGTGGTGGTCTGCATCCCTGCTGCAGCATTCACTTGGGGGAGGACCCCTGCAGCCTAGTGCCTGCCTGGGGTCAGTGATCAGCACCCAGCTTCTTCGCAAAACACCCACACAGTCGACATCTTTTGCAACCTCAGCCCCGGAACCATCTACACACCCTTTTGAATCTGTCCAGGCCCTCTGACTTGCTCTCGAGGCTGTTCATCAATCATATAACATCACCCTCTAGCCTTTGTTTCCTTCGCTGCACCTATATCTCTACTGGCCCATGCATACAACAAAACCTCATGCTTGTAGCCTCCGGATGAATATGTGGATATAGGCACCACACCTATACAAGGGCGACAATGTTCACCTTCTGCCCTCTGCAGGGGGCCCTCTCTGAGTCTACTGCCTCCCAGTCTTTGCTGGAGCTTGATGGAGGCGTCAAGGTCCTCATCGATGTCGGGTGGGATGAGTCCTTTGATGCTGACAAACTCAAGGAGCTCGAGAAGTATGTCTGTTCTTGACGCGGGCGAAACGGCTGATGGCGATGCTTGAGCGGTCTGCCGATTGTGTATGCCGATGAAGAGGGATCTGACCAAACCTTCGCAGGCAAGTTCCGACGCTGTCGTTGATTCTCCTCACCCATGCGACCGTTTCCCACCTCGCCGCCTATGCACACTGCTGCAAGAACTTCCCATTGTTCACCCGAATCCCTGTGTATGCGACGCGACCAGTCATCGACCTCGGCCGGACCCTCCTGCAAGACCTGTACGCCTCTAGTCCTGCTGCTGCGACAACGATCAAGCACGGCTCCCTTGCCGAAGCATCATATGCGTATACCCAGTCGGCGTCTCCCGATGACAACTTCTTGCGCCAGGCGCCGACTTCCGAGGAGATCGCAAAGTATTTCTCCCTCATACAACCACTCAAATACTCGCAGCCACACCAACCTCTGCCCTCGCCCTTCTCTCCTCCTTTGAACGGCCTCACAATCACCGCCTACAATTCGGGACACACCCTTGGTGGTACGATATGGCATATTCAACATGGCCTCGAGTCGATTGTCTACGCTGTCGACTGGAGCCAGGCTCGCGAGAACGTGTTCGCAGGCGCGGCATGGCTAGGGGGGGGGCACGGCGGAGCTGAGGTCATCGAGCAGCTGCGCAAGCCCACCGCGCTCGTCTGCAGCAGTCGGACGCCAGCCCCCTAGCTCGCGCCAAGAGAGATGAGCAGCTTCTCGACAACATACGAGCATGCGTGGCTAAAGGTGGCACTGTCCTGGTGCCGGTGGACTCGAGCGCCCGCGTCCTCGAGTTATCGTATCTGATGGAGCATGCCTGGAGGGAGGAGGCCGTCAAGAACGAGACGAAGACTCTGAACGAGGCGCATCTCTATCTGGCGGCCAAGAACATCAGCAGCACCCTGCGACATGCAAGGAGCATGTTTGAGTGGATGGACGAAAATATTGTGCGGGAATTCGAAGCAGTGGCCGACAACTCCAAAAATAACAATGCCGACAGCAGGAAGAGTAAGGCGGCCGGGCCCTTTGACTTCAAGCATCTCAAGCTGCTGGAAAGAAAGTCGCAGGTCGACCGCCTCCTGCGCAGGTCCACAGAGGAGAACTGGACGAAGGGATTGGTTATTCTCGCGAGCGACCGCAGTCTGCAGTGGGGATTCTCGAAGGAAGTGCTCAGGTCGATTGCACAGGACCCGAAGAACCTGGTGATCCTGACCGAGAAGCCGAATCTGAGCTCACAGGACACCCCATCCATCTCAAGAGCATTATGGGACTTGTGGAATGAGCGACAGGATGGTGTTGCAGTAGAGGAGTCGAGCAGCGGGGATCCGCTAGAACAGGTCTACGGCGGGGGGCGCGAGCTGGAGATTGTAGAGGCAACTAAAGAACCTCTTGCGGGGGATGACCTGACGGTTTACCAGCAGTGGCTCGCCACACAGCGACAACTTCAGGCGACACTGCAGACGGGAGGTGCGACGGCCCTTGAAGGTGTGGTTGATGGTGTGGACGACGCCTCATCTGAGTCCTCCACGGAGTCTGATGCGTCGGACAACGAACAGCAAGGCAGAGCCTTGAACATATCGACAACAATGGGCCAGGCAAGCCGGAAGAAGATCGTCCTCAAGGACGAGGATCTGGGTATCAACGTGCTGGTCAAGAAGAAAGGCGTGCACGACTTTGATGTGCGCGACAAGAAGGGCAGGGAACGCATCTTCCCAGTCCCGATACGCAAGAAGAGAAACGACGAGTTTGGTGACATCATCCGCCCAGAAGATTTCCTCAAGGCCGAAGAACGCGAGGACGAAGGCCAGGACCAGGGCGCGGTCAAAAAAGAGGACGAGGAGTTACTTGGGAAGAAGCGCAAGTGGGACGACGTCGGCAAGAAGGGCAACGCCAGCAACAAGCGACCTCAACTGAACAGGGCTGTCTCCGACGACGTGGCCTTGTCACTACCATCAGAAGGCTCGCAAGCGGACGGGGAGGAAGACGACATGGCAGAAGAGGAGGAGGAGGAGCCCAGCCTGGGTCCCTCGAAACTCGTCACCACGAAGGAGCAACTATCTATCAGCCTCCGCATCGCGTTCGTGGATTTCAGCGGCCTACACGACAAGCGCTCGCTGAACATGCTCATCCCGCTGATCGCCCCGCGCAAGCTCATCCTTGTGTCCGGCAACGAGGAAGAGACGATGGCCCTCGCGGCCGACTGCAAGAAAACTCCTCGGTGCATCAGCAGTGGAGGAGGGTAGCAGCACCAAGACCGACGTATACACACCCGCGGTTGGCGTCTCGGTCGATGCCAGCGTAGACACCAATGCCTGGGTCGTGAAACTCGCCGACCCGCTCATGCGCCGGCTGAAGTGGCAGAACGTGCGCGGGCTAGGCATTGTGACCGTTACGGCGAGGCTACTGGGCTCGGAGGGCAACGCCGATACGCACCCACACCTGCCCGGGGCCGCCGCGGAAGATCAGGCCCCCAACAAGCGCCTCAAGACAGAGACAGGCGGGTCTAAAGAGCACGCGGACGAGGAAGAAGGCGCCGCCAGTAGTAGCATCTCGGTGGTGCCGACACTCGACGTCCTCCCGACCACCATGGCCTCGGCCTCGCGATCCGTAGCCCAGCCCCTCCACGTGGGCGACCTGCGCCTGGCGGACCTGCGGAGGGCAATGCAGACATCAGGGCATACGGCCGAGTTCCGGGGCGAGGGCACGCTACTGATCGATGGTTCCGTCGCCGTGCGGAAAAGTGCGACGGGTAGGATCGAGGTGGAGAGCATCGGGCTGCCGAGCGCAGCTGGCGCGATGGCTGGTACGCAAGGCGCCACGACATTCTGGGCAGTCAAGAGAATGATCTACGATGGGCTGGCCGTCGTGGCTGGGGCGTGATCGTATCGTGCCATTGATGAGGAGGGTTTAGAGGTCGGAGGATAGACATTTCACTATGAATGAAGATCTGAGTGTCCAGGACAGGCACATGTTGTTTGCCACACTTTGCTCCATACCTATACCCAAAAGGGTCTCACGGGGAATCAAGCGCAGACCAGAAACGCGCTGGCAGGCCTGCTCGCCATATCCAGGACACACTATCTGCTATCTTACAAATAAGATCCATAAGTGAGGTAAACGTAAGCTGTATTTATCACTATTACCAGCAGACCGTACATGGCCATGGCGACGAGCTGAAAATAATGACCGCCGAGGACAACAGTGTCGCCGATGTGCATGATTCTGACATTTCCGTGACTTGCACGAGACCCCCGCCAATTTGGGTACAGAACGCGATGATGTCGGCAAGGGCGAAGATGGATGTCGGGCTGGACCGGCTTTCCTCCTGCCCGAGGATCGCCGGTGGGAGTCTTCCTAGAGTGACATGGACGGCGGCGGCGGGTGAGACGAGAACCAGCATCAGCTGCAGCATGAGGAGGCCCCCGGTGAATCTGGCCATTCACAGCCCCAAGCGCGGCCGTAATCACCGAACAGTTCACCTGGGCTATGATCAGCCACTTGATCATTCTATTGTGCTCTTTCTCTCTCTCTCGCCTATAATCTAAGGAGACTTCCAAATCCCACCCAGTGTCACTGGTAAGGAAGATCGAGTCCGGAAGTAGAACATGCAGCCAATGTGCGCAACCGTCATAGTGGCAAAAAGCATCGTATAAGCGAAGCCCGCGGCGGTGGAAGAGGTGTAGGGATAGTAGAGGACTTTGCCGTCCTCGAACTCAACCAATCCTATGCGTATTCAACACTTGTGTGAGCCTGACAATTGGCGCATTCGGAAACAGTGTCTCTTTCCTGGCGCTTGGACGCTGTCGTCCGTCGGGACTCGAGGCAGACTAGAGACTTTTTCGTTTAGCTATACAGATAAGATATTTGACCATTTGGAATCAAACCTCGCATTGCTGTTGCTGCAGTGACTCCTGGCGCCAATCCTGAATGATGCTTTGCCAAAGCTCGATGTGAGAGACCGGGGGAGGGGGGTGCTTTAGAGAAGCCTCTACTGTAGAAACGCACTCAGAGTTATTCGTTTAGCCATATGAAAAACTGACCACTCAAGATAGTTCTCGAGTTGTTGTCATTATAGCAGAGACACCTACTAAGCAAGTACCTTGGGCTAATCCCAAATAACTTGTGGCTAGGCAGCGGGAAGGATGCTTGGGTATATATGTGGGCTCACAGTCCAGAACGTCTTGGCTGTCTGCCCACTCCATACGCAAAGGAGAAGGATACGATGTAAGTGCTGTGGATGACAGGCTCAAACGGGCTGTTTCCAATGCCCGACAAGTACAAGCCTACTTCTTTCTTCTCTGTATCTGGTCATAATGGTATTACCACCTCATGAATGAGGGCCAACCATCAGATAGGCTTATATATGTGTACTTCTGGGGAAACGGATCCTTCATGGCGCTAACCCTTCACATTTGGCTGCCCTATAAACTATATGCGAGCATAAATTAGCCATATGGAGGATCTTCCTTTTTGTGTGTAAAAATTCCGTCAATTCACTGCTTATGCCACGTTCACGCTCAGGAGCCCTCTGTCTCATTCGTCTTGACCACATACTTTAAGTACACAGTGGTATGTAGCTAAGCGCCTGCTAGCACCTGGCAATATCGTATGCAATTATGCATGACTTTGGGGCTTGTCAGCGGGGGGTTGCGCCTGTAGGGGGTCGGAAGGTGCTAATCCGGGCTTGCTGCCCAGCCCAGCCCAGCCATCGATCTTGGGCTCTTCGACCAAGCATCAAACAGCAGTCCATAGCGGACCTGTCCATCCACGCCATCAGCAGCTTCATCCCTGCTCTGTTCTGCTCCTCAGCCTTGATATGCTGCACCGTAGCTAGACATCTCAGGCGGCAACCTGCTCTGATCATCGTATCATGGATTCGCGGCCCGACCAGTCTCCGCCTGCCTCAAGCTCTCCGTCGGCGCCCAAGGCCTCTCGCTTCTCGTAAGTCTGGGCAACACTTTTCGGACCGTGGCCCTTTGAGGTCGATACCAGCTGACTGAGCAGATGCGTAAGAGCAGGCCAGGTGGCGAGGTGGCTAGGCCGCTGCCAGCATTAGCACCCGCCGCGGCTCCGGCCGCATCACCGTCCGCCAGCAACTACACGACGCCTGCTTCAGTTCTTGCAGGCCTGACGAGAGAAAGAAGGCGCCGGACGACCCATCGTAAATCAAAACTGGGTTGTTTTAGCTGTAAGAGGCGCAGAGTCAAGGTACGTGGAGGTACGCCCTGGTGCCGCGGGCGAAGGGAGGCCTCATACTGAGTGGTCTTTACAGTGCGACGAGGCAACCCCGCGATGTGCCAGCTGCATCCACTTCTGTCTGTCCTGCACATACCCAAATGTCTCCCCCCAAGAGCCACTGGCCGTCGCAACCACACAGGCTCAAGATGCTGAGCCCCCCTCGGAGCGCAAGCCACGACGAAGCAGGGGCCGACCACGCAAAGACTGGGCCAGACTCGATCCCGACGCGTCGACCGGGCAAGATGAAGAACAGAGCCTGGCAGTGGCGGCGACTACTCCTCCTCCTCCTGCGTTCCCGCAACAGCGAGCGCGGTCCGACGAACAGGAGGCACCCCACATAGACCTGTTGGGCGTCGAGCTGATGCACCATTACTGTCTGAGGACAGCGTCCACTCTGCCTGATCCGGAGAGGACCAGCAGGGAAGGATCAGCAGCCTTCTGGAGTGACAATGTGCCCAAGATGGGCATGGCGAATCCGTTTATTTTGCATCTGGTCTTCGCCCTGACGGGGTTCCACCTGGAATCGTTGACTCGCGAGGCGCAGTCCCGCCAAGAATATCGCCAGCTCGCGCAGCGACATCTAGATAGTGGCCTGCAGGGCCTCAACCAACACTTCGAGAACCTCGACGGCAGCAACTGCAACATCGCTTACCTGGGCATGGTGCTCTTGTGCTATTGCACATTCGCTGCTGGTCCTGTCAGCGCGGGGGATCTGCTCGTCGTCGATAACGGCCTAGACTCGACCCGATGGGTACCTTTGATCTCTGGGGTGCGGCTGTTGCATAGTACCTTTGATCAGGATGCTCTTTTGCCGGCTTGATGGAGCCGATGGGGTTGTCCTGCAGAAGACCACCCCTACCACCCGATGCGCAACTAGAACCATCCATGATCTTGGAGCGGTTCAAGGCTATCGAGTGGGAAGAGCCGATACACAGCCTCTGGTGCCTGGTAGAGTCGCACGGGGGCCAGGGTCTCCAGGCCTGCTCTATAGCGCTGGCCGACCTTGGGGACATATTCCAGGCGGTTTTCGGAAGCACTCGGTGTCGTTCGCACTCAGATGGGTCAAAAGAAAGGATCTTTGGGTGGCTATATCGAATAAGAGAAGATTACTTGGCTTGTCTGCGCCAGGGAGAGCCCGTGGCATTGATCATCCTAGCACATTACGCAGTACTTCTCCGGCTGATGGAAAAGCACTGGTTCGTCGTGGGATGGGCTGACCACATCACAAAAAAAAGTGAACAGGCTGGTGAGCAACGAGTTTGCGAAGTGGCTACGATGGCCCCTGATGCATCTCCACGCAAGCATCACGGGCACTTGAGTTGACCACAGCATGTAAATAAATGACATCGTTTTCAGCGCGTTGATCCCGGAGAGCAAGGTGTGATGGCCACACAGCTTACCGTCCGATAGCACAGATAACTATTTCCCTGCGAAACTTCGGCTGAGAAGTGCAGAGTCCCTTCTTGAACCTTTTGCAACCACGAGAGGACCAACACCACTGGGCAAGGATCCTGTCGCCCGAAGCGTGCCTGTGCAAAGATGATCACGGAAATAGAAGGTCAACAAGACACAAGAACAGGTGAAAGACATGTCTTGGACCTGTCAAGAGGGCTCCGAATCGAAAGAAAGTGAACAGTTGTGTCTTGTTGTCTGTTGGAGAAATTTAAGAAGGCGGTGGTCCCCTTATAACTGTATGTCAACCCGGGGCCCACTTGCGTTCCTTGTCCCGAAGTCTACCACCACTGGCAACTATAAGCTTTAATCCCACTCTCTTTATTCCTGCTGCCTTTTTTTTAATATTTTTTTAAAGTGAGTTTTTCCCGCGTTCTTGATCTGTTTGGAAAGAAAAGGGGAAAAAAAAAAAGGATTATTGCAATGATGTTGGTCCATCCACCTATGTCTCGTGTCCCCAAAAAAAAGAAAGAAAAAGTTCCGAATCCTTCCTGCACTCGACAGGAGGAAACTCTCCATGATATGACCGATGACAAAAAGAAAATCTCGTTGAAGGCCTTGGCAGCGGAGAGGATTTTACCCATCCCTTGCTTTCTGTTTTTATGAGAAGTGGATCTCTCCCTCTGACAAGATCCCCCGGGGAAGCGGGTGTGGGTGAGGCTGTGCAAAGGCTTGGATCCAGCGTTCATCTCAATTCTTTTCCTTCTCTTGCTCTCTGGCAACCCTGTCCAGCTGAGTTCTGCCACCCCTCCCTTCCTCTTGCTGCACGGTACTGTTATGGATGTCCGGATGAGATACCGGGCCAAACCGCATCCTCTCTTCGTCTGTCTCTGTCTCTCTCTCTTTCTGTGGCCTCATACTGTACTAGATAAGTCGATGGTATTGCTCTGTCCGCTGGGTTATGAGTCATGTCTCTCTCTCTCTCTCCCCCCCTACCAGCGAGCGAGAGCGAGGGCGAAGGGGCGAGGCCAGGGGTGGGCAGAAGGCGAAGACTGGATAATGCGCATCTTTCTTTATCTCGCGTGGTTGACAACAGTCCATTCCCTGTTTCAGCGTCGATCTCGACGTGTGGGTGTTGCAGCCCGACGAACTTGTTTCGGTAGTGACCTCATACAGGACCCTGCAGCAGGGAGGACGGACCTTCAGGGGCTGTTGACCATCACTGTCTTCTTTGTTCTAGTGCGTGGCAGAGTCGACATCGGAATACGTTGCTGTCTGTTTAGTCCACTTAGGTCTGAATTAGGAGGTAGAACAGGATGGATCTATGAATGATTGGCATTCCAGTGGTTGTATGAACTGAGCAGCTTTGTTCTCATATTCTTGCTCCTTTCTTCTCTCTTCTCCATTTCCTTGCTTTATTTTTTTATTTTATTTTTTGATGCGTTCATTGTGTCATGCCCCGCCTCTCTCTCTTCTTTCTTTCTTTCTTCTCCCTCTCGACATGCTCTGTAGCAAGCATGTAACAGAACTACGTAGTACTCTGGTAACAGCAGTGTTTATTCTTGGAGATTGTGTGGGTCTTCTCGGGATTAGGAGTTGTTATTGAGATCCATGGCGGACGGGCAGGATCCATCGTCAGATCGGATAACGGTCGGCCATTGGAGTCCGGGCCAGCAACAGTCTTTTCTTCTTTTCTTCTCCAGCAGGTAAGCTAAGGTAGTGGAGTTATGTCCTACGAGACGGGTAGAGCGGCAGTTACTGCTGACATTATGCTTTACTACCGACAGGAGGATTGCACTTCGTAAGTATAGAGTCGCATTGACGGGGCTGGTGGTGGTCGCTGAGATGGTCGTCTGTGTGTCTCTCACCTGGACCAGGGCCTGCGGTGTGGAGGGAGAATACCTTTTCGAGAAGACATTACTTGAAACGACGTCACAGAGAGATATACCACCAAGTCCTACCATGTAAAAGGACCGCGTCTGGTTATGATTGTGGATGTTCTGCATGCCCTGGAGGAGAGAGCATTGACATTTGGGGAAGGGCTGTGTCTTCTTTCATACATGCTTATGGGTATAGGAATTACATACTATGGGTATAGTATTATCAGGGACCCCGGAATCAGAGCATCAGTCCAGCCACCACCCAAAACAAAAAACAAAAGAAGAAGGAAAAAAAAACGTCGGATTGCACAGCTAATGCAGAGCCAGAGATCGCTCGTATCCGCTCAGGCGGGAGTGGGGCTGGAGTCTTCCAATCCCGTTCATCTCCGCGGCGTCAGCACTGACTGGCCCTGGGCCTCAGGCCCTCTGCCTCGGGGCCGCCCTACAGTGTGCTGTCACCCCAGCGGTGCCCCAGCAGCACCCACTTGCTCACTGTGTGGCGTGTGCTGTGGGCTGCCCAGGTGGGACGGGCGGTGGACTGCCCAGGCATAACACTAAACCCCATAGACATCCCCTAAACCAAGATGGACACCCTGGACCCGACCTCCTTTCCCCAATTCCAATTCCAATTCCACCACGCTCGCTGGCCTAGGTGCCCTGCCCTGCACTCACTTCAATTCCCGCTCAGCCCGTCCAGTCCCAGCCCCAAAGTTCTTCACTTCCAAGGCGGACTAGTACCGTTGGCTGACTGACGACGACCTCCCCCAATCTTTCGGTCCACGCGCTTTACCCTCCACCACCACCTCGTCCTCCTACTCGGTACTGTGTTGTCAGCTCAACGATCACGACTCCTCTCTCTCTCTCTCTCTCTCTCTCTCCTCTCTCTCCTCCGGTAACAGTTTTTGTTTATTGTTCACGATCCTCGACCCGAAACGACGACCACGACCCGGCCCCCAACGTAAGACACACACACTCCCTCCCAGCATCAGCAAAGCACATCAGCATCAGCATCAGCACGCACCCGTCTGCGCCAGACGCGACAGCTCACGACCTGATTCACCTCCTCTGGCGGCCCGCTCCCAAGTTTCAAGGCTCTTCGTCATCACCGCACCACGCTCTGGCCTGGCCTCTGCTCGATCCTCCCCGTCGTCGATTGACTTGACTTTCTGTCTGGTCCATTGTGCCGCAAAATCTCGAGCGATGCCGACGCGGTTGTCCAGTCTCGCCGTCTCCTAAATCCTCTCTTCGACCTCGACCTGCACCACCACCAACGCATACGAACATACACCGAGCCGTCGCCGCTCCTCCTTGCCTGAGTCACGACACCAATCTCCCCCGCCCAGGTGACTCCTCTCTCTCCTTGACCACCTGTGGTCCCGGCCAGCTGCCTCCTGGGGCAGTCGTGCTGTCATCCTGCGTCTGGGCGACACTCCACCCTCTGTCATCTCCCCCGGCCCCCTTCATCACGACAGCAGCACCAGGGCAGACCAGGCGCTGCCGCCCTTCTAGTATAATCACCCGGCAGCCATCCGCCCCGACGACGCAGCCGCCTAATCAGCAATGCCCTCCTTCCTCAATGACCACAACACTCCGATCTATAGCCACAGCTCAGGGGTACTGCGCCTGAACGAGGACCCCCAGTACGAGGGCATGGCCAACATCGACCTCAAGGTCAACGGACAGATCCCCCACGTCATCAACACGCACACCTCAAATGATAGTTTTGACGGCAGCTCCTCCCACTCCACCAACACCACCGATACCTCGGATGCCCCCACCAACACCAACGGGCTCGACACCAGAACCTCGACTATGAGCACGAGCATCCTGCAGAACGGTGTCACCGGCGGCGACAGGGAGCCCGCCCTCAACGGGTTCAACCACCAACAGGATGACCTGAAAAGGCTGCAGCAGCGGTCCAACGGCACAGCTGCTCCGGCTCACACCTCGCTGCCCGACCGGACTGTCTCTCCGCGGCCGAACCTGTCCAACGGCAATGGCACGGCTGAACGATCCTCTAGCAGTATGAGCTACGCCGAACCCCCGTCGATAAGAACCTCTATTGCCTCCATCACGGGGCCTCAGCCTTCCCCCATGGCTGTGCCCGCGAACCAGCCGGGCAAGGGCGAGCTGCCGACGGCGGGTGACGCCAGCGCGCCGCCTGCCCAGCGCTTCTCCTCCCCCGCCCAGATGTCGGGTAACACGGGTTTCAGTGCATCCACGTCCAATCTCCACCCTGCAAGCGCAGGGCTGAAACATCGCCACACCCTCGAGGTGCCCAGGCCCGGGCAGCCCCGTGGGTCACGAGACGGTGTGGACACTGCTCTCGCAAGCGGGCGCTTCTCGCCGACCGGCTCAGGACCCAGCGGTGCCAGGCGCGCCTCTATCAACCTGGTCAGGCGCAACACCCGCTCCATGCACAGCGACTTCCCGCGAGACGAGGCCTTCCCCGACGAGGACGCCATGAGGTGGGCCGAGGCGTACAGGCAGAAGAGGGCCAGCAAGAGGAGGAAGAAGGAGGAGGAAGACGACGACCGCGTCTTGATCGGCAACAAGGTCGACGAGAAACATGCAAACTGGGTGACTGCCTACAACATGCTGACGGGCATCCGCGTCTCGGTGTCCCGCACGAATGCCAAGCTGGACCGTCCACTGACGGATGCGGATTTTGAGGCCAAGGCGAAGACCACGTTCGATATGTAAGTCTGCAGGATGCCGCTCCTTTCTTGTTTCTAGGACCTGCTGCAGCGCGAAAAAAAGAAGGGTAGAAAGCTAATAACATCTGGCTGCAGCACCGGCAACGAGCTCGTCCCCTCGGCAAAGTACGATTTCAAGTTTAAGGACTATGCGCCCTGGGTGTTCCGACATCTGCGACAGCTATTCCGCCTGGACCCAGCCGACTACCTGATGTCCCTGACAGGCAAATACATCCTCTCCGAGCTCGGGTCCCCAGGAAAGAGCGGGAGCTTCTTCTACTTCTCCAGGGACTACAGGTTCATCATCAAGACGATCCACCATGCTGAGCACAAGTTCCTCCGGAGGATACTGAAGGAGTACTACCAGCACGTCACCGACAACCCGAACACGCTCCTCTCCCAGTTCTATGGCCTGCACAGGGTGAAGACGCCATGGGGGAGGAAGATCCACTTCGTCGTCATGAACAACCTCTTCCCGCCGCACCGAGACATCCACACCACCTTCGACCTGAAGGGATCGACCATCGGGAGAGACTATAAGGAAGAGGACCTAGAGAAGAACCCAAGGGCGACGCTGAAGGACCTGAACTGGCTGCGGCGGCAGCGGCACCTCGAACTGGGCCTGCAGAAGAAGCGGCTCTTCATGGAACAGCTTCAGAAGGACGTCAAGCTGATGCAGAAGCTCCAGATCATGGACTACTCCCTCCTGATCGGCGTCCATGACATCCGGAAGGGCAACGACGAGAACCTGCGCGCACGGAACCTGCAGGTCTTCAGCCCCGGCGGCGAGCAGGCGGAGCAGGACCCCAATCAAGTGCTGATGCGGACCCCCTCGAAGCTGGAGAACCAACGCCGTGCGGCCCAGATGCGGCAGATCATAAAGGCTGAGCGGCCTGTGCCGATGGGCAGGTCGTCGGCTGGCATGCCTGATGTTCTGGAGGAGGGCGCCAAGTCCGACTCGATCTTTTATCAGGATGACGGGGGCATGAGGGCTACACATGAGGACGACAGCCCGGGTGATGAGATCTATTACCTGGGAGTCATCGACTGCCTCACCCACGTAAGTAGACGAAAAGAGGCCCTTTTGTTTCCGTGCCCAAGAGGAAATACTGACGGCGTGCACAGTACGGAATGATCAAGAAGATCGAACACTTCTGGAAGGGTCTGTCCCACGACCGCAACCAGATCTCTGCCCTGCCCCCCGGAGCAGTACGGCGACAGATTTCTCAACTTCATGGAAGGGATCACGGTATCTCGCGAGGAGGCAGAGCGGCTGGAACAAGAGCATGCTGCTGATAGCGCTGCCGAGAAGGAAAAGTCCCGTGTCCCGAGCTGGAACAGTATCGGCCGCAAATCGACAAGTAACAACTACCCTGCCGCGCCGACGCACCAGCCCCCGGCACCACCAGGCCGCCTTTCCAGAGCCAGATCTCCCGAGGCTGAAGAGACTATGCGACGAGCAGAGGAGGCTGCGCACAAGTCTGAAAAGCATGGTCACACCGAGCAGGGTGTTCCGGATCGCACCCTGAGAACGTCTGGCTCTGCGTCCACCGGCATCTTCCCCTCGATCGCGACGGCGGCCGCTCCGTCTCTGCTTGGAACCAGCCCCCCAAACGGCCGAGACTCGACCAACAACCCGATGCTAGAGACAGTCGAGGAGACTGGCGAGGTATCCACGACCGGCGGTCGTGATCGCAGCGCAAGCCGGGTCAGCGGTCGCGAGGCTGCATCGCGACCCGTGACGCCAGCCAAGGATGCTCAGGGCTTCTATGGCAACTCGGCACTGTCGCACATGCGTGCCGCGCCCTCGAGAGCGCCCCCGACCCCACCCAAGACCTCCGGCGCACCGTCTGGCAACGGCAACGAAAAGCGCCTGACGAAACCTGAATCAGCCGACAGCGGAATTGGTGTGGAGTCTGGCCGGGAGAGAGCGGAACCCAGGGCTCTGGCAAGCAAGGCATCAGGGGTCCGCTCAGCCGCGATAGCCTCGAGAAGGCCCTACCTCCGCTGCCCATGGCTAATGGTCCTGCCTAGGAGGAGACCTGTGCCTGGACGGTGAGGATTGTTGAGATGACAAAAACACGAGGGGAACAAACCGGCGGGTGCTGTTGACGGCGCAAGCCAGCGAGCGAGCAAACAGATTCCTGGGGAGGCTCGTCCCTTCCGAACCTGACTTTCTTTATTCCTTCTACGAAATTTTGTTTATTGCCCAAAGAGAAGAGAAAAAAAAGACATGATACCACTGCAGCCTGGGGGAAAGCATCGAATCGGATACCGTCTGAATTTATCGTCCATATTCCTCTCCCTCCGCTGTCTTTTTCTTTTCTTGTTTTCCCCCCTCTCTTCTTTTTTTTCTTCTTTCCCTTCTTGAACTTTCTCCCTTTTTTTTTTTTTTTTTTTTGGTTGCTGCTGAACCGACATCCAAATTCACAATCAACTAGAATGCCGCCAAGCTCAGGTCTACCAACCTGCTGTCTTCTTGTCTCCTTTGTCATCATTATTATCTGGGATGCTCGGCGTTTGTTGGTTAGATGGATTCGTGGGGAGCGGAACGGAAACACTATGTGCCGGGAGGGGGTTCTCCTGGGTAATGCAAATAAAAAGACGGCAGGAGGAAGGGGGGAAGGGGGGAGGTGGGGAGGAAGACCAGATCTACGGAGGACGAATTGAGGGAGGGGAAGGGAGTGAACTAGATCCCAAGGGTGCAGGAGAGTGTGGTAGAACTGGCGGATGGGTGTTGTTGTACATAGCTTCCATGATACCTCGTAGACTAGCATGTTGGATGAATCGAGAACTGATCAGCCAGTGGTTGAGATGCGTTTCATGATACTATTTTTCTCTCTCTCTTTTTCCAGATAGCTTGCCGGCTCTGCACATAAGATTCATCCCATGCATGATCTTGTCGGCCACCAAAGAGGGGGAAAGAAGCACAACGCCTCAGGTACATGCTCTCCAGCTCTGGCTTCGCTCTTTTTTTCTTCATGTTATTAATATCCCTCCCACGCTATCTTACACTCGCGTATGAACGAACAGCACCTGTACCTGAGTCCGTCCTGGTCGAGGCACGTCACCGTCACCGTGTTTCAGGAACTGGATGCCCTCCCTCGGCTCGTCCGCTCGTTGTATGTCCGTCAGGAAGCAGGTTCCTTTCCCGTCCTCGTCATAATCATTGTCGTCATGGCTAGGTCCTCTGGGTCGTTGGTCTATTGCCCTGCCGGTGGCCCTCCGGGCCCGCCTGTTATCTCCACGGACTGTGCACCCTGGGCCTCGAGCTGCTTGAGCCGCTGCTTCTTGTTGTGATCTGCGACGCGCCACTTCTTGAAGTATGTGACCTGTCACGTGGCACCCAAAGCACGCAGGTCAGCCAAAGAAGACGGTCTCTCGTTTCTCTCGCCCTCCTCTTCAGTCCCCAGGTAGTGTAGAGATTCTCCCCAAGCCACAAGAAAAGAGACACCAGACCAAAAAGAAAATTTAAAAAAAAAAACTCACCCATTCTCGCGCACAGTTCTTCTCGAACCCGACCGCCTCGCCCCCACACGCCCGGGCGGCCTCCTTCTCGTCCTTGAGCGCGTCGAGGATGCCGTTCCGGTCGAGACAGGCGAAGTAGGCGTCCCGGGACTCCCAGCACCGCTTGCGCTCGGTGCGGTCTGGGGCGCGGAGGCCGGCACGGACTTCCTCGGCGCGTTTGGACTCGGCGGAGGAGGAAGAGCCGAAGGGGTTGAGGTAGGAGGTCAGGCCCATCTTGGAGGCCTCGCAGAGGTTGATGAGGGCCTGGGGCATAGGTTGAAGGCAGTGAAGGAGGCAAGTGGTCGTCGGGGGGTGCTTGGACAGAGGAGGAGAGAGGCTGCTGGGCTTGATGATGTCGTTGGTGCAGGGGGGGGGGCAGAATTTCCTGGGCCGTCACTGGAAGAAGGGTACCGCTGCAGGGCTTAGCTAGCGCCGGGAGCTGCAGTGGGCTTCTAGAGCTTCTGTGCCTGCCGCCACATCATCAGCAGGGCCTGGCACATGCAATGTAATGAGCCCAGCCTAGCCTGGGACATGAATTGTGATCATCCCATAACGACACTTGTACAGTACACTCACTCTCCATCCTCTCTACCAGGGCCATCATCTTCCTACACTCTTCAAGCATACAGCCTTGTCTGAACTCTTTTTCGAGATGCGCCTAGGGTCATAGCCTCGCTCCCTGAATCCGAGAACAAGGCCCTCCTCTCCTACCAGAACCTCGACCACCACCTCCTCCCTCCTCCCTTCACCCGCGATCTCCCAAGCTCAACCGAGCGGGCCTGCGCACACATCGAACCAGCCACTCTACATCCCCTAACCCGTCCACTTCCGACACCAGGCGCGGGCTCGCTGCGCTGTCACAGAGAAGACACAGACACAGCACAAAATCCACATCACATCACAGCACAATGCCCCGCCGGAGGAGGCCACCGCGCCCAGGCGCCCTGACGGAGCTCCCGCCCCTCAGGATCCTGACGCAGATCGCGGCGCTGCAGGCGCTCTTCTACGCGGCGGCGCTGGTGCTCATGCTGTTCAGCGCGCTGGTGTCGGGGCGGGGGTTCAGGCCGGAGCTGGTGCTGGGGTGGGCTGCGGTCAGGGGGGACACTACACAGGGGTGGCTGAACGCCTTCATGTGGATATTGGATGGGGGGCTGTTCATGTGAGTGGTCTCTACTGTCTGGGAGCTTTCTCCCTCGGCCCTGCTCTCTCTCTCTCTCTGTGTGTGTGTGTAGCTGACCGGGAGAAAAAACTATGTTTCCAGGTCCGTGGCGATGGTCCTGATCGTCATCCGCTCCAAGCTCGTCCTCGACTTTGCCCTCACCACCCATTTCCTGCACCTCGTCGTCGTCTCCCTCTACTCGGGCCAGGTGCCGAGGCACTTCTTCTGGTGGGTCACCATGGCCGTGTCCAGCGCGGTCTGCGTGGCGCTCGGGATCTGGGGGTGTCAGTACCGTGAGCTGAGGCCCGTGTTTTTCGGCGGGAAGGCAGGGGCCGGTAGCAGCAATACTGTTGTGAACGGGAGCGCGGCGGCAGGCGGACAAGCAGGGTCCGCCGGGGAGGGCTCGAGTGCGGCTGCAGATGGGATACCGGCGGGCGATGAGGAGCAGGGGTTCTCGAGGGGAAGGGGGAGAGGGAGAGGCAGGGACGGTGCGGGGGAGTACGAGATGGTTAAGATGAACGGGGAGGCGGCTCCGTGATACTCCCTTGATGGAGGAACCCTGTGTGTGTGTGTGTGTGTGTGTGTGTGTATGTTGGCGTGGCGTTTGGGGAGGTGGTCTTCCATCGATGAATCAACCTATAAGGTTTGCATAGACCGGCGTTTTGGGACCACAAGTGCAGTAGTGGGTGGGGTTTGGCAAATATGCGGTTATATGGGTAGCTTAAGGAGACCTCTGACCTTGCAGACGACGACAACGTACGTATTTTTTGGCTGGGGAATGAGGAATGTGCCGCGTTTGCGCTCCGAGGTCTATCGCTTCTCCAGAGGTCCCCTCAGGAGGCCCTCTCGTCTTGTCTGGTGGATATTTCTGTAAGACAAGGTATTATAGACACACATTACGCCACATTCCACTAAAGAATATATCTCGACAATCAAATCCATGAAACCTTATCATCATGTGAACTACACGTAGCAGAGAGAAAGAGGGGGGGGAGGGGGAGGGAAGAGGGCCCCCGATGGACAGGGTCTTTTCACTCGTGCAGGTGAGTGGCCGGCGTGGGAGGATGTGCAAATGTCGGCGCGCAATCACACCATCGCCGGTCGCCCGATACTACTCACTTCCCGACACCCGATTCTCTTTACTTTCTTGAGCTTGAGATATGTTCGAAACAGATGAAATAGAATCCAGTGCCAGTATTGTAAGTCCTGCTGCCTCCTCGATTCCCGCCCTTGGGCCAGAGTCAGTGCTGGGGTCTCGATACCGCTCAGCTCACTCGCTCGCTTTTGACACAGTATAAACCTCGGCACTGGGAGTAGTCTCCTTTCTGAGCCTGAGCGTCTTGTTCTTCTTATTATTGTCACCATTGTCATTATTATCATCTCACGTCCGAGGCCATGAAGCCCGCCCGGAGAGTAGCCGTCATCGGCGCGGGGCCCTCAGGCGCCATTACCGTCGATGCCCTCGCGCGGGAAAATGCGTTTGACGTGATCAAGGTTTTTGAGAGGCGCGACGGGCCTGGTGGGTGCTGGTAAGCATCCCTGCCTCTCCCTCACGCTCCCGAGGCCTCACCGGCTGACCACGTACCTACTTATTGTCTCCCTCAGGGTGGACGACAAGGAGCCACCGCCCCCTCTCACCAACCTCGCCGCCCTCGCGGGCCGGACTGCAGACCCGCCCGTCTCCGTCCCAGCGTCCCTCCCGGCGCAGACCACACCCTTCCCGCCATCGTCGTCGTTATCGTCTCCGCCAGAGCAGCCCAGGTTCGCCGAGTCGAGCATCTACCCGTACCTCGAGACCAACGTCGACGACGCCGCCATGTGCTTCACAGGCGGCGGGGCGGAGGCCATCCCGAGCGAGCGGTCTGCCTGGTCCGTCTCCATGCACGGCGAGGACACACCGTTTCGGCACTGGACTGTGATGCGGCGGTATGTGGAGGGATTGTTTGCGAGGGAGGGCTATGAGGCGCTGGTGCAGTACGGGACTTGTGTGGAGAGGGTTGAGAAGGATGCTGGGGCCGGGGAGTGGGTGTTGACCCTGAGGAGACGAGGGGAGGAGGCGGACACGGGGAAGACGGTTGATGACTGGTGGGACGAGAGGTTTGATGCTGTTGTCGTGGCGAGCGGGCACTTTAATGTCCCGTGGATACCGTCTGTGGAGGGACTGGACGAGTTTGAACGGAGCAGGCCGGGGAGTGTCTTGCACAGCAAGATGTACCGAGGCCGTGATGCCTTTCGGGGGAAGGTGAGCAGCAGCCCTGCCTTGTTGTGTTCGACACTGCTGTGAACAGCAACACGGAGGTTTTGGTGTTTTTTTTTTTTTAATCCTTTTTCTCCTCTCCTTCAGGGTGAGAGCTAGAGGCTGACGAGGGCGAACCACAACACAGACGGTGGTCGTAGTCGGCGCATCCGTCTCCGCCGCCGATATAGCCTATGACCTCGCCTCCCACCGCGTCACCCGCGAAGGCGGCATCGTCCACGCCATCGTGGTTGGGCGCAACTTCAACATCTACTTCAAGGATGAGGCCTTCCACCACCCCCCTGATCCGCCGACACCCGTCCATCGCCCGTATCGCAGCTGCCACCCGCACCGTGCACCTCATCGACGGCACGAGCATCGAGGGAGTCGATCATGTCATCTTTGGTACGGGCTACAGCTGGTCGCTGCCCTTTCTCCCCGAGGCGGTGTGCGTGCGGAACAACCGCGTGACGGGCCTGTACCAGCACGTCGTCTGGCGCGAGGACCCTACCCTGCTGTTCGTCGGCGCCGTGGGCGCCGGGCTTACCTTCAAGATCTTCGAGTGGCAGGCTGTCTACGCCGCGAGGCTCCTCGCTGGGCGGGGTAGGCTTCCCAGCAGGGAGGAGATGAGGCTCTGGGAAGAGGAGAGGATCTCGCGCAAGGGCGATGGGCCCAAGTTCCAGATGGTGTTCCCGGAGTTTGAGGAGTATTTTGAGGAGGTGCGGGCGCTGGCGGGAGAGCCTACTGCCCTGGGGGAGGGAGGACGCTGCCGAGGTTTGACGAGGGCTGGTTTCGGGCGTTTATGGAGGGACATGATCGGAGGATCGAGATGTGGCGGAGGGAGAACCGGAAGGCCAGGGAGGAGCTGGAGAGGAAGAAGAAAAGACGAAGGGGGAGGAGCTGCCCTGCAGAGCCATATATGATGTCCGCTGGATACGATGTCTGATCCGAGCGAGGTTTGATGCATTAGAATTACTACGAGCTAACTGCCAACCTGAGACTGAAGTATGGCAATGTCGGCCTCTGCTTTCCTTCTTTCTTTTCTTCTCCTCCTCACGGTACACAGATTGGTGAAGGTAATGGAGTATTGCTATGCTTGCGACATAGCAACAGTCCTAGAAGGTACTGCTCATGCTGCCCTTTTCAACGACTCCGGGAGCCTGCTTTGCCTTTCCCACCTCTGTAGTAAAGATCGAAATACGCATAATCAATCACCTCTCTGCGACCAGCGACCAGGGAGTCCAACAGAACGCAAAGATCTCTGTACCAGCGGTTTAATTCAAACCAACCCTCGCGAAATCACCCAGGAAACATTCGTAATTTTCCTAGGCATACAAATCTACCATTCATTAAGCGGCTGCGATATAAATCCATCTTATACAATTAGCTCCTCTACTGTGGATATAATCATTCCATAGCCACTCAATCACATGACAAACAATACAATCCTCCGTGGCGCAATTGGCCAGCGCGTCTGACTGTTACTACCATCCGGTACATCAGGAGGTTCGTGGTTCGAGCCCACGCGGGGGAGTTTTTTGCCCTTTTCCCCTCTTCTATCCTGACACGGGTAGTAGGATCAACGAATTCTAAAAATGGCCTCTTTCTTTTAAGAGCCTTTTTCTTCTTCTTCTTTTTTTTCTTTTCTTTCTTTCGTGCCTTTCCCTTTTGAGGTTGGAAACTGGGAGTCGAGGCTGAAGATCGTGTTCGTGGTACGTTCATGCATACGATCAGCCCGGAAAAAAAATCTTGAAGTTATTCTTCTGAGAAGAAGAGAGAAGAAAAAGGAAAAGACTATGAAAGAAAACCAGACGAAAAGGTATTCGTCATTGCGATTTCGTCTTGTCCATGGTGGAAAAGTTATCTCAGTACTCCCGAGGTCATAGTGTGAAGACAATCACCTGCAGCCAGCTGTGCCAGCATCCCCCATTTCCAGAAATATACAGATGCTTCGCTGCACAGGAGTCACCTCAAGTTCAAGATCGGATCGTCCCAGAAATTAAATAGCTTGCTCAAGTGTTAATTAATACTGCAGCATCTCGTAAGTCGTCAGCTCGTAAACCCATCTCTACGGGTCTTCTTCTTCGCTCCCGGCCTCCTTGG
This sequence comes from Celoporthe dispersa, assembly GCA_016584495.1. Taxonomy (NCBI): domain Eukaryota; kingdom Fungi; phylum Ascomycota; class Sordariomycetes; order Diaporthales; family Cryphonectriaceae; genus Celoporthe; species Celoporthe dispersa. Next base: position 717,148 of record WAID01000005.1, read on the forward strand.
TAGCGTATCCCTCTACAAAACCATCTGGATCACACGCCTTCTCGAGGCTGACTTTGTTCGCCTGAACCCATGCCCGCACAGCCTCCTTGCTAACCCGTACGCGGGGGACATTATTTACCTCCTCCTCGTCTTCATCGCTAATAACGCCTCCCGCCCCGGCATCCCCCTCTTCCTCGGCCTCCTCAGATGAGGGTGCGGTCAAACGCTTCTTCTTCTTGGGCGGGCCAGCCTCTGCCTCCTCTATCACATCCATCTCCCGGAGCATCATCAGACAATCTTCCGGCACAATCCATGTCGCATGACTACATTCATCAACGTCGACGACCACCTCATCCTCTCCGCTGGTGTCTAGACTCAGTAGCCAGCCAGCAATCTCGCCCGCCCAGAAGCGCTTGTAGCCCTTCTTGCCCAGATCGGAGATGGGCTTTTCCGGCCCGCCGAGGAGGCCCTCGCGCCGCGAGATCTCATAGCTGACGCCCATGAGGAGGGCCCCGAGCCCCTTGCGCTGCCAGGGAGGGAAGACCAGGATGCAGGCCAGGTTGTTATTGTCCCACGAGAGCTTCTCCTTGGAAAAGAAACCGACGACCTGCTGCTTCGGCGGTACGGGTTCCGGGACACCATCGGAGGCGGGTGGGCGCGCGGCGGTGTGGACTAGAAGGAAGTAGTTGAAGCCGCCAACGTCGAAGAACACGGACTTGTTATCGAGGAAGAGCTTGGCAAACAGGGAGAGGTTCTGGCAGAAGAGGCCCTCGTCTTCACCGTCGACCTCCCATATAGACCACTCGCCTTGGCTGTCGACCTCGGCCTCGTCAGCTTGCTGGGTGGTATCGGAGGCCCGCTTCCTCCGTGCCGGTGCTCTTGATGATGCAGTGTCTGGCGCGCCCTGTCGGGCCCTCCCGCCCTTTGGGTGTGTGTAGATCTGCTTGCCCGGAACATGGCCTCGCCTCTCGCACAGGTGTACGTGTTGCCACCATGGTACGAGCTCTTTTGAATATTTGAAACAGCATGGGCACACGTACAACCTGTCTAGCTTATCATCTTTGGTCTTTCGTGACGACTGGCTCGACAGGGCGTCGTCCTTGCTGGAGGAGCCATCATGCAGCAGGCCGTTGACCGCACTGCTCGTCTTGACACTGTTCCCTGGTATCTCCCCCAGCGCCTCCGTGCCGTACGGCGAGTGGTACCATGTCGAAAAGCACACGTTACCAAACACAACCTTGTCGATGTTTCGCTCGATGACGCTCGATCTCCTCTGCTCGGGGTGTTTAGCAGGAACTCTTTTTTTCGTAGATCGTGGGGTGGACTGCGATGTTGGGACGGCGGTTGCGGTTAACACGAACGGCTTGCTGGTGTTGGCAGCGATGGAGACGTGATCCGAGATCCTGACCGACCGCGTAGGCGCATTGGTCATGATAGGAAGAGTCGTGGTGGTAGAGGGGGCCGGATGGCGTTTCTGGGTCGCCTTCATCGGTGGCTGCGATTTTGGTGGATCCACGGCTGACCCGCGGCGTGTCGATTTTGCAGGAGCTTCTGCTTGGGCATGCATGGGTGCGACAAGATCGTCTCTGTCTGCGCTGATCAGCTCATCAGGCTCATCATGGTCGTTATCGTCGCTGCTGCTGTACTGCCGCTGGCGACGGAGAAACCTGTTCCTGATGACGGGCTTGGGCACCATATCTGGGTCGGACTGATTCGTCGACTTCAGCACGGACCGGCGGCGTTGCTGGGCTGAACCCCGGCCTCCCCTGACAGGCGCGGGCTCGTCCCGGCGCCGGGACTGACACAGGACCAGCAGGCGCACCCGTCATGACGACCTCCTTTGCATTGCGAAGGCTGCGCAGGCTGGCTTTGTTTTTATTCTCGTTCTCGTCCTCCCTCAGCAGCGGCACGTGGGACTTCTCGTCGCCATCCCCCGCTTCTTCTTCTTCTTCTTGGTGTCGGTGGACCGACTCCTTCTCGGGCCGCCCGTCTTCGGCAGCGCGTGACTTGCGGCGCCTGCGAGGCTCTGGATCGGCCTGCCAAGGAAGCTCGAGCGGGGTCACCGAAGACCGGCGTGTCGCACGACGCGTAACGGGGGATGTGTCGCTGTGCTGTGCAGATTCATGTGTAGGGATTGGGCGTGGGCGTGAGCCTGGTTTTGGTGCTGCGTCGTGCGGTCCTTTGCGCTTGATTGGGGCCATGCTTTGGAGTCGAGGGAGGGGGGAGAACAGCGGCAGACACTCAGCTTCTAGAAGCGATGGCCGTCAAGAAGGAAGCTCATCTTGATACAGGCCTGTTGACAGGGCTGGGATTTAGAGGCAGCTCCTGCAGTGTCTCTCGTCAAGTTCCAACGCCCAAGGTCGTCGCCGCCTCACACGGGTCCCCGGAGCCGAAGCGGCATTACATCAGCCCCGCTTGTTGCATTGCCCCCGCTATGACGATAGGTCCGCTCTTTTTCTGAGCTTCAGACTTGCGCCGGCACCTGGTTCTGTACTCTTCAGCTTCAATTCGCGGCAGCTCTTTTTGACGCTTCTTGCCATTGAGGGCAGTGAACCATCCCGTGGTCCTCAAAATGAGTGCATGTCGCCCTCTATGCATCTGCTCTCACTTTCCTCGGTGAAACGGCCCCTAATCGCCCGAGCAAATACCCCTCGTCTGCATGTGAGCGGGCCTCTCTCCCTGACCGCATTGCTGTTGCCCACAGGTGTCTCGAAATTAATCTGGTCGTTTCGTGCAGGCTCCGGCGAGATTTTCACCTGCATCGCGATCCTATAATGGTCTAGGTGTGCAGCTAGAGCCCGAAGACTACCAGGCTCGACAGGATGCAGCACAAGAGACCGGATCGAAACGGCCACGGTCAAGGGCAAATCGACACTACTTGAGCCATCCCCCGACCGATTCCCTTAAACAGCGACTCCGGATCCGGGGCCACGACCTGACATGGGAGAACTGGGGGAAGTCGCAGGCGGTGGCCCGCTCGCAGAATTCAAGGCTTCCCATCCTCACCCACCAAACTGTCCTGAAGGAGGACGAGGCCAGGCTGAAAACCAGTGTATCTGAACTCTTAGACGATCCGGACAGATTAAGGGCGAGGCTCGCGAGGCTAGCACACAAAGGCGTCGATGAGAGTGACCTGGCGCACTGGGTCTGGATCCTAGAGGCCGGGGACTCAGACACCAAGGCCGACAGGCTCGTCGGAAGCGACCGGTTCAAGCCAATCTTTGTCATTATGGCGATACTTCGCGCCGACGAGCATTTCCTCAAAGGCTCTTCGCTGGTCAAACTGTACGACTACATTGCCAGGACTTACTTCAGGCCGGACGCGGAACTTCAGACCCGAATATCCCAAGGCGCATTAAGCCGTACATTGGACAACCCGTTCAACATGACACCCGCTCATTTCATGCTCCTGATCGAGCGGCTGGTGGGACACTGCCTGGAGACGTTCCCCTCCTCCATAGTCATGATCTCTCGGCTCGTGGTTGGCTACATTCAGACCTTTATGGACGACACCGTGCCCAAGAAGGCCACCCGGCGTACAGCCTATGGGGATCGCTGCATGATCTTCAACTTCGCGCTGCAGACATTCCGCCGGAGGCCTGCGTCATCACCTGTGGCCCATTCACCTCACAGCTGGGAGGCCCAGAGGATCTTGCTCAGCTTCTCAGCGGACCTGAAGCGACCGCTCATCATCGACAAAGAGAGTTACAGGGCGATCCGGATGGTGCTGTTGGGGCTCAAGAAGACACAAGCCGAAAGGATGACCGCAGCCCGGCACGCGAAGACCTGGCCGCCGTACGTGAGGCACCTCGACGGACTTGATGAGGCGAGGGGAGAAGAGGAGTACCTTAGCAGGAGCGTCAAGGCCGGCATACTCAAGCGCTCCGAAGGATATCCCGATGACCTCATGGACAAGGCTCTCGACACACTCGGGGGTGCCGTGCCTGGACAATCGGTGTCTATCCAGCAACGTTCGGGTCCTCCGCGGCTCTGGTCCTCCGACTCGATATCCCTCAATGTGTTCACAGACTGGGCTGCGGTGGTCAAGGCAACCCGGAATGCACAAGAGGCATGGCAGAGGTTTCACGAGCCTCCCTCAACGCGGTCTCAAACCTAACTTCCAGGTTTACGCAGAGATGTTCTCAAAGCTCTTCTCTGCGGAGACCGACTACACATCATCTATCCTCCCAGGCGAAGCTAAGGAGACGTACCCCGCCTATGAGGCCAACCTCACCGAGTTCGAACGTGAGCGACTGAGGCCATGTTCTCCAGACGAGCTCTATGAGCGGATGTTGCGAGACGGCAACAGACCAGTCCGCCACTGTCTCACCCTGCTCATACGGAATGCTCCGTCGCTGGAGAGAGCGGCGCAATTCTTGCGCGATGCCGCTCTGGACAGGCAGGCGGTGATCGACCTCACCACGGCCTTCACGCCACGACACGAAAATTTAGAACGGATCCCCGTCGCGACTTTCGACGCCTACCTTGGTCTGCTTTGTCGCCTTCAACCCCGCCGACGATGGGTCAACAATCCTGAACATCGTCCACTGCCCGAGGTTGCCGTGAAGTACGAACGTGTCAACCGTGCAGTCAAGCTCCTGTGCACCAGAATGGGCCCAAGGCGAAAGCGCGCAGCTCTTCCTTGGCACACGGTCATGCGGACCCTGGCCAGCAACAAGCTCGTCTTGCGGCCCTACGTAACCCAACTCGAGGACGATATTCAGGCTCTAGGAATGATGCTGCAGCTCTCCATGGCCTACAGGACAAGCCAGGGCCTCCATCCCGTACCATTCGACTGTCTAGCCCGGTGCGTCCTCAAAGTGCTGCGCCACGAATGCTCCACGGACCTTGAGACAGCGCCCGGGAGAGAGGACGTAGCCACCGCTCTCGTGAAGCTCAGATCCACCTTCGCAGAGCTCATAGCCCCTGTCCAGGCCCCCGAGGGCTCCCGGATGACCTCCGACCTGCCCCGGCTGTACCATGAGCTCAGTGCCGCGCATATCCAGATGTACCTGGAGGTGCTGATGAGGGCGGGCGACGCGGACGAGGGCGGGCGCGTGGTCGAGTGGGCGCTCTCGTCATGGGATATGGGCTCGGTCCTGCAGAACGCTCGCGACCCGGATCACAAGCAGTGGGGCATGCTCATGCAGGCGTTCGCGTGCTTCCGGGCCTTCACGGACGAGAGTTTCGATGTAGAGAAGGCCAAGGCGATGGAGAGACGGTTCGAGGAGCTGGCCGAGCGCGGTGGGACATGGACGTGGCCCAGCGAGGAGGACGTGGAGCAGTATAGAAGATATAAAAACGCACAGGGCGAGACGATTTAGAGCGACGAGATACCCGATCCTCATGAGGTCTACATTTTATACTGAACTGAGCGCTTCTTTCCGATTCAGAGGAGCAAGGATTCTCTTCATGTAACCCCTTAGCTGCTCGTGCTCGCTTGTCTGCTCAAGCGACAGCTCCATCCCGAGTGGAAAACGACCCTCGGCGCATGCCAGCCAAAGCGGGCCCCCAATACAAACTCTCATTGGCCAATGGATGAAACCGCTGCTCATGCGTCGCGATTTCACTCCAACGCGGTTGATCCCTAAGCCACCTAAGTATTTATTCTACTACTTACTGCACACAGCAAACGTTCTTAGACCTCGACTGTCACACAAGACAGCACCTCCCTTTACACACACACACACACACACACACATATATATAGATATATACTTGTACTGCTATTTACATGGGTACATATGTTTTCATCATATTTTTGAGCCTTCAATTGACCCTGTAGCAGATCGTTGCAGGGAGGTTCTTGCCCCTTCATGCATGGAGGGCATCTGTGTGCTGTCATCTGAGCCTGGGTAGGTCACATACCAACATGCGCTGTCGAGTAGGACTACCCATGGCTGCCTTTTTCCGAAATTATAAACATGACCAAAGGCTAATTATGTATAAAATCAGGGCCCCTCCTTGTCTCTCTAGACCTGCTCTGTCGTGGCAGCTCCACTTGTCAAGGAGGCCCTCCCTTTGGACACACTCACACGACATCTCACCCCGCCTCCGGGGGAGGGTGAGGGGCCTTGATGGGCTTGCTGCCTTGCCTCTCACTCTGACCCATAAGCACTTGCTACAGTTCCTCTTGAATTTCTTTCTAAGATTTAGTGTTGTGGCTGGCACCTTGTCTCATCCACCCGTGCCTCCTGCTGTTTCCCCCCTGAAAGGCATACTTGACCCCTTCGCATCTGGGAGGCAAGAACAGGATACCTTGCCTCGCAACGTCTTATACGAACTCACAGACCTTTCCCTATCATGGAGCCGATCGTTCAAAGCGATCTCTTCTTTGCCCTGGAAAATGACGACCTCACCCAGGAGTGGGTGGCTTCTCAGGTCGACGAGGATGCTGAAGACGTTCTTGCTGCCATCGACGAGGTGGTAGCAGAGGAAAATGACATCGGCGGAGCCTCAGAGGCATGTCTAGACATGGCAAGAGGGCCAGGAACTGCGTCAAACCTGCGAAGCATCATCGTCGACCTGCCTCCATCGACCCTCGTCAGTCCGAGGTCCGTCTACGCGCCGTTCGAGCCTCCAGCCCCCCGCAAGACCGAGAGAGAAGCTCTGCAGGCGCTGCTGAGGGCCGATCCTTCCCAGAAGAACGAGGACTTTATCCAGTTTGAGCTGGACGACTTCACGTGCTACATTATCACGGACCCCTTTCCGAGCGAGATGCGCGCCCTCCACGACCACGCAACGCGCACCGGCAGCCAGTCCTTCTACTTCGACGGCACCCTGCGCATAGGAGACGTCGCCTACTTTGTCCAGAGAGTCCAGTTCGACCAGATCCCTCTGGGCAACTACGGCAGAGACCCCGGGACCGGAGGGTACGATGCCACGGTGGGCGACCAGATGTGGATACGCTCCGAGCTCAACGCGAAGGAGGAGATTTATTATCAGCTCAAGCGTCCTGCACTCGAATATGTTAGGTTTCACGACGCCTTCCTATGGGTTGCGGACCTCGCGAAGCACATGTTCGATTTCTGCGAACACCTCTTGGAAGGCGGCCGCGATGTCTACCTCTGCAGCTTCAAGGAAGAATTTGGCAGGTGGCTCCGACAGGTTCACGAAGGAGTACCTTCCTTCCTCAGATGGTACAGCCGGCGAAAGAGCGACGACTTCCGCCAGAGTATCGTTGCGAACGAGCCGTTCCTCCACAAAGAGATGCACGGTACGTTTGATCGACGCCGATACGCACGCCTGCACGTCTTCCGAGAGATTGCGGAGCCTTTCACCTTTACAAGGGCGTGGGGAGCATGCCGAAAAAGAAGACTATCCGGCCCACTATCGTCACCCCTTACATACACGACTGCTTCTCGCGCCTGCAGTCGGGAGGACTCCTGAAGCCGGTGAGGCCCTGCATCAGTGCTGAAGAAGCTACCAGGCTGTCTTGGCGCAGAGGTCGACCGGTGCCTCAAGCATTCACCCGCGACGCACCTGCTCCCCCCAACCGCAAGTCCTTGATCAGCAGCATCAGCGCCGGGGATCTTGTGTCCACGCCGCCGGATGCCGAGGAGTCCGGCACAAAATGGATGACAGACCGTCCAGACAAGAAATGGTACGGTCTCGTGCAGAAGGTCCATACCACCAGCAGGGGGGGAGCGACGGTTTGATGTCATCTGGCTGTACCAGCCCGAAGACACCCCTTGCTGCTCGATGAAGTACCCATGGCCCAACGAGCTGTTCCTGAGCGAGCACTGCACGTGCGACCAGGGCGTGGCCTCGAAGATCGGAGAGCGCCAGGTCCTCGGCGCCCACTCGGTGGAGTGGTTTGGGTGTCCAGACACTGATGCCGAATTCTTTGTCAGGCAGACTTACCATACGGCTGAGCGGAGATTTGTTACCCTCGAGAAGGCTCATCTCCAGTGCGACCACGACAGAGAGCCCACAACAGCAGCTGAGTACACCGCCGGGGACACCGTGCTCGCCTTGACGCCCAACAGCCGGTTTCTCGAGCCATGCGAGCTGCTTGGATACTCGGACAGCAACCAGATTGTCCGCCTGCAGAGGCTTAGGAGACGACGGGAGTTCGGCGCTGCTTGTGCTCCAAACGAACTGGTCTACACAGGAAACAGAGAGGACGAACTGCACCTGCCGGCTGATCGCATCGCCACAAGGTGTATTATACGATGCTACCCCCTGGAGAGCCGATCCCCGCGCCCTACAATCGCGATGGAACCGGCAACGCCTTTTTCGTGTCTCACCGCCAGCTCCAGGACGGTTCTCTCCAACCACTGGGCCACAACCACCGGCCGCATTTTCGTGAAGGGTTTGACCCAGACAAGGCGGAAAACAAGCTGCGGAGCCTGGACCTCTTCTGTGGAGGTGGGAATTTTGGTCGTGGTCTTGAGGACGGCGGTGCTGTCGAGGCCAAGTGGGCCAATGACATCTCAAAGGAGGCTATCCACAACTACATGGCCAACACTAAGCATCCCGAGTCTGTCGAGCCCTTCCTCGGATCCATAGACGATCTGCTCCTCAGCGGCATGGAGGGCAACTTTGGCGCTGCGGTCCCGCGACCTGGAGAGGTGGACGTGATCTCGGGTGGAAGCCCGTGCCCGGGGTTCTCGCTCATAACAAACGACAAGACGACGCTGCATCAAATCAAGAACCGCTCTCTGGTGGCTTCTTTTGCCTCGTGCGTCGACTTTTGGCGCCCACGGTGGGGAATCCTCGAGAACGTCAGGACGATCGTTCAGAGCAGGAAGAACCAGACAGAAGACTTCTTCTCCCAGCTCATCTGCGCGCTGGTCGGCATGGGCTATCAGTGTCAGATCATCCTCGGCGCGGCATGGTCGTACGGCTGTCCTCAGAGACGGGTCCGCGCGTTCCTCTACTTTGCAGCCCCCGGTGTGAACCTCCCGAAGCCGCCCTACCCGTCGCACTCGACTCCTGAGGTGAAATACCACGCAAGTAGTCGCCTGGGACAGATGACGAACGGCGAGCCGTATGTTGAGCACGTCGACAGACCCACTGCCTTCAAGTACGTGACAGCCAGCGAGGCCACGGCCGATCTGCCCGATATTCTCGACGCCAAACCAGACACGTGCATACCGTTCCCGGACCACCGGCTCTCCATTCCCATCTCGTCGGGCAACCTGCGCAACCGGGCTCGGCCCGGTGAGGGCAAAAACAGGCGGACACAGATCTTCAACATACCCATCAGGCCCTATGGAGTGAACTTCTCCCAGGCATACTACACCAAGAAGACGCCCGAGGGCGAGGCGGACATGTTCGAGCACGAGCGCGACGCATACCCGCCAGCACCGGTCCAACGAACCAGGGAGGACTCCAGGGCCTGGGGCCGCGCCCACCCCAATAGACTATTTGGCACGGTCACAACCTTCTGCCACATGCCGGATGCCCGTGTCGGGGGCAACCTTATGCACTGGGACCAGCCGCGACCGCTGTCGATTATGGAGGTCCGGAGGGCACAGGGCGTACCGGACGACGAGGTTGTGCTGGGCGACCCGGCGGACCAGTGGCGGATACTGGGCAACGGCGTCGCGAGGGGGATCAGCACGGCACTGGGTTTGGCACTGAGGGGAGGCGGCTGTGGGCACGCTTTATGAGGACGGTAGGGAGTCTCCTGACCTGCGTGCTGACCGCGTCGAGGATGAGGGTGTGCATATGTCCTCTCCCTGGACAGAGGGACACGGTGGCGAGCCGTTGCTAGAGAACCGTCTAGGAGGCGATCCTCTGCTCCTGGTATCATCTGCGGTCCATGAGCTGGACGCTGTCCAGGCCGGCACCTCCCGGAGCAGCTCGCACACTCCCGGCCTGGACACCGCGTCAACATCGGTCACTAGCCGCTTCACCTCGACACCAACCGCCAGCCTCGCTGGTATGACTGATGATGTAGTGGTGATTATCGCCAACGGCAAGCATCCGCTCTCGAAGATGTTCACCGACGACGATGACGACGACGACGAGGGAGGAGCAGCCGCCGTCCAAGAAGCCCCGCCTAGACGAAGTTCGGTCTTACGAGAGGTAGTAGCAGCACGAAGTCACGGTGACGGAGTGGTTGCACCTGGACAGATGGGCAAGGCAAAGGCAAGGTCACGCCCGTTGGGCGCATTGGTGGGTGGGGGCATCAAAGGCATGATCCCAGGCTGGGCGCTCAATGACTAGGAGTTTGCACTTTTATGTGTGTCATAGCGAAATTCGGGGGCTGGAGGGATCGGATATTGCGCTGCATTGCGTGCAGTAGTTGGGTGTAGTTTGTATTATACGTATAATTGTCCGTTCTGATGCATGTCATTGGCATCGTCGAGTCTGGGCGCAAAATTGTATTACGATTACTGTATTGGTTGGTATGTTATGCACTATCCAAGATTATCTAGGTATGTGTGTTTGTCTGTGACTGTCTGTGTTGTGTGTCCGTGCTAAAAAATATCCAGATTCCCGCCAGAATGTCCTTCGCATGATTCAAGCAATCTCTCTCTCTATATATATATGCATCAACCCACAAATTTCCCTTCCCTACAGATCCTCCCCCCCTCCCCCCTTAGAATATCCCACCCGTCGCAACCAACACGGTAGTCGTGGCCAGCCCCACCGTCACCGTCTCCCTCTCGATCAGCGTCGACACCGCCGTAACTGTCACAAAGATGCTCGTGGTAATCCCGTCCACGTTGGTGCTGGTGGAAGTGCCGGCGAGCGTGGGGGCGGCGGCCGCGTTGCCGTTGCCGACGGTGGTGGTGGGGGTGACTTGGGCCTCGGCGGTGCTGGTGCTGGTGCTCTCGGAGGAGGTCGAGGTCGGAGAGGCGTCGTTGGGGTCGTGGTGGGCCTGGGTTACGGGGACTACGGCGAAGGGGGCTGCGCCTGAGGAGGCGTCGGATGGGTCTGAGGGCTTGCTGCTGCTGCTGGTGCTGCTGGAGGAGGTCGAGGGGGAGGAGGAGGAGGCGGTGGTCGTCGTGGGGAGGTTCTCGTTGCCAGGCTGCTGCTGCGTGGTGGTGCTTGTTGTCGGCGTGGCCTCGACGGGGGTTGAAGCTGTGGAGGTTGTTGTGGGGTCGTCTGTATGGTGGTGGTGGGCCTCCTGTTCGGTCTGGGTGGTGGAGGAAGATGTTGTTGATGTGGGCTCGGGGATTGAGGATGTCGAGGTGCTCTCTGCGACGCGGATGGTCGAGGTGGAGATGGTGGAGGAGGAGGAGGAAGAGGAGGAGGAGGAGGGCGTCACAGTGGCGTAGGCTGTGGATGAAGGGACGGTGATGGTCGTGACGCCAGTGTTGTGCAGGTGGGCCTTCGAGGAGGAGGAAGTGGACTCGCTGCTGGCCGTGCTCGACTGGACGGTGACGACCGCTGTGGAAGACGGCACGGTGACCGTCACGACGCTTGCGCCTCCAGCTGCGTCTGAGGTCGGCGACGCTGAGGAGGTCTCGCTTGACCGAGCAGTCCCTGATGAGCCTGTCGAGGAGCCGCCGGCAGCAGCAGCCTTCTCGGTGGTAGTAGGCGCCGTCGAAGAGGAGGCAGCGCTGTCGGCTGAGCTCGGCTGCACGGTGACGACTGCTGTCGAGGACGGGACAGTGGCCGTCACGAGGCCCTTGCCCCCTTGACCTCTGAAGTGGACGACAGCTTGGAAGATGTCTGCTCGCTGGACTGGGCCGTCGAGGATGGGCCTGAGGACGAGGAGGTGCTGCCCTGGGCGGTCTGAGAGGTGGAGGAGGCACCCGAGGAGCCCGCCGTGCCCTGTGCTGGTTCTCTGGTGAAGGCCTGAGCACTAGTCGATGAGGCGGCCGGGGTCTCTGGTGAGGATGATGAAGAGGCAGAGGTCTCGGGTGACGCCGTCTTAGATGAGATGAGGACGCTGGTACTGGAGGTGGCCTGTGATAGCGTGGAAGTCAACTGCAGCCCGCTGGCGTTGAGCAGGGCTGACGAGGAGGAAGACGAGAGGCTCTGGGAGGCATTCCCCGAGACAGCCTGCGAACTTGTCGACGACAGAAGAGAGGACTCTCCAGTCGATACGGGTGGTGTGACTGTGATCACTGTGGTCTCCGAGCTGGCTCTCCCAGTCGCCGTCCCGGCCTGAGAACCAGACGACGATGGTGCAGGGCTGCTCGAGGCGGTTTCTGAAGTGGACGAGGCAGTACCGGATCCTGGTGTCTGGAAGGCATTGTTGTTGTGCGATGCTATTGCCGGTGCAGTAGAGGCCTGGTGTGTCGTCGTTGCTGCTGCAGACTGCGTCACGGGGACCACCTCCAGCGTCCCTGAGCCTGTCGAGGTCTGTCGTGGGGAGCTAGATATCTGGCTCGCAGCGAAAAGGCTAGCACCTTGGACAGACGAGGAGGAGGAGGACGTCGAGGCGACCGGGCTGGTGGTATTGGCATATGGTACGCCTTCCTGTCGTCCGCGCATGCCTCCTGGGTGAAACCGAGGACTCTTTTTCAGAGGACCTGCCTCGACTGCTGATAACAGAAGAACCTGAATCAAGAAGTATTGGAACTGCATGTTTATGATTTTCTGGGTGTTTTTTTTCTTTCAAAAGAAATTCCAATGAGTGGAGTGAAGACGAGGAAGAGGAAAAAACAAGAACAATATAAAGAAAGTGTGAGAGGTGAGGGAGGTGATGCCCAAAAGGTTATAGTAAGAGTTCCCAGACCCTATATCAAGAGAGACAGAAAGAAAAGATAATGCCGTGCGGTCAGGTTCTGTAACTTGGACCTAAAAAAAAAGACAATGAACAGTCTTTACACGGGCGCCACGCGTTTGGCAGAGTAAAACGAAAGGAAGTTCTCGAGACAAAGAATGTTGTGTACTGAAGAGCGAGAGAAAGAGAAGGAAGACAGGATGAGAATGCAAGTAGTTCAAGATTATGATGTGGTCTAGCGTGGGAAGTCCAACTCAACCTGGAGGAAGATCTGCATGTCTTTTGTATAAGCCTTGGGTATGCAGACAAGATCTCGATACGAAGCGAATTAAGGTAGGGCCACGATGTTTCCGGCCCAGCCCTCCCCGGAACGCAGCCCCGGTTCTAGACCACTGGGGGGAGGGGGGCCAACGAGTCCATCATCGAGCGAATGAAGCGCAGCAGCATCAAGAGAACAGGAAAATGAGGCCACAGAGACAGACCACCCCCGCGGCAGCGTCGAGGCCCAATCCCCTGCTGTGGTGCCAGATATAGCAACCTCATGGTGGGCATCACCGTTGAGGTGTCTCTGCAGGTGGGACACACACAACCGAAGAAGGCTCGACCAAGCAGCATCGTAGAAAGAAAACAAAAAAGGGCCCACCCTCCAGCTAAGCGCCGGACGAGGATGCTTGCCGCGGCTCTCCACAAGCCCTACCTTGCGGCCGTCGACGTGGGAGGTTTGGCATCGCGAGGTAGCTCGTCCGTGGCAGAGACGCGCGCGAAGACGACTGATAGGTGGGCAGTGAACCCCTGGTAGTCGCTGCTACGGTAAACCAATGACCAGGGGTCTGGCGCCAATCAACAGAGGTCCGCTAGAGGGACCTGACGCGGGAGACCATGCAGGGCTGCCAGCAACCCCTGTCACCCCTGCCGTTCTAGGCTTGGGGCTTGGGGCTTGGGCCCTTCAGTGGGTTTGCCGGGGGCGGTTTCCCCTGGGGTCTTTTAAGTCGAAGCCTCGCCGTCCAGTACCCGCGTTTTGATTCTCAAACAACTTTTTCTCGTCGAGGCGCCCGAAACCCGAACCTCAGCCTCGACTTCGATCTGTGCCAGTTGTCTTTTCTCTTTTTTTTTTCTCTTTCTTTCTTCTTCCTCTTCTCCACCCACCTCCCCACACAACCAAAGCACGGCCCCCCCAAATAAGGCCTACGTTTTTGTCTCTGCATTTACATCTTCATGGCCTGTCTGTGGCATGATCAGACTTCGATGTTTTCCCTTTCCCAGCCACACCTTTCGAGTGGATGATGGCTGGGGGAGGGGGACAAAAAGATACCTTGCTGGGGAGCGCATGATGAGAACGGATGAGGCTGCCACCGCCGACCCTCCCTCATGCATCCATCTCGGGTCATCCACGTCAAGCTGAGTCCATAACGAGCACAGCCTACCGTTGGGTTCCTATCTGGGTCTTAACACGTGTGCCTTCGAACCAGGACCCGAGGTCGCATGTCCACGAGCATGGGATTGCCTGGAAGCCTCAGGACGGGCTTGGAAACCCGCGCTGTCGACCCGCACAAATTCTCAACAGAGGGTTATCTACTCTTGGGGCTTGACACCTGACTGCCTGCGGTGATCTATGACCGCCATCAGGAGGCGCACTGATCATGGACATGCCATTACCCTAGTCCACCACAAGAGAGAGAGAGAGAGAGAGAGAGAGAACCTTGTGATGACAGGGAACCTCTGGATACACAGGTCAGCGCGATGAGAGAGAGACACCGACCCTCTATCCGGCGGCGCGGTTTATAGGCATCCACTTCCAGCCTGCACGCTCTCATCATCCAGATAGAGATGCTCCATCTCGACGGGAAACCGTCCGAGACTTGCGATGGAGCGGCGGCGTAAGCTTCCGGTTTCTGGGTAGGGAGGTCCAAGCACGTGTGAGGTCCCTCACCGCAGCATCTGCTGGACAGCACCGGCACTTTCCCTCCACCGCCAGGTCGTAGACATGTAAAGTGCTTTCATACAGTACAGGCAACAGCTCTGCATGATATCTGCATGACAAATTCCCCCATCGTAGCGTGTGTGGAAGGAGGACGCAGCGGTTTGGCTGTCCTGCAGACGCTCAGGCATCAAGCTTCCGGCCGGTGAACGGCCATCGGTCGAGCCAGGGTGGTGAGGCATCTGTCGTGGCGTAGTGTGAGGTTCATGCATTTCTCCGGCAAGATGCTCTGCTTGATTGAACATGGACTGTCCATGGCTGAAGTCGCACGAAGGTCTTGGTGAGGTTTATGCTTACATAAGTCGAGATAAGGCCGAAAGGGGACTAGCGGCCAACTCCTAGCTCGGTTCTGCCTTTTTGCTCCCCGGCAGGGCTCTTTACTGCCAGTTTGAGTGACAAGAGGTTCAAAGGTCTCCGTTTCTCCCTTGGAACTTTACCCAGGCAAGAAAGCCCCCCCATCCCCCCCATTGCGCGCGAGGCCAACGCGACGAGCAAAGTCGCGACGAACCACCACCTTGCCCGGTCCAGTCTCGAAAATCATCCGGCCACCTCTTGGAACCACCCCAGATCCCCTCCCCCGCCCGCAGCCTCGACCTGCCTCGAGTGCCTCCCGCCAAAAATCCGCTGGGCTGTCACAATGGCCTCGCCCGCTGAGGCTGCCGTGCAGGTCAATGGCCATGCTGCTGCAGCTGCTGGCCCGGGGCCGTCGTCCCCATCAGATTCTCAACTCGACGGTCCCACCACCACCAAGCGCAAGCGTGAGGCCAGCGACGATGGATCAGCAAAGCTCGATGATGCCAACGGGGTCAGGCCCATCGTCAATGATGATCAGCCACTACGCAGCGAGAGGACACTGATTCGCGACTATTTTGATGTGCTCCAGAGGTACGCGACAAACCTTTTTTTTTTCTTTTTCGTCGTCTTCCTTTTCCTTTCCTTTTTCTTCTGCATGTCCATACTTTTGTTTCTTTTGAGACCATGCATACATACCCTGCATCCATCTACCACTTGCTAAATTGCATCCTTTCAGATACGACACGACACCCTCCATCCTCAAGCGACCACTTCCAGACGCTTCTGCAGCCGACGAGCCACAGTCCAAGCGACACAAGTCCGACGAGGATGGCCCTACACCCCGGTGCATCGAGGACAAGGTTCATCAGGATGCCTACAAGTTGCTCGACCAGCTCGTTCTAGACCTCAAGAAGGTTATTGATGATCGCGCTGCCGAGCTGCGATCCGCAGATCCTACCGATGGCGCCACCAGCCTTGATGAAGACGACCTCATCCAGCTCAATAAGTTGAGGGAGAAGGCCCTTGATATGCACAACAGGGAGATGTCTTATCCCGGCAACGCGCCAGCCACCGATGCTGACGCCTTCGAGAATTTCGATGATCTCGTGCAGAAACCCGCCGCTGACAACACAGTCCTGACCGTCTTCGGCCAAGCACCACAAGGACGACACCTGTTTTCCAGTCTTCCGAAACGACACCACGGCGAGGATGCGGGCGGCGCTCCGAAGCCGCCGGCCGATGCCCAGCTCCCGTATGGCATGTCCATGACAACCGTCCTTCCGCCAGCGGTGCACCAGAAGCCCGCTCGAGTGCCGACCTTGGGTGAACTATTTCCCTCACACGTCACGTTTCCCTCCCTGGAGGCGCCGAAGACTCTCAAGGCACACACCAAGGGCAAGTTGTTGGGATTCTACCACCCCGAGCTAACAGAACGGGCGACACACCGCCACGACAAGGACTCGTATTTCGTCAAGGAGCTCACCACCGGCGTCTGGCTGGACTACAGCAATGCGACGCCGGGCCACAAGGATAAGGATCGCCAACGGGACATGGCCTCAGGCCAGAAGCCTTCTTCCATCGACGTCGAGGTCACGGAGATGGAAGCTCTATTCCGCGGGGCCTTCTCGAGCTTCGCACCGGAGAGGGACGACAGCGGTGCGGTCATCTCGTCGGGCGAGGTTGGCCGTGTGTGGTACCAGCGTCTGGGATACCGGTACATGCAACAGCTAATCGCAGCCGAGTTGCCTGACGACGAAAATGTCGAGGCGGACCGTCCGGCTGCCTTTACCGAGATCGAGGAAGATGAGATTGCCAAGGCTCTTGAGAACTGGGATGATAGCCTCGTCGACCCGAGCCTGACCGATGACGAGGCGCCGGCCAAGAAGACGGAGGTAGAGAAGGAGGTTGACGATACCCTGCAGGAGATCTCGGATCTCATCGAGACGCTGTCTTCCTACCAGAGAAACCGACATCTGACCCTGCCGACCAGCCAGAACCGAGGCACGGCCGACCCCACCAAGCCCGACATGATGCATGGCTCACCGTTCCAGGAGCCCTCTGAGGAGGAGAGAGAGACATATGAGATGCTAAAGGACCAGCTTGCAGTGATCATCTCAAGCCTGCCCCCGTATGCCGTCGCTCGCCTGAACTCCGACAAGCTGGAGGAGCTGAATGTGAGCACCAAGATCGAGGTGAGGAGCGACGTGTACAAGGGTGTGATGGAAGAGGACGAGGCCGCTGCAAGACTCCGGCAGCATCAGCAGCAACAGGCGGCACAGGCGGCACAGACCCCAAGGCAGGCACAACGGACCCCGAGCTACCACAATGCCACGCCGTACCAATCCGGCCAGCAGTTCAATCACCGCCAGTTCCAGATGCCCAACCAGACACCGGTGCCTGTGCCAAATCATTATCGGCAATCTCCTGTGCGCAACCACATACCCCCATCCTACTCGCGCCAGGTGTCTGCTCCTATACCGGGCATGCCAGCCCCACAGCAACGACCACCGACAGGACAGCCTTTTGCGAGACCGAACGGATGGAATCCTCAGCAGCCCATGCAGCCGCTCAGGAATTATGGTACGCCGGGTGCTGTTCCAGCGTACCAAGGCACCCCAGGGCAACAGCAGCAGCAGCAACAGCAGCAGCAACAACAACAACAGCAGCAGCAGCAGCAGCAGCAGCAGCAACAACAACCACAACAACAACAACAACGGCCTGCCTCCAGCTATCAACAGCAGCATGTACAACAGCCTGGGACGCCCGGTCGTTATGGCCAAGCTTATCCGGGCTATAATCCGCAGCAGCCTCAGCCCGGCATGCAGCCTCAGTATCAGCAACAGCCCGGTAACATGACGCCGCACATGAACGGAACGATGCAGACGAGGACTATGTCTCCACAAATGTCACCATACCAGAGCGCGCAGGGCTACTCGCCACGGCCTGGTCAACCGCCCATGCCTCAGGCGCGGCCTTATGGAACGCCCGGACAGCCAGGCGGGCATCCTGCAAGCATCCCTCGCTTTCCTTCGAACGGCGCGCAGCCCAGCTCCCAGAGCCCTGGGCCAGCAGGCACACAGCCTGCATGGGCCGGCCAGATGTCACCTGAGCAACGGTATCAGCATCAACTGCAGCAAAGGAACCAGGTCATCGGGCGAATGAATCAGTTCAACGAGAAGATGCAGCAAAGCCATCACGGGGTTGCCGGCCTCGGCGGGATCGGCCTTGGAGGGCCTCCCGTCGATTACCAGAAGCTGGCACAGTTTCGAGCCAACATGCCCGGCGGCATTGGTCAAACCTCACCGAGTCCTAGGCTGCCAGGTGCGGCGGCACCGCCACCACCGGCCGGCATGAACGGCGTGCCTCAGCAGATGACGTCGCCAAGCCCGGGTCCCCTACAGGGAGCCACACCCTCGCCGGCACCGTCTGCAAACGTACAGGCGAAACCACCAACGCCTGTCTGATACCATCATACCGGACGGACTATCAAGATAGATGTAGATGAAAAGATTGGGATGAGTGTACGGTGTCACAGCATCAAGGGAGGGGTTTTGGGAGGGGCAGACATTCTTTGATCATCCCATACCCGGGTTAGGTCGCGGCGTTTTGAGAGTTTGTCTGGCTTACCACCAGTTTGTCATTTCAAAAGGGAGGTCTGGTCATGTCTTTTTCCCCCACCTCTCTTGGTCTGAAGAGGCGGATCGCTATGTTTTGATTCCAAGGGCGGGGCAGGGAAGCGGAGTTCGATACAGTCAGTGTGTATGTTGTGCGCACCTCCCTATACCACACCCCCTCTTACCAGATGGACTATGTACAAGAATTTTTCTTTTCTTTTCTCTGTCTTTCTCTCTTGCTAGTCTTGATGCAGATATCTTGTAAGGCAAGAATGCAGCCACTGCTAATAGAAAAGTTCTATTCCCGTTCATGTCTCCCATCCTCGACCACCGTGCCTGTTCATAGTGAAGCCAGCCAGCCAGCCAGTCCGCCAGTCCAGTGGAGAATGTCAGTCTTCTACCGGGTCCATGCACCGGGTCCGACTGAGGCCTCGGCGGCCCAGAGCTGACCACCTGCGGTCACCCTGAGCAGAGCATAGCGCGCAAGGTCAGCAGCCTACGCTATCCCGTGCCTCTCACCCTGGGGCAGGTTTCGCTGGATGTCTACGTGTTAACGAAAAGTTTTGAGAGGAGTGAAATTTTTATTTTTATTTTTATTTATTTTTTATTTGCCTCTTTTCATGTACATGCGCAACGCTCATCATTAAATACATTTCATCGTCATAGCACAAAAGGTCTCGGGTATCAGGGGGTTTTTTTTTTTTTGTTTTCTTGTACACGAGAAACCTCGCCGAGGAGACGGCGATGATAGCAACAGCATCTTGCTCATCCTGCCACGGCCGGCTCCGCTCGCCTCAGCGAGGCCCGCCTGGCCTCCTCTCTGTCTTCTTTCTCTGCAGGTCCGGCCGCCATGTACTCCCTCCACAGGTGGAACAGCTCGAATCCGATCTCGATAGCGATGAGCACGATGATGATCCACTCGAGGCGGGCGCTGTGGGTGGAGTGCAGCATCTCGCGGAACGTCTCGAGCATGGAGTCGGCGTAGTCCATGCGCTGGTTGAGACGCGGATGCGCGAGGGGACGTCGAGGGCCTTGCCGACCTGGTCGTAGATGCTGTCGAGCTTGAGCTCGGCGCGCTGGTCCCAGAACTTGTCGGGCAGGGAGTCGGTCAGCTCGGAGAAGAAGTTGAGCTGGGAGCGCAGGCGCAGCAGCTCGCCCGTGCGCTGGAGGATCTCGGGCATGCGCACGCGCAGCCGGCCGCCCTCGAGCTGGGCGGGCAGCTCCTCGGTCCGCTCGAGGTAGGCGCTGAGGAGGGTCTCGAGGACGGCGACCTTTGTGCTCCGGGCCAGGCCCGACGAGAAGGCGATCTTGGCGCGCCCCATGTCGGTCGGGTCGGGGTCGGCGGCGCCCTCGTCCCGCCGGGTGCCCAGCACGACCAGGTCGCCGCGCATCAGGCTCCACGACGTGGCTGGGTCCATCTCGAACTCGAGCTTCTCCGTCATGTCGTCCCGGTCCATCTGCGCGACGTACGAGTTCTGGTGGGCGGACGCGAGGAAGCCCGTGGCGAGCTCGATGCCCTTCTCGGGCGGCAGGCCCCAGGTGACGACGGTGCCCGTCTCGAAGATGAAGAAGTCGCCGGGCCCGCCGCGCACGCCGGCGTGGACAACCTCCTCGTCGTCAAAGTCCAGGCCATCCGGGTCGATCAGGTAGTGCTGGTCCTGGAGGGAGCGCACGACAGCCTTCATGTCGAAGGACTCGGCAACGCAGATGGCGCATATGGTGCTGCTGTAGTCCTTGCCCGGCTCGCCCTGCCCGCCGCGGGTGGCCTTGGGGGGCTTGCCGCTGGACCGCTGGGCGAGCGAGGCCACACGGCGGAGGGGGTCGCGGAGCTTCCTCTTGGTGGCGCCACCACTGCTGCTGCTGCTGCCGCCGCCGCCGCCGCCGCCTCCAGCACCAGCGGGCCTGGCCGTCTTCCTCCTGTTGTTCCCTCCCCCATGCTGACTGTTCTGCTGATGAGCATGCTGCTGGGTATGGTCGGGACGTGCCTCCGAGGTTCCGACATCGGTCGAGAGGAAGGGGGAGGAGGAGGTTGTGGTGGCGTCACCGCTGCCGTCCCTGGAGAGACGAAGGTTCGACGTGAAGAAGAAGCGCTGTCGGGGTCGGAAGGCAGCTGAGGTCTGGTGGAGGAGGGAGCGCTGGCTGCAGGAGAGAGGGCGTGAGGCGGTGGACCGGGCGGCGGCCTGGAGGCCGTGACAGAGGGTTGCTGCTACCTGGGATTGAGGGAAGCGCATATTGATGTCGTGTTAGCCATTGAGGGGTGGAAGGGCTGGAAGGTGGAAGATAATGGTGACGTGAAGGGTGGTAGCAGGCTGGCTTTCCTGCTCCAAGTCTTCGCAGGAGGGCTGCCTGGTTGGAGGGTGGTGTCGACGAGAGAGCAGCAGCAGCCCTCTCCCCCCAAAAAAAATTGAAGGCGTTTGGCGTAGACAAGAGAAGGTTGGCTTATCGTTATCGTAGCTCAAGCCTGCGGGGGGCCAATGGCATAACACCGCTGCAGCGCCCGTTTTAGGCCTAACCACCACCAACACGGGCTGATTCTCAGTACGAGTGCGCTATGGATACTCAAGCAGGCAGGGTGTTGACTTGGCGGCCCGTGATTGCAGCTTGACAACATATGTGTGCACTGCCCATTCCGCATCATCGTTCAGCCAGGGACGACGAATGAAATTCTTGACTCGAGATCTAAGGTAAGTCTGGGTCCCCCGCGGATTCATCAAGTCAGCAACTTGTCCTAGATGTTTGCACCTGAGACGTGTAGCACCGACCAGCTTGTGTGAAGCCATCCGGAGAGACCTGACCCACACACGCGATCAGCACCAGCCCTGAGTATGCTTGTTACTTTCTTCCTGATCTTTCTCATCTTCTCTTTCTATTCCCTTCCCCACCCCCCTCCCCTCCCCTTCCTCTTTCCCTCCTCCTTCTTGCTCCCGCCAGCCCGAAGATTTGAAACCTACGCTGACGTGCACTGCGATTTCACCCGCCCTCCTCTTCGGGCTGCGGCAGGGCCGATGCGCTGTCAGCAATGAATAACATGCCTACGTCAGGGTGCATGCACTGTCGATCAACAAAAGAGGAGCGAATAGGGGTCTATGCGGGGAAGAGGCCGCAAATCCGGAGAAGCGCAACACCATATGAACCATGTAGCGTATGCACTTTGGGTCTAGAACACAGTAAATAGTGCTCGACAACCATGGAAGGGTGACCCGGCAGGCGGCCTTCCTGCAGCCCAGGATCAAAGCAGAGAGCATCACCAGTCTCACCACGGGTCGCATTCGAGACCAGACCATGATGAGCCCAAACATCACCATCAGGTGCAGTCGGCTCAGATGCAACGCTGGAGTAGCAGCAGGTGAGGGTGGTACCACCAGCAGTGCCATGTAACTGTAGCTTGCACCTGCCTTCTCCCTGCCCCTCCTCCTCCTCCTTCCTGTCCCTCGACGTGGTACCTTCTCACCTGAGAAATGAGGAAAGAGCGGGGGTCCACTGACACACACACACACCCTTTCCTTCCTCTGCTCCTCGCACCAGGCCCTCCTCCCTAACCATACTTACTCGCCCACCCACCACCCCGAGCTTCTTCCCCTCGGACCGACCGACCCCTCCATCTTGAACCTTCTTACCGTACTATGTGAATCCTTCCTGCTCAGACCCCGCCGTGCCACGACAGGCTTATTACCGCCGTGTGCCGCCGTTACATGCACTAGACGCGCCCCGCAACGGCAGCTGCAGGCCCTGCACATCACCCCACTCGCGCGACCTGACATCACGAGGCATCAGCTCGACACTTCATGTCGTCACACTGCCTGAGCCGACAACACGCCAACGCGCCAACGCACGCACACAGCACACACAGCACACACACACACGGTATCAGCCCTGCGTGGTGCTGAGATTTGGTGGTGAGATGATCTAGATGTACATGTCTATATCAATATATTTCGTCTATATGCACATGTATATATAGAGAGAGGAGCTGTCACCCTCCCCTGATCGCTGCCTGCCCACACTCCCCTCCTGCCTGGCCCTCTTCCTGCCCCCTCCGCTCTCAGGCTCTGATGCCTCCTGTTACGAGTGCCATCCCCATCTTACGAGACAGCAATACTGCTAAACCTACTCACCCACACCTGCAACCTCTCCCTCCCCGCTTTTCCCCACACGCACCACCGACACCACCACCTTCACAACCACCATGCAGTCAGTACTGTACGGACCCACGGCTTACGATGGCGCTTTCAAAGGTCTGAAGCCCGCCATGGATCCCAAGGAGCAGTTTTACAGGCGCTTTGAGGCCCAAGCAACAGGTCTGTCCCCCTTTCCTCCCTCCCCCGCTTCCAGGCCAGGTCTCGGTTGCTGGCACCAGGAGGTGGGACTTGCACTGATGCAACGCCTCTTCAGCCCTCCAAGATGACATCGCAAACCTAGGCGACATAGCCGTCACGGGCGGCGAGCGCAAGGACGCCACCGACCATATCCTTGCCTCCATCTCACGCCTCACAAACGAAGTCTCGGACGCATCAGAGTTCGCTCCTCCGCGCGATCAGATGATTTACACCCAGGTACGTGAAGGTGCCTCCCTGACGGTGAAGGATACAACAGATGGCACCACCACGGGCTCGCTCGCTCACGCACCCACGTATAGGCCCTCAAGGCACTCCGCGAACAGCTCAACATCCAGACCTCCCGACTTGGTCCAGACAGGAACCGCTTCTCTTTCAGCGCTAAGTCCAAGGAGAAGTTCTTGTCGTCCTCCCCGCCAGCTACCAAAGACCCGGCTGCCGGGCCCGACGCGAGTGATGCTGCCGTCTCCCAGCCAGAGGAGGACGGCCTCGGCGACCTGCCCAGGTTCGACAACACCAAGGGCAAGAATTACAATGCCGAGATGGCCTCCCAGACCGGTACCGGCATCCGCAAGCCGTCCTTCTCCGCCGCCCGCGACATTGATATCTCATCCCACCAGGAGATGCACATCATCCTGCCTGCGACAGCTAGCCGGGCTACCACCTCGGGGAGCATCACAGATCTGCAGCGGTGCGTGCTCGACATGTCTGTGCCTACGCTGCACCAGAGGGACGAGGAGTCCAAGAAGAAGGTTCGTCCCAAGGCGAGCCCGTTTGCCAGCCTCGCCATCAAGAACATATCGCGAAGCCTGATCGTCGCCGGCCACGTGGCTGGCCCCGCGCATATCACCGGCGTGAGGGACTCCGTGCTCGTGGTAAATGCGAGGCAGGTGCGGATCCACGAGTGTGAGAACGTCAGCGTGTATCTGTGGGCGGGTAGCCGACCTATCATTGAGGATTGCCAGGGGGTGAGGTTTGCAGAGATCCCGAGCTGCTACGTACGTCCTCCCTGACCCCGTTCAGCCCTGTCTGTCTTGCCACGGTCAAGAGGAGAACTGACACGCCCAGCAGTTGACTAATGGTCAGGAGCCTCCCAACAACCAATGGGACCAGGTCGACGACTTCAACTGGCTCAAAACCGAGGCCTCGCCCAACTGGAAGACCATCACGGGACAAGACGAGGGGCATATCCCTGCGGAGTTCTGGGAGACGACTGTGCGCGGGGGACCGTCGCTGAGCACAAATGACATCCTCAGGAAGGCCGGAGTCCTGTGAAAATCGACAGGCGGCACTGATTCCTTTTTGTGTGGGAGCTCTTTGCCCAAAGTAGGTTTTTTCCTGAGGCATGTTTCTCGGCCAGCTTGCAAGGCGTTGGGTTGGACTCAGGAGGGCAGCATCACAAGGCGCACCAGGGGCGGAAATCCCAACTGTTAAGCAATAAAACAAAATCCAAGTGGGCCAAAGCCTGTGCATTAGCAGCGCGGAGCTGAAAGGCTCGGAGAGCAGTATCTAATCGCAGATGGTATCATAATCGAGCAGTCTCCTCCCCACCCGTCCTTTTACTTTCCTGATTATCCACCATGTCTTGAATCCATCGTGATGGGCACATCAGGGCACATGGCCCCAGCTAAGAAGATTGACGGCCGCCCCGGCCCACGAATCTCTGAGAACACCAGATCCGCCTCAAGCTATGTATGCCCTGGCCTTCCAGAACGTGCCCGAGCCTGTCAGGGTAGCGCCTGCGTGATACCTCGTCCCACCGCCTTCAGTCTTGTCTCCCCCGCGGGCCTGGCCATGATCACGGCCATCGGCCGCGCCATCGAGCTGTGCCCATGGCAGGGACACCTCCGGGATCAGATCATCCAGGCCGCCAGCCCCAGAGTGCTCGGACCCGTTGTCCGGGTAGAGGGGGTCCGACAAAGGACAACCTCCTCATCGGCGTCGTGCTGCGCGGCTCCCTCGCTCTTCGGCGCCTCGTCGTCGTCCATGTCTGCATCGCCTCGGCGGCATGGGGTCGTTGTGCGATCACGATCCTGCGGCGGCAGGGCGGGACCAGACGGGATCGGCTGTTGCGCTACGGCGGGGAGGCCGTGGTCGCCTTCTTCGGCCAGTGCCTCGGTGACGGCCGCGTCAACTATGTTGGTCACGATGCTTCTTACGGTAGAGCGGGCCGAGCGGGCTGGCGCTCCTGGCTCCGCGGCGGAGTCCATGATGGCCTTGAGAACAGCTTCGACGACAGGAGTCGGCGGCTCCACAGGTGGCCGCACAACTGGCTCGTCCCAGCCGGGTGCGTTGCTTCTGAGTGTCGTGTTCCCCACGGGTGTCGAGGCGTTGGCGCTTGGGAGTCTGGCCTCCGCGGGCTCTATAGCGGGCTCCCTGGCCTCGATGGTGGAATGAAGGTCCTCTTGGGGGAGGAGCACGGCAGAGGGTTGGCTGCTCGTTCCAGCTGTGAGATTGAGAGGGGTGCTCAGCTCCTCCGCTGCAGCCTTCTCGTCCTCGTCGATGGTGGAAAGGTGATTGTCCAGCGGTGTCTCGGCGGGGTCATCGCTGCCTGTTTTGGTAACAGGCTGTGGAACAGATCGTACCTCCGGCCCACGTATCACGACATCATCCTCAGCCACTGTGATATCTGCGATAGACTGCTGCCGGTCAACTAGCACTGATGGCTCCTCCTCCCTCTCAAAATTAAGGCCGTGATCGTCTGGTGGAGAGACATGATAAGGTGCTAGGCCGCGCACGTCAGCCGTAGGGCCAGACGCTCCCTCTTTTGTCTCCCTTGACGTACAGTCCTCTCTGTCCCGGGCAGCGTCCATAAAGAGAGGCTGAGGTATCGGCAAATTTAGCCCGTCCTCGACAGTATGGTCGTGGCTGGCCAGCGGTGGGGTGGTATTTGCGCCTTCGTCGCCCACACCATCGTTCTGTAACTTTCTCTTCTTGCAGAAGGGTGCATCCGCGGAGCCAGAAATGCTTCGACGGCGACGAGATGGACGGCTCGCATGTTGCAACTCAGCTTTAGCCGCCAGCGAGACCGCCGCAACATCTCCTACGCCTTGTATGGAATCCGCTTCAGGGTGTCCAAGCGTCAGCGGCACATTCTCGACACTTCGGTCGTGGTTGTCTTGTCCGGGTTCCATATGAGAGCAGTCGCCATTCTTTGCAGGCGAAGCCGGCTCTTCAGCCTCTGCCACTGACACAGCTTCCCCACCACGAAGAATAGCCTCACCGCCAATCACCTGGGCGGTCCACAGTGCCTGTTCGAAGAGCTGACAATGCTGGGCGGCTTGCGCTCTATCCTCGGAGGCACAGTCAAAGGGTATGCCCATCAAGACCACATCCTCGTCCTCGTCTTGATCTTCTTCAACAAGAGGCAGCTCCTTGGTCTGCGAAACGACAGCAATATCAGCAGGCACGGGGCCTTCAGGTCTCTAGCCCGAAGCGCCCTCGGCACTGCGCGATTCCGTACCACCCATCTCGACGTCACCGCCGTCGGTATTGGTCTCCTCCGCGGCGAACTGCAGCCCGTACTCCTTCAACCTCCCGAGCGCAGTCCTCTGCCTTTCGATGCGCGCCTTTAGCTCTGCGATCTCGGCCTCCTGCTCGGGGATGGTGCGCTTTATGTCCGGGAGGGTGTGGACTGCGGCACGGGCGCGCTGGATTTTGTGCTTGAGCGAATCGGTCGCGGTGGGCAAGTCTTTTGGGCGGACGCCCTCGTTCGGGTCTCTGGCGCGAGAACTCGAAGAGCCAGCGGTCTCTGGGGCGGGCTGAGAGACGTAGTGGATGCGGGAGAGGATTGTGGCCAGCTCGGAGGGTATGTCGATGGAGTCGGGCGAAAGGCCAGCGGGGAGAGTATATGGCTGGCCCTCACCTTCTGCGATCTGTTGAGAGGGCATTTTTTTCTTTTGATAATGTGTTCCTCTGTGTGTGAGTTGATGAGAGGAGGAACCAAGTCTATGGAGCTTGGGAAAGTCCCGTTCGAAAGGGACCCGATGGGGTCGTCGGTCGAATGCCGTCGAATTCAGTCGAAATAACAAGAACAATGCGAAACCGTATGAGAGAAGACAATAGAGGTCTGGAGCAAAAATGATATGATAAAAATCAGAAGAGAGAGAGGGAGGGAGGGAGGGAGAGAAATCTGAGCCGGTTCCAAGATGGAAAGATGACCTGTTCACAGGACGAGTCGGTTGTACGCACGATCGAGTCCAGTGTCGAGATGGAGCGATGGTTTGTTGGTGGATCGAGTGGCAGTGGGAAATCTAGCGAGGGATGCCCCGCGGCTTATCGATAACGGGAGCTGCTAGCAGGTCCTAGGCAGGAGAGTGGCCGAGAGAACAGCGTCATGTCATGTCATGCCAGTCGAGACCAGGCGCAAATAACCCCACCATAAAATCACGCAGCAAACGTGTGATGATTAAGATCGATCTATCATCTCCCCTCCCCCCCAAAAAACAACATACATCCTTCTCTATTTATAACGCTCACCTAAGGATCTCCTGCCGCTGTTAGGCTCTCCTTTTCTCATCCTAACTTTTCCCCTCGTCAATTGCTCCCGATCTGGAAACCTGAACCCCATGTCTAAGAGAAAGGCAGACGAGATGACGAAGCCAGAGCAGAACGCCTGTCTCAGTACGTCCAGCCCCAACTTCGCTTTGTCCCTCCCAACTTCACCGCACCCCCTCCTCCCGTGCACCAGCACACCCTTTCTCCAGCATGATGGACACGGCCGCTCAGGTGCAGAGGCAGAGGCACAGCCTTGAGACCCACCAGCCGCGGTCGCCACCCCAGCTGGAAAGAGACAGCAGCGGCGCTGCCAGGCCCGCAGCTGGGGCGGCAGCAGCAGCAGCGGCACGCACACGCCCGGACTACCTGCTCGTCTCCTGCCTCGTCCTCATCTACCTGGAGCTGTCCTGGCTGATCCTAATGCTCCTGCGCACCTACAGTCGTCATTGATGGCTGGGGCGTCCCCTCCGCCGACTCCCCCCAAGGACGGCGATGCCATCACCAACGCAAAGACCCCCGTCATGGACGAGTTCGCCAAGTCCTCCACCGGCTACGTCGAGCTCGAGGCCTCGTCGCTGGCCGTCGGTCTGCCCGAGGGCCTCATGGGCAACTCCGAGGTCGGACACCTGAACATCGGCGCCGGCCGTGTCGTCTGGCAGGATGTCGTGCGCATCGACCAGTCGATCAAGACGGGAGAGTTTGCGAACAACGAGATCATCAAGAAGACGCTGGAGGCCGCCAAGAGCGGCAACGGGAGACTCCACCTGTGTGGCCTGATCTCCCACGGTGGTGTGGTATGTCTGCCTGCCGCCCATGATAACACAACATGACGAGAGAGGAGCAGCGAAGAGAGAGAGAGAGAGAGAGAGAGAGGCTGATGGCTTTCTCCGAACTAGCATTCCAAGCAGGAGCACCTGTATGCGCTGCTCAGGGCGGCCAAGGCGGCCGAGGTCCCCAAGGTCTACATCCACTTCTTCGGCGATGGCCGTGACACCGACCCCAAGTCCGGCGCTGGCTACATGCAGGAGCTCCTCGACACCATCAAGGAGATTGGCATCGGCGAGCTGGCGACCGTCGTGGGCCGCTACTACGCCATGGACCGCGACAAGAGGTGGGAGCGGGTCGAGATCGCCATGAAGGGTATGATCCTGGGCGAGGGCGAGGCCAGCAGCGACCCCGTGGCCACTGTCAAGGAGCGCTATGAGAAGGGCGAGAACGACGAGTTCCTCAAGCCCATCATCGTGAACGGCGACGAGGCTCGCATCAAGGGTAGGCCGCCTCTCCCTCCACCCCACGCCCCTGCTGACCCTGGATGACAACAGACGACGACAATGTCTTCTTCTTCAACTACCGATCCGACCGCGTCCGGCAGATCACCCAGCTCCTCGGAGACGTCGACCGCTCGCCGCGTCCCGACTTCGCCTATCCCAAGATCAACCTCGTCACGATGACGCAGTACAAGGGCGACTACCCCTTCGAGATCGCCTTCAAGCCCCAGCACATGGGCAACGTCCTGGCCGAGTGGCTGGGCAAGCAGGACGTCGAGCAGGTGCACATCGCCGAGACGGAGAAGTACGCCCACGTGACCTTCTTCTTCAACGGCGGCGTGGAGAAGGTCTTCCCGCTCGAGACCCGCGACGAGTCGCAGGACCTGGTGCCCTCCAACAAGTCCGTGGCCACCTACGACAAGGCCCCCGAGATGTCGGCCGACGGCGTCGCCGACCAGGTGGCCAAGCGCCTGGGCGAGCACAAGTTCCCCTTTGTCATGAACAACTTTGCGCCCCCGGACATGGTCGGCCACACTGGCGTGTACGAGGCCGCCGTGGTGGGCGTGGAGGCCACGGACAAGGCCATCGGCAAGATCTACGAGGCCTGCAAGAAGGAGGGCTACGTGCTGTTCATCACGGCCGACCACGGCAACGCCGAGGAGATGAAGTTTCCCGACGGCAAGCCCAAGACGAGCCACACCACCAACAAGGTGCCTCTGATCATGGCCAATGCGCCCGAGGGCTGGAGCCTCAAGAAGGGCGACGAGGGCGTCCTGGGCGATGTGGCGCCGACGGTCCTGGCGGCCATGGGGCTGCCGCAGCCCGAGGAGATGACGGGGAAGAGCCTCCTGGTCAAGTCGTAGACCGCCACGTCATTCCATGTGGCGTTGGGGTGTGTGTGTGCGTGTGTTCTCTGATTGGGTAGAGCATTGCCATGAGAGGAGCGCCGGGGTTTTTTGAGGGGCGAACGGGGAGCTGATCGTGGATACAATATATATGTAGCACTATAAACTAGACGAGCCGGGGATGAAATCCTGCGATGAAGGAGGGGGGAAAAAAACAACCGAATGCACAGACGTCAGCTGGGAAGATAAAAATCGTGTCTTCTCCTGCGCCCAACCTATCAACCAAATACTTTCCTCCTCTCAACTCATGCGTATACGCGCATGACAAAAGGCCGCTGCAGAGGTCTGGACCCAACCTTGTAAAAGTTAAGGCCGAACCGATCTCACGTAAATCATCCCCATTACCAACCACCCATCCATCACAAATACGCGTGGTCCCGATAACTTCCCCTTTCGGCAATTGTAGCACCGCCGCTCATTGGTGAGAAGTCTGACAACAACATGGCAAAAAAATACCGAAGGGCTCCGCAGCGTCCCGCCGCATGGATGAGTGATTGTCACTGCCTAGAAGAAACCAAGTGTTCAGCTCATCCTACATACACAACCTAGACGTGGTTTTTTTTGGGGGGGAGGGTTTTCTTTCTTATTTTTTTTCTTGGGTGTTATCGGGCCCACGGACTGCCAGCGGGCCCCGACGATGTGCAGACGACTGGGCTTTGGGATTCCCATCCGCATGGAATGGAGGTCGAGCATGGAAGGGTGGACATGGATAAAAAGGGAGGCTGTGATGCTGCCCAGAGAGGGTTCTGCTCCTGCTGGATTCCGTCGTCCTGTTCTTCTTCTTCCTCCTCATCGTCCTCCTCTTCACTGTCAGCTGCTCCCACCACGAGTTATAGAAATCAAGACTGTATACGATTTTTTTTATTAAAAAAAGAAAGTAAAGAGGGAAGAAGGAGAGGAGGAAGAGAAAGAGAGCCACCATGTCGACCACCAAGACAAATGTCCAGAAGCCAGGAAAGCCTCCCAGCCAAGGTCTCGCCAGCATATGGACACAAGCCTTTCCACCCAAGCCCGCCTTCACAGAGACTTCCTTGCCAGACCTCTCGTCTCAGGTATTATGAATCCTGTTTTCTTATCCCCTTTTCTTTCTTCTCCACCCCTCCCCCCTCTTCCGTACTAAGGTGCCAATTTTTCCATCCACAGGTCTACATCGTCACCGGCTCCAACGCCGGCGTCGGCTACGAGGTAGCACGTATCCTGTACGCCAGGAACGCAAAAGTGTACATGGCAGCGCGGTCCAAGGACAAGGTCGAGCGGGCCATCAAGACCATCCGGGAGGCGCACCCGTCCTCGGAGGGCGAGCTGGTGTTCCTGCACCTCGACCTCGCGGACCTGCGCCTCGTCCGCCAGGCCGCGCAGGCCTTCCTGGAGAAGGAGACCAGGCTGCACGTGCTCTTCAACAACGCGGGCGTGCAGGCGATGGCGGACGAAAAGGGCGAGCAGCGCACCGCGCAGGGGTTCGAGACGCACCTGGGCGTCAACGTGCTGGGGCCGTTCCTGTTCACGCAGCTGCTCACGCCGGTGCTGGTGGCGACCGCCCGCGCCGAGAAGAGGCCCAACACGGTCCGCGTCGTGTGGGTCAGCTCGTCCGGGGCCGAGATGGGCGGGGAGCCGTTCAAGGGCATGAGCCCCTCCTATGTTGACTACTGGCCGCAGCTGTCGCCGCTGGACCGCTACGCGGTGAGCAAGGCGGGCAACTGGCTGCACGGGGTCGAGATGGCCAGGAGGCTGCGGGACCAGGGCGTCATCAGCATCCCGCTGAACCCGGGCAACCTGAGCTCGGATCTGTATCGCGACTGGGGATGCCTGCTCAAGGCTGTGCTGAGCACCCTGATGCTCCACCCGGTCGTGTACGGGGCGTACACAGAGCTGTGGGCTGGCCTGAGCGACGAGGTCACCATCGAGAGGAGTGGCGAGTGGGGTAAGTGGGAATCAATCCTGTCTTTAGGAGGCAAACTGATGCTGACGAGATGTTTTTTTCTTTTTTTCTTTTCCCTCCTAACCAGTGGTTCCTTGGGGAAGATTCTACCCGCTGCGGAAGGACCTGCTTGAGGCTACCAAGTCCGAGGCCGAGGGGGGAAACGGACATTCAGCCAAGTTTTGGGAATGGAGTGAGGAGCAGGTCAGGGAGTTTCTCTGAGAGGGACACGTGGTGATGGGTCATATTCCTGTGTGCCTGTCTCATGAGAGTGACTGTGGGCGGGGAGGGTCTGCACTGTTGTGAGTGGTTATGATTTTCCTGAGCATGTACTATTGTTGTGACTCCTTTTGTGCAACAGATGGTATTTAATAAGAATACTTGTTTTATCTCGCAGTGTAATTACAAACTACTTGGGTGATTTCAAACCTGCCTACAATTACGACAACCATTTCTCGAAAGGAGAAAAAAAAAAGTGTTCCACCCTGGAAGAACAAAAAGAAGAGAGACAGAAGAGGACAAAATGACACCATCTGCAACCCACAGCTCTGCTGCCGGCAGCCTTCTTTCGACCAGAGACCTCAACAGTATTGACAAGGCCTGGGTTATTGTCTGCCTAGGTGTAATCCTTCCGGCCTTTCTCCTGGTTGGTAAGCCTTCTCCCGAACTGCTCCCCACACAATCACTTCATTGTAATGACTTGGTTGCATATACTGACCAACATTTACCTACACAGGCATGTGTTATATGTGGTGCTACAACAGGCACATTGTCCCACGCCGTGAAGACCACGAGCTAAGTAGCAACATAGGAAACTGAATTGATTGGTGGTCCTCCTTCTTTCTTTTCCCCTTTCTTCTCCCTTCAACCATTTGCTTTGTTGCTGGTGTCTGCAACAGATGGGCTTCTTTGTGCCCTTTGTCTGCTCAAGTAGCTATGGGCTTCAGTCACCGCCGGGGCCAGCTAATTGTTCGTGAACAGCCCGCATGGCACAAAGCTATTGTTCTCCACCGTGCTGGGTGTCTCTCCAGGCGCATAAATACTGGGCTCCTTTCGTGACGAGAAACCCTCTCTGTGTCTTGCCCTTCTCTCCATCGGCACTCTGAGATCAAGTTTCTGGTAAACCACTCAGAAGTACACCGCAGCACAGTCTCTTTCTCTCTCTCGCGACAGTAACAGTACAGCTGGACGACACGTTCTTTTGACACGATGGCCCAGCTCACGACGACAACATCCGCCCAGCCCTGGTCCATCGTGGCAGCCGTCTTCATCACCCTCTTCACCCTCGTCATCCTCCTCGGCAGCTGGCTGGTCCTGCGCCACCTCCGCCTCGCCCCCCGCATGGACCAGCCCAGGGCCGAGCCCGAGACCGTCACCTCCTCCGCCAGGGACCTCGAGCTAGGCCACATCCCCGGGCCGCCCCTGTCTAGCAACCCGCACCCCTTCGGCGTCCAGGCCTGGCACGACCACGAGCACATGCAAGCCTCCCACGCGGAGCAGGACGCCCTGAAGATCGCCAGCCTCGAGAACCAGGTCGACCTGCTCGAGGAGGCAGCCGAGATCCTCGACAGGGCGCTCGAGCTCGCCGAGGCCAGGAACAAGCAGCTTGCGGCGGAGCTGGAAGAGGAGCGCCGCGGGAACCAGCAGCCTGTCGACCCGGAGATCATGCGCCGGTTCGTGGAGGAGACTCATCAGCCCACCGAGCAGGCCGTCCAGGGTACACCGTCTCCCACGACGACGACGAAGAGACACACGCTGCAGGCTGACAGGCTGCAGGATGTGGTCCGCAGGAACTCGAAGAAGGCGCCGGAGCGCAGGGCTCAGCTGGAGGAGAGCAACGGCGCGCTCCCGGTGAGCCCTCAGTCTGCTTCGGTCGAGGATGCTGCCGATGGTGGTGATGACCCATTTGCCGATGGTGCCGACGAGGACGAGTTCTCTAGTGTTGATCTTTCTTCTGCGCGCGGCTGAGCCGGTATATTGTCCACAGAGAGAGAGAGAGAGAGAGAAGGCTGGAATAGGCGTTTGGAAGCAAGGCTTGACTTTCGAGTCGCGACCCTGCTAATAGTGTTTCCGGTTCCTTACTGTGGTCAAATCACCCTGAGGTGCATAATCACTGCAGTGGGCAGCTTGTTGGTTTAGCAGGACTAAAAGCAAGAGAATCCTAATAGACAGCATTGCAAGAGTATTGATTTTACTATCCTGAACTGGTAGCGTGTTTTGGAATGAAGAAAAATTGTTTTCGAATTGAGGACTTTTGGCCTTATGTGATTGTATTTATCGAAATTAAACCCTCTCGTGACGCATTCTGCTTGGTACTTTGAGGAAGTAATTACTCTGAGAAATATTGTGTGACAAGAACAGGGAGCTATGGAGTTGCTCTGTTGAGGACAGAAAGTTGAGATTGTTTAAGTCTCTCTCTCTCTCTCTCTCTCTCTCTGTATGTTTGTGTGTGTGTGTAATGAGTGAGAGGGTGTAGATGGCTCACAAGCCTCGACGGGCAAAGGCACAAACATGTGGCAATGAGACACGAGCAAGTCACCAACACTCTTCATCACGACAGTAATTAGAAGTAATTACAAGAGCAACTTCAAAATCACCAACCTGGAAACTCACTAGTCATTTATTTATGAAGTGACTAGATCATATATTATACAGACAAAATTAATACCCTTCAGGTCACAAGCTATACTATAAAAGCCCACACACCCAGGCTCCTCCTTGGCCTGGCCCTTCCGAGAACAAACTTGAAAGAGGACTACCTGAATACCCTGCCACAGAAAAAGGCCCCCCTTCTCCGGCACACCCACCACATCACCCACATCCAATCACCAGGGAACTCACCTGAAGAGAGAAAACAAGAATGCTAGACTACCCGAACACAATGCTATTCAGCAGCCTGTTCATGTTCATAGCTGTTCAGCTCACCTGCATGAAAGGCCTGGTCGAGGCGCTACAGTACATGCGCCAGCAAGGGGTTGACACTGACAGTAGGATGACATATTATATGGTGACCTCGATACTATGCACGGCCAACATTGCAGTATTGGGCATTCTGCTCAACCCGTTCTTGCAGTATTGGATGCTGAGAAGGGAACAGTCCCGAGTGAGAGAGACGTGGAAGAAAGAGTGCTAGAGGGCTATGACAATATAATATGGGAATGGAACTTGAGCTTTCGCTGCCTCAATTGAAACACACAAGCCCCAGTGGCCACCAAGTACGCCTATAAGTAACGTCTGTCTGTGTACAGCAGAAGAGCCGCATGTCCGCCCCGAAGCGCCGTCCCATACCGAGATATATATAGAAGAAGCACGCATATCAGAAGAACTTGCTCTTCAGGCCACCCATGACCATGTTCCGTTTCTGCTTGCCCACAAACTTATTCACATCATCTGCCCAGCGAGAGCTCTGCTCCTCGAGATCCCCCACGCTGTCGGTCATCAGGTTCAGCCTCTCCGTCCTCTCATTGATCTGTCTTGTCAGGTACTCGCCCCATCCCTCCTGTACGTTGACCGGCCCCGAGGGTCCTGCCGAGCTGCCGGCCGCCCGTGCGGCCTGCTTTTCTGCGGCTGCGGCCTCGAGCATGCGCTTGCTGGGCGGCCTATCGGGTCCGCCGATGAGGAGATCCAGGTCTGTGGGTGAGATATATTGTGTGCCGGAGAGCCACTGCATGTTGGAGATGGTGGGTCGCGGCGGTATCACGGCCTCGGGGTTGACGAGCTTGTCGTCGTCGTTCAGCCTGTCGCGGCCCCGACCGGTGCCCCATACCGGGATGACGACTAGCTCCGACGGGCCGGCCCAGCCGATCACATCACCTGTGCATGCGATGATGTTGAGCGTATTCCGCGAGGCGTCGAGCATGGGTAATGGTGCCCGGTTGATCTCTTTCAGGCCGGGCAGGCTGAACGCGCGGACGGTGCCATCACCAAAGGTAGCCACGAGGGCGGAACCGTGAGGTTCGACGCTGGCGACAGAGGCTGCGTTGCAGATGACATCGTCGAAATTCTTCGAAGCACCCTTGGAGCTGGCGGGCTTGAAGACACGGATTTCCGATTGGGTTACTGTACTTTATTAGCTAAACAATCCGAAGCCGGGGGCCAGCGCGATGCTTACCAGCCACAAGGACGCCGTTTACATGTTGACCACTTCGGAGGCCGCCAACAATTTCTGGCGTGGCGGCGGCAGTCTGGCCGGTCTCTGCCACGACCGGGCATATAGCCACCACCCGGTCGCTGAGCGAGACACTGCCTGCCAGCTCGACGGAGTAGCTGTTTCCTGACGGGAGAAGCTTGAAGGTGACCACCTTGCCTTGGTCCGTACCGACGAAACACGCGATGCTGGAATAGCTGTCATCATCCAGGGTCATGACGCTGAAGTCAATCTTGACAGGAAAGTCCACGGTGGCAGCGGCTTTGGAATGGCCCTTGAGGAATGAAGTCCTCTTCTCCTTCTTCGCGAAGTCAGCCATCGAGGCCTGGAAGATGATGGTAGGGCCGCGGAGGTCGATGACGCTGAAGAAGCCGCCTTCAGAACCGACAGCGACAAACCCGATATCTGAGACGGCAACTGCGGAGATCGGCCCTTTGGCCATCTCGTATAGCACGTATGGCTGGAGGCCCTCCTTTAGTGAGGGCTCGGCCCTCGACGTGATGTCAGACAGGTGGCCTGGGTTTGGATCCATCTCCTTGGCCTCGTCGCGCCCGGCTCGCGAGTTTCCGCCCCACCGCCAGATGACAAGCTCGCCCATCTGTGTTCCCGCGGCAAAGTCGCCAGTCTTGGGGGCCAGGTGCATAGCGGTCACGTTGACGTCTTCATACCTCCCAACGGAGCGGGCCATGTCGACCTGAAGCTGGCCAGCGTTCTCCATCTCGTCGCCATGCCCGAGGTCCCACAGGCGAATGGTACTATCCGCATGAGCCACCTGGATGATGTTACGCCCCTCGTACCTGCGCCAAGGTTTTGGTGCCTCAGCGCCCCCTTCAGCAGGTCCTCTCCCTTGTTCCGCTTCTCCATCATCCCCAGCCACCGACCGCGGTCCAGAGTCGAGACCACAGCCTTCATGACGAAAGGGTGCACGAACGACAGCGAAGGGTGGAGCTGGTTGGTCGGGCTGATCGGGAAGCCCGAAGGGAAGCTCATGGTGATCAGCTCACCCGAAGAGAGTGTCACCATAACAGCAAGAGGATCCTGAGCACCGGCAAAGTGAGGAGAAGAGCGAGGCAGCAAGCAGTAGTCTGCAACATCCGTCCCAGGCGGTGTCGGAAGCACACTTTGACGTTTGCCCTTGAGGTGATCTTCAAGGATCTGCCAGGTCGACGTCGCATAGTTCGGGGTCTGCCCGAATTCCAGGAATGTCAAGCCCCTCTCGGGCTCGTCTGCCGCCTGTCCGCCGGCGATCAGGGAGGGCAGTGTCGTCCGGGTTGTCTTTGCAGCACCATGATATCTTCACATACGGCTGGACAGCCCTGGGCGGCGGTGCTGGTCGCACAGTCTGGTCGACCTTGGTCTCGTACAAGGACCTTGCCATGATGATCCTACCATCCTTGGGGTCCCAGAAGACCAGGCTTCCGTCGTCGTGCGCCGTGAGAATAAATGTACCGGTTGGGTGCCACAGGGCGTGCGTCAGCTTCGGCTTGCGCACAGCGTTGATGTCCACGGCATTGCCACCAGGGGCACCAGGCTGCAGGGCGTATTCGAAGAACTTGGTGGGCTGGTTCTGCTTGAAGGAGTAGATGACAGCACCGTGGGAATAGCCTATCAATAGCTTTCCGACGTCGCGCGGATGCATCTGCAGGGGAGACCATGGTGACCACGGATGCCTTGGGGTCCTTCTTCCTCCAGAAGTTGGGTATCCTGAAGGGAGAAAGCCTCCCTCGGTCGAGGTCAAAGGCACTCACGTCGCCGCTCGCCTGGCCGACGATGGCCCAGTCGAGCATGGGGTCCGTGATCATGGTCACAACCGTGCCGCCGTAGGAGCCGCCGGCAACCCTCTTGGCAGTGTCGAGGTCCCATATCGTCAGCTCGCCCTTGACATCCAGGCTGACAAGCCTGTTGGCGCAGAACTGTACGGTCCGGATCGAGGCCGGCCGGGAGGGCACGAGGAACTTCTGGATGCGATCTCGGGCGAAGACGTAGATCTGGCCCTGGCCAAACTTAGAATCGTTCGTTCCGACGGCGAGGGAGGGACTGGACGGGGTCGTATGCGAGGCAGCTGTTTTCACGGGAGGGGGCTCGTCAGCTTTCATTGTCCATCACCGTCCCGACTCTTGGGGTCTGCCGCGTCGGAACGACCGACCTGATCTGGGAGTTGATTCCGAAGCGCGCCTGTTCGTCCGGACTGAAGAGCTGGGGCAGGACGTTGGCAGACAGGTCATTCTGCATGCCAGCCTGCTTCCCGCGCAGGAACGAGGCCATTTTGTGCTGAGCTGGACGGGGTCGTCGGCCTGGTGGAGGTTGTGTTGAAGGAGGCACAAGTCTGGGTGCTTGTCCTAGGCGGTCGACGGCGAGACTGACAGCTGTTAGGGCGTTAGCTTAGTACTGTACCTACGGTAGTTGCTTGGAGGAGGGGGCCGACCTGCTAATTTTAGGGTGTAGAGGGGTAGAGGACCCTGGCCAGCGCAACGTCATCCCTAGGAACCAGAGCAAGAGACCTCCAACGCGGGGCCACTGAGGTCCCCAGGATGGTCTCTGGATGGGTCCTTCGTGGCACCACCTTTCCAGCAGCCAGCCAGCAGCCACTGTACGGCCATCCTCAATCCTCCACCCAAGGCCACCACCATTGTGCTTGAGAATGCATCCCATTAGCTCTTCAGGCCGCCTGTCGAGGGATCGGTCCCTGTACTATGATTCCATGTACGCCTTGTTGGTCTTGTTTCGTTTGTTTCAACAATGCTGACTCGGGTCCCCAGCTTCCAAGTGCCGTTGTGCTCAACTCCTATTTCGTGGTGGTCTCTCACACAATGTGTCGAGGTACCACTTCAGCTGTTTGTCCAGCTTGTCAGACGCAGCAGCGTCGATGCCCTGATTCCCCATCATCATCGCGTCGAGCGTACGTGGAAGAACAGGATCCACCGCCTGCAGTCTTCATTGCCTCACGTGCGATGTAGGCCTTGAAGCTGCGTCTGGTCGCAGCCGGCCACTCTACCTCCGAAGCCAGCCACTAACTCCGAAGCCTCTGGCCGAGGTCCTTGCCTTGGCGCTGAAGGTCATGCCCGAGCCTGTGGTCGCTATATCTGGATCCGAACTGCTGCCACACCAATCTTGTGGACCTGGCTGGTGTGCTCTCGGAAGACATGATTCAACAAGAGGGCTAACTTGCGTCTAGACGAAGTGTCTTCCCTGCCTCCCTGGAAACAACACATATATACTACCATGTACACCACCGACGTGAAGGTGCTAGACTGGAAAATAGCAGCGTGACCAATACGAAGCCACCGGAATTTCCTGACCTCTAGATCGGCTCGTCCCTGGCGATCGCCTGGGATCTGTGCACAGATTGCGGGATATCCAGATTCGCAGCCGCAGTGCATGACCAACCGCTTTCAAGGTGCTCAACATTCCGAGGAAGGAAACCGAGCGCCTCCTCCCCTGCACGCCACTCTCTGAGACAATTTCAACATGCAGCCCACCTGCAGCCGAGGGTGACAGCCCGCCCCGTTCATGGGTACGTAATGGCCGAAGTGGGTGACCATCCCGTCCTCTTTACGGCATACAACCGAGCAGACTTGTTCCGATGGTAGCAAGTACCGTACCAACGTCGATAAACTATGGTGGCCCTGCGAGGCTGCCCTGGAAGAGGGCAGACAGCAAGGGTCGGTCTCAACACATACAGGCTTTGTCATCTTGTCAACCCTTCACAAGGCGCATGGATGATGATGATTATGGGGCATCTCTCACTGCCGAGATGACAAGAGTACCCCCAGAGTTAGTTACATCAGCACAAGATAAGTCTACAAGAAGGTTACTATGTACAAAACATACCGTGGTAACACTAGCAATCTCGTCTCGCATCTAGAGTGGATCTGTGGATACCTTTACCCCGTGGGGGAGGTTCTATCATGACCATGGCATGCAACGCTAAGTGGTCCACGTGCAGCAGTCGACCATAGCCCTGGGTCAGCACGGTGAGAGGCGGTGTTTGTTCTCCTAGACGCCCGCAGAATTTGTCTGTGCCGTCTGCAGCTTGTCTGAGGGAGAGCAGCCTCGAAGAACACGACTTGCGCGCCGAGATCACTGCGTTGAGAATTCTTCACGCAGTTTGAGATGTCTGATATAGCCAGCATCGAGAGCAGATGCTGGATTCCCGGTTACCCTGCTTCGTCGCCAAAAAAAAAAAAAAAAAAAAAAAAAGACCCGATATACAGCCGGCCACCGCCCTGCTTCGCGTCGATCTGAGCTGGTCTACGGGGCATGACCATTTAGGTACTTGTACCCGCTGAGCCCCGCTCAAACGGACCGCTTAGCTCTCTGTAGCCCCTGCTCAGGAAGGCGATTCGGGTGAACATCAGGACGAGATGCATTCTCGCTTACCTCTGGGCTCTTGTATTGTTGATACAGTGCTGAGGAGACTTGCCTCTGTAGGTCCTTGCCTCTCTCGGCGAATGATGGCCCGCCAGCGCCCAGAGATCATCATGTGTACCTATGACGGCGCGGGACATCCGAAAGAGTTATTAAAGACGCGTGTATATCCTGCTGGCTAGGCTCGCCGATGTGAAAAGATGAGCTTTGTCGTCTCTCATGTCATATTGCGCCCTGTGCAGCAGCAGCCATGCGGCACTCTATTCTGCCTGACATCCTGCTGTTGGCAGCATGTGTGGCTCATGCACAGGCAACTTGTTCGAACGACCAAGTCGACTCGGATATTGAGTATGGAACATTTCAAAACCCTTCGTCGAACGTACGATCAAGGTTTCGATACTGGGCCAACGACGCGTCTCACAACTTAAGCCGTATAAGCGAGGATGTGAGATCTCTAGCCCGAGCCGGCGCTGGGGGGTTGGAACTAATAGGGTATTACCTCTATGGCGACAATGGGGTATACGGTGGAGGCAATAACGCTCCATTGCAGTCAGACTGGACAGTGTACGGGTTTGGAAGTTCTGCTTGGAGTAAGTACACTGGCACCTCGATGCAGAAAAGCGCTGCTGCTGCTCCTCCCTCTGCTGTCCCGATCGTCTCACTCACCCGCTCTCAACCCGCAGAAAACCTACTCGACACTGTCCTGGAGACCGCCGGGGACGAAGAGGTACTGGTCGACATGGCTATAGGACCGAATCAGGGTGCAGGTCAGTCTGCCCAGCCCACAAGCGTGTCTTGCTCTTGCTGTTTCAGACATACTGAGAATATGCAGGTGTTCCGGCCCCGTACGAAGACGACGGGACTCTGTGGGATCTTGCTTCGTTCAATGTGACTGTGCCTGCGGGCACAACCTTTGCGGACGTACTCCCGGGATGGGGCGGAGCGTATAACGCAGATTCTCTCGTTGCTGCCACCACAGGCCTGATTGTCGACTCTAATGGGACCGATGCGACTCTCAGCGCCAGCTCACTAGCTGATGTCACCTCTCAGGTCGACAGCAGCGGGCAGCTGAGCCTATCCTTCAATGCCTCAGGCAGCGGGTCCGACTTTGTCTTGTTTGCCTTCTATCTCAAGCATGTCAACTACTGGGAGGTCGAGGCCTCCGACCTGGTGGAGGCAGCAGTCCCGCAATCCCCTATCGAGAACTATAAGCAGAACGGCTCCTGGGCCGTCGACCACTTCTCCGCGGCTGGCGCCCAGCTCGTCATCAACTTTTGGAACGAGACGTTGCTGTCGGGTGAAACCACCACAGGCATATTTGAGGTGGGCAACTATCTGTGGGAGGACAGCCAGGAGTACGGGACCAACTCGAGCGTCTACTGGACACCCAAGCTGCCGGATGCCTTTGAGAAGAGTCGGGGCTATGCCATCAACAAATACATACCTCTGATCGTGAGCGCGGGTCTCGCTGGCACCGGGGTGACCGCACTGCCAATCACGTACGTGACAGACGAGGCAGATGCGGGCCAGGCTCACATCCAAGACTACCAGCAGACGGTATGCAATCCACCTTGTTCTATGCCGGGCTGCAAGACCTTCTTTCGTTCGACTGACGTCCTGTGCCAGCTTACCGATCTGAATGCCGTGTACCTCCAAACACTGACGGACTGGAGCCACAGCCTCGGCCTCCAGTTCTCGAGCCAGGTCGTCTACAACCTTCCCATGGACATGCTCGCCAACATCCCGTATGTGGACGCTCCCGAGTGTGAGACTCTAGGCTTCTCGCACAACATAGACGGGTACAGGCAGTTCGCCGGGCCTGCCAACCTCGCCGGCAAGCGCGTCATCTCGAGCGAGGCCGGGGCCATCCTGTACTCGGCCTACCAGCAGACCATCCCGGAGCTCCTGTGGGATCTCAAGCGGTCCATTGTCGGCGGCGTCAACCAATTTGTCATCCACGGATACCCTTTCTCTGGAGACTACGGAAACACCACATGGCCTTCCTTCACGACCTTCACCTACATCTTTTCGGAGATGCACGGCCCACACCAGCCGGCTTGGGACTTTTACAACGAGTGGCTGAACTGGACCGCGCGTACCCAGTTCGTTGCCCAGACCGGGGTGCCCAAGGTTGACTTGGCGTTCTGGTCCAAATTGACGTCGTATGGAACCATCGAGACTCAGTATGTCCCTACAGATCTGCAGGACGCAGGTAAGGCCGTCTATCCCCTCGAGACTTCTACGGAAACATGCCCTCTGTCAAAACAAAACCTCGCAGGTGGCTGATGAAGAGAGTAGGATACACCTATGAATACCTGAGCCCCGACAACTTCGACCTCCCCGAGGCCTACGTCGAGGATGGTATCTTTGCACCAGAGCGTCAGGCGTTCAAGGCCATGATTGTCCGTGCCAATGCGTCGCTTACCCTGTCGGGCGTCGACTCCCTTGCCGCCTACGCCAAGCAGGGCCTTCCCATCATCTTCTCTGGAGGCCTCCCATCGAACGTGTCCGGATACCACCAGGAGGGCGGTGCAAACATCACAGCTATGATCAGCGACCTGACACAGCTTGACAACGTGCATGTCGTGCCGTACGACGGCCTGGCTTCCTCGCTCTCGTCTCTGGCAATATACCCTAGGACCGCGGCCAGCTCGAACGGGTCGTGGTACACGTACTGGCGAGAGGACAGCACGACCTCTACGCAGTATGTCTTCGTCTACAATGACGCCACGGGGGTTGCGCCTCCTGGGGATATAAGCACAGGGAACATCTCCTTCGAGGCAACCGGGAAGCCCTTTGTCTATGATGCCTGGACGGGCGATGTGACCGCCCTGTCCTCCTACCAGCAGACAGAGACACATACAACAATACAGCTGCAGCTGGCCGGAAACCAATCTGTGATCATCGGGTTTGAGGAGGGGACTGAAGCAGGCTTACATATCACGAGCGACCTCGCATCAGTCATCATGGCTCCTACCACCCTGGCCACGGACTCGTCGCTTGCCGTCCTGTCGCCTTACAATCCCGAGCCCCAGGAGGTTATCCTCTCCGACAACTCGTCGAGAACCATCCAACCGATGCTGTCCCAGCCCTTCCAGCTCGGGAACTGGACACTCACAATCGAGTCGTGGGGCGCCCCCGACGACATGTACGACATCGAGGGAGGGGCCGCCAAGCAGAACACCAGCTACACCCTGGACGCCCTGGTGCCGTGGTCCCAGATGTCAGACCCGCTGGCCAACGTCTCGGGCCGCGGGTACTACCAGACCACATTCAGCTGGCCGCCGGCCTCGGGCAGCGACAGCAACGGGACCGTCTCTGGTGCCCTTATCGACCTGGTCGCTACCGTGCATACCGCCCGCGTGCGCATCAACGGCCAGACCCTGCCGCCGCTCGACCCGACGCGGCCGAGGG
Organism: Celoporthe dispersa; assembly: GCA_016584495.1. Lineage (NCBI taxonomy): Eukaryota > Fungi > Ascomycota > Sordariomycetes > Diaporthales > Cryphonectriaceae > Celoporthe > Celoporthe dispersa. Next base: position 760,495 of record WAID01000005.1, read on the forward strand.
CAGACATCGGAGAGTATCTGGCCCAGGGAGACAACACGGTCGACATCATCGTGAGCACGCCGCTGGGCAATGCGCTGCGGAGTTTCTGGGAAGAGCTGATGACGAGCGGGAAGCATGCTGAGGAGGCGTTGGCGGACCCGCCGAGCGTGGCAGAGTATGGACTGGTGCAGGATGTGCAGATTATACCGTACCGGCGGGACAGCCTTGCCTGATTGACTGTACATGATACTGTACAATCTATGAGGACCTCCATTACATACAGACTCGAGACAGAAGTCTTATAATAACAGAAATGAACATCCTTTTTTTTTCAAAAAAAAAAAAAGAAAACACTAATGACAGACCTAGAGCACACAATCTCATCCCCCACCCATCCATCCAGGCTCTCTCTCTCTGTCTCACAACTCATCATGCTTCGGAATCATCTTGGCCTGAATATCCTGCACATCATATGGATAAAACGCATTCCCCTCACCACCCCACTGGGCCGGCAGGTCCTTTCGCTTCTCCCAGATGGCGGGTGAAGGCGCCTGGTCTTTGAGATCGCGGGCGACGGCGTCCGCCTCGTCCATGACGCGCATCAGGTTGCGGCCCATGAGGTCCTTTACCTCGTCGTCCGTCCAGCCGCGGATGAGCATCTCGGTGATCTTTGCCATATGCTCACCATGGTCAACAATCACAGCTTCTTCCTTTTCTCGCAAAGGTGTATAATGAAAGGGAAAGAAAGAAGAAGAAAAAAGAACTCACCAGATTCGGATACTTGCTCGCATCCTCAAGCCCCTTGACAGAGGTATACATGCCATCAAAATCTGACCCAATTCCCACGTGTCTCTTACCCACCATCCCAGCCACATGTTCGATATGATCCGCCAGCCGCGAGACATTCGCCTGTTCGGGGTCAGGCCCCACAAACACAGGAAACATCACGCACTGCACCACCCCGCCGTTCTTCTTCTTCCCATCAGGGCCATCACCATCGCCGATCAGCGCCAGCACGTCGTCCGGCACGTTGCGCGGGTGGTCGTGCAGCGCCCGCGCGACCGAGTGCGTCCAGACGACGGGCGCACGGGACAGCGCGATGGCCTCGCGGGAGGTCTCGTCGCTGCTGTGGGAGAGGTCGACCAGCACGCCCAGGCGGTTCAGCTCGGCGATCAGCTCGCGCCCAAGAGGGGAGAGGCCGTTCTTTGTCTCCCCATGGCCCGAGGGGGGGAAGAGACCGTCCAAACCCGGCGGAGGAGGCGAAGGCGTTGTGGCACATGTGCGTGAGGCTGACGTAGCGGACGCCCAGCTGGGCGAAGAGGCGCAGGGTGGCGAGGGAGTTGCCTAGGAAGTGGGTGCCCTCCATCCCGAGCAGGCTGGCGACCTTACCGGCGGCGAAGGCGGACTGGATGTCGGCACTGGTTCGGGCGAAGCGAAGATGGTCTTGGTGGGCGGCGATCATCTGGTTGGTGAGGTCGAGGATCTCGAGGGCGTCGCGGAGGCCATCGTTGGGGCGGGTGTAGTCCTCGCCCACGTCGATGCCCAAAAAGTCAGGACAGGGAGCCCAGACGGTCCAGAACGCGGCGCCTAGCTGGCCTTGACGGAGGCGGGGGATGTCTATGTGGCCTGGGACGTGGGTTGCCAGGTCGGGGAGGATGGATGATGGGTGGCGGTCTGACAGGATAATGTGAGCAGGTTTGATCCGCGCGCGCACACACAAAAGAGAGAGAGAGAGAGAGAGACAGAGAGCGAGGCTATCTCCATCAGTCAGGAGGGCCGACGTACCAAGAGATCTGATGACCTGAGGAAGATCAATGTGGGTGTCGATGAGGGGACTCTCCTTCATGAGCGACAGGGCGTGCTCGTAAAAGGGCGACGACGTCCAGAACGAGTCGTCAAACTCCTCCGCCAGAGGGTCTTCTATGGGCTTCTGCTCTTCATTTGGAGGGCTGGCGGCAGCAGCTGCCTGGAATCGCGAGCCCGCCACCAGGACGGCGATGAGCCCAAGCGTGCCGAGCATAGTTTCTCCTACCTGCCGTCCTTTCCAAGTGTTACTAATGATGTATGACGGTCTGTCTGGGAAGGGCCTTGACCGATACAAATTGTGGTACAAGTCTGGCGAGACCTTGGCGAGACGGGGAAAGGGCAATGCGAGCGGTGGATGGAGGGGGAGGGGAAGGAGCGTGAATGAAACGATGGGAAGGGGCCTCCTGCAACCTCCGCACCTGCCTTCTGTATGTTTGCATATGAAGTCATTCGTGCATGGTTGCTGACAAGGCCACTGCAGCACCCCCGGTTTCGCTCGTTATAAGTAACCTGTCCGACATCGCCGTCGCCGGCGGATGTGCCGGTCCGCCCGCACCTTATCTCTCTCTACACTCGGTCTCAAGAGGCCGAACCAACATTTGGCGTATTTGTAAAATGCCGAATGAACAAGCGTAAGTTGACACCAGGTTGGATCAGTTCTGTTCGTTCGGTCATCTGGTGGGGCCAATTACCTCTAGGAACTCGAGTAATCTGCGCTGGAGAGTAATCTATGTATCATGTATTCATATTTTGCACATGAACAGAGGGCGTTGAGAAAGAAGTAAATGAGCATCTCGCCTGCTAAATAGTAGAGCATCCCAAATGATAATCGAAATACCTGTGGGTGAACATGGGCTCTGGAGAAGTTGTCCTCAGAAAAATGAACTTTATTTGCAAGGAATATTGTCTCAATTTTCCTCTGTTCTGTAATGCACACTCTGTTATTTATGGTTTCTTGATCTTTGCCCCGTCTCGTCTTAAAATACCTAACAGTATCTATTCAGCTTAACAAATGCCAGCCTGCCTCCCTCATGTCCATTGCAAATTCAATCCCTCATCCCTGATCAGACACTCAGCAACGCCGTAGTTAGTTTACTCCATCCCACCACCATCAGACACAAAAGTATTCCTCCCTTGATTAGTATGTATATCTGAACCCGGGCTGATAGTCCTCGTCATCCGTCTCCAGCTCCTTCTCGCCGCGGTCCGCCCGCCCATTCTCGATCTTAAAATACACTGTGAGGATGCATACCAGGACAATATTAAGCAGCGAGCACGCGATACAGGCGTACAGCCCAGGCCGGTAGGCGGGCTTATCTTGCTCTCTGTGTCCGGGAAGATAGTCTTGTTAACCTCTGATCAAAGAGTAGGTCGCACAATCCCATTGATGGGCCAGAAGATAAAGAGAGAGAAGAGAACAAGAAGAGAGGGAAATGAACAAGAAGAAATACAACGGCAAACTCACCTGAAGACCAGACTGCCGCAGATACCACCGATCCCGCCAAACCCCACCAGCGTCGCGCTGCAAAACGCCCTCTTCCACTGCCCACGGATGTTATTCGCCTGATAACTCATCGCAGCAGGCACATTCGAGTTAGCCCCCGCCGTGACCAGGAAAACACCAAAGTACCGCACGGCAGGGTTCTTGTGAAACCCCATGATAGGCAGGCCCACGACACAGAGCGTCATGTTGATGAGGATCGGGACCCCCCGCAGCCGATACCTGTCGCCCAGCCAGGCGGTGCCGAACATGACAGCGCCGGCGAGCACATACGGCGGGGCCACAAGGCACTGCGACGCCCCGACCGAGAACCCAAGGCTCTCGTTCAAGATGACGGGCAAGAAATACGCCAGCGCGTAGGTGACGGTGGTCGTGTTGAAAAAGATGAGTGCAAAACACCAGATCTTCCAGTCGCGCCCGGCGCGGAAGAACAAGGCCGGCGAGAAAGCCTTCACCGCGGCGTCGCCTCGATCGGCGTCGACGCGGGATATGACCCAGGCGCGGTCTTGGCTTGTCAGGAATCGCCAGGAGGGGCGGGGCGAGTCGGGGAAGTCGACGACGAGCCAGTAGCCTGCGAGGCCCAGCAGGCAGGTCAAGAGGCCCTCGATCACGAAGATCCAGCGCCACCCGGTGAGGTTGGCGAGGCCGTCCATCTGCATGAGGCCGAAGGCAAGGATTCCGGAGAAGGCGGAGGCTACGCAGCCCAGGAGGTAGAAGGCGGAGTAGCGCTTGCCCATCTCATCTGTGTTTGCCCCCGGCTCGTCCTCTTCGTCAGCCGCGTGTATGTATATTTGTGTGTGTGTGTATTTGTATAGATCCTGCCATGTCACGAGGGCTGACTGTGTGTGTGAGAGAGGGGGGGAGGGGGAGCACTCACACCTTGTGTACCAGGTGCTGAGCAGATACACGCAGCTCGGAAAGAAGCCCGCCTCGAGAACGCCCAGGATGACTCTCAGGCCAGCCATCGTCTCCCAGTTCTTGACGAAGCCCATCCCCATCATGCAGGCCCCCCAGAGCAGCGTGATGGCTGACAGGTGAATCCTTGGGCCCAGGGCGCGCACCATGATAGTCGAGGGTGGTTGGAAGATGACGTAGGTAATGAAGAAGAGCAGCGTTATGATGGACTAGATCCGTCAAGATCATCAAGGTCAGCCCATTTTCACTTTCTACCTGTACAGACAACGCGTACGTATCGTTCCCCGATGAGCACCAGCTCGGTGCTCATGCCAGCGATGCTCGCGGCGCCCAGGTTCGTCCTGTCCATCAGCGACACGCAGTACATGAACCCCAGTGTGGTAACCAGGCGTCGGTCGATGGACCTGATGATGCGCTTCTCCTCGGAGGAGGACAACGGGAGCTGTTCATCTGCTGGCCCCGAGGCCTGCGAGTCGATGCGGTGGGCGGCATCTTCGATCTGGTCGGCCGCACGCTTCTCGCTTTTGCCGTCCATCTTGTCCAGAGTTCCACCGATGGCTTCGGCACGAATGGAGCTCGCGAGGTGGTGTAACTAGGTAATTGCACGAGAGGAATATTCTCCGGACAAGCAGGCAAGATGTGTGAGGCGCCAGCCGTCTCCTGCTGTCTGGGTCTTTGTTCCAATGTCAACCAGATGTATAATATAGACCCGACCACTCAGTCAGCTCTCTGGACTAGTAGATCTCAATGCAGATGACAGACTGCTCGGTTCATGGGAGCTCACCCACTGACCTCGGTTCAGATCATCGAAAATCTCTTGGCCAAACGCCCTCGCCACCGAAACGCCAGCTAAATACCCAAGCATCTCCTTCCCACGCGCGGGGTAAAGCAGGTATCTAGTACTGAGACCCACGTCGTTAGTCTTCCCCTCAGCTCGTCACGCATCTCTGGGCAATCCTCGGGAAGCCATTGCGGCTCTTGCGGGCGGCGCATGTATAGTGCTGTAGTAGACGAAGTTCCGCATGGGAGGACAATGCGGGGTTCTGCCGTGCTTGGCGCAATGTAACACAACAGGAACTCGCACAGCAGGCTGAAGCTGGGACCCATGAAAGCACCAGGTAAATAATGATCAGGACCCCAGTGCCAGCTGTGGTGGAGGCTTGTTGGATGATGCATGACGCTGACGTCTCGGAATGCACAGTACATAATTACTGCTTGTGCGCTCCCAACACGCCAAAGCACGAGAAGTCGCAGTCCGCAGCGGTCACCTCTCCTTTAATCCTCACGCTAATCCGCCATATAAACCTTCTACAAGCCTTGGCCACTCAACTCCAGATAAGGTAGGCATTGACTCCCATGTAAGGCTTGTCCCGAGGTCCAAGTCCTTGCGGGCTTTTATCCTCTAGACGGCCCTCGCTTGGCGTTTTTCTTGTCCGCATCAACCTGTTTCGTCTTCTTCTCTTTCAGTCATTTGAACTTCCCAGGTTGTTCTCGATCCTGTGAACATGGGTGTGGTGTGGTTCCAGGTCAGGGAACTCGTGACTTGCTTCGATGTCGATGGGAGCAAGGCAGAGACGGTAATTGGAGGAAGGAAAAAAACAGGACTACCCCCTCCCATTGACTCTTATCTTTTCTAGGACAACTGACTAAGCTTTCTCAAGGACGTCCTTAAAAATACCTCTTGAATAACTTCAAAACATGTGCGAACAGTCCCTGATAACTCGATCGACGCCAAACTCAGGTTGATCTCTACAAAGTATCGATGACCACGTCCCACACCCATTTCCCACCAATTCTTACTGATGACATAAGAAAAGAGAAGAATTTGAGAGACAGGGCGCAAGAAGGAAAAAGGAAAAGGATACAGAAAACAAAACAGGAGGTGCCTGCCTGCTGCTGTTGTTATTCGCCCCGGCCACTCATCTTATACGCCTCCGCCGGCGCCCCGACCTCAGCCCTCACATTTCTGCTCGCCACCCCGCCCACCAGCAACACCACCGCCGTAATGACCTCCGGCACCAGGTACAACCCAACTCGCACCCCAAGCAGCCCAACAGCCGGGTTCATGTCCGTATTCTTGCCAAAATAGTACACCACGGTCCCGACCACCCGCACCGACAACACAGGCGCCGCGACGGCAACGGCCAGCGCCAGCCGGCGGGCTAGGCGCATCTGCCCGCCGTAGGTCGTGCTAGAGGTAGTGATGACGGTAAAGATGGCGCCCGCGGCAACCGCGGCGACGGCCAGGAGAAGGATGACGCCGCCCGCACCGGCGAGGCGCCAGTCCCTGGCGAGCTTGGTCGGGTCGGCGCGGTCGGCAGCGGAGCTGAGGCCCGAGGCGCCAACTGCGACGAGGGCGACGGCGGCGAGTACGGTCATGTGGAAGAAGAGGATGATGATGTTTTCGACTTTTCTGGTCTCGGGGCTGTCCTGGAGGGAGAGGAGGTAGAAGCGGCTGTTTTACGTCGAGACATTGTAAGCCTGGAGCTTGTGATATATTGTTGGAAGGGGAGGGAGGGAAGGAGAGGGAGAAGAGGAGGAGCAAGGAGAGATAAATCTTACGCCTCGTGCAGTATCCCAAACAGAGCGATGATCAATGGCGACAGACCAACGCTGCTGATGATGGCCGCAGCGATACTCTGGGGATCCGAGATCTCCATCGCGTTGCCGACGATGCGCGCCGTGCAGAAGAGGATGAAGTAGAACCAGCCGACCCAGATCTGGTTCTTGAAGCCGTGCTTGGCGAGGCAGTACACTGCCGGGCACAGGAGGACGAGGTAGATGGCCAGCACGGCGGCTGCATATCCCACGGTTGAGCTCGTCATGCTGGTTTGTCGTATATGCGGAGACGTAATAAACAAGAGCGCCTGCGGGGCCTAAAGATGATCTGGAGCAGTTCAACCTGTCTTTTTGCGTCCTGAGAGGAGGAAGAAAAGGAAGTCCTTGAGACGATGATGCAGGGACTATTCATCCCAGGCTGGATGCGCAGGACCATCTCCATTCCTTTATACTCACGTCCTTCATCCTCCTACACTACCAGCAGCAGGGTCACATACATGGTCGACAACCGTGGGGCCTCCACTCATCACAGCCCCAAGGCCTAGAACCTGGACACACTTTTTTTTATTTTATTTTGTGGTTTTTTCTTCTTCTCTCTCCCGCTCGTTCTCGTTACGACCGTCGCTCAGCTCGGGTTCCGTGGGCGCAGCACCTGCTGAGACCCATCTCCGGCTGAAGCTAGGCATCTCACCACCCGCGCGGGAACCGACCCACTGCAGATTTAAGGCACGGATGACAGTACTATGGTACATAAGCTCCCAGAGAACGTACCAGGGTATGATTTAGCCTGTCCTCAGCCTTGCTCCTTCCTAGCGGGGCAACGAGGAATGGATGCCTGAGACGGGAAACCTTGTGTGCCTCAAGCGCGGTTCTTGTTGCCTGACGCGGCCGCCCACACCCCTGTCCCGCTTTCCCTTTTCAGTTCCGTACCTGGTTCTGATTGGTTGTTGTCTTGTGGTCAGCGGGCCCCTGCTTGACAACCACCTGCTGCCGCGACTTATCATCAAGACGGGTTGACATGCTCTGATTTGAGCACAGCCCTTGCAAGTTCCCTGCCAAACATGACGAACCCACCTAAGCCTCGTCTCAGCGAACATATATTAATCTCTTGACCCCCTCAATGGCATCCACCTCCTTCCTCGAACTATCCACTCGGTCGTATGGTAATATGGCGCTGGTCGTCGAAAGAAACCCCCAAGGTTCTTCAGAGCTTACCTACAAGCTACAGTCCAGCACCGTTCATCTTACTCCCATGATTTTTTATACCATTTTTCTTTCCTTCTTTCGTTTCTCTCGAATCAGGGAGGAAGCCGCCGTTTCTCACTGCATCCGCCCTCACACACCACCATCTCTCTCTCTCTCTCTCCCTTGCCGCCACGCCCCTACTCATCTATGCCAAACCCCTATTGTTTTTGTTATTGACGTCTCAACAAAACATGGTCTGCTCCTTCTATAGCACGCTCCTGAACCTTAATCTCAGCTGCTGTGCATGTATCTCGTCCTTGGCCCCCAAGCTTTTCGACCAGCTCACCGCAGCGTCCTCGTCTTGCTGTCTTGGGAGACCAGCTAGGGCCCTCTCTGTCTCGCGGAAAAGACCTCCTTCTGGATAAAAACCGTTTTATTCTTATCGGCAAGAGGATGAGAGGCCATAGGATGTCTTGCCGTGTTTCAACCTTCGCGTGTTATCTTCGCCAGCTTCTAGTCAATACTACATGTACCATACATAGTATAATAATAATCTTGCTATCATCGTCAAAAGAAACCAGCCTCGACCCTGTCCATATCAGATCGAGATTCTCCTCTCTCTCTCTCTCCTCCTCCCTGTCCCTAGTTCCTCCTGATGACTTCAACCTGGCGATGGGAACTCGCCCCTCGGCCCCCAGCGCGCGGGCTTTTTTTTTTCTCACACCCTCTTCCACGCCCAGTGTACCTTTTCCTGGTAGGCACCCAGGCCGCCGGTACAAAAATCAAGACATCCGTGCAGACATCCAAAGGCTTGTAAGAAAAGTGTGTCCGGTGCCCAGCCATACATACCCTGTTGCCTTGGAGGTCCGTTGGGTCTCTCTCCTGCCCCTCGCTCCTTCTGCAACATCTTGTTCGCAGACAGAGACCCTACTCGAGGTGGGGAGGTGGGTGTGACTTTGTGACACTGGAGTTCAATTTAGAGAGGCGTACCTGGTCATATTAGCTTCTTTCTTCCTGGCCTTCCATGTCGAACCCGTCTTCGAGTCATGGCCATGCAAGGAGCATGTCCGGCATATCTTGACGGATAGCTCTGAAGTTTGAATGCTGTCAAGTCTTCAGGGTGCGGCTTCTCGTATTCTCTATGATCCAAAGTAATCGGTAATGCCTTTCGGAGACCCTTTCGTGCTCGGTCAGCACCATGTGGCTCTCGAGGAACAGACAAAATTGCGGCCGGTGCGACGAAGCTACTGTAATGAATGCACTGCTCATTTCACCTGCATCAATCGTGTGTCACGACATGGATTTCTTCTTTCAAATAACCGCGTATCAATTTTCTGCTGTCTGTCTAGGATCATCCTCTAGAAAGGCTCTGAGACCAATCACAAGGCCCCACGATCACAATTCACCTATCGAGTAATTTCATGGCGATGTACTAGAAATGCTATCACTAAGGGTCGTGCACTCATTTTGTTCGCATCCTACTACTTCTTTTGCCCTGCCAAAAAAAAAAAAAAAAGAAAAGAAAGAAAGAATTTGTCCTTGGTAGACGACCTCCGAAGCCCACCTCGAAGCGGCCATGCGATTTCCCTCTAGCTGGAGGCCATCGTTCGCTGGTCGGTGGTCTTAGACAAACCACATGGTGCCCTTGAAGAACTTGATGTTGTCGGCTCGGGCAAGCTTCTTGTCGGCGCCGATCTCCATCAGGTAAGGGGCTTTGTCGAGCTTCTTGCTGCTAGTAACAGACTTGTTGTCGTGCTTCGCGAGAGGCATGCGCATCTCGTCCAGCTTGTTCTGAGGATCCTTCTCTGACGCGTCGATGCTCTCGTGAGCCCGACCGCGGGCGGCGGCCAGGTGAGCGTAGTAGATGGCTGGGTGTAGAGAGACCGGTGTGGTCGAACGGACGTACTGGTAGCAGTGGTGGTAGATCATGCGCTGTAGTAGGTCGACCGGCATTCCAACCTCGTCGACAAGAACTTGGTAGTGCACAGGCCGCGCTGTACCCTGGATGGCGACGTGAGAGTTGAGGTAGAAATCATAGTGGAAGGGGTGGGTAACCTCGCGCTCGACCACGGTGCCAGGTAAAGGGTTGCCACCACGGTCGCCGTCGTTCTTGCCAATGGGGAAAAAGCGGATGTGGTGCCGCTTTGTACCCACGATCACTGTGATCTTTGGGTTCCGCTGACCGACTTCCTGCAGGACCCTACGAACCTCCTGGATCTCGTAGTCGAGGACCTGCTGGAACTCACCCTCAGATACGCCGTCGCGGAAGTAGAAGACGTGCTGCGGGGCAGTCCGCATCTTCTGGCACCAACGGGTCACCATGGGTGGCAGGATTCGCCGAATGGTATCCTTGTTCAGGATCTCGACCCGGTAGCCATTCGTCTCACAGCCGGCCGCGTACGTGATGGCGTCTGCATCCATGGACATAGTGATCGCGGCCAGAGATGCCTGCACGTTGCCCGTCTGGCCGAATGAGCCGTGGGAAATGTCGACGCCAAGGATCATAGTAGGGACCTTGAAATAGCCGCCCTCCTTCAGCTTCGAAGTGTAGCCACCAAGCTTAGCGTTGACCTTGGTCGCCACGTTCGAGCAGTATTGCGGAGTAGCCTTCATCACGTGCGGAGCCAGGACCACCTGAGATAGAGTCCCGACACGAACGTCCATGCTCTTCTTGAGCCGATCGTAGGCGATAATGTCCTTGCTCGGCATGATGTAGAAGATCAGGTCCGGGGACTGCTGAAACTGGCGGCCGATCGTATTGTAAATGTCTACCATTATGTTGCCAGTCTCCTCGGTGCGAACCAACTTCAGAGGCATGATGGGAGGACAGGGGGTTATCACCTTGCCGCCGTGACCCCGATAGACCTTGACAAATGTGTTGATGAAGTTCTTGACACTTGGATCCTGAACGCAATTGTTGACGACGACCACAGCCCAAGCCTTGAGCGGGCGCGGGTTGGGCACAGCGAAAGTCTGGTTTCGCAAGTCCCAGCGTCCTGACGTGGAGGGATCGGTTGACGACTTCGCAAACTGAACCACCGGGTTCGAGATCACCCGCGCCTCAATGGCTTCCATCTCATTCTTGATCTGGATGCCAAAGGACTTCAGGTACGGGTCCTCGTTCCACCGCAGAGTCTTGACGCAGTTCATGACATCAGACTGCCGCTTGGGAGGCTTGGTGACGGCGAATTTGATCATCTTTGACGTCTGATCGCCGTCGAGCTTGAAGTTGTAGCGTTGGAATTTGTCAATAACAATGGTCTCCATAGGGAAAACACCGTCGCGGGTGGTCTCGATCAGCGGCATGTACCAGGACTTGAGCTTGATCTCGTAGCGCTGCCTGAAGTACTCCTCGACCGAGATAGACTCTCCGTCCTTCTCAAACTTGTAGTTTCGGGCATTCGCGCCCTCCGGGAACTTCTTCAGGTCCCAGACGAAGCCCTTGATCTTGTACGGCTTCGAATCGTTCATCTTTCCGCGGTGGCTGACAAAGAATGACATCTTCGACATTCGCCGAAGCATCTTCCACATGGGCGACTGGCCAAGCTGGCCGTTGGAGAGCTTCATAGGCGCCAGTTCTTTGCCGAGATCGTAATCGCGCATGAGGTTGTACTCTCGCCGAGAAGATTTCAGGTATGCCGTGCAAAGCTCGAGGAAGCTCGCACCACCATTCCAGAAGGCAGTGTTGGCAACGTCGACGTTGATACCGAGGCCCATACCTCCGGATCGGATGGACGAGTTGGTACGGATGGAGGCATAGATGCCCTTTATGGCTTCAATGTGCCGGTAAGTATCGTCCAAAAGGTAGCGCTCTGGGGCCTCGTCGGAGTAGAAGTTTCGCTTGATGGAGACCAGGTTCTGCCGGGGCCACTCGCGGAGGAGATGATCCAGGAAGTTCAGGCATTCCAGGATGTGGTCATCCCAGCCCATCTGACCCACAAGATAGGCGCGAAGCGCATCCAGACGCACTGTGGTAGTACGCTTGATGACGAGGTAGACCACATCAGGGGGCCTTGCCAGCCTTCGGCGTCCGGCCACGCTCTTTATCCATGTTGATCTGGATACGCATCTCGGGGGAAGAATTGCGCGACCACGCAAGCTTCTGGCCGTCAAAGATCCAGGGGTGAGGGCCCGCCTTGCCTATGTGCTCCTGTGCGAGTCGAGTGTGCCACACGACGTTGCAAAAGGTTGCCTTCTTGGGTTCCGGGGTGACGGACACCTTTCATAAGGTCATTAGAAACTTGATAATTGAATGAATACTGGCACCCGGGTGGGCTTCAACTTACATCGTATTGATAGATATCGAAGTCTGGAACGCCTACCAACCGGAACTGGTTCACACGCAAGTGAACTTTCTTGCCGGCCGTGCCCAGAGCCGGTCGCTGAGCGAAAGGGTGCATCTCTCCCTGCTGGAAAAAAAAAGTCAGTGAGACTGCGCTATTGACATGGCATAGACCTAGAAACTTACGTGAGGGAAAGCCTCGGGAGGAAGATCAACCCGCTTGCCAACACGCATGCGGTGCTGCTCCGCAGGCGTGAACTCGGGCTCGTCGCGGGCTGGGTCGTATCCGAGGGCGGGAGGGTATCCCATAGGGCCGGAAGAAGCTCCTGCGTTGCCAGGCGGGTTGCTGCTGCCACCGGCCTGGGAATCTCCACCACGAGAAGAGTGCTGAGACTGAGAGCCTGTCGAACGCTGAGAACCGCTGCGAGAGCGGGTATCCGAAGGGCCGTCGAAAGACGGGACACTCAGGTATCGAGACATTTTGTCTGTAGTCCACAGTGTCTGGGAATGATGTTAGTGATGTCAGGTCTCTTTGCGTTGTAGAAATTTGTCTCTCAACGTGCGATGCTGAAGGTCCGGACGAGGGATCAGTTTGACAGAAGATAAGGTATAGCAGGGCAGAGACGATAAAGGTAGTTCTTGGCTTTGATCCTGATCAGGTGCTGCAAAAGGGACAGCCTAAGACATGGAAACAAACGCTGTTTGTGTTTGCCCTGGCTTGTGGTTTGACAAATTTTTGTACAGATGTGTGCTTGATGATGTCTGTTTGGGAGTGTGAAAGATCGGGTCGCCTCACATTCTAGCTAAGCCTTGACCAGGTGGAGGGATGTGGAAGCCTGACCAGTCCACTAGGAAGGGTCAAGCTGCTGGGCAAGCCTGATTGAGAATGTAGAGAAGCAGAAAGGTAGAGCTTACCAGTACCAAGAGGGAAGATGATTGTAGTCTGGACTGGATTGTTGATGTGAAAAAGGGGGAGGGGAGTGGTTGTGTGTGGGTACGTGTGTGCGCGCTCTGGAAACACAGTCTGAAAGGATACTGTTGGGGAAGTTTGGGTTGATTGAAGATTGGGAGGGAAAAACAAAGGAGGAAAGGAGAGATTCGTGGACGTAACACTGAAATTTACTCCACTAGGTGAAAACTCAGGTGTAAAATGAAAGAAGGTGCAAGGTGGAGGGAGATTGGTCAGGCAGGATCGAGCTGGTGGCTATGGCTTCCAGACCTGGATGAGACTGCCTGGTGCAAGAGATGAAGGAGAAAAGGTAGGAAGGCGAAGAGCAGGTACAGAAAACAGTATTGACATACCTTGACTGAATGTTGATGGGAATGGTGTCTGAGGTTGGTCAGTGCTGTGTTGTCTGGAGGATATCAGCTGGCTGACGCGTCGTAGAGGATAGTGTTATGGAGATTGACGCGTAAAAGAAAGACAGAAACAAAGGATGATTTAGCTGCTGGGGGCCAAGACCATGTCCACCTGGGCAGCTGAACTTGTTGAAGGAAATCAGGCACGCTGGTTTGCACCAAAGAATAGATGATATTCGAGGGTTGGGGAAGATGCTGAAAACTTGCCTGTGTCTGTGTCGATCCTGATTGAAAGAACCACTGACTCTGTAGATGGCGCGCTGATGTGTTGGTCAACAACAATGGCTGCCTGGGATGAATGGATGTTGGGTAGAGAGCTGCGCGGATAGATGGGGGAGGAAAGAGAGGCTGGGTTGGTTGTAAACAGTGAACGGGTAGAAGAGGATGGAAGATGAATCGCCTTGAAGGTGCTCAGGGGAAGATGGCGGTCACCGTTTCTTGGGTGGAAGGAAGTGTGTTGGGAAAAGGAGGAAGGTGCGAGGTATGGAGTTAGGGAGGGAAGGTACCAGGCGGATCCTGTGGAGGGGCTAAAGAAAAGTCAAGGTGGGGTAGAGACTGAAGATTCTGTGTAAAAAGGAGAGGGCAGAAGGAGAATTCTGTGCGCGTGTCCCTATGGAAGAATTTTCGGTCATATGTGGAAAGACACTGGAGTGCGCAACCACTTGGGCAGAGTATATGTTGGGACGGTGAGTGTATTCTGGCGTGCGAGGCCCAGGCCGGGGATGGAAGAGACGGTAGGACTGACTGCTGAGGCACCTACCAGATCTGGTATATGGCCTTGTGCTATGTGAGAAACGTACCTGGTGTGCCCTTGATGTTTGCTCTTGAATGGTCAAGTTGATACGTCAAGGACTGGGGAACGATGACGATGCTGTTGATGTTACGTTGGAGAAAGGAGTCAAGAAGGAGGATGGTGGCTTCTCTGACTTGAGTAGATGTGTAGGAGGCGGCTGGTCCGTTTAGGTTGGGGTGGAAGGAGGGAAAGAAGAGAGGAGTCTGGATGGGTATGATGGCTCGAGGTTGGTGGTTGTTTTGGGGAGGAAGGAAGAGAGAGTGAGAAGGGAGAGGCTGATTCAGAGGCCCTTGGGAGGCAGGATTAAATAGTAATAAACTCTTTGGCAGACAGCTGTGCCCAAGTGAAGGCAGTGGATCCTGTTCGAAGGTGATCGAAAGCCTGTGACTCCCTCTGGGGTTAATTGCTGGAATACTCTGGATGGGACGATGGCTTCTATGAGAGTGAGTAAGGGGGCTAGAGTGAGTAAAGGGTTGAGGTGACTCGCTACGCGTTCACAGAGAAGTGACTAGTGCTGAGGAAAGCCTTCAACGCGTCTGATCAATCTGGTCAACAAAACTGTGGAGCTCTCTTTTACAAAGAGTGTGCAGATTGTGGCAGAAGCACAGTGAAGTACCCAACAGCATCATAAGGACTGAATACTTAATCAAGGCTGTGGAGGACCCAAAAGTGACAGGTTCACCCAAGTGCCCTGGTGGGCCTATCAATCTATGTCAAGTGTGGACACACATATGCTACATCATTGCTGAGGTGGCTGAATATGGGAGAGGAGGGGCCAGTCACTGGCATAGGCTGGGCAGGAAGAGGAGAATCTGGATGGTAAGGGTGTTCTGAAGGTGTCTTCTATCTCGATCTGGCCTGGATTTTACTGTCTCGTAAGGAGAAACTATGAACTATTACACAGTGCAAGACTTTGTCAGGGGACTTGGTGAAGACGACAATGATGGTGCCTTACAGTTCTCATTTGATTGCATGTCTTGTTTTCCAGATTATTTTGGAGACTGCTTACTTAATACTCTGCTGCATTGACAGCAATGCTGGCTCAAACCTCGCCGCTAAAGCACAAGCTCAAATGATACTAATGCCTCTGCTGCACTTGAGAGCTTCCAAAAAACAAGGAAGAGAAGAAAAAAAAAGAAGGGTTGGTCTTATCCTATGCTAAGCATTCCATACATTTGAAGTACTCTGACTGCTTAATGAACCTGCGCACACGCTGTTTGAACCTGCTTCATCTAAATCTTGCCTCGAAGTACCAGAAACATGACCATGGAAAGTCCAGCTGCGAACCACCAGCTCAACATCTCTCTTGGGCTTCCTCCTCCCCTCCAAACACAGCATTCGAATCCGCATTGAATCGACGAGACCATCAAGATCCTCTTAGTGACACTTCGACAATAGACTGCCCTCCGCCTCTACTCGATAGTTTTGAACTGGCTCGAATCATCTGCTCAAGATGTCGGGAAGACTTTAGTTTCCACCGCCCATATGAGCCTCCAGAGGTTAACCTGTCTAGAAAGTAGGTTTACCGAGCATATCAAATTGACACAAGTTCTACAGGCTCCGATGCGGCTGAAATAGACGTGTGGGGACTGAATCGGGGATTAACATGTGCCCGAAGGACGTCAGTCGAGCTTGCAAATACATCATGAAGAGGGGGGACAAAATCATTGGATCGGCCGGAGATGAGCTCGATAAACTGTTTTAGTATTGGTACGAGGGTTACCTCAGGACGAGGCACACAGCGAACATAGTCCTTAGAATAATGATAAGCACAGCGCAAGAGGAGGAAACATGGACAGTGTTGATACCGAGCTGATATGAGCCATTTGGTGCTAGATTTGGAAGAGAGAAGAAGGAAAAAAGGCCTAGAAGAGAGCTCGGGCGACGGCGAGGAAGACAAGAGAGTCAGGGACTCCCACATCGAGGGAGTGTAATACTTCTCGAATGATGCAAATAAGCGGGGAGTGCTTGTATGGTGGACTAGCAGCTGGTAATACTGTACAGAGTTGTAGAACTTCTGAAGAGGGCCTCGAGACCCCGCTCGGACAAGGCTGCGGGCGAGGCTGAGCCACCAGAAACTCCGAGCGGAAGTCTTTATGGAGGCTAGAATGAAGGGACAAAAACCTCAAAGAGGTGGCAGGACAATCAATCGTAACAAGACACGTGTCAGCATGAAAAGAGGGGGGAGAAACCGCCGAAAAACCAATCATCTTTCCCAAAACCCACCGTCCAAGCCGTCGTCGTACCCAGCTGCCATACACTAAAAAGAAGCAAGGGGTCTTCTGTCCCGTGTTGAGACACGCATATACGAGCCCGCCACTCACAAAAGTGTCAACAAAGGAGCTCGAAGCGACCCAGAGTTGTTGGCTTGCACAACCTCTTAGCAGACCTGCAGAACCTTTCTTAGGCAACAGTTTAAAAAAAATTGTTGACGCTGGGCAGAAGCAAGTTTAGGTAGCATCGGAACCCCGAGCTGCAGTAGATGCAATTGTGCGGCAGAGACGCGTGACCGAAAGTACTGTACTTAAGACAGGGATCGTCAGCTCTGCAGGTGGGCGCGTAAATACGTGGGTTGGGATTGGTTTGCAGTCGACAGCAGGTCCCGCTGTGAGGAGGACTACTGCAGGCAGCACAATAAATATTCTGGTCCTCTCTTCTATGTCTCACCATGTTCTCCTCCCTTGTGGTATAACTTTCTCTTCCTCGGGTTGACGCAAAATACCAGTCACCTGTCATCCCCAACCGAACCTCAACCATCAGTGCAGTGCAGCCAAGTCGTAATCCAGACCAGAGTCCTGAGGAGATCAAAGATATCGACACCAGAAGCCTACTGACAAGATGTTTGAACCACGGTTTGAGACGACCCCTCCCCTCCCGTCTGGCCAGCTGGCCACGGGCCTTGCGCGAGAACCCTCGCTCACAAACAAGCTCACAGCTCCAACCCCGTCGCCGAGAACACATGGTCCGCCAAGAGAGAATGGCCAGGCACCACCTACACCCGCAAGCCAGACGGGACCCTCACCCGCACCCCTCTGTCTCCGGGCTACACCTCCTGGACCCCTCCCAACGTCCTCCCGCGCGTCGCCGCCGAGCGCGCCGCAGCCTACGACCTCCGCCTCTGGCAGACCAGCCGCAACGCAGACGAGTACAAGGCCCGCAAGACCGCCGCCCGGGAGAAGTGGCGCCGCGAGCGCCAGGCCTGGCTGGACGCCAGCCCCAAGTTCCACCTCTTCCCGCAGCTGCCCCTCGAGATCCGCCTGCAGATCTGGGAGCAGGCGGCCATGGACTTCGACCCGACCGACGTCGTCCTGCGGGACCCGCCTCGCGGCGGACCCCGCCAGCAGATGCTCTCTTTCCGCGCGGATGCCAACGTGCCGCAGATCCTGCTCGTGAGCCGTGAGGCATACAAGGCCGCGAGGGGGTTCTTCCAGCGGGCGTTCAAGGATCGCTTTGACGGGGGCGTGCTCACCAGGTGGCCGACGGTACTGACCGTGAAACCGGATCTCTTGCCCATCGAGACGATCCTCACCTTCATCCAAACTGTGGACGTGGGATATCTCTCGGAGATCATCGTCGAGGTGGGCGGGACTACCTTCAACGTATATGGAGCCCACGGCACGAAGCTGCACGCCCTCTACTCCCAGGCACCCCTCCTTCGCAAGTTCACGATCAAGGCGCCCGCGAAGCCCATCATGTGCCCCCCGCTCGATCTCCTGCACGCACTATGGATCTTCCGGTACTGGTCGTTGGAGTTGAAGGCCGATGAGCCGAGATGGGTCGAGCCCGAGTTTGAGATCTTGTACCGACCTGGTCTCCAGGGGGACGAGATCGAAACGGTGCTGGTCCATTGCGACAGAGGCCTGCTCGGGAGGCCAGGAGTGAGGTGGAACTCCACGCCTGGGGTCAGGATTCAGACCGACCTTTCCGACGAGGAAGTCGCCAAGATTCTGAATCCGATTTTGGAGTCGCTGCCGATACTAGGACCGCGAGGCATCGGATGGTGGGGGTAGGCACCCAGAGACACGTTTCTGCCACTGGAGGGCCCGATAAAACAGCCTGGCTTTCTCTTGGGGGAGGACATCGAAATGCCAAAGCGAGGGGGGATAGGCTGGGCTGTTCGGTCGAGCATGTATCATCAGTGAAGAAGAGTGAGCCTCATTTCTCAGCAAGACCAACCTGTCAGGGGGGAACATACATAGCAACGGCGATTATCACGATATAGAGACAGTCTGGCACGCCCAACTCTTGGGTCGAGTCCAAAGGTTATGGAATATGATATGGATTGGGCTACTTGTCTGTCTGACTACCTTGTAGCACCCAGTAGATCGGCGCAAGACACCGGCCGCGACAATCATGGCAGATCTGCCCTCTTTCCCCATCGCCAACGTTTTTATTCGTGCGGATTACTGTCATGGGATATGTTCCGGCATCTTGAGTTTCCCAACCGCCTCCAGAAAAAAAAAAAAGGCAGAGACCTTGTGGCGTGTAGAAGGTGAGATGTTTGCAATCGCGTATACATTTGAGTAAGAACGTCGAGATCCAGTGGCGTGTCTCCAGAATCTGGGGTGTCAGAATCCATACTCTAGCTCCCAGCCGAAAAGTTATTGCATTTCACCACGGGGCGTCGTGTGGCGTGCCTAATAATATCGACCATAGTGTGGCTGCTGGGGCGGAGGTGCCTGACCGTAGGGTGACGGGATTGCATACTCGCCCGGAGGAGGTGCGCCATACATCGGCGGCTGCGGGGGTGGCCAGGCCCCGTTCGCGTCAGGAGTCGGTATGGCTTGTGGGTAGGCCATCGGAGTCGGTGCATCAAGACGATACGCAACAGGGGGCTGGTCATATCCAGAGCTGGATCCGGGCCGCAGGGACGATTGCTGGTAGGTGCTAGCAGCCGTAGCAATACGACCGCGGCTCATATCGAAAGGGCTCTGGGTCCGACCGGTATTGGGGGAATCGCGCGAGTAGGGGTACTGCGAGCGATCGGACGAACCCTGCCGGGTGTGCGTCGCGACCTGCAGACGGCTGATATCGCCGCGACCGCCTTTGTCTGGACCCTTCCAGTCCTTGGCCTCTGGGACAAAGGTGCTGCTGACGAGACGGACCATCTCGGATGCCTTGAACCGAGGCATCGTGTAGGACGAAGAAGGGGGAGCAAGCCCAGCAGAAATGTGATGTCTCGAGCAATGGGAGCGGCTTGCACACGCCTCTGCTGGTCGAGACGTCGCCCAGCTGCGCCCTTTAATGGTGATTCGCCGCGTTGAATCTTCCGAGGGGGGTTAAGCGAGTCCTCGAAATCGTCTGCGGGAAGGGGTCTCTTTGGCGAGTCCGTCGTGGGCATGAACTGCGGACGAGGGCTGTTTCCCTGTCGGGCCGACGGCCGAGGGCTGTTCAGAATAGATGCTCGCTGTTCAATGGACTGAAGGATGTTCTTCGGGCGCATCTGGGAGGGCGAGATGATGATGCGCGCCGCCACGGGGTCGAAGTTCTGGGACGAGAAACGGGCCGCGAAGGTCTTGAGCTTTGGGTCGTCGGGGAAGAGCTCAGCCATGCGCTGCTCCAGCTTGACGATCTGGGAACGGTCGCCGTAGTCCGACTCGAACTTGTGGAAGTAAGAAAAGATCGCCTTGGCCTTGTGAGTCGTGTTAGGCTTCTCTGTCAGGCGCTTGACGCAGTTTTCGAACACCACCCTGGCATCTGCTCGCAAGTCAGCTGTCGAACGTCCAAGATCTGGAACCCAGCACAACGACTCACTGGTAAAATCGTCTCGGGAGTGTAGGAATCTGAGATACTCCACCATGAAGTATTCGTCCTCGGGGAAAAGCTTGGCGCCACGCTCGAAGATCTTAGCACCAGCGTTATCCCTATAGACTTTCCATTCCATGAGAGCAACCGCCACATAAACGTCGCTGGCCAATTTCCCGCGTTGTCGAGCCTCCCAGAAGACATTACGCAGTCCACCAAGAGCAACTTGGGGAGCTCCTGTGCCCTGAATACGGCGCATAGCTCGAGCCAGGGCGATCCATACGTATGAGATCGTCTTGGACAGCCCGGTGGTCCTTACAGAGTAACCTTGCTGTATCGCCTTGATCTGGGCTTGCTTGGCTGCATCCTTCGCAGCCGCATCGCCAGAATCCTCGTCTTCGTCGTCCTCGGCGGGAGCCTGAGACTCAAATTGAGCGTTTTGATTGATCCTGTCAACAGCCGCCTTCTCCTCCTCCTTGAACTTCTTGATCAGCTCGTAGAGAGTGTCAAGAACCTTGAGATAAGGTGCTCTGACAGCATTGCCGCGATCCACCTTGGCCGCATCGCCCTCGCCAACTGGATACGTGCCTTCCACCCGATCCCCATGCTTGAGGGCAAGCAACACGTTCTCGGGATTGGCCTCGATGCCATCCAGCAGGAAATCTAGACCTCGATCTCGGCTTTCAGCGCCACCAATGTCATTCTCCCAGCACCACTCGGCTGCCTCGACCCACATCTCCGGCCAGAAACGGAGAGCCATGAGGGCCTGTCTGTAGACGTAGAGTATACGGCAGTTCAAGGTGTTCGGCTCGTCGGCTTTCAGTTCGAGAGGATCCGACTTCTCCCAGGCGATCCATTTCTTCCAAAGCTCGACCTGGTCCATGTACTCTTCGTCGCCATCGAAACCTGGTGCTGGAGGAAGGCGTGGCAGGTTGCCACGCTGAAGTCTCCGGGTCATGTTGTCGAGAGCCATGTTGGCGCTCTTGGCGGACATGTAGCTTGGGGAGTGCTGGCTGACGAGCGCTCGACCCAGCTTTCTGTCGATCGAGTTTTCAAATTGCTCGTATTCCCGCCACAATGTGTTGAGATTCCTAGTGGGTATGGCAATCGCTCGCTGGTAGACCCGGCGCAGCAGATCCATCTTCTTCTTGCTCTCCCAATCCTGATCTCCAACCAGACCCGGCCCCGTCTTGATGAACTGGATGTATTCGGCCCAGATCGGCCCAGAATCCTTGTCGACACCAATGACATCGTTGCTCAGGACGAACTCGAAGGACTGCGTGATTATGTCGCGGGCTCGGCCGCTTGGATCGCTGATGTCGTTGCGTCGTCGAATGTAATTGAGGTAGACGGTCAGGAGCTTCACGTTCTGAATGGTGGTCAACGTCTTCTTGAACAATTCCTCGGCCTTCCCAAAGTTGTTCATTCCCAGCTCCATCTCCATGTATGCGGTCCATATATCTGCCTGCGACTAGTCAGCATTCGAGATTCTTAACAAAGGGGCTATCAGGCGTACCGATTGAGGAAACACGGCCAAGAAGCGTTCATACACTCCTCTAAGCGCGTCAATGTCGTTTCGCCGACGAAGTTCTGCAATGAGATCCAGCCAGGAGTCCATAGCTGCCCGAGGGTCCTGCTTGATCCGCTCCTCGAGCGTAGTTACGACATCTTGTGAAGCTTCAGAAGCATCGCCAGCCCGAGGCGCAGCGGCTCCAGAAGCAGCAGCAGCAGCCATAGTAGGAGTCGCTCCGACCGAGGCTGCCGGCGCATTGTTCGCCTGGGAAGCAGGGGGCACATTAGACACGGCTTCTTGAGCCTCATGAATAGGAACAGAGGTGTGAAGAGGAGACTGAGCAAGAGGCTGAGAAGCCTGCCCCGACTGAGTGGCCAGGCCGTTGGAGATAGGGGTGTCATCCTCCGAGTCAGAGTCTCCCACTAGGAAGCCCCCGGCAGTCTTGCGCTTCTTGGGCACAGGCAGAGGCTGGGCAGCGGGCTGAGGAGGAGGTTGGAGGCTGCTCTGCCGACTCTGAACCTGGTCCTGCTGGGGCACAGGCGTCAAGTCAACAGACTCTGGGTCGTAATCACCCACATCTTCGGAAGCGCCATCAACGGGAGATGCGGAATCACCAGATGTTTGCAGGGCCACGGAAGAGGAAAGGTTGTTGATGTCTTGTTGTGCGTTGTCACTATTTTGTATAACCCCTTTGTTTCCATCAACCTGATACTCATCACCATCTTGCGCCCACGAGGTCTCCTCGACGGTCTCGTCCGCCATTTTTTTTCTTTTTTTTTTATGGTGCCACGTATAGAACGGGAAAGGAAAGGGGCACAGCGGGACGAGGTGGTCGGGTGATTTGGGGGTTGCCGCGACGCGCGTCGCTCTTGTTCGCGATGATGCGCACAGACAAGGCGTTGATTGAGAGCTCTAGATGGGCTGCACTAAAGTCCGGTGATGCCAATAACGGTTTTCGACTCGCGATGTGGTCTGCGATGGTCTCGCGCGGGGCCTTGCACTGGAGGGGGGAGGCTGAAGAGCACGTCGTGGAAAGAATGGACAACTCCTAGAGGAAAGAGTCGACGAGAAGATAAGAAGGCTCAAAAGCACAAATTAAGTAACTGTGACGGCTGATTGCTCGGGAAGGACAGCTCAGGTCGTGATGTCTGAGCACTTGCGGTTGCTCACCGGCTTGTTGGTTGTATGTGGTCGTTACGGTTGTCGAAAGAGACGGTCGGAAGATGGCAATGCCAAAGGAATTCCTCTTTGAAAGGCGCATGCCGGCAGGCAAATACGTTGAATGCGCTAGCCCTGGTCCGTCATAGGCCGAATCCCTGCAAGCCCTGGCTGCCTGGTTCAGTCCAGGGCTTGGTGGCTGTATTCCAGTGCCTGCTAGCAAACAGTACAGGCTGCACTAGGCTATCCTCCACTGAATCATATCTTCTCTCTGTTAGTCACCACCCACCTGACACGGGAAACTGACCCCAGACCTTCCTGACCCTGGCAAAGCGCGTTAGTTCCCATTTACGCGGTTCTCGCGTCGTCAACTGTCGACTTTCTGAGGGCCGTTCACCCAGCCTTTCCTCCACACATAAACAACCCTATTCTTGTCCGCACATACTACCACATGGTACTCTGGCTGACTCACACGACACTGATACTCTCTCTCTCTCTCTTTCTCTCTCTCTCATCAATCGACCGGTGAACACACAGAACGAATTTGTCCACAGTCGACAACCCCCTGCCCATCATGTCTGTGGTCTCGCTGCTTGGGGTCAACATCCTCAACAACCCCGCCAAATTTACCGACAACTACCAGTTCGAGATCACCTTCGAGTGCTTGGAGCAGCTCGAGAAGGGTAAGCAGCCAGCCACCATTCCGACACCGAACCCGCCTCCCCCCCCCCCCCCCTCAATCTCCCTTCAGGTCCTTGCAGCCGTGTCTAACCGTCTCCACAAACAATAGATCTCGAATGGAAGTTGACCTACGTCGGTTCTGCCACCTCTGACCAGTATGACCAGGAGCTCGACACTCTCCTTGTCGGTCCCATCCCCGTCGGCGTTAACAAGTTCATATTCGAGGCCGATGCTCCTGACACCAAGCGCATCCCCGACGCTGAGGTCCTGGGTGTCACCGTCGTCCTGCTGACCTGCGCCTACGATGGTCGCGAGTTCGTGCGCGTTGGCTACTACGTCAACAATGAGTACGAGACCGAGGAGCTAAGCGCCGACCCTCCTGCCAAACCCATCATCGAGAAGATTCGACGCAATATCCTCGCTGAAAAGCCCCGTGTCACGCGCTTCGCGATCAAGTGGTTAGTCACCTGCTGCCGCTGCCGCCCACCTCTGCCTTCCCTTTGAGCAGCCTCGACTGATTTTTGTTACTACCTAGGGACAACGATGCTACTGCGCCTGCCGAGTTCCCCCCGAGCAGCCTGAGGCTGATCTCCAGGTCGATGAGGAAGAGTACGGTGCAGACGAGGCTGATCTGGACGAGGACATTGCGGAGGAGGGCGCCGCTGAGGCCAACGGAGAGAGCTCTGCCGCCAACGCCAACGGTGAGGATGCCACCATGGCTGTCGCCGCCAACGGCGAGGGAGAGCAGGGCCACGACGATGACGAGATGTCTGAGGACGGCAGTGTTGATATCGAGGGCGAGAGCGAAGACGAGGAGGAGGAGGAGGGCGCTCCCGAGGAGGGGGCTGCTGATGGAGACGAGATGGATGTCGACATGGGTGACGCCCCCGATGGTCATCCTCAGTCTGAGGTCATGGCCCACTGATCGGTCGTCTTTTGTCGTCGGCGTTTAATGTTTATGATATCCCTTGCGTGTGGCATAGACTCTGGTTACACCATTATTACGATGGATGAAAATACAAATGCATGACCTTTCTACACTTGATCTTGTTAATACTCTTGGTATATGGCGTTCCTGTGCCCCGGCCTCGTATCTTCATGGTCGACTACTTGGGCCACTACCTTCAGGAGGACCCTGAGAGCAGCTTGGCAGGTCAGAAGGACAACGCTTTGCATGATCGCAAACACAGATATCGGCGCAAGATAGTCTTTACACGGCAGAAATCTTCGTTGGCCAGCGGTGAGGATCTTGTGATGCTGGTGTACTACCGCCACCGAGCATGATGTATAGCCTTGTCAAGCATGAGCCCGCTCCCCTCTCTTCTGCCATAGAAGTCGTCGACGATACAACATCTCCAGGCGCCGGAACTTATTTGTCTCCTAGGTATGGCTTGGGATCACCGATATTGTGTCTTGATAGGCATGTCCAGTGGAGTAGGGTAGAGAACTAAGAATAGGAGACAGCGGCCACAGCTGTACACTCCAACGGTCCCGTGGACACTCGAAGAATGCGGCTATTACATGCTGGCCCAGTTTCTTCTGACCATATAAATTTCAGAAGTTGTATGGTCCCTCGTCACTCTTGAAGCGACGAGGGTGAACAAGGTCGGGTCTGTCCTTGGCGTCCTCGGAGCAGGCTGAGCTCTCGGATCACCGACACAGAGAGTGTCGATGATGAGGGAGAAAACACAATGGCAGGTGGAAGAGCAGCTTCAGAGGGAATGGCCCTTTCTGACGTACAACTTCTTTGATCATTTGCAAAGATTAGTGCCCTCTCACTGCTTATCACGAGAAGTCCAGTGGTCTCGCTTGTTGTGAGCAAGCTAGTCGCCGACCACGACGGTAGATAAGAAGGAGGGAGCATTTCACCACGAACGCCAACAGGTCCGCAGAGGCAAACGCAGCAGTACCAACCTACAGCAGGTGCCAAAAGAGATGCGGTATCACTCTCTTGGGGTTACGACCGGTAGGCATGATTAGGACCGGCTGGGTAGCAAGGTATGGTCAGCGTTAAGTCAGCGCTGAGTCTAACCGCCACCGACATACATGTTAGATATATATACATACAGCCGACGCAAGACTAGTGTGACCAAGCATTGTCAGGACGAGCTTCATCGGTTTAAGAGGCTCGCGCACAGGGATCGACTGCGTCCCCACATCTCCGTCCAGGATGAGAGCCACCAGACCCCTTCTGCAAGGCTGGCAGACAAAGCAGTCAGCCATTAGTTGAAGCTTTTACCGTCGCGAGTCTCGTTCGTTACATGCCATCGGGGGCCTTAAGCCATCTCTTATGATCAGATTGCAAGCTGCAGCCCGACTGTGCCGCTCTCGAGACACGAACAAGCGCAATGAAGAGATTTTCGCGGGATGGCCTTTTGATATACGCGGAGCCGGGTGGGTAGGATTTGACTCGGCCGAGCAAGAGAAGACTTCGTGGTTTCCGCACTAGTATTTGTTACGCAGACGTCTGAGCAGATAACCATTTGTCATTAAGCCTGTAACTAGTCCTCGCAGGAGATTACCCGAATACGATCACAGTAATGCAAAGTGATGGCGACGATACCATAAGACGAGAACCTTTCGCACAGCTTGCCAGCAGTTGATGGGCCGGGCCAGCGGCGAGCAGCATTTTGAGCATGGGAGAGCCATATTCCATATCCTGATGTCGTATGGTGAAGGTTGCTTGTGAGCACCGAGGGTGCACTGTGTGCGTATTATCCGTGGACGTTGGGTGGAAGATCCAACCGCGAAGGAGAAATGAACAAAACAAATAAAAATAAAAAATAAACAAGATACAAAAGAGTGAAGTGAGAAAAGTAAAAGCAACTGTTCTCCAGCAAATGACCCGAAGCTGGGGGAGGGGACGCCACAGAACAGGGGTAGGGGCAGGGGCAAGGACAGGGGATTTTGGTGGCTGGCCTACCGCG
Source organism: Celoporthe dispersa (assembly GCA_016584495.1). Classification (NCBI taxonomy): domain Eukaryota; kingdom Fungi; phylum Ascomycota; class Sordariomycetes; order Diaporthales; family Cryphonectriaceae; genus Celoporthe; species Celoporthe dispersa. Next base: position 786,898 of record WAID01000005.1, read on the forward strand.
TATCTGCCATATGTAGTACATAGTACATACCATCGTGGCATGCCCCCCTGCCCACCAATTGCAGTTGCTAGTGTGCTGCAGTGACACCCTCTCATAAATTCAAAAGAAGCGGGGGATCTGCTTGGGTACGCAGGTACCTTTCCACAGCCAACATCTGCGAGCCAATATCTATAGGACACATACTACAGTAGTACTAATGAGTACAAAACACTGACCTGGCCGGTTAGATCCCGTTGCCCACGCTACGCAGCGACGACAGCCATGCCTGCTCCGTCTGTGCTCTGCTCTCCACCACTCACTATCATCGCATGACAAGAGTGATGCCATGAGATGGAGCCGTTACGTCCTTCCGGCGGAGGTCGAGACCGGAGTATGGGCCAGGCGATTTGCAGTGGGGGCCCAGGTTCTGACGTCAGGGGCCCGCACGCGCTGCTGTCTTGCTGCCGCCGCCGAGTTCATGGCTGGCTGCAGTAGTCCAGACGGTCGTGGCAGCCACCGTAGTACACAGTAGCATGGTGCAGCCACTCAGGGCCCATCCCCTTGCCTCGGTATACCATAGCCGGTTTCAATATTTATACGCCACTTGGAAACACGATAGAACACATGATGAAGTCATGATTATATCGCAACAGACAGGAATGTGGACAGGCGGAACCGGGAGAACAAGAGAGTAGACACCTCGGCGGACAGGAGAGGGGGCCCCCATACCAGGGGCCCATGGTTTGGCTCAAGGTTCTTACGCAGTGTTCCCCACTGGTCCAGCGCTGCCCCGGGCTCCAGGACCACCCACTGCCACCCAGACACCATGGGCGCTATGGCTAGTGCTGTGGTGGTACTATGGCACGCGGCACAGGTCGCCGTCCAGTGCCGTCCCAGGATCCACGCCAGGTCTTGGAACCAATGCCTATCACATAATCATCAACGGATCCCGGACGACGGCCTCACATCAGGTCTTCTGCCACCGCTCCTCATTCCCGCAGCAACCCGCCTGCCATCCGCATCCCACAAAACCGCATCGTACCGCCCCGCGATTGACTTTGACGACGCCGACGCCGTCGACAACAACGTCTCCGCCATCCTCCTCATCCGACATCCCTCTCCACGGCCTCCCCAGACCCATTCCCGGAGAGAAATCTCTTCCCGCCGTTCCGGAACCTCCACCGGCAATCCCGCCCTCAAAATCCTCGACCGTGCCCTGCGCCGATAGACCATGTTCCCCAGAGGGCATTCAATATCCCACTAAAACTTGCGCAGATCGATAGAACCCAACCCGCGACACAATCCCGCCACCCCACACCTTCTTCTTCACTACCAATACCATATCCATCATCTGTCTCTCCTCGCCCATCCCGAAACGGAGGCCCTCCTTATATCCCGCGCCCACGACGCAGGCCGCCCCCAGATAACCACTCTCTGCCGATAAGCTCATGCCCGCGCATGCCTAGGGTGTCACGGAATCCCATGCCCCATGCTGCTGTCGACAACATCACCTGCCACGATCTCCCTAGGTCAGCGATCCACTGCGTTGACGATAGAGGCACGGTTCCCGACCTGCCGATATCAACTGCCCAGACACACCCAATGTGGCCGCCGACATGAATCACTTTTACAGTAATAAGCAGGCCCCGGAGCATCTGCGGCGCCAGCTCCAGGCTGCACGTCAGCAGCGGAGCCAGCAGCAGCAGCAGCAGCAGCAGGAGGAGGAGGAGTCCGGGCAGTCGGGCAGCCTCAACGTGCAGAGCGTGCAGCATGGCGCGCAGAACGATCAGCACTCGCCCCGCAACCCCCAGGCCATGATGCCTCCCATGGGCTCCGATACCTCCTTGATGGGCGGTGACTCGATCGACGAGATCATATCCCAGAACACAGCTACGGAGAGCCGGAGGCGGCGCAGTGTACCGCAGCCATTCTCGCCCAGTCACGTCCAAGCCTCCCACGACGATTCTGACAGAAGGATGTCCATGTTGGAGTTCGGAAGCAGTAGTGATGACTTTCGGGGGTTCCAGTTTAGCGGCCAGCTGTCGGCTACCGGGGCCCCCTCCACGATGGCCGGCAGCATGGCCACGTACGGAAACATGACCTCTATGACCTCGCCCGTGGACATGCAGAGCACCGCGAGTTTCAGCAACCCCCTCGGCATGTCCGACCCCACCCACTTTTCCACCATATCCCCAGACGTCATGGGCAACATGATGAGCTTCTCGAACCTTAACATGGGCTCCATGGCCCCGGGTGCGACCGCCATGACCATGTATAGCAATACAAGCATGAGCACCCAGTTCGACAACAGCCTGGACCCGGTGCAGCCCGATTTCTCCATGGACATGAACCCGGCAGACAATCCCATGAGCCTTGCCGCGGCGCACCCGCCTGCGACGATGGGCATGGACGACGGCGACGAGGAGATGTTAGGCGTCCCACAAGCCTTCACCAACCACGGCTCGGGCACACCCCGGCAGTCGCAACAGGACGGCAGCGGCCCCATGAGCAGCGCCTTCGGCATGCCGCCACCAAGCCTATCCAGAGAGGTGTCCAATGCGACCTCGTTCCAACAATCAACCGGGTCGCCGCTGTCACAGGGCATCAACCCGGCCAGGCCTAGTATGGGCCCTGAGAGGCCCCCTGCGTCAACAGCTGTGTCAGGGCCGCTGTCCAGAGGCGCTGATTCGGCGGATTCCAGTGTCTACTCCAAGAGCGGGTTCGACATGATCAGAGCTCTATACTACGTGTCGACGAGATCGAATCCCCAGATCCAGCTAGGCGCCGTCGACTTCTCTTGTGCCTTTGTTGTTTGCGATATCACCATGAACGACTGCCCCATCATCTACGTCTCCGACAATTTCCAAAACCTCACAGGCTACAGTCGTCATGATATCGTCGGCCAGAACTGTCGATTCCTACAGGCGCCGGACGGAAAGGTTGAAGCCGGCACGAAGAGAGAGTTTGTGGAGAACATTGCAGTATGGAATCTGAAGAGAAGGATACAGGAGGGCAAGGAGTGCCAGCAGGGGCTGATCAACTACCGAAAAGGCGGCAAGCCTTTCCTCAACCTCCTCACCATGATCCCGATTCCCTGGGATAATGAAGTCGACATCCGATACTTCATCGGATTCCAGATCGACCTGGTCGAGTGTCCCGATGCCATCGCAGGCAAAGAGAGGCAGGGCTCATATCCGGTCAACTACAAGCACAGCGATATCGGGCAGTACATATGGACACCACCGTCGTCGCACCAGTGGGACCCAGAGAGTGGTCAGACGCTCGGGCTGGATGATGTCTCGACGTTGCTTCAGCAGTACAGACCCGGCGCGGCACTCAGCGACTGGCACAGGCAGTCATGGGACAAGATGCTGCTGGAGAACACAGACGACGTCGTCCATGTGCTATCGCTGAAGGGGCTCTTCTTGTACCTGTCGCCCTCCTGCAAGAAGATCCTAGAATACGACCCCAGCGAGCTGGTCGGCAACCCGATATCCTCGATATGCCACCCGTCGGACATAGTGCCCATCACCAGGGAGCTCAAGGACACGGCGGTAGAGAAGTACGTCAACATCGTGTTCCGCGTGAGGAGGAAACAGAGCGGTTATACGTGGTTCGAAAGTCACGGGTCCCTCTTTGTCGAGCAGGGCAAGGGAAGGAAATGCATCATACTGGTCGGACGGAAACGGCCAGTGTTCGCGCTGAGCAGGAGTGAGATCGAGGCCAACGGGGGGATCGGCGACGGCGAGCTCTGGACGAAACTCTCTACCTCGGGCATGTTCTTATTTGTATCCTCGAATGTGCGGTCGCTGCTCGACCTGCAGCCAGACCAGCTGGTCGGGACCAGCATACAAGACTACATGCGCAGGGAGACAAGACCAGAGTTCGGACGGGCTATCGAGAAGGCCAGGCGCGGCAAGGTCGTCTCCTGCAAGCATGAGGTCCAGAACAGGAGAGGTCAGGTGCTTCAGGCGTCCACGGTCCTGTATCCCGGAGACGCCACCGAAGGCCAGAAGCCAACATTCTTGTTGGCGCAGACAAAGCTGCTGAAGCCATCGAGCCGGACGCTTGCCCCAGCAGCCCCAGCAGGCAAGTCCACGCCGTCACTGACCAGCGGGCCGCCAGAAGATCCCACGCAGCCGTCACACGGCTCGCTCGCCTCACCGAACCGTGGCCGATCCACGTCCGGTCAAGAGCAGGGCATCGTGTCCGTCCCATCGGGCGGGGGCCTGCCTATCGGCACGCAGGACTCAGCGCTCGCCAGCGACGACAACATCTTCGAGGAGCTCAAGACGACCAGGTGCAGCTCGTGGCAGTTCGAGCTGCGACAGATGGAGAAGGTGAACAGGCTGCTGGCGGAGCAGCTCGGCACACTGCTCAGCAACAAGAAGAAGCGGAAGAGGAGGAAGGGCGTTGGCAACGCCGTCCGGGACTGCGCGAACTGCCACACGCGCAACACGCCCGAGTGGAGGAGGGGGCCGAGCGGCAATCGTGACCTCTGTAACAGCTGTGGGCTGAGATGGGCCAAGCAGGTGAGCATTGTCTGCTGCGCGATTCACAGCCCCACGAGTGCCAACCACCCACTGATCTTTTCTCCTTAACAGACCGGCCGTGTATCACCTAGAACTTCTTCACGCGGCGGCGACGCCTACTCCAAGAAGTCGAACTCGCCCAACGCCTCCTCCCCTCTCCACCGCGAGATTACAAACATGGCTGAGAGCCCCTCCGGTGGCCCACACGGTGCCAACAACAACAACAACAACAACAACAACGATGGAAGCAGGGCGGCGCGGTCCCCTAGCACGGGAAGTGCGGCAAACGCGGCTGCAAGTAGTAACAGCAGCGCCGGAGGAGGCGCGACACCCTCCAAGGGCTTGATGCCGCCGCCCAGCCAGCCTCAGCTCGAGGGCGGGTCAGGCACCGACGGCCACAGTATGGGCATGACGAGCATACAGGAGGAGGATGCTGCGTTGTAAAGGCTGCAGCGCTCTCATGAGGGCCACGAGCTTTTTTTTTTTAAAAACCAACAAACCAAAAAAAAACCGACGGGGCTTCCACGAGGAGGCTCTGATGCACTCTGCCACCACACCACAACGAAAACGGACTCCACAAAGCAGGCGTGGCTGTATCAGCATTTGAAACGACGAGCAGCGCATCTATAAATGTTCCGAAGCGCCTCGCAACCTTATTCTAAACAACCTATATGCTACCTCTTCATGCCGTGGTGGAGTTATTACAGTATATCCGCTACTGGCTCCACAGGACGCATCATGTTTATCATGTACGAGAATCTTGCGACTTCAGATGGGCGTGGCGTGTGTCTGAGAGCGGGAGATCCTGCTTGTTGTCGCTGCCCTCACGAGAACGCATGACAGAAAAGCAGACAACATCACTAGACCTTATAACACGACATGCGATAAGTACCCACCTCACTTGCTGCTCCTACGAGTACCTTTTATCTGCTCTTTGCTGTGTCGACGGCTCGAGTCGTGGACCTGATTTGATGTTCTCTAGAGGGAGAGGAAGAAGAAAAAATTGGATCGGTGAACGGATGGATAGGCGGGCGGTAGGGACACGGCAAGGCGCAGGCAAGGCGCTGGTTCGAACTTTTCTAGTTGGCTTCTATTATCCATATTTTGATGGTGGTTCGGGCTTTTTTCCCTTTTTTCTCCTTTTTCCCCCTAGTCCTTTCCATGACGTATATACATACATACACATACCCATTTTGTTTTCTTGACCAAGGGTTTCATGCTTCGAGGTGCGGACAGAAGAGATTATTCTTTTTTCCCTTTTCTTTTGAAAGTTTCTTCTTTATTCGGGCCGGATACATGAGGCGTGTATGCGTGCGAGAGCATGAATGGAATATTATTATGAGACCCTTCTTTTACGAAATGGCATTAGGCTGGGATTTCTTTTGTCTTTGGTCAACTCCGAGGCCATGTTTATGCTCAAAGCGACTGCTGTCCAGTTGTCCATCTTGGTCAAAGGGCGGCAGATCTGGCTTGAAGGAGGGATGGAGGACTTCTTCAAGGAGCTTCCTTTCAACAAGACAAAGGGGAACTGACTGAAGGACCTTTTTTCACAATCCTGATTGTGGTCTATATACCGGTTCCACTGCTTTGTCAATCCACTTATTTAAATCAAATCAGTTCACCTGTCTGGTGACAAGAGTTGATCCTGCTCTGCTATTGGGCCCCTCAACAGGACTGTTCTCGATCAACAGGATTACAAGAGCATGTCAAGTTTTGTATGGTAGAGTTGCATAAATATAGAGATCCCTCCAAATTGAACCTCTCACTGATTTTTCTGCTTCTTTCGTTCCTTCAACACACCCTCGTAGTCTGCTACGACTGACCCTCACCTTATCCCATCTCACACCTGGATCCATCCAGGAGGCTGGAATATAAGTCTTCCGCCTCTGGAACAATTCTCTTGGTGTGGATAGGGACAAGAGGCGGCCACCAATACGCTGCTAACACGCACATACACATACACACGCACAAAGGCGAGAAAAAGATGGCCTTCATCCGTAAGTTCTGGAAGAAGTCTTCCAAGCAGCCTGAGGCTCCCCTCCCCGTCAACCCGCACCACGAGCGCTTTGCCCTCGAGTCCTTCGAGTCCAAACACCACTGCAAGAGCTGCTCATGCACAAACAGTTCCGTGGCCAACAGCCCCGGCGGCGTTCATGAGCGGCGGCGCAACGAGTGGCCTGTCTATCAGCGCCCTGCTGACCTGTACTCCCAGCGCACCAACACCACCACCGGCAATACCACCAAGGCTGCACCCGAGGCCCGCGGTCATGCCTTGTTCCAGGCCTATGCGGACGGCATGACGACAGCCCGCGATGCTGTCCAGTTTGCCGCCGACCTTCGCGTCCTTCAGGAGGCTGAGGAGCGACGGGCCCGGTCTGGTTTCTCGGGGCCTGGCGACGGCGCCGGCTGCCTGCGTGCACCTTGTTCTCCCCCTTTCTCTGGTGTGGGCAAGTCTACGGCTTATTATGGTGGTGATGATGATGATGATGATGATGATGATGATGATGACGGATATTTCCGTAAGCGCCATGCTCCTGTGTCGCCACTTGACCGCTGGATTGCTCTTGTCGAGAGCCCACCCCACAGGCCGAGCCACACTGTGACTCCCGCCGGGGACTGGGGCGTCTCTCCGCAGCGCCCAGCCCGTGCTCTCCTCAGGCAGAAGAGCAACACCGCCACCACGACCCCCTCATCCTCCGCCTCTACGGACAATACTGCCCCGCGAGACCTCGTCGGCCCTCGCCTGGAGGCCTGGCACTGCCTCACGGGGACCACCCTTGCCCCTTCTGTCACTACCACCACCACGACACAGTCTTGCTCTTCTTCTTCCTCCCCATCCCCCGCGCGGGTCTATCCCTCCAAGGCCCTGGCAGCCGAGTATGAGAAACCACGCAGGAAACCCAGGGCAGGCCGGCCAGCGCGGATCGAGATGCCCAAGATACCCTCGTACCGGGGCGTCGAGATCTGTGCCGCTGCCGAGACGCCCAGGTGGGCAGAGACGCCAACGACAACACCAACAAAGAGAAGCGGGTCGCCCAGGAGGAGCGAGGCGCTTGCCAGGTGGGATGAGCCGTACCCTCGCTAGGGGAAAAGTTGTCGTCCTGGTTTCCTCTTTTTGGAATTGTACTTTGTTGTTCTGAGATGGTCAGACATTTTATCAAGCGGGGAGTAAACTGGGATATGGGGATTGGAGGTTTTTTTTTTCTTCTTTCTCCTTAACGGGGTTTTTCCAAGGGGCATTGGTAGGGGAGTTCTCGTCATGGGGTATTTCTTGGGCTTGGGGGGTTTTCTCGTAATTTTATAGATCATAAATCAACTTCGTTGACTAGAATAGGTAATGATTATCTAATGTTTGTGAACTTTATCTGCGTTCTGTGATAATATTCAACCAGGCCTGTGTGAAAGTTACTAAACAGCAATGGTTCTTCTATACTCGTAAAGTAATATTTACCAAGTCATGGATCAACTATAACCAATAGTTTCAAGAAACTGAAGAATGATAGGAGCAGAGAATTCTCATGGACCCAGATGAAGAATCCAAATAGTCTATTGATAATACTTGCGAAATATCAATCAATTAATTACTACGCTGCACACAATATAATTAACCACACATGCATTAAATACAGCTAGAAAAATATATGAAAGCCCTCACAACAAGCAGAGGAATCAGGACCGCGGTGCTCGTGGCTCTCGTTCCGAAGGTCGGGTGTTGATCGCCCGAATGGTTGGATATAAATAACACATAAGAAGTCTCTCTCGCTCTCTGTCACACACACACACACACTTGTCGAATTATGGGACCATCTCCAACAGCCAAAGGATGACCCCATTTGCTCCTCTTTCCTCTCTCTTCTCTCTCCTCTCTCTCTCTCCCCCTTCCCCTCCCAACTGTTAATCATCATAAGAAAAAGACCAAAAAAAAGAAGACAGGGAAAAAGAAAGTAAAGACAAGCACTATCATGGCAGAAATCAGCTCCCAGCAGCAAGAGCAATCCTTCCGCATCCTCGTCCTCGCCGGCGACCACGTCGGGCCCGAGGTGATGGAAGAGGCCCTCAACGTCCTCGAGATCATCGCCCGCTCCCGGTCCGACCTCCAATTCCGCCTCATCCACGAGCTCGCCGGCGGCTGCAGCATCAACGCCCACGGCACGCCCATCACCGCGTCCGTTCTAGCCCTGGCAGACAAGAGCGATGCCGTCCTCTTTGGCAGCGTCGGAGGGCCCGAGTGGGGAGCCGCCACCGCGCAGAACCCAGAGGCGGGCCTGCTCCGCCTGCGCAGCCACCTCGGCGCCTTTGCGAACCTGCGGCCGTGCGAGTTCTTTGCGCCCTCGACGGTGTCCGCCTCGCCCCTGCGGCGCGAGCTGGTGGAGGGCCTGCGGTTCGTGGTCGTGCGGGAGAACTGCGGCGGGGCGTACTTTGGGCCCAAGGTGGAGGAGGAGGCGGCGGCGTCCGACCTGTGGGCGTACACGCGGGAGGAGGTCGCGCGGCTCGCGCGGGTGAGCGCTGCTGTAGCGAGGATGATGGGCCGGGGAGCGGAGGACGGAGGGCAAGGGGTCCCTGCGGTGGTCTGGAGCGCGGACAAGGCGAACGTGCTGGCCAGCAGCCGGCTCTGGAGGCGCGCCACGCAGGAGACGTTCGAGAGGGAGTTCCCGGGGCTCGAGCTGCGGCACCAGCTGGCCGACAGCATGGCCATGCTGCTGGTGAAGGACCCGAGGAGTCTCAACGGCGTGATCCACGCCGACAACACCTTGGCGACATCCTCTCGGACATCTCGGGCGGTCTGACGGGCACGCTGGGTGTCCTGCCGAGCGCGAGCCTCTGCGGCGTCCCTGGCGAGGGCAGGCGGTGCAAGGGCATCTACGAGCCGGTCCACGGCAGCGCGCCCGACATCTCGGGCCGAGGCATCGCCAACCCCGTGGCGCAGATCCTGAGCGTGGCCATGATGCTCAGGTACTCGTTCCTGATGCACAAGGAGGCCTCTGCGGTCGAGAAGGCCGTCGCGTTTGTGCTGGACACGGAGGAGAGCGGGGGCCTGGGCATCAGGACGGCGGACCTGGGGGGCAGCGCTAGCACGAGGCAGGTGGGTGATGCTGTATGCGCAGCCTTGAAGAAGATCCTGGCTGGGTCTGGCTAGAGGCTTATGATGGGTAGTTGAGGAGGCTGAGCAGGGCCAACTGGATTCTTTCCACTCGTGTAGTATAAACATTCGCTTTTTATCTTGTCCCTTTTTACTTTTCAGAATTAAAATAATTCAGTGTCATATCAAGTTCTGGGCTTCCATTGAGTCATACAAACGTACTTGAATTACTTGGTAGTGAAGAGTTTCAAACTTAAGCCGATATGATTATGTGTTCTATGTCGCTACATCTTGCGAGCAAAACGGCCTCAAGATGCATCAGTACCAACTACACACACGAGTCTTTGGATATGGCATAAACAATTCCTATAGGTCCCATCTTGCCAGCGTGTTTGGTGCTTACCTGTGTCAGCCATGGCCGAGAAGCATGATTCTAGCTTCTTACGAATTCTGGCCATTCCCGACAGCCCCCATACATCAGTGCTTTGGAATCTCCGTACGCTGGTCCTGGACGAGGCTCTGGGCTCGGAGATTTCAGATCTTGGAATGGATATGGTCTCCGCCAGCCAAGATGGGGGCAGGGCGAGTGGCGGTATTCTCGCACAGCTTAGCGGCTTCTCCTAACGCATGAATTAATAATAACACCATGTAATTAGTATGACCGAGACCTCCTTGCGTCGGTTGAGCCTGTCTACCGTCCCTCCTATCGGCCATGACAACACCCGTCCGTTGTTCACCTGCCCCGTCTCATTGATGCAAGAGGAGCATCAGTCCAGAGACGACTCAGCAACACGTCGAACCCCAGGATACGTAACATCGGGCCTTGGTGATTACAACAACCAGCTCATCAAGCTCCAGGAATCAAGCGGTCTGGAGCCGCCCCAGCCGGGATCACACACACACACACACACCTAGTATATACCCACCTGGGGCGTTCGAGATTAGGCAGCAGCTTTTCCCGTCTGGCACTGCATAGGAGACTCGCCATCAAGCGGCTGACATTGCATCTACAACCCCTCCCTCCTCATGAGCTAAGATGCGCCATGCCAATCATGTAGATCTGGGCGTGATCACTCCTGGTCCACCCCCTTTAAGGCAACACAAGGCGAGAGAGATGGGTTCAGCCTAGGTGGGAATGATTGGGGCGTACCGATACATACGATACAGGGCTTACTCTTTCCGAGTAGGACCAAAGAGAAGACGAGCTGAGCCATGATGGGATGGATGGTGGCATGCTGTAATACCATAGACGTCACGGTTGCTACACTGGTGCCTCCTCCTTCATCGTCCCTAGAACAAAAGAAGGAGAAGAAAGGGTGGCGACGTATCATAGCTGCATATGCTGTCCAGGAAATATCTGTCGCTTAGTCGAAACATCACTTGGCGCCCTGATACCTCCAGTACGAAGTCCTCGGGGTGCCTTGCGTAGATGGGGGGGAAGGGGGCCTTTCGAGCACAGCCGCCTCGTGATTATGTTCTGATATTCACACCCCTCCCCCCTTGCTTTCGTCTCTAGAGTCTGGAGTCGAGGATGCTGCAATGGTATCTACTTCGCAGTGAACTGCTGCGGTGTCGAGAGGGGAAGGGGTCAGAAAAGGGAGGGGGTCTGATCTACAAAAGAAAGATTGTGCAGATGGATTTTCCTGTTCGATATGCCCCTTCTTCAGTCTACTTTGACGCCATAAGGTAACTCCTCCTTGTCTCCTTCCGCTCTCTCCCAGGTAGCCTGAGCTTGGGGTAGGATCTTATCAGAGGACCTCGAATGTCCCAGCCTCAGAGCATGGTAAGAAGATACTTGCTCGGCGCCAAGAATAATACTTCATCAGGATAGCCATTCGGCCGAGACACACCGTCGCCATGATCATACCGGAAATCACAATCAGCCGCATGGCCACTTCACGAAGGAATCTAAACCTAATGATAGTCTACGAGATAATCAAGAACTTACAAACCCAGTGACCGAGATCATTGCTGGTGACGAGGACACGGGGGGAGGGTAGGGGTCTTTAGACCATCGTTGTACAGTGTACTCCACCTCCAAGGTAAACAAGGCCCAAGGCTTCCGAAATTTAAAATCCGTCTCTGGTGGTAGCGGCCTGTTATGACGGCCTGCTGGTTTGGCTGGATAGGCCCAACCGTCTCGAGGGCGCGGCTCATCATATAATGATGGGATGAACATGAAGAAACGGATAGGGCTGGATTTCACAATAGAAACCCCCAGCCCCAAGGAGCTGAGGTGGGCTTCTTGGATTCAGATGGCCCCCTTTCAATGCTGGGTATGTGTGCAGTGTGTTGTTGCCTGTCCAACTTTCTAACAACTTGAGGTCTGTCTATACTATCTTGTCGGAATATTATGTAGTCGGCCCCCCCCCCTCGGAATATCTCAACCTCAATACATTGTAGTATTAACACAAAAGTATTACTACACCACATCGGTCAGGACCCCGTAATTATGCACCGAGTCATCAATGAAAAGTAATCTTGGGACTATCCTTTCTCTTTCTGAGCGTCGGACTTGGAAACAAAAAAACAAAATGGGGATAAATACCTTGTGACACGACGAAACCCGACATTCGATCCGGTGTTGGCATCCGAAGTGCAAGGAACCCACAATAAGTCCTGCACGGCCATAAAAATAGAAACAAGATCTACTCATCGCCTCGCTCTTTGGAAAGAAGAGAAGAAGAGAAAACATGACACAAAACACTACAACAGGGTGGGTAAAAACCACAAGATGGTCTGAGCCCAGGGGGAGATTTAATCTCCAGCCATGCGGCACAGCTACCTTGCACCGACCGGCAGATCTTGGAATCCCATATTTGGGCTCCAGCGATCTAAAGAACGAAAAGCTGACAATTTCCGGAAACGTGACCGACAAAGCGGGAGAGAGGGAAAGAGAAAGAAGAAGAAAAAATCCCCGAATGTATCCATCCTGCCCGTTAAGAATTTTCCCCTACTCATCCTCCTCCTCCTCCTCCTCCTCCTTCTCCCACCACCTGACCGTCCAGGAACCACAATCCTCCTCTCCACGAACGCTTCCGGCGCGCCCCATCCCCTCCCTCCCCTCCCCTGGCCCTCCAAAAAGGTCGGCCTCGCAATCTTGAAAGCAACAAGGACCAATAAAGACAAGCCTGGGTCCCGAGGGGGAACCTCCTCTTCTCAGCTGAGCTACAGAGAACCCGGGGGACGACCGGCCCAGATGATGCGACCCATAGCGCGACAAGTCAGTCCTTTTGCCGTCTCCTCTTTTTTTTCTCTCTCTCTTACCTTTTTTCCCCCTCTCACCACTCAGCGTCTCGGGAATATGGCTGCCTAGAACTGAAAGAAGAAACAAATAAAGAACGAGGGACCCACACACCGCCCTCGGCCACGCCACTCAGAAGCGCGAGTGGCGACAGCACCGGGTAGTAGTAGCATCTGAGATGGAGAAGAGAAAGAGAGAAAAGAGAAGAAAGAAAAGAAGAAAAAAAAGAAGAGCTTTTCCTTCGCCGTACCAGGGCGCTTCCGAAACAAATCTTGAATAAGTTCGCGAGGAATTTCCTGAGCAGAGTGAGAAAAAGGGTGGATTCCAAAAGTGGCAAGAGACTTAATAATAACAAAAAGACCACATACCCTTGCGCACTTTGGTTGCTCACCTGCAGCAGATACAAATCCTCCGTGCTGACGGACCACCTTTTCCCGGTGCCTGCGTTCTTGTCCCATCTATAGCTTTTTTCCCTTTCCTTTTATTTTTCTTTCTTCTCTATCTCCTTCTCATCCTTCTCTTCCTCGAAGGATTTCTACGCCATGGCTCGGTCCGCCTTGAATCCCGCCTCCAACGTGCATAGCAGAGACAATTGCACAAGTATCTCTCTGGTGGTTTTCTTGGCCCCCCCAAAAAAAAGTGAAGAAGAAGAATTTGACCCCCCTAATTAACCCACCCTAGTAAGAAATGCAGAGAGACAAAGACACGCTTCAGACTGCCTATGCCCGGCTGCACAAACCGCCACATGGGGGTTGCGCATCTTGAAACCAACTATGTCGTTTTCACGACAGTGAAACATAGAAATCATACCAAGATGAGGTTCTTTTAAACACCACCGCGTAGGAGGTGTTTCGATAAAGGTCTCGCGACAGAGAAGAGCACTGGTCTGAGAATCAGGATCCTGCATCTGAGAACAATCCTTCTCTCTCTCTCTCTCTCTCTTTTGCGCGCGCGCACGCCAGAGCTAGACACACCCAGAGCCGGCAGCGCTCCTCAGGACTGAATACCTTTTTCCAGCCCGCAGCCGCCTGCGACCCTTCCTCCGGCAGTGCGCGCTGTCTCTCTTGCGCTACATCGGGGGGAAGGGGGGGAGGGGGGGGGGAAGGGTCAGCAGATGGAATAGGTAAATGCTCCTCCCTGACTAAGTCCTGGGGGTCACGCCTTTACAAACGCCGGCGATGCGCCCATCGAGCACGCTTATCACGGAGGGCCCTAGAGAGGAGGAGGAAGTCGGCATCCACGGGGCGCGCGGTGCGATCCCTCGGCCTCCTGAGCATACTGTGAGGTGCCTCCTCCTCCTATGTAGTGCTTCTCTTGGGAGTAGGCCATGTGAGACTAGATGTTCTGTTGTCGCCGGATGTCCACCCACCCCCGCTCCGTCTCCATCTGGCGGTGAATCCAAGCTCCCCGGGGCCCACGAGGAACCGGCTTTCATCGGTTCTGTCCTTCCTCTCATGTGTGTTTCTTTTTTTCATCTCGTCTCAAGACGTCTCGGGATCAAGCCATGTCTCTAGTTCATCTTCTTTCTGGCGGTCAGGGCTCGGGCTGTTCTGCTGGCTGCCGTGTTGCCCCCTCCCCCCCCCCCCCAAAATGCATACCACCCAGGCCCAAGAAGATCGACGCAGGCACCAATATTCCGGCGACGTTGATTCGCGGTGACCCACCTGCTACAGGGTTACGCGTGTGGTGGGTGTGGGTAGCAGTACATGTTCTGTTTGTGCGTAGAGCGTGCGTGGTAGTAGTACCAAAGCAAAAAAAGGCATCATTGCGTGGGAATGTTTCTGGTTGGGTTGCCTTGGCGTGTGTTCAGCTCCTCGCCGGCTTGGGTCGAAGCTGAACCCGTCCGCAGACATGCTACGTACCAGTCGTCCTGTTGCTGCTGAGTGGGAAAGAAGCTTTTAAGCTCGTCCGCCCATCCCGTCTTCCCGCATAGGAAGAGGCAGGCCCCCGTCGATGCGACCCAGCCGCCGCGGGGGTGGGAAGAGACTTGCGTCAGTCCCAGGCAGACTAGATGCTGAGCCAGTAATGGACTTACAGGTCGTCGTCGAGGCTCGCTCACTGCAGCTTGTTCTGGGAAGAGGAGTGGGCACACCATATGTTCCCTCCTCATGCAGGAGGGCAGCGTGACGCCGTGGCGCGGACGGGGTATTTTCTTCTGGTACCAGAACCGCGTTTCACAATCAGCCATAGCAGTCGCACGTGTTGTAGGTACACACGCACACAAACACGGCGAGACGCTTCCAAAAGAAGGCCCCCCGCTTGCTGCCCTTTTTGCCCTTTTTAATTTTTTTTTTAAGCCCTGCATGCCTGAGCTACAACACCACCTCCAAAAGGAAAAAGATGCATGAGGCTGTGTCAGCTCAGCAGTATGACATGCCTGACACATCACACTACATCTGCACCTCATCATTCCACGGGATGGATGTGGATGGGATTTGCATAGGCTACTCAACGGGTTGGATCTAAGCGACCACCCGTCCGTTCCTTGACGAGCACATCATAGCACCATGATATTTTACGGTACGTTCGTGCGTGCGTGCGGCTGGGGGCCAAGAAGGAGAAAGCTTGGCTCTCTGTGTCGGCCCTGGTACTATAGGTCTTTTTCTTTAAGCCCCCTCAGCGTACGCCTCTTTGTGATATATTTTCCCAGATTCGCCCAATCTGTTTAGTCTGTGAAGCCCTCTTTTTTTTTTTTTTTTTTTTTTTTTTTTTTGGTGTGTGTGTGTGTGTGTGTCTTCTCTCTCTGTTCACGCCCCCCTCCCCTCTCTTCCCCTCCTATTCTTTCTGGACAAGTCGTGCTAGCGGCTGGCGGCTTGTTTTTGCATGGCTGCGGCGTCGACTAGTGGAACAATAATTTCGTTGCCTGTGCCGCCTTGTGGTGCTTGTGGCGCGCTGTCAGTAATATGTCCTGACTTGGCTACGTTTCGATACACGCACGTCCCCCCACAGGCCAGGACCAGGTTACGGCGGTGGCCAGGGCTCCACGGGAGCACCTCTCTCTCTCTCTCTGTGTGTGTGTGTGTGTGCTGTGTGGTCCTCTTCCCCTAATCTGTTGGTGGGACTCCAGGTTATCCACCATAAAGGGTAAAATTGGCATGCGGGTTCCGAGTGTATGGAAGCGGCACCGAATGTTTGATGATGATGATGATGATGGAATGTTGTGCAGTCCTCCCTCTCGTTTGCGAGTGGGAGAAGACAGGATCGTTGATTTTATCATTAGAAAAGTAAGAAATATTGGTCTGAAGGGCTGTGGCACCTTCGACTCTGGATATAACCGCCCTCACAACCCACAAAAACAAGAGTAATACGTAGTCAGACAACAAGAAGAGGGAAAGGAAAAGAAAAAGAAAAAAAAAAACAACTTCCAACCCACGAACAAGCAGGTTGTTCTGCTGCCGATCCCCGAAACTCCCTTCGACGCCTGCTGATAGATAACATTTGTTTCTGGATTTGTACACGACAGGTAGAAGCTGCCAATACCATAGTCCCCCCCACACTCCCAAGACACTTCATAATTCGTAATGATGGGGAAACAACTTCCCAGATACCCCTGGGCCTAAGCATATCTTGCGGAGCCGTGGCCGAACCAGAGCTCATCTGACCTTGTGGACAGCGTCCTGCTGAGCTGGGTCGCAGGCACGCTGAAGGTCGAGATTGGCGAGACCATCATGTTGTTGTAGCTGGCGCCGACCGAACCCTCAGGCGAGACGACCGATGCGGCCTCGGGGCTCGGGTACGTGAAGCGCCTGTTGCTGTCATCTCCTGGGCCTGCTGCGGGCAGCAGCGCTCCAACCCAGCCAAGCGCCATCTGCTCCTCCATCTGCTGGCGGGTGGCCGGCGGCGGCGTCACCGCCGCGAGGTGCTTACGCTCGCCCTGGTTCCACCACTGGTTCTCGAAGCCGTTGTCAACCGTCATCATCGCGTGGCCGAGGGCTTCGAGCTCGTGCCGGCGGGCGGGGTCGTCTCCCTGTGGCGGAGACTCGACTATGGGTCTGCCTCGTTGCTCAGGGGTCCGCGGTCGCCGGCTGGAGTGCTCCGACGAGGGCTTCTGGGAAGCAACAGAGGAAGAGGGCCGCAGATAAGGATCGGGCTCCAGGAAGGGCTCAAAGCCCATGGGGAACTGCCAAGTGCCCTCCCATGGCATGTCAGCCTCCCCAAGTCGGAAACGAGACGGCACCTCAGGCAGGTCCTTCCAGACATCGGAATTTGTCCTGGCCTGGGGCCCAGCGCGGTGTGCTGTCGACTGTCCAGGCGCCTCTGCATCCCCGGACTGTGCGCCGACAACATCCCAGTTGTTATCGCTTAGTGGCGGTGGTGCCGAACGTCCTCGCTGGTGTCGCTCGGCAGGCGAGGCCGACCACTCTGCGCGAGACTGTCGGCGCTCTTCAGGAGGGAATGGCCCAAGCGGCGGTGGTTCAGGGATGGCTTCTATCTGTCTCGGCTCGCTCCGCTCATGGAGGTATGGCGCCGGCAGCAGGTAGCTTGGGTCGTAGTTTGGTGTTTCTCGGAACTCAGCGTGCTGGGTCCGGCGTGGTGTGGCCTGTTCTTGATGCGTGTGGTGCAGGTCAAATCGTGGTGCATCGCTCCCTCGGAACGGCTGTACAGATGGTGCGGCGAGATAGTTGGTCGTTGGGGCAGGTACAGTCCTGGGAAAGCCTGGGTGTCTCTCCCGCAGGGCACGAGACTTGAACTCGATGCCGTGTGTTCGAGGATTGTGCTGGCCGGACCAGGACACTCCGAACTCAACCTTGACAAAGACCTGGGGCCTCTGCAGGCTTTGGGCGCTCGGCCTCATCAGAGGGTTATCCATGTTTGGTATGGGAGTTGTCTGCCAAAACGTGACCATGGCGGACAGACGAGAGGAGATATAAGTTGGAACGGCACAAGGTGTCAGATTTAGGCTCGGTCAGATTCGGTTTGTCAGTCCCACACACACTCGGCCAAGCGCCGGGGATCTTTAGGAACACAAGGAGGGGGCAGTGAGATCTGGGGCCGGGACTAGAATGTGGCCAAATTCTTTGGGGCCCTGGCGTAGGGTTGCGTCCCGTGAGATGTTGCAATGAAAAGGTGGTACCTGGTTGCCAGCTCATGCAGTTGGACACAGGTTGGTGTGGCGACTCCCTTCCCGAGGCCTGGGGTGTGTGACTTTGGACGAGTATTTGAACTTGAACTGCCGTCTGTGCCTGCACTGCTCTGGTGGAGACCTGGCCGCCAAATATGAGCTTGCTCAGAGAGACGACAAGCCGCACGAGCGACAGACCCCCGAGCTCGAATTGACGGGCGGGGCCCACCAAAGGTCCCAAGAATCTGGCAACCTGGAGGTGGCACTAGAGAGACGCCCGAGGGTAGAGATCGAGTGTGGCTCGCGGGTGGCGGGCAGGCTGTCGAGATGGCCGCCGTAGATGGCCGCAGGATAGGTGTTCTTCCAGCGGTAAGAGTGGGGTGAGCCGAGTGACCTCAGCGTCTGGACGAGGTACTGTAGATGTCAAAACGGGCAAAATGATGGCCCCGGTCACTGAGCGTGGGGAATGGGGTTGTTGACCCAAGAGGGAGGTGGTCCTGGGGGTCTGTAGAGAACGAGCAGAAGCAGCAAGTGGCTGGATGCTTTGCTGGTCAAGGTCGCCAACAGGCGAGTCGGCTTTTATCCTGGGGTGGGGACCCCTGATCCAGGAGGGCAAGATTGATACTGTGGTAGGCTTGGTAGCTGCCTCGATGAACAAGACCAGATCTATGGCTGTGAAAGGGGGTGGATAATCCTCTGAGCAGTCGAGCCCCTACTCTGTTGCTGCTGCTGCTGCTGCTGCTGCTGCTGCTGCTGTTTTTGTTGTAGTTTGTTTGTTTCGCACAAGGCCGTTTCACGTGGTGCGCTTCTCGGGCACAACTAGTCGAGATGCAGGCGCACCGAAAGAGACCGAATATTTTCGACGCGTCGCTTCGTCGTCCCAACCTCCTGGGGCCTTTTTGCACCGAAACAGGGACTGCCAGCTGTGGAGCCTTGTATTCCTTCACGATGATATGATGAGCTGTTGAGCTGGCTGACAAGGGGAGCGCTGTTCGCAGGTCGGCAGGGCCCAACGCTGTAGGATTCAGGGCTGGCGGGCCTCTCCTGGCTGTGTGTAAAGAGCGGCGACAGGCGAAAGACGACAGGAGGAGAGGTGTTGACGGCGGATCAACGCCTGCCTGCCTGGATAGCGAGCAGCCCAGGTAAGCCGAGGTGCAGTCAGGTCAGATAATGTCAGGTCAGACGGTTGAGGCGGTGACGGGGAGCCACTGCAGAGACGAGGTTCATGTTCATTTATGGGGCTGGCTTCACGATTGAGCCCTGAGGGGTCCAGCGGCCCAAGAGACGACAAGCGAGACGATGTCGGTGGTGATGGGCCTCTCGTCCTCCCTACTCGGCTCGTGGCGCGGCATGCCCGTTGGCACGAGTTCTAGTCGGTTCGGTGGCGCAGGCCTGGAAGATTATGTGTTACGCCGCCCTCTCCGTCGATTCTCTGTTACACCTGGGTCGGCCACGATCATAGCCCAAGTTGTACGCCGACGAGTGCCCCTCGGCGCCGGCGGTGTGTCGCACGTTCTGCAGAGATCCGTCCTGCACGAGTCACGGAGACGCCGTCTAGGACGAGAAATGAGGCCGATCTCGTCAATCGTGGACCCCCTTGTGCCCAGAGTGCCGGATCAAGATGAAGGAGTTGCCTGTGCCGGGGTGGCCTGCACCAGCTTGCGTAGGTGAGGTGACAAAAATTGACAGGACCTGGGCCTGAAGGAAGGAGGAAGGTGGAGGTTGACGACGATGATGCTGCTGCAGCCCTGTAATTTGAGTGCTGACCTGATAATGGAGAACGGCAGGTGGTATGCACAGATCCCCTGGCAGGGGATCGGGGTCTTGATTGATCAGGTGACCTGCTTCCCGCCAAGTTCCCCAGCGCAGACCCTTAGTACAGACCCCACGCCTTAGCCACAAAGAGGATGCCCTTCCCCCAGTGCCGCTATTTTTAGGGAGGATATTCGATTAGCGACACACCCACATGCATCTTTTTGGACATCTGCAACACAGCCACGTTGCATCAGATCTCAAATTTCACGAGAACCCCCCCCTCCTGAAGCTCGGAATATCGCGACCGGCCTGTCTCCAGTTGTGTGTGTGTGTGTGGCTTTTCGCTTACGACGGCCTCATCTCGCGCCGCCTTTCCTAACTGCCCTCATCTCCTCTCGTCATCCTCACGACGAGGCTGACAGGACTCGGAGTCTACGTGCTCGGACCCAGGGACGAAACAATTCAGGCATCTAACGTTCAATATGCCGACGACTCCTTTCTGGATAATATCTCGACCAGCGCCCTGGACCAACGCATGGAAAGAGGACCATAGTATGTCATACTCTGCTCCAGCCTCGAGGAGCAGCACACTCTTCCTCCCGCGAGCCCCTTCCATCCTTCCCTCGTACGCATAGCCTGGAATCCTCGGGTTGTGCTCGGCTCCGAAATGGATCGATTCCCTGTCCAGGCGTATAACCTACCAGACAACACTCAACGTTCGTCGGCTTCCTCTTCGACGCAAAGACCAGTGGCTCCCCGAGTGCACCTTGTTGACGCGGCTGGCGGGAACCGCAGCCAGGAAGCGACATGTTCGGGTCACTTGCAACAGGCATCCAAGCAGGATATGTGTGCTGGCCCGTTGCGAAGGCAGCTGACCACCACCCTTTTGACAACAGATGCAGCGTGTCCCATCTCAGACTTGACGACACGAAACGGCTGACCTGATACTTCGTGGAGGCCCCTCTTACTCGCGAGGTCGCCGAGTCGCTCTCCCTCCTTAAACTGCCTTGCTGCCCGCCGAGCTGTCTATCCCTTCCCCACCGGGGCCACGACCACCACTTTCCTCCCCCATCTCATGCTGACCCTCGTTCCAGAATTCTGTCACCCCTCTCCCTCTCTTCGTGCTCATCATCCCGACGAGGTTGAACGGGTCCACCAGCGTCACCCAGAACGGCCTCGTGTCCTTGTACCCGGGCCCGACCACCTCCGTCACCCCGTCGCGCGCGAGATACATCTTGGTGCTCTTGGGCAGGTACTTCCTTGGGTGCCTGACGTTCCAGAGATACGCGTTGCACAGCATGAGTGTCGCCTCGAACACATAAAAGAACCACTCGTAGCGCACCTCCGGCCCGAGCGCGTCGGGAGTGAGCCCCGGGCCGAAGTGGAGCTCCGCCAGGCTGAAGTACTCGACGATGCGGTAGATGGTCCTGACGGCGATGAGCGTACTGCTCGCATATAGCGTCCGCAGCACGCCCGTCAGCTTCAGGCTGCGGACCCCCGCTGCGTGGACGCGGCGGTGGAAGGTGCCCGCCAGCGCGAGGAACAGCATGACCACGACGATCTGGATGAGCAGTGCCGCCTTGAGGAGGGCCTTGCCGATGTTCTGCTGGGACTCGCGCAGGGACTGGTTGGTCGAGTAGCTGGCACCGTTCCCGTTGAGCGCCTCGACGATGGCCGAGATGAACGCGAAGGTTGTCAGCACGCGCCCCGGATGGATCGGTGAGAGGTGCGGGACGTAGTAGAGGATGCGGCCGAGGATCTGGTAGTTGGCCAGCTCAAACAGGGGCCTGTGGTCGCTATCAGCTGTCTACCTCTGAGGAGAAAGGCTGCCAGGAGGCAAGCATACGGTGCCGCGTATACCAGACACACGCTGACGATGGGCTTCACGAGGTTCGTATAGTCAAACGCAGCCATCTCTCGTGTGATGAAACCGGCGGTAAAGAGGATCCCGGCAAAGACCAAGACGCCCGTCATGCGCCAGCATTTGTAATGACTGCCAGTAGTCAATAAGGGAACCCCCCCCCAAAAAAAAAAAAGGAAAATCAAATCGTCAGAGCCTTGTGAACTCTTCACCCTTCATGGTAACAGGTAGAGAATGACACCTCAGACTCACTAGGTCTGCCATAACTGCCACACCGTAGATGCGCAGAAGGCCGCGGCGAAGAATACTGGTGCTCCTTTGTTCGGCGCGTAGAACCAGAGGCTCCCCTGCACTAATACGTCGCATCTCATCAGTGTCACCTCTGCACGGCGATATGCTCGTTCGGAAGAGGAGGAGGATAAATAACACGTACCGTACTGGCCGTTCTCACTCATGTTCGGGTAGTATAAGTATATAACGTGCGTCTTGTGTGAGAGAGAGAGCCTCGCTTGAGCCCTATCTCTCCGGGAAGCAACAGATCGTGATGCAGATGGACACGCAAATGTCTACACCATCGATACTTTTCGAGCATCGCCAGCCTGACCTCGTTCCATTAAATCAGCCGCCCGCTGCCCCAGCCTATATACACATACAACCTCTCCCTTCAGACACAACCCCCCCCCCCCAAAAAAAAAAGACTCACTCATAGCAATAAGTAGAGTAGTCCAGTCTTGGCTATCATCACAGGCACACCAGCCCCAGCCCGTCCAGCCAATCACACACAGCGCTACCCCTTCCCTACCACAACGCCACTGGCGTCGATACACCATGCCAAAAGGCTGACCTCGCCAGCCTAAGCCCTGAACGGGGAGGGAGGGAACTGGAACGCGCCTCGCAACAGTGCCCAGGAGAGAGAGGCCTGCAGACTTTCGGTGCCATCAGCTTTCAGCCTCTCTCTCTCTCTCTCGCCCGTGCTGTTCTGCGGGGTTTGGGTTTTGGTTGAATCCTTAGCCCCCCCCCCGCGGGTGTCGGGCGCGCGGGCTTGGGTTGGACGGTATTCGTCGGTTTGCGAGGCCGTGCGGGAGAAAGCAAGCCAGCCAGCGGTTGGAGGCGGTCGGTTAAGCCGAGTACTCTAGATGTGGACTCTTGTTGTTTCCTTGTCGCGCTGCCATGATGGCCGTGGGACCCTCAGACAGTCACGATGCGGTGCAGCAGGCTCACTTTTGAGAGGGGGGGGGGGGTTGGCTTCCAGTTTAGGGCCGAGCCTCCTCCGTACAGAGGTGACAGCCAAGATCATGTAGGGCTGTAAGACGGGTAGACTTGTCGCCGCAGAAGCGTGGGCTTTCATCAAGCACGAAGAAATTCGTGGGGGGGTGGGGAGGGTGGGGGGAACGGACTGTGCAGGAACTTGGACCGTAGATGATCGGGCCACGGGCAGTCTGTCTCTGGTTGCTTGCGGGTGTACTTGGAGTGGCAGTCAGCATGTCTACAGACCAGTGTCCGAGACGCATGTGTCTTGGTGAGAGGGGCTCGGAGGCACATGACACAGACATGCCGCGTTTCTTATCATTCTCCCAGCCGAAGACAAGTCTGGCCAAGATGGCAAGTGTAGACCTGATCAAACGGGTAGCAGATTCCGAGACTGAGCAGAAAAGTGAGGGTTGATGAGAAGAAAATTGTTGAATTGGTATCTCGCAAGGCTCTAACTACCGCCTGTCTGTCTTTCTTGTAGACCTCGACACTGGTCGCTGAACTGCTCATTCATCGTAATACGAATAAAAAAAAACACTCGGTCCTGTCGTCGTTTTCAATTCAGTGCTCTAGGTGGCTCATGACACCAGAGGTCTTGGTTCAGTCTTCTTCTATCCGTCCATCCTTCCAGGTTGCATCACCCAACAGACAGTTCGAAATATCAAGGGCTAGTGGTGACAATGGCAACGTTCTCAGCCTCGGGGGTGGTAAACAGATGCTTGCAAACGGCGACTCCGATCTCTAGTTGAAGTAGCTCATAATAACTTGCTGTGCATCAGCCGGGTACTGCTGAAGGAGAGGCGTTGGGTCGGTGTTTGTGGCCTGCAGGAGCATCTTTACCGCCGTGCACACACGCTGGGCGGTTTGTGTGGTCAGGGTCTGAGCCTCGAGGGCCTTTGCCACGTGGTCGAAGATCTGATCTGGCCGTTGACCGACAGCAGGGTGTTGCCTATGAGCAGAGGGGTTAGCTTGTGCGTGGTTACAAACATGATAGAGGCAGTGATTGAATCCATGTATGTGAAAGCACAGAGCGCGACTTACTTTGTGATCAATTCGGCCAAGTATGCATAAGCATAAGGCGCAGCCTCGTCGTCATTTGTCACAGGGAGTGAGTTGACCCACTGGCCGACGACCTCGTCCTGGTTCGCCACGGCACTTGCGTTGAAGTGCAGGATCTTGGCGAGGGCTGCGCATGCATTCTCAGTTGCGTACACGTTGTCATCGCTGCGCGCATCAGGGACCTGGGTTGCCTGCAATAACGACGAGACTGAGCCGCCGAGGAACTGCGCCCAAGCCTGTCCACCCTTCTGGGCCGCGACACCAATACCGTACGCGGCGGCCTGTCGGATGGCAGGGGATGCATCGCGACAGCCCTCCAGAAGAGGCGTCATGATGTAGTTCGCGTAGTGAATCGACTCGGGCCCGCAGTACTCGAGGACATCGTCCATTATACAAAGCCCCCACTGGCGCTGGGCAGGGTCCAGGGTGTTGTTCAGGAAGCTCTCATATGTCGAGATCAGCCGCTCCCAGGTACGCAGGAAAGCCGAGCCATGGTACTTGAAGATGGAGTGGAACGCCTTGTTCATATCTCCCAGGAGGGTTTGGTCGTCCTCAATCGCCATGAGGATTTCTTCAGCCTCGTCTTCAGCATCATCCGGGTTTGTGCCCGCGGTCTCCTCCAGCCGCTGGGCGACACGAAGCTTGTAGTCGTCGAGTGCGGACTGGACTGATTCGATAAAATG
Source organism: Celoporthe dispersa (assembly GCA_016584495.1). Lineage (NCBI taxonomy): Eukaryota > Fungi > Ascomycota > Sordariomycetes > Diaporthales > Cryphonectriaceae > Celoporthe > Celoporthe dispersa. The sequence goes on from WAID01000005.1 coordinate 811,404, forward strand.
CTCCATGTGCTGGACCGTGAGGCAGTCCCTGCCCAGGCACTCAACAGACTCGTAGAAACACTGGTACATCTCGGCCAGTGTATCTATGGAAGGTTCAGCTGAAAGAACTTCCAGGAGCTTGTCGGCTGTGCCGTTCCAGAGGCCACCAAGCTCAGCTGACGGGTTGCCGTAGGCATTCTTGTATGAGTTGAGCAGCTGGGGAACGAGCTTGGCAGACATGAACCTGACGGGGTCGTGGAAGAAGAAGGCGAGACCAGGCAGGGCGACCTTCTCCATGACCTCGGCCACGTAGGGGGCGAAGTTGCCCTCGAGAACTTGTGCGTACACAACGAGAAGCTCGATCGCCATGTTCTTGTCGTCCATGGTGCTTGTCTTGATGCCAATCATCTTGCCCTTGACGGGGACAAGCTCCCACCCCTCCTCGTTCTGAAGCGCCTCGACCTGGTCGTCGTCGTCCAGGAGCTGAATATCGGCATTGGCCTTTGCGAGCTCCAGGAGCGGCGGCATGACGTTTGGCAGGAACGGGAGGAACTCGGATCCCAGCACTCGACACATGCGGCCCCAGCAGTGCATGAGGTATTGTGCCTGAGGGTCATCAGGCTCTGTCACGCTGGTCTGGGTATTGGCCAGAAGCTGGACCAGCTTCATGGCGTCTGCGCCCAGCCGTTCCTTTCCTACAGCAAGGCCGATCAGAGTGGCACACTCCATCGCCTTGGCCTTGAGGAGACGGTTGTCCTTCTCGATTGGCAGCTGCAGAACGTTGAAAAGCAGGGGCATCAACGAGTCGTAGTACTTGGTAAATGCAGCTTCGGCGGCATCGGCGATCGTGGCGATCGTGGACAGAGCCTGCTCCTGCACATATCGCTTATCGAACTGCAGCAAGCGGTAGAGCGACGAGAGTAGCTCGTCGAGATACGGCTCGAGGACGTTCTTCTCGGCTTCCTCGCAGAAGTTGACAAGGGCGGCGGCGGCATGTGACTTGACTCGGGGTTCTGGAGAATCGAGGACAGGAATGATCGCCTTGAGAATGGCATCGTAATACTCTTTCTGCATCGTGGGTGCGAAATCCGTGCTCATCTGGCCTAAGGCGTTACAGCCTGCCCACCGGACACGGGGGTGCTGGTCCCTCAGAGCCGGCACGACCAGGTCCAGAACCTGCTGCAGCTCGCCAACCATCTGATCCCGGCAGCCTTCAGAGATGGCCGATATAGCCATGAGAGCGGCATGCTTGTCTGACCAGGACTGAGACTGCATCATGCGGGGCAGCCAGTTGAAGGTAGGCTGCAGGATCGTCAGGCCGCCGAGCTTGTTGGCGAGCCGGTCCATGCACTGCTCGCCAGCGACGTGGTTCTGATCGCTCTCATCTTGGTCCAGCTATAGCGAGGGATTAGCACTGCTCGACAGCGGCCGGCACAGGGCGGACGAAAGGGAACATACATCGTCAGCCTCGAGCCAGTCCTGAACATCATCGTCGTCGCCGAGATCCGTCATCAGGCTGAGACACTGGGTAATCATGTCGTTGGTGAAGTTCGGGTCCTTCTTGCACATGGACGGCGCGTAATCGGCAAAGGTAGCCATGAGCTCCAGCGCATTCTGACGGCAGATATCGCTAAGCTCCTTGTCCTGGACGACAGAGATGCTGAACTGAACCAGGCTGCCGAAGAGGGGCTTGAACATCTTGGGTGATGACTCGGCGAGATCGATCAACGCGACCAGGGCCTGGCTCAGCTCATCCGAATCACGCTTGTCCTTGATAGGAGGCAGGATGTTGAGGACCTCGGGGATAAGCGCGTAGTATTTTTGTTGTCTCTTCTTGTTGAGGCTTCTGAAGAAAGAGGCAAAAGCCTCCATGGCTGCCAGACGGACCTACAAGCAACGTTAGTCCTCCCTCAGGGCCCCAGTCAATTGTAGGGAGGTTGACGTACGCCGACCTCAGGGTCCTTAAAGCCCTTGGTAAAGGCCTGTGCGACAGCCTCCTCATGCTGCTTCTCGATGATGCCGGGGGTTGTGTTGAAGACACGGAACGCGGACTCGCGCTTGCCGGAGTCGTCAGCGATGCTAAGCTGGAAGAGCACGGTAAGCAGCTCAGGCCACGGTTCGTCTAACAGCAGCAAGTCAGCAGGGTGGTCAGGTTACAGTCTCTCCCCGACCGGCTCAGGAGGCACGGGAGGCAGGGCGTACCAATCTCTGCGTATTGCCTCGCTACCTCGGCGACGGCGTCGCTGATCTTGTTCCTGACCGATTTGTCCGCCTCGTTGACCAGGCACTCGAGCAGCTTTTGTCTTATGACAATAGCGTGCTCCTTGGCGAGGGAGACAAACATCTCCACGGCCTGTCCCTGCTCGTTCTTCCTGGTCTTGGATGCTATCCTCCGGAAGATGACGGCGGCGAAAGACCGGACCTGGACATCCTGGGACCCCGCGATGTGTTCGGCCAGTCCCATCAGCAGCACCTCAGGGCGCGTGTTTGTCCAGTTGTTGGCCAGGGCCTCCTCCGCCTGCGTGCGGATGTCATTATTGGGAGACTGGAGACCCTGGATGAGCTGACCAAGCTCAGCAGTGGTCTCTGGAGGAAGCATCGACATCTTGTTGGGAGGTATATCGGCGAAAATGGTGAGAGCGATTCGGTCGCGCAAGAGTCGAGGACGGAGGGGTTCGAAGCAGGCGCCCAGTGAGTAGTCAGCGCCGCGGCGCGCAACGCGTCGGCAAAAAGGGAACGAGGGGGCTGGTTTGTGCTGGTGGGGATGGGAGCAGAGCAGGTGGGTGCTGCGATGTGGCTTGTTGCTGGTGTGGTGTGCAAAAAAAGAAAAAAGAGAAAAAAAAAAGGAGCCCCGCGCAAAGAAAGGTGGGAGGGAGGGGTGCCGCCGCGGTGGTGCGCAACGCCTGAGAATAGCCCTTTGGGAAGAATCAGATCAGGGCAAGGGAACACACACGACGGGGGGAGAAGATGGTGATTCAGTAACAGAAGAGAAAGAAAAAAATAAGAACAGGAGAGTTTGACGCGCTCAGAAGAGGATCAGGCCGCGGTCATGAGGGTCTGCGGCATTGTAGAGTTGCAATCAAGGGGAGAAAAAAAATAGAAAATAAAAAATAGACCATGGCCAAGAGTTGTCCAGCCGCGGGGCCCTTTCCTGGTAGTGAGGGGGAGATCCAAGGATGCTAGTGCTCCGCTTAGTATGCAGGCTGCTGCAGCAGCACACACAGCGAAGAAGGAGGCAGGCAGGCAGGGCAGGGCAGCAGGGCAAAGCAGGGTTTGGGGCCAGGTGGGGCCTGGGTCACCCTTGCATCGCCGCCCAACAGTCACCACTTTGTACTGCCCAGTACTTCTATAGTGGTCTCTCACTTTGTCACCGAGTTCATTCAATCCTACTTCTTTATTCCGTGAAGATGCTGACTGTGATTAGATACCCATTGGTTTGTGCTTTCTACCTCTATATTTGTCCTTTATAATTTCCCGTCTCCCAACATGGCCCTGTTGTCCTTTGTTGGCCTGCAGATCGGCCTCCTTGCTCTGCCGCTCTTTTTCAGCTCCAGAAGACGGATTCTAGACACAGATCGGACCTGTATATGGCCCTGTGTATCCTTATGATGTACCTCAAGGTACCTTGCCTTGTTCTGCAGACTGGTGGGGTGTTGGCAGGAAAATCTGCACCCCTGGACTGTCTGCGAGTTGTCCAATGTCCCTGGAGTGATTGGAGACGAGAGCTTCAAATCCTCAGACTTCTGCAGCGCCATCTGTGCTCATGTGAGGCGCATACAAAATATGCAACTTGCATCATGACATTTCTGACTGTTGGTCGATGGATCGATTGACTAGCTACAGGTATCTGCGCCGTTTCGACAGCCATCCATCATCTCCACTGCCCCAGCAGCCTGGTGTCCAAGCTTGGCCCCAAGATAAAGATGAAGATAAACTCTACAGAGACTGCATCTGAGTGGCTCTGGCAGCTGTGACCTCGGGAGAGACAAGACAAGAAGGGATACATGTCCCGATGCGAGATTGAGACTCGAGCTTCTACACATGGCATTTTACTCTCTGTCTTGACTGTCCAGGCCATCTTGATCAGGCAGCACATGGTAAGGTCAGTACATATCTGTGTCGAGCTTACCATGGAGCAGGTCTGACAGGTTGGCACCTCCTGCAGCCGTCCACAGCAGTGTCGAGGTCCTCCCACAGCATCTCGTGTTGCATTTGTGCTGTGCACATGTCTACAGTAGAAGGCCTTAGCATGTAGCATATCTTGTAGTCCAGGGGACTCGGGGCCTGTCGACAGCCTTGGAGGCGAGATCAGGCTAAAATGTATGCTGTTGTAGACACAGAGGAGTCAGTTTGAGAAGAGGACTCAGGGCCGAACTTCCGGCATCTCATCACAAACCTTTCAGGAATACCTGTGGCCACTGGTCTAGGCTAGACTGACTCTGATGTTATTATTCCTTCTACGCCCCTTGCATTTGTGTCTGTCAGGACTTGCAGCTGGCCAGTCCATTTCATTCCATCTCCATCCGATTCTCTGGAGCTGCGCGTCCTCTTTATGGCTGCCTAGGCTGGTGGAAGATGACGAGTCACTGAGGGCAAGGTGCCAAGGGAGGAGCAGGCAAATGCGATCATCTTGCCCCTCAAGCCCCTCCACCCAGGATCCCGTCGCTTGTTCCCCGCCGTAAAACGGGAGCTTCCACCCTCGTCACTCCACCCCCACTCCACATCGTACCTCGCCTCTGCGCGCCAGAGCTCTCGTCTTCTGTCCCGTGCCCCCCCCCCCCCGGTGCTGCCTGTCTCTCTACTACATACCATGTACGGTGGTTGTTATCTGGCTGTTTCTTTTCAGACCTAGCCTCATCCAGGCCTTGGCCTCCAGACTACTGAGTGACACAGCATCATCGCATCTGCCCACTGCGCGGCTGTCACGCGATTCCTCGACGGCGACCTCCTCATCCCCTCGCCTCTCTCTCGTCCCGCGCCTATACCTTGGACTGCCAGCCCACCTCGCCAGCCCAGCTCGAGCAACCCTTCGTGGGGGCTGCCTCCTCGTCGAGATGGACCAACAACAGCCAGGCAAGCAGCAGCAAAACTCGCCCTCCCCCCACTCCTCCAGCACCAGCCTCGACAAGCTTGCGCATCCGGCCATCGGCGCCTACTCGACCTCGCCCAGCCAGCACCCAGGCCTCCCTCAGCGTTCTCCCTCCAGCTCCTCCCTGCACAAGTCCTCCCTCCACTCCCACCGCTCCAGCTTTGCCGAGAACCTCCGCAATCACCACACCCCGGGCTCGCCGCGGGCCACGCGGCACCCCAGCTTCACGCAGGCCGCCGTACAGGAGCTCATGGCGCACCCGCCGCCCTCGCGCCAGCCCAACCCTCGCTTTACGGGGCGCGACTGGCGCGACGTCCGGCTGGGCGAGCTGCTCAGCCTCAACACGGATGAGGTGCGCTGGGTCGACCTGGAGAGCAGCGTCGAGGAGGCGACCATGATCTTGGTGAAGGGCAACGTCGCCGGTAACTGTGTGCTGATCAAGGACGGCCCCGTCAAGAGGCCTGTGGCGACATTCGACTACAAGGACCTGAACGCGTATCTGCTGGCGGTGGTCGGCCTGGCGAAGCCGGAGGAGCAGCACGCACAGCTGTACGAGGGGATCGCCAGACGGGCCTCGGAGAGGGAGGCCATCCCGCTCAGGGACATACAGCCGCTGTGCCGGCAGGAGCAGCTGGTGTCGTTGTCGCCCGAGGACTTCTTGCCTGGGGCGATCGAGGTGTTCGGGAGCGGCATACACCGGATTCTGGTCACGACTCAGGAAGGAGAGACGGTGGGTGTGTTGAGCCAGCTGAAGGTGGTGGAGTTCTTCTGGAACGAGGGCGTCAACTTCCAGGTCATCGACAGACTGTACCCCGCGCTGCTGAGGGATCTGCGCATCGGATCGCAGCAGATCGTCGCCATCAAGTATGGAACATTTACCTCCCGCCGCCCCTCCCTCCCCCCACCTCCTAAACAAACAAGTAATGAGGGAGACTAACGGCTCGCAGCGCCGATGCACCACTCGCAGAAGCCCTCGTCCTCATGTCCAATGAAGGTCTCACCTCGGTAGCCGTAATCGACAACGGGAGTAACGTGGTGGGCAACATTTCCACCGCCGATATTCGCCTCCTCACCTCTGCAGCCTCCATGCCACTCCTCCAGCAAACCTGCATGCACTTCATTACCGTGATCCTGTCGGAACGGGGTATGGAAAAAGGACGCGACTCAGTGCCCGTCTTCCACGTCAGCCCCTATTCGACCCTCGCCCACACCGTTGCGAAGCTGGTCGCGACAAAGTCACACAGAATGTGGGTAGTCGAGAGCGCCTCCCCTAGCCCGAGCGCGCCCACAACACCGCTCCTGGGGCCTGTGGGCACGACAACAAGCATGGTCAGCGGTGGTGGAAATGCGGCGGCGATGACGAGCTCGACGTCCGGTGCCACGAGTGTGACCGCATCTGGTAACAACGGCGGCAGCGGTAACATCGCAGGCTCCTCGCCTTCCTTCTCCGCGACCGTTATAACAACCGGTCCGAACCAGTCTTCCGCACCGCCCTCGCCCCTCCCACTGTCGACACCTCTCTTTTCGCCCTCCTCCTCGGTTCCGGCCGCCGCATTGCCGGGAGCACATCTATCAGGCAGGTTGACCGGCGTGATATCGCTCACCGACATCCTGAACTTGTTCGCACGGTCGTCCGGCCTGAACCCTGCGGACCCAGGAGAGCAGAGGGCGCGCAGACGCAGGAGCTCGAGCAGCTCGATCCGGCCGAGTCTAGACGGGGGCAGTGTGAGGGGAAGCCTCGATTTCAGGAGATGAGCTCGGAGCTCAAGGCCGCAGTGGCAGGCTGAGGCTGCGAGAGGTGAAGGAGACGGTAACGTCCAGAGAGCGGTCAGCAGTATATGCAGGAACGGCCCTACTCTTGTGGACCCGTCCTGGTCGGAAAGGCGTTGAGGACGTCAAGGTTCCATTCTCCACACTCCTTTTGCTCCTTGAGGTCACTTTTCCTTTCCCTTGGACAATTTATGGCGTCTAGGCGGCATTGATATCTTCATGTGTTTGAGCAGCAGCAGCAGCAGCATTATTTCTAGTCGTGGGGTGGATGAGAGGAAGGGACGCCTTTTTCTTTTTCTTTTTTTCTTGAAAAATTAAAAAAAGAAAGGAGAGAAAAAATATATACATTGATGTGAGTGTCTATGCAACGGGTCTCCCCTTCACCAAGTCCACTGCCCAACATAGGCCAGCACATAGGTATGAGCAATGAACAACCCATTTCTATTTCCTCGAGTCTCAAGCGTCTCAAATATCAGAGAAGTCACATACGTTGTGTGGATGCCAGCGCGTGCTTCTCAACTTGATCTGATGAAGCTGAGGATGGTTCACCTATAGGGTTTCAAACTTGATACACCCATCCACGACCTCACCACGCCACGTCCTCCGCCTATCCCTTTCGCGGCAGGTGCAGCATAGCAGGGCGACGTGCGCGCCTATTACCACTCCCCCTCCCCTTCCCCTTTTCACCCCCTTTTTGATGGTATTGTGCCTCTTGATCATCCATTTGATGTACTCCCTTTGCCTGCACCAGCAACGCGCGACACCGGAACCTCTTCCTGTCTCCACTGGCAGGAAGCACAAATCATACAAGAAGTCATTCCCAAGTGGCCCTTTTCAACCCGCCCCGGAGCAACAGCCCGGGATCTCTTTTCGAACCGCTGAACCAGAGACTGGCACGCAATTATCCTTCGATGATGTACGAGGGGTGTCTTGCACTCGCAAATGAAACATCTCGATGGGGCGGTGAGACCAGTCCACCCAGCTGGTACATGCTTCAGCACCTGCAGAATGGTCCGTGGGATCTTGCGACCCGACCTCGATCTGTGTGGCTTTGTCGTCGCCACAGTTGTTGTTGTTGCGGCGCCGCATCAGGGCGTTCCTCGTCTCCATGTTCATCGCCTTGTAGCTCTGGCATGGCGACTCCCTCGCCGTTTCGGGTGGTGCCCGCTTTCTCCGAGCCAGGCACACCACTCTCGATACTCAGGCACCGACTTCAGTACCTTCCGGACCTCGAGCCTATGCACCCGCTTCGACCCGATGAGATTCCGCAGCCTGTCGGCCAGCACATACTCTTTGCCTCTGCCACCAACCCAGCGAGGAAAGTCGTCACCGAAAGTGGTCCAGACTGTCCGCAGCGCCTCGCGAATTTGAAGAGCCAGGATTGTGGTCCGCCCGCCCCTGGCCGATGTCCTAGTTGGCCCTGGCGCAGGGGACGTCAGGGGACCATCATGGCTCTCGCCACCAGCAGCCTGGGCACTCTCCGGCTGCTCTAGCTAGGCGGTATTCGTGCTATGGCCTGACGTTCCTTTGCCTGGCTTGTTCGTGCCCAGTTGCTGGGAGAACGAAGCAAGCCATTTCCGGACACCGCTGTGTGTCTTCAACGCACTGATCGCGTGGTACTTTTGTGCCATATTTTGGAGAGGAATGATCCTGTGGATAGTGGAGTGGCAGGGCCAGCACAGGCGCGCGGTGGCCTGCTTCTGCGCCATGGTGAAACGTTGCTTGGACTTCCTGGTGACTGCGCGAGGGAAGAGGTGGTGTTTGGTGGTGGCGCGGCTCTCACGGCTGCAGAGCTCGCAGGTTCTGGGGCTGAGGACAGCTAAGGCCTGGGCTATCCTGGCAGGCATTGTTGTTACTTCGCAGAGTGCTGCTGCTGCTGCTGCTGCTGCTGGCTCATGGAATCTTCGAGATATTTCTGCCACGAGAGTACTCAAGGTGTGAGCCTCGACCAAGGCATTCCACTTCTCGTCGCGGATTGAGACGATGGACAGCTTCTTCACATCTACAGGGCCGGCTGGTTTAGGGACTGGGAGTTGTTGGGCATGGCTGGACTTGTCCTCCACTGGTGGTTTCTCCCCGGCGGCGATGATCTCCACCTCTGCGACGACGGCTAAGGCTTATGAGGCTCGCCGTATGCTCAGACGCGCGTATCGAGGCTGATTGCAAGTATATTCAAATAGCACGGTTAGTTCTGCTTCTTTCCTATAATCTCGGAAAGTGCTCCCTTGGTGGGTGAAGCAAAATATACACGATGAAAGAGAAGTCTTGTCTCCGCCGAAGGAAGGGATAGATACTGTCTGACCCTCCCTTGCCGGACACCCGTACCTGCCGGACAGCCAATTTCCAACAGCCCTATACAAATCTCAACATCTTCACTTACACTTTTCTTCCTCAACACTGAAGCTATTCAGAAGTCTTTTTAACAGATAGATAGCCCTTGAATTGCTGAACCAATTGATATACTCACATTCGTAGTCCGATGCTAGATAATGCAATGCTAGCGATATTAGCTGCCAACTAACTATTCCTTTCTATCTTGATATTTGTAATTCTTTCCCATGCCATTAGAACGAAGTTGCAAGAATTAACCCGAGAATCAGGACGGTGGACAGGGGAGGATCCTTTTTGGCCTTTGTCCGATCGTATCGCCGCCATGTATTGGCAGACATGCATAGATGCATGCATCAGTTTAATCTGAGCTTCCACACAAAACGCCAGCGATGATGCTCTGAAAGTAGACTACTTAGTATGTGGCTCTCATGAATGTCTCGGTCAATTTGCCCCCCACAGCGAGAAAGCCAGGATCGTTACAATATCTGGCGACCAGCCTCGCGCCGCATTGCCATTGCTGTATCGACATGTATTAGACTAGAAACATGGCTAGGTCTCCAGCATATGCCATCCCATCCGCATCCAGCCTCATCGACACCGAGCGCGGAACCACGCCCCTTGGGCTGCTCTCCAGGGTATCACTGTCCCGTCGACCCCATCTGTGTCCGGTGGAGAAATCAGAATTATTCGCTATGCTCGTACCGTGCCTCAAACTACCGTCCGTCAGGTGCTTGTCCTTGGATTCACTGCCTGTGAGCCGTCGCCACTAGTCAACGCCCCAGTTGAGGCTCCAGTTCCCTCCCTCGTCTAGGTCTGGTTCTTCCGGCGGCGTTGCCCAAGGGTCCTGGTACTCGATGGTCTTCCTCCCTGCGATGTTCGGCCTTGACAGATCTGCAGCTGCGAAGCTGAGTCGAGACTTGGGATCTGGGGCTCGGTGATGTAGGGCGGAGCTGCTGCGTCTGCCAAAGTCACCGTCCGGGCCATCCCAACCTCCGGGCACCGAGCGATCAAGATCACCATAGTCCCACCTCACGTCTAACACCTCACCTGACTCGTCCATTCCGAACACGAGGCCCTGCCATTCGCCAGCTGTGATGCGCTCAGCGACCTTCAGCATAAGGCTGATCAGATGCGCTGGGGGCGAAATCAAGATCTCGCAAGTCTTGTTGAAGATGGAGCTTGGGATTCGGCGGATCGCCCGGGCTGCGGACGTGGTGCGGCTGGTGAGATCGGTAGTCAACAGATTGGCTGCTGGTGGTAAAGGCGAGAGAGCGCGAGGGCTCCTGTGTGAGATGGCGACAGAAGTTGTTGCTGCGCGGTGGCGCATCGGGCTATTGGAATGATACGAGGTGTGAGAGGCCGCGGAAGACCAGGATGTTGAGATGGAGTCGCTGTCTGTGGAAGTGGCCATATCTTCTGCCAACTGCTCGGATGCGATGGGCATTGCATAGGCCGCATCCCCAGGGTTTGCTCTTGATGCTTGAGGCCCAGCCATCACCTCTGCTGCCCGAGCCGTTGTCTCAAGCTGTATGGCCGAGATTGGCGTATCTGGAGTCTGAGCTGCACTACCTGCCACAGCTTTGATCGAGCTCCTGTCCCATCCTGAGACCGTAGGCGTGGTCAAGCACCCCGACGTCTGTCCTGTTCGCAAAGGGATATTGTCATGAGGGTATGGGTATGTTTTGGTAGGCGAGAATATCGGGGAGGGAGCCGGCGGAGACAGCGGCGAGTGCCACGATTGGACACTGTGGAAGCTATCCAGAGACTCGGCGGGCGACTGGGGTTCAGCTGGCTCTTCTTCTCGCTCTGGCGTTGGCCTCTGTTCCCGAATGCTATTGGCAGATGATGCAGACGGCGTCCGAAGTCTCAAAGGTGGTGCGGTAGCTGCGCGGCGCGACGCAAAGGCTGCCACCCTCGTCCGTCTCACCCGCAGCTGCCCTGATCCCTCCAATGCACCTCCCACGGCCTCCAGCTCAACGCCATTTTCATTCTGCGCGTCGCCCTTTGTAGACTGCAGGCTGGCCTGCTCGATTCCTGGCTTTTGTGAAGCCACCATGTCTAATTTCTCCTCGGGTGATGCCACAGGAGAGTCCACATGCTGTTTAGCAGATGCTAGTACCTGGTCTGCAGCCTGTGTTTGCGCTATTGCTGCCCTCTTTGCTTTTCGGTTGGCAGATGACGGAACATTCTTCGTGATCCAGATTGGCTCACGCTTTTGGCCCGATGCCTCCACCGTCTGGGTCTTTGGGGTCGCCGGCGCCACTATCGGCTCTATAGGCCTCTCCGCTAGGCGCGAAGTAAACGCGTCAAAGCCGGGGGAGGTGGGTTCCTTTGTAACTTGAGCTGTGCTCAGCTGCACAGCAGTAAGGGGGAGGAGACAGTATTTCCGGCTCCTCAGGGAGAGGTTTGCATATAATCCCAGACTGTCCCAAGCTCATCGTTCCTGGAACGGTTTCCATCTTGTCTGCATCCTCCTCGACGGGCTCTGTAACCCGCTGCGGCGATGCGGTGGGTGTGAGGCGAGATCTGGAGGTGTCAACCCCATAGTCTGAAGCCCGGCGCGCCCCAGGATTGTAGAATCTGGTGCGCGAAGGAAACTCGGGAGGAGGTGTGATAGGCTGGCCGGGGGCCAGTTCATAGATACTGTTCGTGTAGGAGGGGTCCACGTGCGTTTTTTTGATTGGGGTCTTCGGTATCTCAGGAAGCTCAACAATGAAATTCCGCTCGAACGGACAGGGTGTTTTTTCGAACTGTAGGATCTTGTCCAGCACCTCGCGCAGCAAAAGAGCCCTCCTTATCTCCCTCGCCATTGCCGACAGGGACCTCGATCCTCCAGTAGTTCGGCCTTCGGATCTGCAGGACAAACTTGCTCGATTGTTCGTCTAGACACCAGGCTTGGCTCTTCGGTAGAATTGGTTGTAACGCCGAGCCGGAACGTAGGAAGGCGACAGAGCCCGGGGCTCGGTAAATCTGGAAAGCGCCTGACGCCCGAGAGTCAGTAGAGCCCTCTCTGCGGCACAACTATTTATAGCTGGTACTTACCAACAGCTATCGATCTTTCGAACTGAGAGGAGGAAGGCAGAGTTCCTGGCAGGACATCTGAGCCAGGCCTTGTCTGCTCAAAGGCTGGCTTCCCTGCTGTGAATGCCACAATCCTGACCGAAGGGTGATTGTACAGAGTCTCCACAGAGTCCTTGGTGGTTGGCTCTGGAGCTGCTCGAGGAGGTGCGGGTTGAAAAGAGGTAGGAACTGTGCTGTGTCTTCGAGGTGCTGGGAAGGGAACAGCTGCACTGGGTGGTCGAAATTGATCCATGCTGGGAAGGGAGGATTGAACGTGTCAAGGGAGGAGGCTGCTCTGTTGTACTGTATGGATGGATGGCCGGGTCGGTTGCTTTAAGAATTCATATTGACGACAGCCAGGGGGTCGATCAACAGTCGACAAATTGAATTGGACCGTCGAGGCAAGCTGCCATGTATTGAGAGGGGGGTCGAAAAGAGAGAGCTGTGGATGTGGGTTGCAGGTTGGAGTGGAATCAGTCCATCAAGGCTGTCCTGAGACACGAATCGGATGACCACTGAATGGACTCGGCGGTTATGTGAATGCAATTGCTCTGACCCGTACAGCACAGACCAGTCACAGGGTCCAGGTGGTCAGTTGACAAAGACAGTCTTTGTCCTTTGTGGACAAAAGACATCCAGATGCTGACAGACCTAGGAGCAGGAAAGAATCTCTGTAGGATGGGAGTGAGCAAAGAGGAGGAGGATGAGTCTCGGGATCTTTTCTCCAATCACTGGCTGCAGGCTGCGGTAGACAGCTCTCCCCTGCAGTAGCCAGGGATTATGGGCCTACTGGAGACCAGAAAGAGCCTGATTGGCTAGGACTTGGTACTGAGGCAGGGATGCAGCTGCAGGCGACGAGGGACTGGAGACTCGATTCCAAAATGCGTCAATCGTCTATCATTCTCCTGCATTCTACATAGCAGTATACGTTTTGTCCCAGCGCCAGTTTTGTGGACCGCGCAATAGATGTCTCCGCTAACTGCCGATGCTCGCAAGAAAATTCTCTTCAAGCCTGCCTTGTTGCCGTATGCCCAACGATCCAAGGTTTGCCACGCAGCGTCCCGAGGTCCCACTCGCAAGTCTGACACGCCGTCCGGTAGGCGTAAGTGCAGTCCTGGCTTCGAAGTCGGGCGGCTCCGTGGAAGACACTGGCTTGACTGGCAGCTGGGCACCGTTCGAATCCATGACGCGACGGTAAGCTTGATTGGGGAATTCGTGTGGAACTTTTGGCCGTCATGTGGTCATTAACACGCATTTTATGACAAGTAGTGTAGATCCGGGCGGAGAGTGGTTGAGTGCTTATTGTCAGACTTGCCCCTAATTACAAGCTGGTCGATGCCGGATCTCGATCGCCTGCCACTTAAATAAAAAAGACAGTCATCAGAACCTAAAGAGAAAGTTGGCCTTTTGGTCGCGCGTCGGCCGAAGATATAAAATGTACCCGGTCCTCCCCCCACCACCATATTCCTCAGATGGATGACATTGTCAACACAGCCCCCTACCGAGAAGCATAAGGTGTAGGGGATTCAGTAGATTAGCTGTTTCCTCACGGGAAACCCGGATGGATGACTGAGGAGGTCCCCACCTTTGTTAATTGTCGGTGATGAAATCACTCTGCCATGCCATGATGCCTGAGTCCTCGTCTTGGGGTCTGATGCAAAATACGGCGGCAAGCAAGATGTCTGAGACGATCACAGCACACAATACCAGGGTATCACGGCTCAAGTGAGCCATTCTCTGGGGGAAATTCGAATGGAATAAAGAAGCAGATGGATGGAGGAGATGAAGCTGACAGACGAAGAAGATGAAGTATATGGATGGAGGGGATGATAAAGGTGTATGGGACGGATGGAGGGGACAGACGAAGATTAAATAGACGAGCGAAGCAAAACATTGACAATTGTACTTGCTGCTTACACGACACCCAACTTGGTTCTAGACTTCGACTCGGGAAAGAGAAGCTCTCCATGGCTTCCTTCAACCTGAAGGCCGGCAGGCCGCTCTTTCTACCAGACCGAAGAATAGGTATAGATCCGGCATACAGAGCCAGTCCGCCGCTACAGTCCATGGTGTAGAGCTCAGCGGAATCCTGACTGCTCCTGCCACCTTTTTCTTTAACCCCCCCCCCCCTACATAGGCTCAACATTTAAAGATAGGAACAACGAGTCCCGGATGGTCCTTTGGATGGAATCGCTCAATTAATAACTGAGATCTATTCTTTCTAGTGTATTAATTCTTCCGGTGTGCGATTCAGAAAAGGGTTGGTTTGTGGCTCCAGCCTGGTACTCAGCAAGACGTTGACCAAAATGGCCGACGATGATACAGCATTGGGTACGGTGCTTGCGGCACTCTTCTGGTTCTGATCTTGGTTAACGCGCGTGCTTGCGAATGCCCCGAGAACCTGTTCGTTGTCGGCAAGGTCCGAGGAGAGCCACTTGAGAAACATGTCCCCAGCCCCTTCTCCCCAGCAGCATCCGCAACTCTTTGCGCCAGACTTGCAAGTTTGGTAGAGATGCGGAAGGTATGGCCAGTCAAGCCATACAACTAATCCGAATTGTCAGGGACGTTGACGCCGCTTGCCGGGGCGGCGATGTGCACTTGCCGTGAACCATGGCACAGCACGCGTGGTTACGGACCAATGGACGATGAGCGGGCTATGGCGACTGCCACACTCGAAGCCATCCTCCAAAAGTTGTGGCTGAACCTGCCTGCTCTGAACGCCCTCTGCCAAATACACATTCAGGGAGTGGCAAGGGATATTGTGATCGTGGTCGACGTTTCCCAGGCTCGTATAGCATCTGACGTATTTCGTTCCCAAGTTTCTCAATGCAACGAGCAAATCTATGAGCTGAAGATACAGCGGCGATACAGAACTTTGGAAATAGTTAGAAAGGTCAGTAGCTCGCACTCTTTGTATCCAATATTAGATCTTCTGGGCAACGGATGTGAGTTCACGAAGGTGAAGACAAGACCTGGATAAAGCTGGCTACGAATGCAGTATCCTTGAGTAAATGCTAATGGAACTCTATATACAACTCTCGAGGGCTTATCTTCAACCTCGCTACCAAAGCTGCACCTAGGGATGCGAATGCTCTGAAATACTGAAGGCCCCGGGATAGTGGGGTAGCGAGTATTGGCAGGACGTGGATGTTGTTGTCGGATTCGGACTCGGGCCGCTCCGGGAACCTGCAGACTGCAGGGCCGGGATAGGTAGCTTTGAGTGCCGGCATCCGGGATGGAGGAATACTACGTATGTACTGCCGGCTATTATCGCCGGGGGGGGTGGCAAGAGTGTGCGGAAGAACACCGTCAAGGGTTTCCTCACTGCTAGAATTGACACTATCATACACCTTGAGTGAGCCACACTCTGGACAGCGATTTCTACTATGCTATTCTCTGAGATCAGTTGTTGTTGGTTGGCCCCGCGGCCATATATTAACATGAGCAAAATAACTACTAAAATATAGCCCCTACAATCGTTTTGTTTAATTGCAGATAATATACCCCCCCCCCAAAAAAAAAAAGTACTGGTGGCAGCCCCATCTAGATTACAAATATGCAAATATGGTTATGATAGCGCGAGTGAGACAGCACTGCTCTACCACAGGCAGGCCAGCAATGGGTCTAGGGGGGCCGAGGATTGGAATGGACCGCCCCCACCTGGTGGCAGCACACGCGCATTGGCCGCTGAAAGCGCCTGCTGAACCCACTGAAGGAAATCACAATCGTATCATTCCAGGGCGATACGCCATTGCATCTCATGATCAGCACGGTAGCACTCCTGTTGATTTGCCCTTGTGAGCATCTCTGCTGAGCAAAAGCCCTGAATCAGTCACTCATTGACATGGTACGGTATAATTATTTGCAGTGGGAGCTGTACACCTGCTGAGTGTACCATAGTACACGGTACCACGCGGGTCCAGTAGGCCAGGGCCAGGGTGCTTCCACAGTGGTACCAGGTAGGATACAAGTGACATCATTTTTGAAGGTGGAAAACCTGCGGTCCCTTGTCACTTACCTAAGCAACGCCTGCCTCGTCGTACGGCCAGCTTACAACACAACAACGCCGACAAGCTGGTTCGCCAACCACACGTGTATTTCTCCTCTTCCTACGCCCTCCAGCAATTCGACATCTCAGAGTGGGTTGAATTGATCAGTTGACCATCACGTGTATCCACGCTGAGCTAGCGTGAAGACGAGCAAGAAGATGGCGGCTCGGGAGAGACGGCCGCAGTCGAAGCCTGACCTGCTACCGGTCGAGATCGACAAGGAGAAGCTCAAGAAGGCATTTGACTTCTCACATTTCGACATCAATGCTATACTGCGCGGAATTGAACTGACGCTTGTGGGAGGTGAGGAGACTGACGAGCTCCCATCACCGTCTTGGGCCTTGGCACTGACACACCTTCAGCCAACCGAGCGCTTCAGAATCCCGCCTTGTTCAGCTCCGACCACTACAGACAAGCTGCTATAGCTGTGGCTGCCGGTATTGCCATACGTCTGGGCATCTCTGTTCCTGTGAGTAAGAGCTCTGGCGGGCGCATCTTAGGGTTTCTGGTCCTTGGAGACACGTTCTTACATGACCCATCCCAGATCATCGGCGTCAGGATCTCGCTCTGGTTCCTGTCTCTCATCTTCAACCTCGACTCTGTGACGTGGGACGACAAGGTAGTGGATGGCCTGAACTTCATGGCCGACCATGTACTTCAGGTGCCACTCTTCCTGATGACGCTGATGCGCTACATCACACCGACGTTGGACAACCTGTATGTATGATTCTGGGGTCATATTCAAGGCTCACGTTTCGCATGCGTGTCACTAGCTGACCCCCGAGAACAGTTTCATGGAGTCCCTGAGATGGGTGGACATGACCTACATCCAGAAACACAAGCGTGACGACCCAAAGGACCTGAGGGATATGTACTACCCGAATCTCCGTCTATACTCGACCCGCGACGGCAGCACCCATACGACGAGCACGGCGGAGGCCGTCTCTATGTTCTTCTGGAGATCTGGCCGCAAGGCCCTCCTCTCCATTGCTGTCTACGCAATGTCGTACCTGCCCGTGGTCGGTCGGTTTGTCCTGCCCGCCGCAAGTTTCTACACATTCAACCAAGCAGTAGGCCTCGGCCCGGCATCCGTCATCTTTGGTACCGGAATGTTCCTCCCAAGGCGGTACATTGTCATCTTCCTACAAGCCTACTTTTTCGTCTCGCAGGCTCGTGCGTGAGCTTCTCGAGCCTTACTTTGCCCGCGTCCGCTTCACGAGCGAACAGAAGCGCAAGTGGTTCCCGCAGCCGCGAGGGTCTGTTGTTTGGGTTTGGCATTGGATTCTATATCCTCCTTCGAGTGCCTCTGCTGGGCGTCCTGATTTATGGCATCGCTGAGGCTTCGACGGCGTTCCTCATCACCAAGGTCACGGATCCTCCGCCGCCTCCTTCGGACAGCGATGGCTTTGCCGCCAGTCAGCAAGAATGGAGGAACAAGCAGAAATTCCTGAGCTTGTCTCTTGGAAATCTTGACAAGATCCACGACAAGCCTCCAGCCTATTCCGAAGTAGACCCTCACCCTGAGGCCCGGCCCAGTGGATCTTAATCGGAGCCGGCGATGCTCATCACTACCCGCCCGTGATGTTTGTCTACGGCCAGTCGAGATCTCTGAGGGCGTGCCTCACCATCAGGAGATGCACGTTCTGCGCTCTCGATCCGCTGGCAAATCTATGTACAAGTAGTAATATCGTCATTTGCTTTCCGTTTTCGAATTCTGATCGTCGTCCCCAGATGCACCTTATCTGCGAAGGTGTGGAGACGTTGGGATGTCCCGGCGGCAATGCGCGGCCAGGGTCGGGATTGGGCAGTTGGCCTCGAGATAAGAACACAACTAGGCACAAGATCTCCTGCACCCTCTCGGCGCACCCAGACCACTTGCCGTGATGACGGGGGAGGAGGGGTGTATATGCGGGCAGGGGGGAAGGGAACGGAAGGGAACATTATTACGTCGTCGATAGAGTTGTGGTCTTGTTAGAGTGCATATGCGGGGTAGTTTCTCGAGGTGGGATATATCTCATGTGTCTCTCTTTGTAAGATCTCACAACACGGCCTCAGCATTGTGGCACCCGCGCTACCGAAAGAATTGACGCATTCACGCAACCGCTTCACTGCAGTCGCTTCAGAAATTACCCATCAAGATGCCTGGTGAGATCCGAACCGTCTGCAAGGTCAGCTTCGACAAGCCGGCCAAGGACCAGCCATACCTTCATGTGAGCCAGCTCCCCTATCAACCCCACCTGGACTCGCACGCTCGAAGTGAAACTGACCTCATACCAGAACAGGTGGCACCCAGATAGTATGTTGTCTCTACAGAGTCCACGAGACTGGATTTTAGCTGACCCAAGATTTTCAGTTCCCTCTGCGGCAAATATCAAGGATGGCGAGACGGTGAAAATCGAGTGTGTTGACTGGTACGCGGAGCCATGCCCCTCCCTCCATCCCTCTCTCTTTCTCTCGCTCTTTAGAATTGTAATCATATACTGACTTCTTGAACCCCCTGGGTGTGCCGGTGTGCATAGGACCGGTGGCCAGATCAAGAACAACGACTCTGCCGATGACGTGAAGAACGTCGACCTGACCGAGGTGCACTACCTCAGCGGGCCCTTTAACGTGGAGGGCGCGCAGCCGGGCGACGTGCTGCTGGTGGAGATCATGGACGTCCAGCCGTTCCAGGACCAGCCTTGGGGGTTCACGGGTGTGTTTGCCAAGGAGAATGGGGGTGGGTTCCTGGACGAGATCTATCCTTCAGCGTGAGTTCGCCACTCTCTTCTTCTTTTTCTCTCTCACATCCTATCCGTTCCTATGCTGACAATTTTCTTGCCACCCTGCAACAGCGCCAAGGCCATCTGGGACTTCGAGGGCATCTACTGCACCTCGCGCCACATCCCACACGTCAAGTTCGCAGGCCTCATCCACCCAGGCATCCTGGGCTGCGCGCCCTCCGCCGAGGTGCTGGCCGAGTGGAACCGGCGCGAGGGCGAGCTGATCGCAGCCTCCAAGCTGGAGGGCCGGGACGTGGCGCTCCCACCCCAGCCGCGCTCGGCGCACGCAGGCGCCTCGGACACCGCGCTGGCCGAGAGGGTCGGGCGCGAAGGGGCGCGGACGGTGCCCGGGCGGCCCGAGCATGGCGGCAACTGCGACATCAAGAACCTGTCGCGCGGGAGCAAGGTGTACCTCCCTGTGCACGTGGATGGCGCCAAGTTCTCGGTTGGGGACCTGCACTTCTCGCAGGGGGACGGGGAGATCTCGTTCTGTGGGGCGATCGAGATGGCGGGCATCATCACCATCAACTTCAAGGTGCTCAAGGGGGGCATGGCGGACCTGGGGATGAAGTCGCCCATCTATGTCCCTGGGCCCGTGGAGCCACAGTTTGGGCCGGGCCGCTATATCTACTTTGAGGGGTTCAGCGTTGATGAGCATGGGAAGCAGCATTATATGGATGTGGCTGTTGCTTACCGGCAGACGACCCTGCGTATGTCTCCCTTTCTCTCTTCCTTCTCTTGCGATGTGCTGGCGTGACTGATGGGCTTTTGACTTGCTTACCTCTTCTCCTCTCTCTCACTCACACGCTTTCTAGGCGTCATCGAGTATCTCCGCCGTTTCGGCTACAGCGACTACCAGATCTACCTCCTGCTCTCCTGCGCCCCCGTCCAGGGCCACGTCGCGGGCATCGTCGATATTCCCAACGCCTGCACCACGCTCGGCCTGCCAATCGACATCTTCGACTTTGACATCTCGCCCGCCAAGGGCCCCGCCAAGAAGCTGGACATGGGGCGGTGTGCCTTTGAGGGGGATGCTACGGAGGGGAAGGTCACGGCTGGTGGTAAGAATAGTGAGCATAGCTTTGGGGGTGGCTTGACTTATAAGTCGTGAGCGGGACCGGCCTGCCTGCTAGGAAGAAGTGAGAGGGGTGATGGGCATTCAGATTGCAAGACACATATTGTTTAGTCGCTGTCGAGAAATTGCGAGACTTTCTACTGTCTAGCGTATCTTGCGATGCCTTTTTTTCTTCTCTCTTCCAAGGAACGCTCCGTCATAGCATATGACCAAACGTGAGCGGGTGTCAGTCAATCAACAAGGCGGCCAAAAGATTGTGTATGGTATCCTGCAGAATCGCTACAGACCCTATGCACCAGATGAGTTGCAAGAACTTGGAATAGCATTCACACCAGCAACTCTTCACATCTCCGCCACCAGCAGGTTGGTTACCACACCCAACCACCACCGCAGGCGCTAAAAGCTTGACTCAAGTGATCTCCATCTCACTCAGGGCCGAGTGTCCCGTCTCCTTCATATGCTTCCTGGCCTCTCCCGTTCCGGCGCCGATCCACCCGCAGCCTGGGACATCGCAACGCAGTACAAAAGTCAGTGGTGTCCGTGAAGTAGTGCTGCTCCTTGAGCTGCCTCGCCAGCTTCTGCGCCATGGAGAGGACCGCGTCGTTGTCCGTGTCCCACTTGACCTCGTCAAAGTCTATAGGCAGGCTGAGGTCCATGGTGAAGGCGATGCGGTCGTAGTGGACGCCAGAGTAGAGCAGAAGGCAGCGTGTGGCCTTATGCTCGCCGTATCGGTCTATACGCTGGGTCTGTGACACAAAAGTCAGCTGGCTAGGAAGGGCCGGAGACGGTGGGACGGGGTTTCGACATTTAAAAAAGAGAAAGAAAAAAAGAGAAAAAAAAAAAGAGAAAGAGAAAAAAAGGTACCTTCACGTCCACAGAACAGATCTCCATATCGTAGATATCGGAGAGAATGGACAGCTCAATAGCACCGCCCCAGCGGTCGGCCTCCTGGATGAGTCCTGCGTACCTCCGTGGGTTCATCTCCAGGACGACCTCGTTGAACTTGTCCGGGTGGGCAGGATGTACTCTGCGACCTCCCGCCGCAGTGTTGGTGCCGGATCTGGCCGCTGAAGCACGCCACCGAAGGCAGTGAACATGCAGGAGTTGTCATCCGGCATGACACGTAGCGCTGTAGTTTATGTTTGTTAGATGTGTGGCTCATAGACAGTTAAACCCAGCAAGGAATGAGTGAACAGGGGGTGGGGGCGACTTGCCCATGTAACCGTCCTTTTCGGGCCACTCTATCACTGTCTTGTCTGGCTCGACCTTCTTGGGCTGGAAATCGGGCTTGGTGGCGACGGGGACCGCAGGCGCGGCGGGCTCTTCCCGGGACTCCTTGGGCACAAAGGTGACGGCCTCACCCTTGAGGCCCAGCGGCTCTATTGGTGCATTTGGGTCGCTGAGGTCGATGGTCTTGAGGGGCCAGCCATATTTGAGAGACGAAGGCTCGGCGCTCTGCTTCTCTTTTAGGTGATCCAGCAGCTTCTGAAGGGTCCAGTCTGGTGTTGCCGTCACCGTCTCTACCCAGCCGGGCCCGCGCACCCGGAAGCGGATATCTGCCATTGCTTGAGGATGTCTGGTGACACGAGAGGACTGTGGGCTTGCGATGATGTTGTGTCCCCGTCGTCCGAGGAGTCGTGCGTCTGGAGTGAATTAGGAGCTTGGGTAGGCGACCTCAATAGCCTTCCTCAGGCTAGAACTCTGTCTCAGTGAGTGAGTGAGTGTGTGTGTGTGTGTGTGTGTCGAGTGCGGTCACTGCTCGTCCTTTCTGATCGATCGATATCCTCGGTGCATGTGAACGCGGAATACGAGCAGCCCACAGCAGAGACCCCTAACGTATGTACACCCCGCCAAACCAGTATCTCAAGCCAGGTCCAAGAAGAAATTCCGGAATGAATCACGGCTCCAAGTTTCAGTGTCGATCTGATCCGGTTACTGAATCCGGCTTTTTTCCCCTTCTTTTCCTTCTCGAAGCTTCCAAGCAAGAAGAAGTCTTACTAGGTCGGCCAAGCTCCAAGCCCTGATTCAGAGAGCGACTTAAAAAAGATTGACGTCTTTCTAGAAACAAGCCTCTTCCGTAGTAACGTAGGGATTGGTGGCAGGAGTCAGGTTGGGTGTCGAGAGTACGGATTCAACTGATTAAACCACGAATTCATTAATTCCCCTCGGGACTTTCGATATCGGAATTCGGTTTGTTGGTCTCTCTTGCCCTATTTTACCACCACAGCAGAGGAAGGCCCGGGTCATAGGGCCCTAAAGGACCCTAGTCAACTTGATGCTAGCTACGTTCGACTCTAGCGCGCGGCAGCCTTCCTCTCTGCTGTGGTACGTTGGTACAGTATACTGACACCACTATTACAGTGCTACGTAGCCAGCTGTGGGTACTATGTAGCTACTACTACAGCACTGTTTGTACTACGGTTGGAGATACGGACGACCTTCCCCCACTTGCCTTGCCAGCCTGTAAACAGCACCTTGGGGAAAATTAGACGCCACCACAACCCACTAACCTACCGCGGCACAGCGGATCAGCGGGCCAGGGTCTGCGGGGGGGCTTTTGCCTTAGTGGAGCGGAGTTACTGCAAGCTGAGATGCCCATGCTCTAGAGCTCCGGAGCGGGAGAGAGAGAGAGAGGCACAGGGGGGGAGGAGAAGGGGGAGGGGGGTTGTTTAGCTCCCCTAGCCACCAGCGGGTCCTCTCCTCGACGAGCGCGTACTTTCGGCGGAGGAGGCACAAGCCACCTTCGACGACGAAGAACCGATCACATCAGAGCATGCGAGTCTATCTGCACGGTTCTAGGTGGCTATTTTTCCTTTTCCTGTCGAGAAAGGATATTCTGTGCATACTACTGCTGCCTCCAGAGGCGAGGAGCCCAACCTCCTCAGTATCTACAAGACGAAATTCAAGCGTCGAAAACAAAGCTTGGCGCGCGCGCACCCGCCGCCTCGAGACCTGACGCGTGAAGAAGCCCACCCAGCAGCCACCACCATCGCTGCGCAAGCCACATATAAAACGTCGAGAGCCCGAGGCTACGTCGTGTTCTCTTGCTGTTAGTTTTCGGCTCGAACCTCTACAGTGGTTGGCAGTCGTGCGCTGCCACTTGCGACCAGACCCGCGCCCGACGGAGCTTTGCGCCGCGACAGCTACAGACAGGCCTCGCTTCCCCTCGGCGCCACTACTCGCGACATACTAGGCCAATCGCGTATCCTGCTGTCCAGCAGAGGTTCTGAAATCATTGCAGATCCCCCTCCTCGAAGTCTCCCACGATCTCTTCTCGCGCCGCCCGTCCCTAGGAGCACAGGAGGACCCGCGAAAGACACCCCCAGTCTCCAGACCGAAAGAGACACGACAATATCAGAGCATTCTGGGCAAGAGCCAAGGTGATACAAGATATCACGGTTCACACAATACACTTGAATACAAGAGCGTGGGTCCATCTGATCGTTAGGATCAGACGATAAAAGAAAAACACGAACACAACGACAAACCCAGTGGCACCAACGACAATGGCACCGCGTTCCGGCGACGAGATCATGGTCCACGACTCTATCGAAGCGAAGGGTGATAGTGATGTCGACGCGGCAGACGCTCCAGACGACGCGGTTGACGCTGTAAAAGAAACCAATGCAGGGGCCGAGACAAGTCCGCGTACCACCGGTCATGACAACAAAATGGACGTTGATGCAGATGCAGATGCAGATGCGGACGCTGATGCGGATGCGGATGCGGATGCTGACGCCGAGACTGATACCGACGCGAACGTACACGCGGGCGCGGGCGCAGACGGTAACGGTGAGGCTGACGCCGAGGGCGAGGCTGAAGAAGAAGACGTCGCCGAGACCTCGGCAGTGCGACCGGGGCGACGGAGGGGGCCTGACACTCCGCATAAGCGACTCCTACAACTCATCGACAACACATCCAGGTATCTCTGCGAATACGAAGAAGAGTAAGTTCCCCTAGGCCGATTCTCCCAAAATGCCGCGAGGGAGTGGGTTTCTCGCTGATGCTTTCTCCGCAGCGACGAACTGCTTGCTACAGGCTTCCAGCGGCTCCCGAAGAAGAATGATTTACCAGATTATTATGAGGTCATCTCAAATGCAATGGCATTCAGTACCATTCGGGTAAGCAACTGCAGACCAGTCAATTGGACACACTTGTGTTCTAACAGGAAGACTAGCAAAAACTCCTCAAGAAGACCTATACCCAGTTTGCAGAATTTGTTCATGACGTCGCCCAAATCTGCCATAACGCGCAAGTCTACAACCGGCCATCTGCACCGATCTTCGGGGAGGCGGTTCGGCTGCGGGAGGTCTTCAAAGAAAAGCTGCTGCAGCTAGTAAAGGAGGGAACAATTCAAGCTGAGGAGGCCGTGCTCCCCGATCTTGGTGAGCTGCCGCCTGTCGAGGACTCGCCCCCTCCCTGACGAGGACGAGGAAGACGAGGAGGAGGATGAGGAGGATGAGGAGGACGACGACGAGGATGAGTCCTCAGATGACGAAGGCGGCCGTCGCCGGGGCCGCAGGCGAGGTCGCGCTTCCAAAAAGGACGACGACGGGGATGACGACTACGTGAAGAAGCGCGGCCGCCCGCCAAAGGTCTTCACACCAACAGAGGCTCGCATCAACGCCGTGCTGAAGGGGCTCAGGAAGCCGAGGAATGACGATGGAGACTTGCGCATCTTGCCATTCGAGAGATTGCCCGACAAGCAGCTGAACAAGGACTACTACCAAACAATCCAAAACCCCATCGCGGTCGATCAGATCAAGCGCAACGCCAAGCGCAAGAAGTATCGCAATGTGGACGGTGTCCTCGCCGACCTCGAGCTCATGTTCGCGAACGCCATAGAGTACAACGAGGAGGGCAGCGACATCTTCGATGATGCCATCGAGCTGCAGAAGGAAGCGCGCCGTCTGGTGGCGCAAGAAAAGTCCAAGTCTGACGAGGAATTCCGGGATGAGGAGGGCAAGCTGCCGCTGTTAGAGGTCGAGCACAACGGCGAGGTCTGGAGAGTTGGTGAGTTGGGAAAGGCTATGATTACTATACAAGGGGGCTCCCCTGGGCCGCAGCCGCATCCATGCTGACATGTGCACTGTTTAGGCGACTGGGTTCACATTCGCAACCCCAACGACCTGCAGAAGCCGATTGTGGCGCAGATCTACCGCCTCTGGCAGGATGAGGCTGGCAAGCAATGGATCAATGCCTGCTGGTACTACCGGCCCGAGCAGACGGTGCACCGCGTCACGAAGCGGTTTTACAGGAACGAGGTGATGAAGACGGGTCAGTATCGCGACCATTTTGTCGATGACATTGTGGACCGCTGCTTCGTGATGTTCCACACCCGCTACCACAAGGGGCGACCGCGGGGTTTCCCTCGAGACAAGGAGGTGTATGTGTGTGAGGCGCGCTACAACGAGGAGAAGTACACCTTCAACCGGATCAAGACGTGGACGAGCTGCCTGCCCGACGAGGTGCGCGAGAGGGACTACGAGATGGACCTGTTCGACATCCCGCGCAAGCTGAAAAAGGAGCCAACCCCAATTGCTCACCTGCTTGCGCCCGATGCCAAAGAGACAGATCCGCTGCCGAAACCCAACTGGGGTCACAAGGACGCGCCGCCTGTTATCGGCGGTGTGCATATGCGGCCCCGAGAGTCTAACGTAAGTGATCAATTTCCCTTTTTTTCTTCTTTTCTTTCTTTTCTTTTTTCTCCCTCGTGCGCTGGCATTCATCTACACCATCACACGCAGATTGTTTCGTCATCCTTCCTCTCCCTCTCCATCCCCCCCCCCTCTCTCTTTTCTCACACACAAACATCCTTTTCCTCTCGATCCCCTTTATTCCATCGTCATCGCTCTTATTGCGCCTGACTGCCTTGAGCCGGACCATTCGTTCCACACCGACCCCATCTCGCACAAGGCTGTCAGTCTGAAGGGTCGTTCAGCCACAATTCACAATCTCTTATCGTGTGCCACATCCGTCTCGTCTGATTTGCCCCTCCTTTCACACACTCTCTCACACACACGCTTACACCCAAATCCTTCCTTCATCACATTCCCTGCCTGCGTCCATGCATAGGGGACAGGATATGTGACCTGTTGCTCAGATCCCACCTCCTAATACCAAAAAAAAAAAAATAAAGAAGAAAAAAAGAAAGAAAAAAAGAAAGAAAGAGGAAGAAGAAAAAGCCATGTGTTGTTGTTGGCAAGCAGAAGAACCTGGACTGACACACAAGAACTTGGGATCCCTGTGAACAGGACTCGCCTTCGCCTGAGCCGACGCCAGAGCCACCCGCGGTTCCACCACCAGTCATGGCCACTGACCCGATTCGTCGGCCATCTGTCCCGATGCCTACTGCCCCGACCGCTTTTTATCCCGGCGCGACGGGTCCGCTTTCTTCACCTTCTCCTGCACATGCACATGCGCATCATTTCCACCAGGCCCAGTTCGCGCCGCAACACCAACAACAACAACAGCTGCAACAACAACGGTCGCTTAATCATCCCGGCTCAATCCCACCACACTCATCGATGCAACAGCATCAACATCAGCAACAATACCAACATCAGCACCCGCAGCAGCACCAGCACCAGCACTCAGTGCCCTCGCCAGTGCATGCCGCGACCGGCGCTCATTTTGCACCACCACCGCCACCTCAACAGCAGCAGCAGCAGCAGCACCAGCACCAGCACCAGCACCAGCACCAGCACCAGCACCAGCACCAGCAGCACCCAGGTTATCATCACCAACAGCAACAGCACCAGCAACAGCACCATTTCCAGCAACAACAACAACAACAACCCCACTTTGCGCCAGGTCCTGTCTCAGCCGGTGGTCATCACCACCACATACCCAACTCCTCCTTCCCCGCTAGCTCCTTCAGCCACCCTCAGGCGGCCCCAGCACCACCACAGCCTCGCATGGCCATGGCTCCCACCCCGAGCAACACCGCGCTCCCGCATGCCAACGCAAATGCCTACATCCCACCGAGGCAGATCGAGGTCTACACGCTGCGCGACCTGGACGTTCAGATTCCAGCCGAGATCCGGGAGCAGTACCAGAGGGATGAGAAGGGCCAGATCCTGTTCTTCACGACACCACCCCTGAACCGACCCCACGCCGGCGCTGCAGAGGAGAGCGCCACCCTCGGCCACAGCGTGCGGTACCTCTCGGGGCTGGAGGAGCACCGGGCCAAGAGGAAGAGGGCGCGGGAGGAGCGCGACGAGGCGGAGAAGGCGGCACGTGCGCAAAAGGCCGCGCGGGACAAGGAGATGAGGGACCAGGGCGAGAAGGCCCTAGGTGCAGCGGCGGGTGCGATGCTGGGCGATTGGATCCTAGGTATGCAGCGTGAGAACGAGCTGATGAGGGGGGCGTGGGACGCGGAGAAGCCTGCGCACGACGAGAAGGTCGCCTAGACAAGCCCTCGGCTGCACTCGACGCACACGACACACATCGAGGGAAGGAGACGACTCGGAGATCTGCACTGTATTTTTGTTGTAATTCATGGTGCGGCGTATGAAGCAGCAGTCGCCCGGTCAAGACGGCCGAGGGGTTTACGGGTCAAAACAGGTGTGCTGTTTGTTCTCTTGTTTTTATTTTTTCTCTCTTCTTTCTTCAAACAGCTGAACCGACGGGGAGCACACGGCAAAAGCTCGGCTTTGCCAATGTCACTGTCACTGGATTTTTAAAATAGAAAAGCTAGGGGGGTTGCACGGAAAAGATGGTCCTCTGTGTGTAGAGGACCGACATATAGCCCTGGAGTATGATCCTTAGACACCAGGACTCGTGGATTCAAAAAAAGGGTTGCTACGGGAAGAGCTGGTTGGATGCGAAGATGCGTTGTCGCGCACCGACTTAAAAAGAAGCTAGTATTCAAGTCTTAAATATGCGATCGTGGGGGAGGCTGTTACGCCACATCAAGTTTCGGTTCTTGTCTGTGGGCATTCGCTCTCTATCTGCATGCAGCCATTCCATGGTGATGTGATCATGATGAAGGAAGACGGAGAAGAGACCCGTCGCAAGAGGTGCGGCGGGGGAAGGTTCTTCCACCACGCCTTTTCTCTCCATCCCTCGTTCCAGCACATTGATTTAACAGCGATCGCCAGCTTGCTGTGTGTTGTCGTGGTGGAGTACGCAACTCTGGAGCTAATTTGTGTTGGAATTCAGATAATTACGACCTGGCCAAAGCATTAAAGGGGGGAGGGGGGTTGGGGGTGAATGACATTTTCCTCGTCCTCCTCTAGGGACCTGCGAGGTGATGTTTTGCGTATGGCATGTGAATTAAAAGTGTAATAACAAAGTCTCTCGTGCCAGTCGCAGTTGGTGGGTGTTGGAGGAGGGGGGAGTTTTGTTGGTCTCCATGGGGAGGGTAAAATTTAAAATTGGGAGGCCAGCGATTGGCGCCCTCCGAGCTGCCGTCAGTAAACTCGGCCGCTGGGGGGGAGGGGGGCTTTGCTATGGTACGGAGTTAGTGCCTCCACCCCACTGTAGATACGGTTACAGTGGCCTTGAGTACATATACCCCGCAATCCCACGAGCCGCCTGAGCCCTGATGAAGCCTATAACGTAGACCCTTTGTCTTCTTGTCTTCACACTACTCTGTCTCGGCCACTCCTAGCCATCCTAGCCCCACCCTAGGACCCCCCCACGTACCACACTTTAACAAGTCGGGGAGTTCATTCCATCATCGACTTCGAGTCCGTCTCTACTGTTGAGCGATAGCTTCTTTTTTCTCTCTCTCGTCTTGGTGTCACGCCTTCATTTTCCACCTTCTCAAGAAATCGACCACGAAAAGAAAGAAAAAAAAAAGACCTGGTCACCTATTTAATGCGACTGGAGGCATGTACTCCCATCATTTGGACATCGTCTTGAACCCCTCCTCGAACATCACTTGATCTCTTTCTCTTCTTATCATCGTCGTCACGTATGACCGCCAGCCAACCTCTTCAGGCCTTCCTCACTTTTGATTTTTCACTTCTTTCGACTCTATCTCTCTGTCCTCTCGTCACTCCTCCTCCATAGTAAACCAACCTCTTCGGTCGATCTCACATCAAGATGGGTACCCTACAGAGGACCCCCACGCGGTCCAACCGCCTCCCTCCCAGTCCCAAGCTGGGCAACTTCGACCGCATATTCAAGGGCCGCCGCCTCGTGGGCGGCGACGGCTCTGACCTTCCTGGTGCGCCTCCTCCCAAGCTCGGCAGCATGGAGAGGCTCCAGGTCAAGCCGGCACAGGACGGCGGCGAGCCCCCTGGTCCTGCTGCTGTACCCGCCAGCCGCCTGGACGTCCGCCGCATCCTGGTCTGCGCCGTCGACAGGGCCACACGCTCCCGCCACGGCCGCGGCGGCTCGAGCTCCGATGACGACGACCCCGATGACGACCCGACCACCTGCGACGATGCCTCCGTCGGCGCTGTCGCCAGCCTGGCCTCGACTCCGGCCACCAGCCCTGACGTGTCGCCTGTTGGCGGCAAGGGCGACGACCACAACGATGTGAGCGACCTGGAGTGCAAGGACGACGGCGCCGATCGAGCAGAGGGCGTTATGCCTAAGCCTGCACCCCAGCCGGCGCCACTGCCGCCCTCGCAGCTGCCGGCTACCTACCCTGTGCCCATGCCCATGCACCTACCGCCGAGCACCGCCATCGACGGCCACGGTCGCCTGAGACAGATCACCGTCCGCGGCGAGCTGCTCCCGCTGTTCAGCGAGCTGCAGAGGGCGCGGCGCGCCGAGGTCTCCTGCATCGTCGCTGCTTCGTACACCTTGTCGGCTTCCGAAAAGGCCGTCCTTCCCTGGGATGCGCATGGCATGTACATACCTGGTCCGGGTCAGAACAATGGCACCCTCGGCCGCCTGGCGCAGGATGGACGGCAGGGCATTTCTGCTCCTGGCCTCGACCTCATCTCCCGGTCGGCCGTCGAGCCTCTATACAGAGTCGAGAAGGACGTGCGGCTCAAGATCATCAGGGCCATACTCGATGTCACGCTCTATGAGGACGCCCTGCTGCGCAGCAACACTCTCACCATGGCTCGGTCCACCCAGCCGATCCACGTCTTTGTGGACGTCAGCAACATCATCATTGGATTCTGTAAGTGGCGGCTGCTAACTACCTTCCTCTCCCACACGACCCAGGCGACCGCAAAGTTCTGAGTGCTGACATGACGAACAAGACGACACGATCAAGCAGGCTCGCTTCATGCCGACAGACACGCGCATCCCAGCCCCTATCTTCTCCTTCGAGGCCTTCGCCGCCGCCGCCGAGCGCGGCCGCCCCTGTGCCAAGCGCGTCCTCGCAGGCTCCATCAAGGCCGGCGCCGCCACCCCGGGCTTCATGCTTGAGGCTGCCGCCCTCGGCTACGAGATGAATGTCCTGCAGCGCGTCCAGGGCTCCAAGAAGACCCGCACGAACCCCGCGCCGCCGGGCGTCTACATCCGCGAGTCGTGGGACGGCACCCACCGCGAGCAGGCCGTCGACGAGATCCTGCAGCTCAAGATGATGCAGACCCTCATCGACACCACCGAGCCGGGCGTCATGGTCGTCGCGACCGGTGACGCCGCCGAGGCCGAGTTCTCAGATGGCTTCCACAAGAGCGTCGTCCGCGCCCTCGGGCTGGGCTGGCTGGTCGAGGTGGTCGGCTTCCGCAACAACATGTCCAGCGCCTGGTTCGCAGAGGCGTTTCGGGAGAAGTGGGCACAGCAGCTCCGCATCCTCACCATCGACGGGCTTGTCGAGGAGCTACTGGCCTCGTAGTCAAGCAACCCTCTGGAGACCGGCCTCTTCTTTTTTTTTTTTTTTTTTGGACCTTTCCAGCTTTTCCTCTATGGTTTTTTCTTTTCCTGATTTTACAACATACAGCGATACCCTAGCGTCACGGCGGCATCTTTCTCTCTCATCTTGTGTAACGATGGCATAACGCGGGAGCATATGGAGTTCGATCATACATGCATGAGACCAGATGGCTATGAGACTAGGGAGGAAACAGAAGAAGATGGCCCTTTTTTTTCTAAAAAAAACCTTCGGAGAGTTGAGATCTCTTTTGGCGTTTATAAAAGAGAAAGAAAGAAGGGAGGAGAGGTGTCTTCTCGACTATTCTGTCTTCATGAATAGCAGCCGCATTGTTGAGATGTTCAGGAAAATGGTCAGGTTTCGGCAAGGGCTAGATACTGCTTTTATTAGAGCCCGGTTATGAAACGATACGTTGGGGAATAAAGGGAGTAGGTAGGACGGCGTGGCATCCCGAGAAAGATCTGGGATAGGAACTGCATGTCAATGGCTCGTGCTTGAACATATTCAATCTTTAATCATGATGTTTTCGTGATGAGTTTACTTGCCCTGGCGTCATCTTCTCGTGTCCATCCGCCTCTGCCTTTTCGTCCTCACGGCGTAGCGAACGGATTGTGTGTGGACGCTTAGTAGGGCCCAGCAATATATATTTCTGTCCAGGTGTATGAATATTTACGCCATCTATCTTGAATAAGGAAAAAAAAGGAAAAGGAATTTGGTCCTTAGGCCGCTCGCTACGTGTT
Organism: Celoporthe dispersa; assembly: GCA_016584495.1. Classification (NCBI taxonomy): domain Eukaryota; kingdom Fungi; phylum Ascomycota; class Sordariomycetes; order Diaporthales; family Cryphonectriaceae; genus Celoporthe; species Celoporthe dispersa. Next base: position 843,042 of record WAID01000005.1, read on the forward strand.
GGGCAAAAAGAGAGAAAAAGTCCATATATATATATGCCGCACAGGAGTCTCCGCCGCCGCACAGGTGGGGAAGAGGAAGGGGGGGGGACCAGACACAGGACCGGTTGAAATCTAGGATATTATATCACAGCGAAGAAAGCTATGCCCAATCCTCGAAAGACGCGCAAGCTAAAAAAGAAAAAGACGGGTCTCTCAAAACGCACGCAGGACAGCACTGGGTTGTGTGGTGGGCTTCGTGGCAACCAAGGCGGGGGAAAAAAGTAAAAGTGATCCTTCTCCCGCTTGCACACGCCCACCCACCCACACGCACACCACACTAGGTCCTCCCTCATCTCTTCGTATCTGTCGTGTGCCGCATTGTCCCTCTCCTTTCCTTCCCCGGGGGGGTTCCCCCTACTCCCTCTCCCCCGCTAAATCGTCCGTAGGCTCTTCCTTTCCTCTTCAGCCCGTGCGGCGAATTATGTGAGGATCCAACCCAACCCCCCTCCCCCAGGATTGAGTTTCCACAGCTCCAATCAATGGAAAAAGGTCCACCGGTGACACACGATCGAAGGCAGTAGTAGCAGCTCGAGAAATTTTTGTTGCGTCCGGCGCGCCGATTAGGAGGGAGAAAAGAAAAAGAAGGCAGCAGCAGCGGCGCGGAAAGGGAGAGATGAAAGCGCTGCCTTTCTACCTTTGCTATGGTGCTTTGTTGACCGCATGTGGATATCTCGAAAATGTAAAGAGGAAAAACAGGAAAGAGCCGTGCTGGTGACTCGTCTAGAAGTTCTCTTTGCCCCAGACAAACGCAAATCTGTAGCAGGTCTGATTAGCGCACCGTTCTTGCAGCAGTCGGCTTGTAGTAGTGTCAAGAAAAATAATACATACCCAGGTTCGCTGTACTTGTTGCAGTAGATGTGCAGACTGCTTCCGAGACCCTTGGGACCGCAGAAGAACACGCCCGCCTCGGCCGGTGCGTGCAGCTTCCTGATACCCCGGAAGATCATGTCCCAGTTGGGGCGGCCAAAGTTGGTAGGGGCACGCAGGCCCGTGATGGCGTCCTTGTCGGCGTTGGCGTCGTTGATCATGATATTGGTGGCATCATCTGCTTTTATCTTGGCGGTCAGGTAGGTGTGGATCTCGATGCGCTGGTCCACGTCCTGGGCCTCGATGGCGAGCAGCAGCGAGCGGAACCACTCGAAGGAGCCAAAGTCACGGCAGATCCAGAAGAAGTAGACCTTGGCGAGGCGGGTCTTGCTCTGCGGGTAGTTCATGCGGTACCAGATAGACTTGAGGATCGAGGCGAAGGGCGTGACACCGATACCGGCTCCAACGAGCACCGAGACCTCGTACTTGAACACATCCTCGGACGCGGAACCAAAGGGTCCATCAACGTAGACGCGGGGCAGCACACGGCGCAGCGCAGGGTCCACGTCGCTGTTGTCGCTGTTGACACCGACCACGTTGGAGCCCTTGTCCTTCTTGTCCCACTCGCAGCCCAGGGCCTTGGAGAGCGCGCGGGTGAAGTCACCGACCACACGCACGTGGATAGAGATGTAGTCCTCCTCGGGGGCGCTGGTCAGGGTGAAGGGGTGGTACTCCCAGATGGACACCTCAGGGCAGTTGAAGAAGATGTACTGGCCGGCCCGCGTCTTGGTGTGCTCCTTCTTGATCTGGATCTCGCACACATTGCTCGGGTGCTGGATGACCTTGGAGACGTAGGTCTTGTGGCGACCCCGCATCTCACGTGCGATACGCTCAGCAAGGTAGATGAAGCCTCCGTACATCCAGTACTGCCAGAAGACGCCGATGGCCTGCGTGCCGACCGAGATACAGAACGGGGCGACATCAGGCTGGATCATGCAGAAAGCTCCGTGGACCGCCCAGAACATGAAGAAGACGATAAAGAAGTGGTGCGTGTACCAGAAACGCTCATAGTTTGCCCGCCGGGGCTTTTTCGACCGAGGTGACCACCATGGCGGTCAGGGCGACCAGCATAAAATATCCCGACCAGCCAGGGCCGGAAGCCAAGTTGGCGGCGAGGAAACCGTAGATGCCGAGGTTGTTCTTGGCTGCGATCTGCGCGAGGTTGTTCCAGTGGGCGATGGTGTGGACCCAGCTGAAGAAGAAGATGGACCACGCCACGGTGATGTGGAACGTGATGTTCTTGTCGAACTGGATGATGCCGTTCAGCGGGGTCTGGCGAGCCAGCGAGATGAAGGTCCTGCAGACGGGGAACAGGATCATGGCCACGTCGAAATGTAGCACCAGCGCTGCTGACCGAGCAATCATGTACGTCGGGCCAAATGTGTCCCGGGCAATCTGCAGATTATCCTTGACGGCGTAGTTGACGAAGCCGAAGGCAAAGATGCCGGCGTGTAGTACCGCAAAGACGAAGACGAACCTAGATCTCCGCGTCAGCCGGCAGCTCATCCCATCACAGGTGCCCACGCGCTGTCGCCGTCATCGGCAGACTGTTGACCTACATTCTGCGGTAACCCTCGTTCACCATCCACCTGTCGAACTTCTCCCGCGACGAGAGCTCCTTCTGCCTCTCCTGGGTCATCTGCCCGGACAGCAGCATCCTCGTCAGGGGCGTCCATCTCGACCGCTCCGACTGCTTCTCATAACCCCCCGAAAAGCGGGAGTCTTGGTAGAAGGTGCCACTCATGGTGAAATGCGATCGATAGTCGTCTCAAAAACAAAAAAATTTGCGGTTCTTCCAGGCAACCTGTCCGCGGGCACCTCCAAAGCCCCAGCTGCAGCCGTACTCCAGAGAGCCTCTTCCCCTTGGTAGATGGAGCAGGTCGATCGATATCCTTCACTCGTCCTCGAAGACGTCGGTGCTACTCCTCCAGGTTCGTCCGCGCGCGCGTGTGAAGTTCCACTCAGGTCGAAAGCCGGCGACCGAATTAATTCAGAGCCTGCTGAACTTTGTAATTATTAGAGACACAGAAAAGACCGTCGTGAAGTGAAGCGAACTCTGTCCCTGAACGTGGCTGGGATCCTGCTGGGCCGCTATGATGCGACGATGTGACCAGCAAACAGCACGGAAGAAACAGGCGGCTTGTTCAAGAAGAGAAATGAAGAAAAAAATTAGGTGAAGCAGGCAAGAGACGGAAGGAGAAAGGGGTGGGGGGGGAGAGGCGGGAGGAAGTTGGGTTATGAGGCATGCCAAGAGGCTCAACCAGTACCAAAGAATGCAGATCATACCTGTGCGGCATGCCCACCCACGGCGGTTTTTCGTGTAGCAGATGGAAGCGAGTATAGCCAAGCAGGGTATATGGCAAGGTGTAGCAGGGGAGCAGGCGCATGTATCAGCGAGAAACAACAGAGGTGGATCTCGACCAGGGACGAGAAGATCGCCGAAGGAAGACGGGACGATGGTGGCCAGAGGCGAGCGTCTGTCTCTCTCTCTCACCTCTCGGCACTGGGAGACAAGATGAAGTAGAAACCCAGCGAACACTGATTTGACGCAGTGAGAGAGATGGGTCCAGTATCAGAACCCACCCAAGCACCTACATAGTCGGGAGGAGTAGCGAAAGGCCCAGGTACGAGGTGCCCAGGCGACAGACCCTGGACGGCAGGAAGATGAGAGAGGATGTCCTGTTACGAACATGTCTGAGAGCCCTGGCTGCCCTGCCAGAACGGGCATGGTCCGGGGTGAAGGATCCATCTGCAGGCCCGCAGGAAGCGGACATGGCTGCCAGGGCCTGGCCGCGGCCGTAGCATGGCCCAGAACAAAGACCCGACTGGCCACCCTGTGCATTGTTGCCCAGTGCCGACTTATCCACAGCAGGAAGAAACTTAAGGTTTAGCTTCTTGAAAGCCAAGACGGTGACTTGATCAGAGGGCCAGCCAGTCTCTCTGGTCAGTAAGTCTCCGGCGGCTCCCAGCCGGCCCTGAGGCTTCTGTCGACTGCACGAGGCGCACGAGCCCGAATACATACTCCAGGCTGGGGAAAGCTGCTCCTGTTGCGCAGGTTGTAGAGCCCAGCAACACGCATGACACGACACGCCACGGCTGCGACACGAGGGTATCCAGAGGACAGTAGCAGTCGAGGTGCGTCGTCATCATTCCTGGGCTCTGATACTGGTGATGTTTCCCAGGCACACATCCGAGAAACGCCGTAGATACAGGCTGCGTCTCTGTGGTTGGCAGAAGCAGCAGGGAGATCATGGCGTCGAGGGTGAGTGGGTAATGGCACGATTTTGCCCCTGTCTTGATGGTCGACAACGCAATCTCCCTGCCCATCCTGCTTCACCGTCTGGGATTCGGCGCGCTTTGTGACACCCATTTGGCGCGCGGGAGGGTACATCGCAAAAGGGGAAAGAGAGACCCAGAGAGGGACGAGAGCAGGGGTGGACGCACAGTGGTGAGAGGGTTGTTACTAAGGTTAGCAGTCGCGGTGCAGCTTACAGGGGCTCCCCTTCCCACCCCCATGGAGACGCCAGTGCTATAGCGGTTAGACTCCCTATTTCCAGGGGCCTCAGGCCCTCTGATTGGAGAATGTGTGCGGCTCTTGCAGTGGGTCGGTAACACGCCCCGCGTCGCAGCTCGTTTCGTCAGGGGGTTCGCTCTGACAATCTGACACTTGGACGGTCTGACGCCTTGCTCGAGCCTCTCTTACCATCATGTGCTATGCCACCTCATTTTACTCTCCTCGATTCCCTTCTGGGGAGTGCCCTCCGCTCCGAGGTGATGCTGGGTTCGTTATGAGAGGGCAACGCCACAATATGTCTGCCACGCTCCAGCCTCATGATCTGCCCCCAAGAGGGAGGTGCCAGGGCTGCCAAACCGGTATGCGGCACTCTGCATATGTACTATGGTGGTACGTACTTGATCCGTCCATCTCGTTCTGCACACCATCCGCATCCTTTCCTGGTGTAGATCATGGCACCCCTGAGCAGATCTCCTAAGAACTGTCCAGACCCTCACATGTCGAACAGCATCTTACGAAGCTCATTCATCCTCCCTCTAGGTACCGCCTTTGCGGACCCGTGGCGATCCACGTCTCCTATTTGACGCCACAAGACCTCCCAACCAGCGTATACGATTACAAACATAGTATACTGTGGTGGCTGCAGCCTCTGCCAGCCTTCGTAATTACGCGCCTTGCGCAGTGGGAAATGCCAGCCCTCTGCAGAGCGGGAACCCCCCCCCCTTCTTCCAACATACGACCCCCACCCCCTACCATCACACTAATGCAGGAACGCAGGTCCAGACAGGAGAGATCAAGGATCTCGTCAGGCGTCAGGGACCACCGATGTGACAATGTATTTATGTTCTACATGAATGACAGCCGTCGTTTCGAGCTCTACGGTTTCGTTCAGGCCTGCAGGCACACGTACGTCCTGCCACGCGCGCGGCACACGGCACTCTGTGCTTGCAGCAAGCACCACAGCACAGCTCCACTCTTCTTCCCCGTGACTGCTGGGGAGTGGGAACAGCGTTTGCCCATCCGTAGCGGTATCTCGGCATACGAGCAGGATGGGGAATGATATTCCCTTAACCACGAACAAGAGCCACGGGCTGGGAAATGGCTGCACGCCTCTCGAGCAGAGTATGTGCCCCAGCTCGGCGGAGCACAAGGCACCGCTCATGCAGCCTACCTCGAGGCGATGTCGCAACATCTTCCAATACAGGTTCCCAGGTCTCTTGCTTTTTTTTTTTTTGGCTTTTTCTTCTTTCTTTCTTCCTTCGTCTAACCGCTGTGAGGCGTAGTGCTGCAAGCCAAACCAGGCTCCGAGCCTGATCCGATGTTCCACCGACAGCGCGACCCCGACTGAGGCAGACGAGACAGTCTGCCAACTTCACAGACGTCTGGGCGTCGTCCCCCATGGCGCCACCTTGTTACCGACAATCCTGATGTGCTCTCAACCACGCGCTGTCTTCTAGCGCGGCTGGCCTGTTTTCCAGGCGAAACGTTGTTCTTTCATGACCTGACCATCCCGCCTGTCAGGGCGGCCATACTCCATCCCAACTCTGGTCTCCACAGCCCTCACGGCTCTCGCCACAAACCTTGCCCGTGTTTGGCCTGATCATCGACCATCTCCCGCCGCCTCGCCGACGGGACTGCCAAACGTGGCCGGCCGGCCGCCTCCCGAATGATGGTCGAGATAACTAAACAGGCCACTTGGCTTTTTTTTTTCTCTTCCCAGGTCCTCGTCATAGAGGATGTCCTGAATTCATACTACTTCTGAGATGTCATGTTGCACTTTATCTAGAGTCATTTTGAGCATCCTAGGTTGAGGTCAGGCGTCGAACAGCTTGATCCGGTAGCTACGCCTCCATGTTACCAAGCCTAAATATTTCGTCTGCATATATATCAAAATGGCCCACCAGCTCTTCGTCACCAAGCGTGCACCTCAGTATAGCAGTAACGTAGTAGTCTTGGTCATTGCTCACCTTCTCCACTGACCACCTAAGGTTCTCAAGACCTCGAGAAGGAAGAACATGCCGTGCGCTATAGATCATCACTCACCCACACGAGCGGACTAAATCACACATCAGTCTGCGGGTAGCTAATTTCACCATAGTAGACACCTCCCTCTACACAAGTAGATTCAAAGTTCTTGCAAAGTCTGCGGGCCATAATGGTTCAAGACACAGAGTTACTGTTTGCCAGAAGTGACAGGTCGATATGGCGAGACTGCCTGGATGTGGAAAGGACCTGCTCACTGTCCAGCTGCCTGGTCAGCGTTATGGCGTGATATGCATTCTACCAGATACAAGATAAGTACAACATTGTGAAGAGGTCCTCAGACATGGACAAAAGACATTTGGACCAGATGATTACATTCGATGGCTATGTCTCGTGGACCTTGCGCCTAGGTAGCTTCCTTCTTGCTACGACCGTGCCGAGCCAAGAGAACTCTTGATTATCATAGATCTGATCTGAAGGGAGATAGAATTGAACTTTCTAGGAAAGTACCTCTTGTGTAATGCCATTGTATTGCTACAACTACCACAGCTGATAAGCACTAGCCATGGACTTCACCTGTCTAGGCCTGTGAGCCTCAAGAAAGGAAGGGCTTGGTCGGTGTACGGCGCCAAAGCCCCAGAGCACATCGTCACAGGAGTTGCCAGCTAGCAGACTCCGCTGCCGTTCCCATTGCTGCAGCCATTGGCGCATCCCTTGTCATCTCCGTTGGTTCCTCCATTGGAGCCTCCGCCGGCGCCATCCGCCATCCGTCCAGAGCTCGCAGGCAGCATTCCCGTCAGCGGGCCACCCGGGATCCCAGCCCCGTCCCACGCAATGACAGCCGTCCTCGTGGTCGACTCCTGGTATCCACCGCACAGCACGCCATCGACCATCTGCAGCCACGTAACGCCGCGGTACACAGTCTCAGGCTGCCAGTAGTCAAACCGGCGCGGCGGCTTGGCGTCGGTGACGATGACCACGGGCCTGCGGGTATATGCGACAGCCTCGTCCCAGCCATACAGGTCACCATCCCAGGCAAAGGAGGCGCGGATGGCAGCGCCGTCCTCCTCGAAGATGCAGCCGTGGTGGAACCAGCAGCCAAAGTTGGTCGCCTTCCACGAGTTGGCCAGCGCGCCATACGTCAGGAAAGGGTGGTCGCGGACGGTGTTCATCTTGTGCGCGGGGATGGTCGGGTGGGTCAGGTTCGTCAGGATGAAGGTGAGGTCGCGCCGGCCCGTGACGGCGGGGAGCAGGCGGAGGCCGGCCAGGAGGCGGCCCTCGTCGTGCTTGATGGGCACAGCGATCTGGCGCCAGCCCGGGTGGATGGTGTCGCGGAACTCGGCCACCAGGAGCAGTCCTGCGGCGGCGCCGGGCACTGCAGCCCAGGGAGGTACTTTCTCCAGCTTGTCGTTCTGAGGTCCACTAAGTAATCAGGGCATGTTAGGTTAGAGCGCAATCTTTTTTTTTTTCTTCTCTCTCTCTCCCCCAAGCCTCCTACTGTTTAATGGAAATGCCTTACCTGTTGGCACAGATGTTGATATGAGATCCAGCAGGGATGTCGGCGAGGGCCTCTCGCACAGCCTTTGCCGTGCTGTCCCAGATCTGGGCTCGACGCTTCGGCTCCTCTCCCTGCACTGGAGGCGGATTGATCGCTCGTGAGATGACAGGCTCGGAGAGGTTGTGTATGCCTGGATACTTGGGCTCACGACGGCCAGGAGCCAGCTCGTCGATACGGTACATGTCGTCTGGCGAGACGCAGGTGAAGCCATCCGGCAGGGTGATGGTTTTGGCAAGCGTTGCTCCAGGAGCCGGGGGTGTGTTCTCACCCTCCTTGCCGAACTTACCACCTAGCAGGAGGCCAGCCTGGGCTGCAGTTGTCGGTGCTGTCGCCATGCTGGATGCTCTTGTGTGTATGAGAGGTGTTGTTCTGTCAGGTTTTTGTGAGAGGGGAGCTTCCTCAGTCTCCCAGAGTTGTTGATGTATGAGAATCTGAGGGACCTGCTTCTGGAAATCCAGTCTGGCTTTGTAAAGAGACAGGTTTATGTCTGAATAAGGAACTTGAGAACCCATCTAATTACACAATTGCTGAGGAAGGGAAGAGGGGAAAACAGTCTTGTTGTCATGTAGTGTGACTTGGTGGTGACAGCAGAGTGACATGGAAGATTCACAATTGATTTACAAAGCCAGCTTGTTCCTGACCAATATACATCACCGGTCAAACAAGAATTTGACAGGTGAAGTTGAGACCTCTTAAGACCATGTGAAGTGCCTAGGTTGTATATGACTCTGCTAGAGTCCATACAGACACCTTAGGAGGCGCCCCCAGCACTGCAATTCAAAATCGCCTTGGAACAAGCCATTGGACCAAAAGTCTCCCTTCATAGGATGTGGCGGCGAAGGAGAAGTAAAGTGAGGTGTCATTATGTCAATTGAGGCAGCTTTGCACACGCCCTGCACATCAAACCTAGAATTGGTAATAGGGAGAGACAACATAGGTAGGTAGTAGCCGGAGAAGCACGGAAAAAGCACTTTTGTGGCCACAGACCCCGGCTGCCGAACAGGGCTAGAAGTGCACATTGCATGGTGTATATATGTGATTATGTGGTCTTGTACATCTTGAACACATTTGACTAGGCTAAAGAGAAGCAAGAGCGGCTGAATATGGAGGGAAAATCTGCACTATTACCCCCTCCCCTCCCCTCCCCTCCCCCCCCTTTTTTTGGTTTTCCCTGGTTAATTACATTGTAGGTCATGCCCTCGACAAGGTTTTAATGTGACTAGCTCTGCAGCCACACAAATGAGCACAGCACATGACTGCGCTTCAGGATAGGTCACAGGTGGGGAGGCTTTTTGGATTTAATTACTCAAGTATGCTTCTACAACATGAACTGATTTAATATCCATACTTGATTGAAGGATAGGGTAGCCTTGTATAAGTCAGTGTTGATTACCTAAGCCACAAGGCTGACAGACATTGCTTTTCACCACCTCAAAACACGACCCTCTGTGGTCGAGCTGTTCCTGATCCTTGAATGATTGTAGTCGACAAACTATGGTCCTCAATAATGCCGAGGAAGCATTGTCGCTGTCCTCAGCTGGGCCTCATTTTCTTTTGCCCCTCTCCCTGTTGGTGGGCTCAATTATATTGAGACCGTCTCACTTGGCCACCCGATAAATGAAGAGGGTGCCACCATCGGGGACGCACAGCCTCTCGGAGCGCCTCGAGTATGTTAATGGCTGCTTACATGTCATACCCAGCGCGGACCTTGGAAAGCCCACCTCGCGACTCACACCTGACACGATGATCAAGGGCCGACATCCGGTGCTACAATATGCCAGGTCACCGTACGACTCCCGAATTCACTAAGCTCATCTATTCTCACCAGACCATTATGATCTGCAGGCCAGGAATACAGACAAACAGTGCATGTTTCCTAAGTCCCCTAGATCGTTACCAGCGCAACCCATTCTGTAGTAGCTTCTATCTTCTCTCTAGCATGGGCTCATGACACTCCCGTTGAAATATGGGATAACGGCATATTCATATGAATTCTATGCACTTATGCACAATGCACTTATCATCAAAGCCCACCCAAAGTCACTCAAACCCGGCCGATTACACAGCTCTCTACGGCCGATAGCTAGCAGAGACCACCAACATCCAACGCCTACCTGGCAGTAACACCTACACAAAGGAATGAGTAGTCGAGATGTGAAGCCAGAACGGGTTGATTCCTTGTGTTTCAAGCCACGACTACCTATTTGAGATTGTCGCCCACCGACTATCTTTTCATCGGTTCAGGACCTAGGCACATTGCCCGTACAGAACAAACAACGAGAGCTCCGTGAATGAAGAATCGTGGGAACAGAGCCCATGCGCTAACGACTTGATTGTCTCTTGAACCCGACAGAGCCTCGAACAGGTAGAAAAGTCCCGATCTATTGTTGCAAAGTAGCGTGCTCAAAATATACACCGGCCATCACCTGGCATGACATCAGGAGGCTCGTGGTTGGAGTCCACGTCCCCGGGGGTGGGTGGTTGGCCTTTTGTTTGTTCTCTGGATTCAGCTTGTTGCCCTTGGCCCTGAAAAGGTTCTCTATCTTTCAAACATTAATTTTTTTTTCCCTTTCTCGGTAAATTTCCCCCCAGACAACTTATGGGATCTTTTTTGCTTCCTCGACCACGCCCAGCGGCCCGCGACGTTAGCGCTGCATGGCCCGTTAATATGCGAGACTATTTATCATCATCCACTCTACGATCGCTGGATATGTATACATGCATTGAGACTAATGATCTCAAATTGATCACTTTATAGTATGCACTTCAACTGACTGGCTCGTTCCCAGCGGAGATGGAAACAAAAGGGAGCGAGAGAAAGAGAGAGGGGGGGGGGGGCACGTGACATACGCTGCCAGAGCGCAGTCGGCATCGTACCTGAGACTGCTACCAAAGCTTAGCTCCCCTCTGCCTGGGCCGGAAACGGGAAACACCAAGGAGACCCCCCCCCCCACATGCTAGCCACGAGGGTTCGATGACAAGACGGCACCGTCTCCCCGCCGAAGAGCACGCGATACCACACCCGTACAATGTCAGATCCGGGGAAATTTCAATACCTTCTCACAGGATAGTCGCATGCTAAAATGGTCTGTCAGGAGGTCTAGAATACCTCTGATCGCCCCGGGCGGGATGATTTTCTGGGGTCTGACGTTTGAGGTAGCCTTGATATACCGACAGGCGATGGCATGAGATTACAACAAAGAGCCGGACAACAGCAAAAGATTCTCGCGGTCTTCGTGCTCTCATTCTCCTCTGAGAAGACAGTACTCCAGGTAGGAGGGCCAGAGTGACGACGATCTGAGGGGTTGGCGGTTCTCATCACAGTAAGTGGAATATGCGCCACCTTGCAGGTGAGTCCGCCGTGACATTGTTGCCATTCGAAAGAACCAGGAAAAAAAAGAAAAAAAAGAAAAAGGAAAAAAAAAAACCAAAACCGCCCATTAGTCAGTGCAGGAGCGACAAGATGCGCGGTGAAGTCTCCCTCATGATCCTAGGAAACATGTAACAACTTTGAGCGCTGCGGCGATACTTTTCCTATTGATTGAACCTATTCGGGTCTTAAAAGTTGTTCATGCCTTCGAGGCCAACAACCACGACCACACACACGCTAATGAAGAACCTGCGCCTGCAGTGGTTGGCGATGCCGCAGCAGGTAAGCAGATCGTCGTAGCTAAAAGAAATTGAACAAAGTCACCTTTTTTTTTCATATCTTTTCTTGTCTTTTTTTTCTTCCTTTTTTTCTTCTTTCTTCTTCTTCTCTCTTTCTTCGCCCTTCTAAACCGTCATATGCGATACTTAGTTCCCACCGGTCCATGCGACGGCGTATGCTCCGCGCTATATCAGTTCCGGCTGGCAGCCAACCTCTTTGAGAGGACGTCAGCCAAGCAGCTTTCTTAGGGTCACCCATTGGGGTGTCACAGCTTTCTGGGGGAAGAAAAGGAAGAAAAGAAAAGAAAAAGAAAAAAGAAAAAAAAAAGGGCTCGGCGTGTCCTTCTAGCCGGAGGATCGTTGCTGACGGTAAGACTGGGGGACCAAAAGGACAAGATCGCAGCAAGGAGAGATGTTATTGTAGAGTAATAATATAATAAGCATGTTTGATGGAGAAGATCAGTATCAGCACGACTTGTCGTCTCGAAATCCTTTGCGGAGGGGGCTGATGTACATAGTAGTAGTAAAATGCTCATGAACAGTACGGCAGTCAGCCTCAGAAACGAGGCTCCAAAAATTCGAGCGCTTGTGTGGCAGGGGTGCGAATCATAAGCCCGGGACATCCCAGCAGGGGTTGGTTTTTTTTGGGGGGGTAGCGGATGACGGGACATCGCGGGATTGGAAAGCTCTGGTAAAAAAAAAATTTTTCATTGTGTCGCAAAGCCGCCATCTTCAGCGAGACAGCTTACAGTAAAGCGTTGGCATCATAGACCCACTCCTCCTAATTTCCTCAGGGAGCTCCTCTGAGCTCACAGCAAACCCGGGATGGTCGCATGCGGACGTTGATCATCTCAGCTCTGCGTAGCTTTGCTTGGGCGCAAGACACGAAATGCTGGATGCTGTGCATAGCGCTTGCAGTCATCGGCATGCCTCTGGTTCTCATCTTGGAGCTGGTCTTATCTGGCTGCTCTGGCGCCACCACAGGCAGGCAAAGGGGCATCGAGGTGCAGAGCACACAAGAGACCAGCGAGAGGCTCGCATATAGCGGGTCGGAACACACACACACGAGACATCTCCAACCTTACTCAGCTTTTGTGTGACAGCCTTAGGTCCCTGGGTTCGAGCTCCCATGTCTGACGTCTCTGCATGGCGCAGACGCAGGAACCGTCATGGCAGGGGAAGCCGGCCGCGTCTTTTTCTAGCCGCATACAAGGGTTCGGCCGTGGGGGTCGCATATCAAATTCCAATGAAAATCTCTGCTGTGTGTGTGTGTCTATACAGTCAGCCGCCATCATGACCGGAGGCGTCAGTCAGCAGGTGGTAGTGTTGGTCCGTTCCGAACTGGTCTGTCCTGTTGGCTATTAAGGAGGCAAATCGCTGGATGGATGGATGTGATTGTCGCTGGGTGAGGTTTGCCCGGAGATTCGAGCTCTCCAGGTTGGTTGGGACAAACCCCACGAGTCGTGTCAGCGGTCGGTGCCAAGTTGGTAGTAGGCTGCTGGGTGTAGGGAGGTAAGTAAGTTGGCCCCAGGCCGCTCTCTCTCTCTCTCTCTCTTCCCTCTCGAAGGGATCAGGCTTCCTTTTCAAATATTCCTCTGGTCCCGATATCGCCCGAGCACAGATGCTTGCGGCCTCGGGGCGGCATTTTTTCCCTCGCTGGGTGCTGGCTGGGATACAGTATCCACAGCCTTGAGTCTAGCGGTGGGTTCGTGTGCTGCCTTCTTGGCTGCTAATTGGCCCGTGATATCACTTCACACGGTTGTGGGTGAATCTCCTTGAGTTGTGCCACTGCCAGCCAGCCAGCCAGCTTCGGGTCTCCGTCCCACCTGATTCACCTGACCTCCGCTCTGTCCTTTTCCCTTCCACTCTCATTTTTTTCACTCTTCCCACACCAAGCAGCTCTGAGCTCCCAGCCATCAGCAAAACCTGCCCAGCCCTTCCCCTTTCATCAACAGCTTCTCTTTCTTCCATCCCCTCTCCTCTCCATCAGTCGAAATGGCCGCCACCCGTGTCCTCGCCTCCCGCCTGGCCTCGTCCATGGCCACCAAGGCCGCTCCCGCCATGCGTGTGCAGGTCGCCAACGCCTCCAAGCGCACCATCACTGGTAAGGGCACCAAACCCATCCCCCCTCTCGAGCTTATCGTCGCACAACTCGTCGACCTCGAGACGTCATCGACCCAATATCCCCGAACCCAATTGAGGTCTCAATGGGCCCCCAATTGAGGCTCGCAGGCCGTTGTCGTCGCTCGTAGGTGTAGCTCTCCGTTTCGGTGCTGAGAAAAACTCTTCCTTCCCACAGGCATGGCCAAGCCCAGCCCCGTCCAGACCCTGAAGCGCTCGAGCATCATCAACACCACCACCCGCTCCGCCTTCAAGCAGCAGGCCCGCCCCTACAGCTCCGAGATGGCCAACGCCCTCGTTGAGGTCTCCAAGAACCTGGGTATGGGTTCCGCCGCCATCGGTCTGACCGGTGCTGGTATCGGTATCGGTCTCGTCTTCGCCGCTCTCCTGAACGGTGTCGCCCGCAACCCTGCCCTCCGTGGCCAGCTGTTCTCCTACGCCATTCTGGGCTTCGCCTTCGTCGAGGCCATTGGTCTCTTCGACCTCATGGTTGCCCTCATGGCCAAGTTCGTACGTGCAGTCCCCACTCTTAAATCCCTCAAATCATCGAAACCATCCTGCACCAGGCAGGCATCGATGCCATTGAGCATCAGGCACAGCTCCAGCCGCGATGACGACAAGAACCACCAAGCTCGGGAGAACAAAGCTGACAGGCTGCGTGCAGACGTAAACAACTTTTCCATCTTGTCCTTGACAAATGGAGCAGGCCTTGCCGACATCTGATGGGCCAACATGCTGAAAGAGATGAACGGTGCGGGGTGTACTCGTGCCAGCCACTCGACGGCATTCATGACAAGCATGTGGGAGGAGCATTGGCGGCGTGTACTGCATTGGAAGTGTGCGACGACGGCGGCAATCATAGACCATAGACGGCAAAACTTGGGCGGACAAGTTTTCGGGAAACCTGTACAATAGAAAAATCCCAGCCCTCCCAGATCCACTGGATCGTAGACCCCCTAAGCGATTTCCTCGTTTTCTGTCACCTTCTCGGTGTTGTATCCCAGTGCATTTCTGTGCAGTGCAGGTCCCAGTAGAGACTTCGTCAAGCTGCTGCTCCTCCGGAGCCAGGCGCCAGGAATTGACGCCATCGAGAGCTCTCACGACCGGGCGCTGGCCCGGCGTTTCAGGACGCGGGATGTGGCCCGGAGCGCCAATTGACCGACCTGAGAGCATTCACATTCTCCTTCAAGAGGCACGTATGGCTCACGATTCCTCTCCCCAGTCCTCAGTCCTCCTCGTCCTTCCTGTCCTCCTGAGTTCTCCTTGTATCCTCTGCTCCGTCCCTTTCGCCGTCCCCCTCCTCCCAAGGGCAGGGCCACGGCCGGCCCCCCTCGCTTCCAGGCTCTCTGCTAGCTCGGCGGGAATTTCCTGGGGAAGGGCAGAGAGAGCTCCATCGTCCGCGGCAATCTGGTGAGCTCTGTGGGTCTCCTGCCTCTCTGCTGGGCGGGCAGGACCTGCTGGATCGTGTGCTCCCAGAGGCTCGAGGCTAAACCGGGCGGGGCGGGTGGGGCGGATCTGCCACCAAAGGGGGATAAGTTTACTCGCAATTGAGTCGTCGGGGGCACGGTGGGCGTGCTGCACACGGGATCTCTCGAGAGGTCTCGTCTTTTTGGCACGTTGTGGTGAAGATGATGGTGGGCTGTGGAGGAGAGAGAAGGAATGTCGTTGAATTTTACCTGTGCATGCTGGTGTTCCCCCTCTTCCCCCCTCATGCTGGCGGAATCACGTGTGGTGCACCGCATAACTCCCTTGCAAAGCTGTTCTCCAAAGATGCCCAAAAGGAAGAAAGTCGAATGATTTTACCCCACATTTCTGGGGCCCCTTCCCTCTTCTCCTCAGCAGCCCTGCCAGCTTCCCCCACGGATAAAACGGCCTGGGGTTACCGTGTACTCTTTTCTGTGGCAGCCCTACTCAAAAGTCTTCCATTTCTCCTCCTAAAGGAGTTTCATTCAGAGTCTTTGGCCATTCCCATTACATTTCTGAAAATGTCTCGATAACCTCAGATCCTTTTTTTTTTTTTTTCAAGGCAGGGATCAGGTTCAATCTTGTCTTTATTGGCGGCCAGATCAAGATGACCATTCTGCCGAGTACCCAGTAATCAATCCATTATTCATCCATCACACCTCCATCGTCCGTCATAGACGCACAGTCTGCCAATCCCGGGCGTAGCAAACATCTCACCGAGGGCGACGGGCTACTGCGACCTCACACACATCCTGAGCACAGGGACATCGCTTTTTTTTTCACCACTCTCGCAGGTTGGCCTGCTTCAGGTCGTAGCCGCCCTCGGCGCTGATGTGGCTGGATGTCATTCACTAAAGCGGGCACGCGCACCGCAGCGGTCTCTTGCTCGCAGGAACCTTTTGGGCCAGTGCCCCTGAGACGACTGACTGCCTGGTCACGATCGCCTATCCATGCTAGGACTGCGCACCCGGTAAACTAAAAAGGACGTCCCAGGGGAGCCAGCCACGCTGCTTCGATCGCCTGCTAGGCGTGGACTGCAGAGCTGCGGGCAGCCCGGCACACGGCCCGTTCAAAGTTGAATCTAGACATGTAAGACAAGGTCCTCCAGGCCGTGTGCATGGTATGGACCATATAAACGCCTACGCCGAAAATGGCTGCAGACCAGAAACGCGATACCGTTATACTTCACGGCCAGTGCCTCTGTGGCACCATCACGTACACCATCACACGAGAGCCCGTGTCCATGTGCCTGTGCCTGTGCCTCTGTGACAACTGCCAAGGATCAAGCGGGTCGGCCATTTGGGGTAAATCTCTACTACCAGAAGAAGAAAGAAAAGGAGAAGAAAGATAACAGGTACGTACGTTTCCTGGCGCGTCCAGCCGAGCCCACCCTTTCACAACGCAATACTGCGTGGTGTCCCGGGCGTCCCCTATTATGTAGATGAGGCTCACCAGCAGGCCCACCAACCCCCCGCCCCAACAGCAATTCAGGATTCGCATAGTAATGGAACCAGCTGAGGGGAGTACCCAAGACCGCGGGGGCGACGCCTACGGGCATTTTGTGGGCGGGCCGAGGCTGTTCCTATGTTGGGATGCTCGACGAGGCTGCGAGAGGGAAGGGGGGGGGGGTGTTTGTGCCGAGGCTGGAATTTCTTTGTGAAACGGAGACGTGGGTAGTCCACCATAGTCGGAGAGGACGGTCGAGTTTCAAGAAAGTCGACACAGCAGTAGTGATTTACTGCTTTACAAGTTAGAAGAATTGATTGAAACAGCTTATAAAAACAGACTACTTGTCAGTTTGAACTTTTGTTTTCTCAAGACGGGGCTTTTTTTCTTCTTCTCAAGACGATGGTGCCCAAAGGAAAGAGAACCTGCATGCTTCATAGTATAGCATTCGAAGGTGGATCGCCCAACGTGCTGCTTGTTCATGTACAAGGGTGTCTGCAGGCTCATACTGCTAAGGTTTTTATCTTCACCGAGCTCTCGGTTCCTTCTGATGAATATCGATACTATCAATTGAGTATCAATAGCGGGAAAAAAAGAAAAGCAATGCATTAGATTTTGCCTGTTTAACAGTAGCCCCCGCGGGATTCCGTCCATAGTTGTGCATCGGATTTCAAAACCCGCGGGATTGAGGTGCCCAAATCCGCGGGCTTGACCATGTAAGTACCCCCGGAGCAGGGAATTGTTCAGCCTCATCTGCACGTTGGTTCGTCCTCAAGGCCCCGAGGCGGCCGCCTTGACTCACCCTCTCAAGATTGTCTCTCATCCTGCAGCAAGAACGTTGCCATCCTTCTCTCATCTGTGTCGTCTGCCGTTCCTGGGATGAAGACCGCGGGATTGAGTGCTATGGCTGGTGTAGGCAGTATGGCGAGTAGTGACGATGCAAGAAATATAAAGATGGCTGTGGATGGCCTTCACTATCACACCAGAAGTCATGGACATCACATACATACATACACAAACAAGAACCATCCTACAGCTACTTGCCTATATTTACACGTTTTACTCTTCTTGCCTTGATCTCATTAACATCCATCACAATGACCGGCACCAAGAACCTCCTCTCACAATTCCTGTGCCCGGCTAAGCCGACCATCACGGAGGAGTTTGTCCCGGATATGAAGGACAAGGTAGGTGGAAAAGAAGAAGAAGAACAAAACCCCACCAGAAAAGCAACCACCGTTTTCCACATCTCCAACGAGACCATATCTCATCCAGTCCTAACCACCCACACAAAACAGGTCGTCATCGTCACCGGCTCCAACACGGGTCTGGGCAAAGAGATTGCCCGCATCATGTACGCCAAGAACGCCAGAGTCTACATGATGGCCCGCTCCGAGGAAAAAGTCCCGCCAGGCCATGGACGAGATCCGCGCCGCCGAGCCCACGTCGGCCGGCGAGCTGCACTTCATCCGCCTGGACCTCGCAGACCTGACGACGATCCGCTCCTCCGCGGACGCCTTCCTGGCCCGCGAGCCCAGCCTCCACCTCCTCTTCAACAACGCCGGCGTCGGCTACCCGGAAAAGGGCGCCGTCACCGCGCAGGGCCACGAGCTGCAGCTGGGCGTCAACTGTGTCGGGCCCTGGGGCCTCACGCGGCTCCTGACCCCGGCGCTGGTCTCGGCGGCGGCAGCGCAGGGCAGCAGCGGCCACGCGGCCACGAGCTCCGTCCGCGTGGTCTGGGTCTCGTCGTCGGCGACGGAGGCGGTGCTGCCCAAAAACCTCATGGCGGCCGTCTCGCGCAACATGGAAGGGGAAGGAGCCATGGACCGGTACGGGTTCAGCAAGCTGGGCAACTACCTGCACGCGGCCGAGTTCGCGGGGCGCCACAGGGCGGACGGGGTCTTGTCCGTGTCGCTGAACCCGGGCGCGCTGGACTCGGATTTCTGGCGGAGCCAGGGTGGTGTGACCACCGCGATCCTGCGCAACACGCTGCTTCATCCGCCTGTCTACGGGGCGTATACCAGCCTGTTTGCGGCCTTCTCGCCTGAGATCACGGCTGAGAAGTCGGGCTGTTTCGGTAGGTCTCCCTATCCGCTTTTTTTTTTTTTTTTTTTTTTTTGGCGAATCCTGGTAACTGACTGCTTTGGTCTCCCGGCCTGTCTCAAGTTGCTCCTTGGGGCCAGTTCTGGAACCTGCCAAAGGACTATGTCAATGCCGTCAAGACGGAGGCTGAAGGTGGCACTGGTATTGCGAGACAGTTCTGGGAGTGGACTGAGGCCCAGTGGCAGCCCTACCTGGGAGAGGGAGCATCGTCCTGAGGACTTTGAAACTTTTTGTTTTTTGTTTTTGTTTTGGGGGGGGGGTGGGTAAATTGGTGGACCTAATGTGCAGGTTAGTTGGAAAGATTTTATGAATAGACTTTGTCCTGATTTCCTTATTTTAATTCATCCTTCATGCTCTCGTATATCTGTCTTCTCTGGCCGAGGTTGGTCATCAGAATGCCAATGGCTGCTGCCATAGTAGTGGTGGTTATAGTGTTTAATGTGTACCGCTAACTACAGCAGAGACAGCGAAGGGAGTCTGCAGTGGGGGCTGGCTGCATCGTTTAGCGCTTGTCAGTGTATGGTAGAGATGTATAGAAGGTAGACGGATGTGCGTGATTAAGCATTATAGACGAGAAGCTCCCGTCCTGCTGAGAGCTACCCACTATACAACGCAGGAGTGGCTGCCGGGGGAGGGGATGCCCTAGCAATTGCTTCTGTGCATGGCATACCGGTGTTCTAGACTCTATCAACACAGGATTAAACCACAAGTATACACATTCTGCTGCCACCTGGAGGATCTCGGGGTGATCACTTACTGTAATATATGATATATATATATTATAACCTGCCCCTCATCGCTGGGATGATCCGGTAACCAACTTCCCAGCGGCGCAGCCTATTTTTGCCCGGATTTGGGGGCGGCCGCCCGGAATGAACCCGCCAGGATTGTCCCGACAATCATCACACAGTGAAGAGGATCTCTTCTTCACCCACACAGACTGGAGACACGCAATCGGGATACGTAACTGCATAGCCCGTTCTGTTTGGGCCCCCATCTCTCTCTCTCTCTCTCTCTCTCTGATACCGGTCAAGGTGTGCCTTCTCTTCTTTCTTCCGTGATGACATCAACTCCTTCCCCAAGAATCACCCTACCACCACCAAAGGCCAGCGTTCCCCTCGCGCCTGCCCCGTATGGAAAGGCCTGCGCAGCATGTGCCCGCGCCAAATGCAAGTGTTTTCAGCGATATGACAGCTCTGAGTGCGAGCGGTACGTAAAGAGGAGTTTTTTCTTTCTTTCTCTCTCTCTCTCCTCTCTTTTTTTTTTTTTCCGGGTTTTTTTTCCTCTTATGTAAAGGCCCGTCAGCCATTGAGACATTCCCATCTCACCTGCTCCCCTTCTTCTCCTCCCGCCTCCTCCTCCTCCTCCTCCTACTCATTTTCTGCTGCCACTTCCTAGAGACTGATCCAGATTTCCGCAGCTGTCATCGCCTGGGAAAAACATGTGAGCCGTCTGCCACCACGCGCAAGCGCAAGGCCGCCGGCGCGGTGGAACCACATGCGCACGCCTGGCCTCATGCATCTCCGCCGCCTCCGAGTCAGTCCAGGCTGGAGGAGAAGCTCGATGACCTGGTGTCTCTCCTGCGCTCCCATGCGAACGAGAGGACGAGCCAGCCTCAGCCTCAGGTCCACCAGAAGCAGCAGCAGCAGCAGCAGCCAGACTCAGACAGGATGTCTGTCTTGGGTACCAGCTCTACAGACTCACCCGCCTCCTCTTCTACAGCAGCAGTGCGGGACCCAGACCTCGTTATCGACATGAACCCCGGCGGAGTCCGCCTCCTCCGGCCCTCAGACACCGACTCGGACTCCTCTTCCTCCATCCTCAAGGACGTCGCCGCCCATAGCATCCCCCTCGCCGCGGCCGACACGAACCTGGCTACCTTCCGCCAGGTCTTCGTGTCGACCTTCCCCCTGGTGCACATACCGCAGGGCGTGAGCGCCGCAGAGCTGTGGGCGCAGCGGCCATTCCTGTGGCTTGTGGTCATGGCGCTGACGACGAGGAACGTCTCGCTGCAGTTTGCCATGGAGGAGACGATCTGGAGGGTCATCTCTAGGAGGATCGTGGCGGAGCAGCATGCCTCGTTGGATCTCTTGCTCGGGGTGGTCTGTTTTGCTTCTTGGTATGTATGTCGGCATCATGGGTCTTGTTGGTGTTGTTGCTGCTGTTGTTGGATGGGGAAGAGAGAAAAGAGAGGGGCCGGATCAGTTTCTGCCTGGCTGGCTGACAGATGCGTACATATACAGGTCTCACTACTTCAAAAAGGAGAAACCGTTCATGACAATGCTGTCCCAGGTGTCTGTCTCCCTCGCGTTCGAGCTAGGCCTCCAGAAAGATGTGCCTGGGACCTCAGCAAGACAGACCGGGGCTCGTGGCTCTACCCAGCTCCGCTTCCAAGCCTCATCCTCTCAAAGACCACAGCAGATCCGAACGCTGGAAGAACGTCGGGCCATCCTCGCGGTGTTTCACTTGACCTCTTCGTAAGTATTGTCGCTGCAGCCCAGGAAAATGACAAGCCTTTTCCAGAGAGAGGGGGGTAGGAGCATGGCATCTGGCCCTGGAATCGATGATGGCTGATTGATTCCTATTCCGGCAGAACATGGACGGCATATAGAAAAACAGAGCCTCTTCGATGGACCCCATACATGGACGCCTGTCTGAGTATCCTCTCAGAGGGCAAAGAAACAAACATGGACATCCTCCTGGCCATGCAGGTCAAATGCCAGATCATCACCAACTCGCTGACCTGTCTGCCCCTAAGCGAAGCCTTCCACCAGGACGAGCATGCGAGCGTACCCTCCACAGGTCTCATAACCGCCATGCTCGGAAGGCTCAACGATCTTCGGCAGAGTCTACCGCCAGCAACACTAGCAGAGAGTAAGCTCATCATGTTCCCCCTCCCCTTCCCTGTCTTCTTGTCCACACACCGCTGAGCAGTAGGCTGACATAACAAACACTCTTGATTCTCTCCTACAGGGACAGCAAGATTCTACCTCTGCAGCACAGAAACCACCATCCTGGAATCCTTCCTAAGCCAGCCCCATCCCCCTCGGACCGATTATACCGGCACCACCCACTTCCGCCGCCTCCAAGACCTCCAGTCCGCCCTCACTAGCGCTGAGCGCTGGCTGACGCTGTTTCTCGAGATGCCCTCACCTTACTGGCCGGGCGTCACCGTCGACACCTTCTCGCAGTTCCTGCACAGCCTGGTCGTGCTGCTCCGCCTCACGACCCACGAGGAAGCGGGCTGGGACCGCGAGGAGGTGCGCCGGCGGGCTGATGTGATGGGGATTCTTGATCGTGCCTGTGAGAGGATGGACCGCGTGCCTGGGGAGCTGGGGATGGTGGATGCCGAGGGGGAGAGGAGCGGGTTGTTTTTCAAGACAACATATCTGCTCCGGGCTATCCAGTCACTGTTTGCAGCCGAGCTGCGGCGGGCTGCTTCGGCTTCAACGCAGCAGGCCGAAGAGGCCGGCGTGCACTCTTCTGATCCTCCCTCTTCTTCTGCTGTCTTTGGAACTGAGCCTGCCGGGGTCAACGAGATGGAAGAGGCACCTGATGTTGTGGATGTTGGGATCGACCTGTCCAACGAGCCGTGGTGGCTGACAGATCTCCTGAACATGGGGCCGTCGTGGAATTCTGCACCAGAGGAGCTCATGTACACACCCTATGCTGAGTACTGAGGGCTTGCCTCTTGCGTGGTGGATTCACTATTCAAACTACTGCGTGGACAGGTCATGGACCCGGTAGCGAGCTGATGAACACAACCACATGTGTAGACACTTCTTCTCATGGGACCTCAACAATCACCACCACCAATTTCGACGAGATAGAATGTAAAACACCAAAGTTTTCAGTCTAATGAAAAGAACCCCACGCTCAACGCTCGTATCCTGCTCGGCATGCCTACAAGACCAGAGGTTAACGGAAGCACTCCAGCAAAAGGACTCGATGTACCTACACTTCTCGACACCACTCCTTCACCGGGCCCGAGACAAACAGACCAGGCCTTATGACAATATCTCACAGTGCATGTGCCACCCTTGCTTGATATTCACAACCAACTGCACTCTCAACAATTGTTCTCCATCATTGCGGATGGCATGACCCTTGTTTCCTCCACCGGCCCCAGAACCTCCTCTCACACCCCTCCTCAGAGGGCGTCCTCGGCTCAAGCACCTCGTACTGCTGCCGGGTTGGAACCATATCCGCCCTCCGCGGGTTAAGCTGTCCAGGCCTGCTGCCTTCAAACTCAGGAAGATTCGGGAGCGGCTGCGACGCCAGGGAGGCGTCCAGCTCGTAGCGCCGGACGGGGGAGCCCTGGAGCTCGTACGGTCCTTGTTGTCCGACCCGCGAGAATGGCGGGACAGGAGGGGCCGGGGGATGCGGCTGGGCCCTGTAGTGGCCTTGGTTGCTGCGAGAGGACTCGCCGATCTCGTCTGTGGCACGTCCCTGGGAGTATCTGCCGTGACGACCTGCCGCCCGCGGTGCCGCCATATCCCGAGGCCTAGAACACTGCCGTTCGTGATACAGCCCGCGCTGAGGATCTCTGCTGGCTCGCCCATATCTAGCACGCACCCGGTGTTCCCCCGCAGGACCGCGATCCCTCTCCTCCTTCCGCTTCGCAAAGCTGACCCCGGGTTGAAACGTCCTCGGAACACGGCCGGCTTCTTCTTCGTCTAAGCTATCCACGGACCAGCAGCAGTCACACAATGAATCACATAATGATCCACTCGAACCATCATCATCATCGTCATCGTCATCAATGCTCACTCCATCACTGTCATACCTGATCTCCTCCTCCCTCTGCCTCGTCCCTCTCGGCCCAGGCGACTCCGCCCGACACTGCGCGCAGTGCGAAAGGCCCGGGTCCGGCTGCGCGGAATCGTTGCACCTGCTCGGCCCCAAACAAGTCCACGAAGACACGATCCGCCCGTCCTGCTTCCGTACTACCAGCTCACACTCATCCGCCCGCTCGCTCGGCCACACATGGATATACAGCTCCTCCAGCAGCTTTCGCCTCGCCTCTAGCCCCAGCCCCCAACCCTTTGCAGACTGACTGTTCGTGAGCCACCGGTGCAGCGTGATCAGCCTCCTGTACGGCTCCTCATTCGTGATGGCTTGGAGGAGCTCCCTCCAGTCTGCGGGCTGCTTTTGCACACTCCTAAGCAGCATGATCATGGCCCTGCACCAGGCCTCGACGTTGGGCTTGTGCACCGAAGGCGAGCACTCATGCTCTGCCAGCCTGTCCAGCTGGGGCGGGCGGGCCCAGTGAGGCCGGAGGGTGCTGGGCCCGCTCGGGGCGGTGAAGTTGCTGTTGTTGTTGGCGAACTTGCGCTGGGCGGTAGCTGTGCTTCTGATGTGCGTGGTGTCGGCGCGGCCTCGTGGCTGCTCCTGGGTACGTCGTTGTCTTTCGACTCCTCTGTCGGGTCTGTCTGCTCCTCTCTTGTCCTTGTCCTTTTTAAAATAAGCCTTTAGCTGTGCGAGTGACTTCATAGTCCGGAGCATCGTCTGTGGAATAGGTGGGAAGAAAAGTGAAAGCAGAGAGAGGGAGGACAGTGTGATGTCAGCAGGTAGGCAGCAACGACTCGTGAGGTGATTCTGGAACCCGTTGGGTCTCTTTTGAAAAACCAGCAGTTGAGGGGCCGGGGGGAGGGGGGGTAAGACGAAGAGGAGAGAAAAATAGGAATAAAGTATGTAAAAGTGCCGTGGTGACGGACAATGTTACCCCCAAGCATCATGAGGCTCGCCTCCATCGGCACTGGCTCTCGTCTCCTTCCCCCCCTCTCCCAGCTCCCAGACAGGTCGACCATTCATTCCACAGTCTTGACAAGGAAGCCTCCGTTGCACGGGCACCAATCATGCGTCGGTGTGTGTTTGCTTGCTGGTCCTCCTGGTGTGCTGTGGTATCACGGTGTCGACTGCTCATCGACCCAGTGAACGTCCTTGGTCAGGTCACCTTCCAGTATGCTGTATCGTGGTAGTGGTTCACGTGGGAAGCAGCAGTCTGTCCCACAAGACCCGGTAAGGGTCAGACACATCTTGCAATCCGCCCAGGCGCTGTAGTGTCTTCCAAGGCACTGGCCTGCCTGCTTCAACAAGTGGTCGCCTTGTGGTGCATCGTACATACATGACCTGATGGCAAACAAAGCGCTGGCTGGTCACAGACACAAATTCTGGCCTTCGAGAGGACGCACAACATTAAATTTCCATCTCCTAACAAACTCTACGGCGCCCTGCCCCCCCCCCTTTTCCTTTCCTCTCCTCTCTTTTCCCGAGCTCCACGTCTCTCAGTGCCCTCCGCCGTACCCCCTACTCCTCGTCAGCCCGCCGAATTGACCCGAATGCCTCAGCTTGCCGTTCATGATGGGGATCTTGCCCTCTTTCTTGAACAGTGAGTTGACAGCGGCCCACATCCCGGTGATACCCGACCTCTTGGCCGGGAGCATGCTGTACTGTAGGCTGTATAGATTCTTTCGGTTGATCGGCGGGACAAACTTGCCCGTGAGGAGGCAGAGGACCACGCGCGGTGAGAGGTAATGCTTGCGGATGCGAGACCCCAGTTGGAAGTACTGGTGGAACATGGCACGGAAAGTCAGGGGGGATGGACTGGGCAACACCGTCAGTTGGGTGCTCCTGTTGGCAGTGATAGGGATACAGAAGACAAGAGACAAGGCTGGGCCCGTACCTTGAGATAGATGACGGATGTGGAGGGGAGGTCGGATTGTGAATTAGGTACATTTCTATGTTCTTGGGTATCTCGAAGCTCGAAACGAATGCCACCTGTGAGCTCGTCAGCGGCGGTCCGGTTAGTTATGTCGGGGGGACTTCGGAGTCTGGACAGACCTGGCAGCCTCTGAGGGTCCTTGATTCGGAGCATCAAGGCGAAGAGGGGGAAGTGGTTTAGACAAGAAAGAAGCGTGTCAAAGGATGCTTTCAGGGAGATGATCACCATCCGCGCAATGGCAAAGTTAAGGTAAAACACCACAACGGTCGGCAGCAGGAACAGCAACAGACAAAAGACAATCGTTCCGACCAGGAGCTGGTCGAGGTCGTAGGCACACGAGTCGATACGATTGCGCAGCACGTTGTGTTTCTTCCCGCGGAAGAGGTGGAAGAGGGAGATTAGTATGGTCAGCTGCCAGTGGTATATACGGGCGGAGGCGAGATAGAATGAGTAGATGTGGACCGTGAGGATCGACAGCAGGTCGGAGAACATGGCGATGGGCATGCTGGCCCCAGCAAAGCTAGAAAACCCGACAAACCAGATGATGTGAGGCAGCGCTGGCCGGAGAGCATCGATGCAACCTAAGATCCTGTCAGCCAAGGCATTGGGGAGGACGGCATGCGACTCGCAACCTACTAGCCCAGTAGTCAATGACCCATAGGAAGAGGTCTCCCAGGAATGCCGCCAGCTCGGTGTTCAGCTTGAGACCTGCTGGCCATCCCATCAGCCAGGAGATGCTGCTCTGCAGGGCCTCGACCGTGTATCTTGCCAGGAGCACGTTGATCTGCTCCGCAACCCAGGTGGAGTTGTCAATGATATAAGAGCCCAACGCTATCCCGATAATCACATCATTCGCGACCAGCCAGAGGCTGTTGTAGAACCGTATATAGTCCGGGTGGCTGGTCGTCACGCTTTCCCAGTCGTTTTTCCTCTGTCTCAAGGTCACGTACTGCATGGGCCAGTAGCAGAACTGGAGCAGGCGGATCTCGATCTGCTGGGCGGTTGCTGATATGTCTTTGATGGCAGCCATGTGAGGCTGTGGCCGCCATTCCAGTATGATCAAGAACATCTCTGCTGCGATCCGATGGCCGACAAGGCCGAAGATGAACGCCCGGCGGATGATGGGGAAGATGTAGAGGGTGATGAGCTCCCACATCCAGAGCAGGACAAAGTTCTTCATGGTTGTCGCGGACTCGACCACACGCTCGGACACACTAAGAGCTCGCCTGGGTCTCGCCCCCAACCTCGACACGTTCTTCTGGAGAAGCTGCTCGAGCTCCGAGGACCAGTTGATCTGGTTGACAATCTGCGGGAGGGCCCTCTCCTTGTCCGAAGGCTGCCGCTTCGTGATGGAGTGTTGTTTGAGCTTTTCGACAAGCCTCTTCGTCCTCTCTCTCCGGAGCCTCTCCTGTCTCTCGTCTTCCGCTTCGTCCTCACCTAGGGTGTGGTGTCTCTCGTCGACATGTTGGTGTCCCAGGGCGAGCGCGATCGGGTTGAGGGAGATGTACTGCATTCTCGTGGGCTGCGGCCGCTGGAACAGGATGATCTGTATGCTCGACGCCTGGGCGCAGCGAACCTGGGGGACACGCGTGCTCGGGTCGACAGTCACGCGCACCCAGGAGGGATTCACGGCGACAGCATCGTTCGGGTTCGACACGCCCAGCACGTGCATGCACTGCTGGCCGCACAGCTCGAAGATTCGTCCTATCGGGTGAGGCGCGCTCCGCAGCAGGGTGTGCAGCTTGAGAGCTTCCTCGACGTTTCGGGCCTGCCGATTCTCAGCACGACAATCTATCAGCTGTCACACAAGGCAGGAGTGGACTGACGTCGACAGCTTCTAATATGGCGACCACGAAGACGTCCAGCTTTGAGTTCCTCCAGCCCACGACCACCCCAGGCAAGTCAGACCTTGGGATGTCGATCGGCCAGAAAATGCGCATCAGGCCATCATGCTCTGGCATGACAGACAGCCTTCAGAGGAAACGAGAGCCCACGCGCCTAGAAAGACCCCCTCCTGTTCAGCTGCTCCCGTGCAGATATGCCTGACCCGGGCGACCGTGGATGCTTTGGGGAGCTTGTTAGCGCGCGCGCAGGCAGAGGAGAGGACGAGCGTCGAGGAAGGGCGTGCCCCGGAGAAGCGGAGGGTTGGTCGTACCAGATCTGACTCGCTTGCCGCGAGACGTGCCACAGGAAGGAAGACGACAAGGAAGAACAGCGAGAGTATGACAAAACCGTATGCGGCGCGCAGCTGTTGAGGAAGAGGGAGAGACAAGTCAGCCAAGTCGCGCCAGAGTTGAGTGCCGGAGAAGGGGCGCGGGCGAGAGGGAGCGCAGAAAGAACCCAAGACAAGACAAGGCGGGGCAAAAGAAAACTGGCGACTGACAAAAACACCGTAGTCCCAAGCAAAGATGGCAAGCTCATAGAGCCTGGTGACAAGGTCCCATCGAGCGGTGGTGTAGCCGGCTACGAAGATACCAAGCGTGAGGGCGGAGAATGGGTTCATAGAAGCGCCGTCGCTGCTACCTCAATCGCATTCCGGGTAGTATTTGTAGGTCCAAGGAAGAAAACTCGATCTTGGGAGGTGCTCGAGCAGGAGGTGATGTGCATCCCACCAGAGAGGCCTTTGCGATGCAAGAGATGTGTGTATTGTTTGGGGGTTTGCTGATCGCAGAGGTGGATGGATATCGTCACTTTTGATTGCGGGATAACGTGCTCCAGCTCGAGAATAGCAGAGGTCGATCCAGAGACGCCCCACAGCTTGTTGATCTCGCGAACTGCATCAGAGGACGGAAGGCTGCACTGGGTTCAGAGGTCCATGGTAAGAAAAGGCTCAACCATACAAGGCTGGGAGATGAGATCAACCTTAGGTATACGAGCTCGAATCGCAATTCGAGCGAGTAGTATCTGTTCAATTGGTGTGGGATCCCTGGCGAGAGGAAGCCCGAGATACTGCAGCTTGCTGCTATAGTCCCTCTTGCCTGCCGCATAAAAGGGGACCTGTTCAGGCGGTTCTTCGGGGCCTGGACCCCTGTAGCCACCATGTGGACAGGGGCCTAGGCCTCTCCGTGTTGCCTACTTCATGGAAACCCAAGGGAGAAGAATGTTACCCAAGAAGATGAGCTTATAAATGGACAGCATCTCTAGACAAATGTATGGGTCAGGGGCATCACCTAGGTTATTGTCCTTACAGCTGTTGTCTCTAGATTGTAAAGACAAAATCTTAGAATCCTGTACAATGGGAGCTCAAGAACCCGAACCTGCCCATGTCCTCGTTATTGGATGTATGCGGGCCACTCTCACAAGGCTGCAGAAGGCTGGTAACAAGAAAAGTGTGGTAGCTCAACCAAGGGCGACCTCACAGACCTCATGAATCTGCAGTAACGATTATCCTATGTGCCTTGAAAACATCATGTGTACCACAGATTAGCTGTGATTTAGAGACGCGATGCTAGACCCCCTGCTGAACTCCAAGCGCCCAATTTTGAGATTTTCTTTCCTTGAAAACAGTTCTGGATCCATCCTCTTACAGTTCCTGTTGAGGAAGTCAGTGCAGGTCATTATTAGTCGGTAGGGAGGTGGAACTGACATTTGCGGTTCATATGCACTGCGTCATTCTCCTTGTTATCTTCCCTTGCTTCTTCGAGGAGCTTGTCGATGCCTCTTTGCTTAAGGGCCACCTGCCAGGTATCAATCAGCAAGGACTTGGAGGAGTTTCATGGTTGTACAAGAGGGAGGTCTCCGCACATTTAAACACGCCTGGTACTGCTTGAAGAGAGCAGCACAATCATTGTCATCGGCCTTCCCCAGCCCTCTTAGGTATTCTGGGTCTGATGAGAACTTGAATCTAGATCAAGAGAGATGACACACTTCCTCCTCCACTTACTTTCACTGTACCATTTCAGGAAACATGTATCATATTTCCTAGAAATCTGCATCAGTGCATGCTTCAATTCCAGGATCAAATAACCAAGTTACTTACTCCTTCACCTCGTTGCACTCAGTTGCCAGAGAAGCAGACATGCTAGCTGGCTGGTCCCCAATCCAGATTCGAACTACAGCTTCTGATGTCACTGCTCACAGCCAACAGCTCACAGGAGACACCTCTTGTGATGGAGACAAGAGACAATTTGGAGGAGTGTTGCTGTTTCTCTCTTGATCCTGGTTCTGTAGGGTGGGAGAATCCACTGAAGACAGTGATAATAATACGGCTGGTTCGGAGGTTGCCATAAGTTGGTAACTGAAATAAGTATTTGGGAATGATGAGATCGAGTGTGAAAGAGCTGTCTTATCGGGGAGTACTTGTACTTCATAACCCCTGTCTCTGCAGCCCAAAAATGCCCTGCTGCAAGTACCTGCACCACCTGCTCAGGACGTCCTTACTGCCTGCCGCCAGCCAACCGCCAAATTTTCTATCTAGGAAATCCGATCGAGAGCCTAACACTGTTGGCACCCTTTCCTTCTTCGTTTCGGTCCAAGCCGCCGTCTGCTGGCGCATTCCTCCCATCATTACCTCTCAGTAGCTATGGATGCCTCGCAGGGCTTCAAGTCCTTGCAGGACAAGATCCAAGCCGCCCTGATCTCGACGACGCGAACTGTCAACCAGATCGCGAGCGAGGATCTCAGCTTCCTGCGCACGGCAGACCCCACGACTGGCGATCGCCTCGAGGAGCACTTAACCCGTCTGCTCGGCCTCTCCACCGATGTCATCAACACTGCCGCCAAGGCGAATCGTCAAAAACCAATAAATGATCTCGAAGATGCAGATGACGCCGACATACAGTGGACCAGCATCGTGGATGTGATCGACGGCCTCCTCGAGAAGGGCGATATCGCCCTCGACGAGTACACCGGCCGGGTCAAGAGGAAGGGCGACTTTCCTGAACCCGTGGGACCTTTGAAGAAGGCCAAAACGACCGACCGGAACGAACCTAACTGGCGGCGCGCCAACATCGTCAAGCCCCAGCATGCGTTCGAAAAGAAGGTCGACAACTTCGCGACTGGGCCCTGGAAACCTCTCCTGACCAGCAAGCCCCATGCCACGGTGCCTCTTCAGGAAAGCCTCGATGTCTTTGTTGACGGAAATGGACAAGAACAGTACGATTATTTTTCTTATTCCCTCCGTTTGGCGAGAAGTATTTAGGGTCGTCCGTCTTGGACCAGATCCTCCTGGATACAGAATTCGACTTCTCAAGTTCTCCAAGTAGGGATTGCACGAGCGCTAACGACAGATACAGATATAAACATCCATACGAAACAGAAATCTCCGACCTACAATACCCCGCGAGCACTTACGTGAAGCGTGACCCTGTCCCATACCAGCTGATCGAGACGACACAACCTGTATGGGTCGACACCTACGAGGGCGTTCTTGAGATGCTGGAAGAGCTCAAGCAGGCAACAGAGATTGCGGTTGACTTGGAGCACCATGACCTCCGCACTTACCACGGCCTCTTGTCTCTAATGCAGATTAGCACTCGGCAGAAGGATTGGGTCATCGACACGCTGCGACCGTGGCGACACAAGCTGGAGGTTCTCAACGAGGTCTTCGCGGACCCCAAGATCCTCAAAGTCTTCCACGGTGCCTTTATGGATATCATCTGGCTGCAACGAGACTTGGGTCTATACATTGTTGGCCTCTTCGACACCTACCACGCTAGTGTTGCCCTCAACTATCCCCAGAGGAGCCTGGCCTACCTTCTCAAAACCTTTGTCGACTTTAATGCAGATAAAAAGTACCAGATGGCCGATTGGAGAATACGGTAAGGCATGTCCACGAACAGTTTTTGGGATTAACTGTACTGACGAATGCAGACCATTGACCGGTGAAATGCTTTACTACGCCCGCTGCGACACCCACTACCTCCTCTACGTTTACGACCTCATAAGAAACGAGCTCATCGATCGATCGGACCTCGGCGATCCGGAGAAGAACCTCCTCGAAAACGCTCTTCAGAGGTCCAAGGAGACATCCCTCGACAGATACACTAGTTGGGCACCCGATCCTGCCACGGGCGAGGGGGCCAGAGGCTGAGCCAACAGCCTACAAAAGAGCTATACTAGACTTGATGGCTCCCAGTTTTCCGTCTACCGTGCGGTGCACAAGTGGCGCGATGACTTGGCTCGACAGGAGGACGAGAGCCCCATGTTCATCATGCCGCAGCAGGTGTTGATGGACATCGCGAAGCTTCTGCCGAGCGATCCCAAAGCCCTGTGGAGCATTCTGGGCGGGAGATGCGCCGCAAAGGTGCAGCAGTCGCTTGATGAGCTGTTCCAGCTGGTCACGACGGCGAAGGAGGCGGGCGCGAACGGTCCAAGCTCGGTTGAGCACTTTAGAGCCGGTCTCCTTGGCAACACGGTGGCAGCCGTTGCGCAGAGAGAGTTTGGCAGGGGTGAGAAGCCTGCGCTGGACCTCCCGCCGGTGGAAGAACTTCGGAGCCAAAGATCGCAGCTTTTTGGCTCGATACCCGTCAGCAGTCTCTGGGAGCATCCCGCGAAGCCTGTGGACAATGTCGGCAGCAAGCTTATCCCCCTGCCCTGGACGTCTTTTTGTCCATGAAGCGGCTGTCTCTGCCGCCCAACAGGAAGCCAAGGCCAGAGCGCAAAGGGATGCTGCAGACATGATACCTCTCGTGGATCCGCCAGCAGCGCCTGCCAAGGAGGAGCCGGTCATAGACGACACCGAGTTCACGCTGCGCCAAGGACGGAAGCGCAAGCTCGAGGATGTCCAAGCCGAGGAGTCAGACTCGGAAGAGGAAGGCGGTGCATCCCTTGAGTCCCAGGATATGATCTCTCTTGACGTGGAAGAGAGCCCAGCCGAGCGGAAGGCGCGAAAGAAGGCTGACAAGAAAGCCAAGAAGAACGCAGCGAGGGCCATGAGGCTCCAAGCCAAGGCCGACCCGGCGGCACGGGGCCGCATGAGAGCACCCACGGATAAGAGGATCAAGGAGGACGAGACGCCATTTGATTACAGCAATGCGCAGTCAGTCTTGCACGCGCAGAGAGCCATGATGAACAACCGTGAGGACAAGGACAAGAAGAAGGCCTTTGACCCGTACGCGGCGCGTATGACGGCAGAGGGTCCCAAGCCGGCAAGACGCATGCACTCAGAAAGGCCGGGCAAGACTGCCACCTTTAAGAAGTGAGCTCTATCGAGCAAGGGGATAGATACATTGGGCCCCCAAGCGAGGACCGTCTCACTCGGACAGTCAGATACCCAACAACGATCACGGCTGCAAGCTGTGGCTTTATTTTTCTTCTTTGCAGATAGAGAAGAATGAAGACCTCCGAACCGAGGCACCTGTATTGGAGACAGCCTCAGAACGTTGAATAAGCATACCTAAATTTTGTGAAAGAGATATTCTTGACCAGGTTTTTGGGTGATTGTATTTTTTAATCACAAGGTGAGAAATGTTTATGAGCAGGTGATTGATGTTGCCCCGCCACTGCGCAGCGCGCATTTGCGAGAGTGCGGGGGATCGTCGCAGGAGGATTTACCACTGCACCTGGGCAGTGTTGTTCGTTCGAGCTTCGCATCCAATGGATAAGACCTGTTCGTTTTGTTTTCTTTTGACTTGTATATATATATAACTTTCTTTCTATTCTTTTTTCCTTCTGCACTTGTGTCATTTTCTAGTAAAAAACACACGCAAATAAACAAAGTATTTTCTTAATTCCAATGCTTCAATAATTACAAGTGGAAAATCACGAAACCACAAGGCGTTCTTGACTTTCTCCCGACAGCGAGGAGCCACCAGCCTGTCATCCTATCACTAGTCTCCATCGTATACCACTCTTTATTTCTTCTAGAACATTAGAATTTCAAGAAATAAAATAGAAAGAAGGAGAGAAACAAAAGGGAGAGGAATCCTGCCCCTCTCCAAGCTGAACCCCTCCCCTCAACATGCCCTCCGAGCCGACCCTCCACCCCAAACGCCTCCCCTCAGCCACCCACGAGGTCATCGCCGCCCTCGAGACCATCCACATCCCCTGGGACGAGACCGCCGTCGACCTCGGCGGGGCCAAGACGCACGAGGCGCTGGTGTACCGGAACACACACCCGGACGAGGACGATGTCGCGGGGCGGATCCGGGAGGCGAGCGTGGTGGTTGGGGCGGTCTGTCGGCTTACGGCGGAGGTGTTGGGACAGGCGCCATATTTGTAAGTTGATCCCCTCTTTTTTTTTTTTTTTTCTTTTTTTTTTCCTTCCGTTTTGGGGAGGTCTTGTGTGTGTGTGTGTGAGAGAGAGAGAGAGAGAAGACTGGTGAGAGCAAAGGAGGATGGATGAGAATGAAACCGAGATGGCTGACGATGGCGTCGTGGTTGACCTGCAGGAAATGTGTCATGACGCATGCTGTCGGGACTGACCATATCGATCTCGAGTACTGCCGCAAGAACAACATCCAGGTGATGCACAGCACGAACTGTAACAGCGAGACTGTTGCCGAGCACGCGATAGCCCTCGTATGTCCTGAACCACCTCTTCCTTCCCCCTCGCCTCTTTTTTTCTCCCTGTGGACTTGAGACTATTTCTTCTTTCTTTTTTTTTTTTTTTGGGCCCCCTTTTCGAAAGACACTGACACGTCCTGCAGTACTTTGCCACCCGCCGAAGCCTCATCAAGATCCACAACACCCTGACCTCCTCGACCCCTTCCAGCCCCAACGAGTGGAAGGCCAAAGGGTCCATGAACGCACATATGCGCGACGTCACGGGCTCCCTACCGCGGACGTGTGCCCAGGAGACGGCGGGAATCGTAGGGTACGGCGCTGTAGGGAAGCACATTGCGCGGCTGTGCTCGTCGCTGGGGATGAAGGTGGTCATATCTGACCGCGGGACGGCTTCTTCTTCTTCTTCTTCTTCCTCCTCCTCTCCCTCTCGAGCGACCACCGACCCCTCCCGCCTCCCCTTCGAACAGGTCCTGAGGACAGCATCCATCCTCTTCCTCTCCCTCCCCCGGACCCCCTCCACGGTAAACCTGATCTCCCACCCCGAGCTGTCCCTCCTCAGCCCCCACACCATCCTCATCAACGTCTCCCGCGGCGGCATCGTCGACGAGCCCGCCGTCCTCGCCGCCCTCACCTCCCGCAGCATCTTCGCCTACGGCACGGATGTGTTTGCCGTGGAGCCTGCGGGGAGCGAGGAGGAGAGCGTGCTGCTGGGTGCTCATCATCGTCACCAGGACGGGAGGGAAGAGAGGCTGAACCTGGTCATGACAGCGCATCTGGCCTGGCTGAGCGAGACGACTGTCCGGAACCAGGTGAGGTGTCTCGGGGACAATCTGCGGGCCTATGGCGAGGAGGATGAGGGGTGTGGCAATATTGTGGTGCCCAGAAAGTGGTAAAGGTGTGTGTGTGTGTGTGTGTGTGTGTGTGAGAGAGACTCTTGAGGCGCCTGTTTCACACGCCAGGGAATCTTGCACACGCAGCACAGCTTTAGAGAAGCCATAGAGGTGTAATGTGGGCTGGGGAATTGCAGTTCAGAGATAGAGAGAGAGAGATAGGAGTATAAAACTCTCCCATGGTCACAGGTCAGACCTCACGAGATAAATAGAGACGAGACTCAAGACAAGCTGTTCCAAGACCTATGCAGTCGGTTCGTTCCAAATATTTTCTCTATATATATATATATAATAAAAAAAAAGTACACATACATGGACGACCGAACAGAGATCCTGCTGCTGAGAATCAGTTTTCTCTCTCTCCAATCCGCGTTGAAGCGGTTCGTTCATTGGCAGTCCCGGAAGAAAGCCCCACACCCGAGAGTGTCTTGCAACGCCTGATGAAATGCAATGCAATAATGGCCTTCCTCCCTCATTTTGTGTATCGTTTCCCGTTTTTTTTTTTTCTCTTGTTAAAAAGTTGTCAAAGACAAAACAAGGCTCGCCTTTTGCTCCATATCCCGCCAGAGAAGAGGAAGAACAGAAAGAACAGGGCTGTGGAAGCCTGTTTTTGGATATCATCATCATCCGTCCAATTGACTTTTGCTGTTGAATAACGCCAGTCCCGAATTTTTTCTTTTTTGTTTGCGTAAACTCCTATCATCCATCCCTCCACATCCGGACCTCCCTCACTGCGCGTTCCCTCCCAGGGTCGCTGCTATGTAAAGTCTGCTGTGTGGGCTTTAGATACCAGCATCCATGCGCCAGCCCTCGACGGGCAGCGGGAAGGTGGTCGCCCACTCCTTGATCTCCGTCTTGAGGGCGTTGATCTTCTCGACCTCGCCGCTGTGGATCTTGGCGCGGAAGTCCTTGAGCTTGTTAGCCTCCTTGGGCAGGCTGGCCTGCACCTCCTTGCAGATGTTGATCGACTCGATGATGTAGCCGGCAACGCGCTCGAAATCGGCGGTGCCGAAGCCGCGGGAGGTCATGGCCGGGGTGCCGATGCGGATACCGCAGGGTGTCAGCGCGGACTTGTCGCCGGGGATGGCGTTCTTGTTGCACGCAATGTTCATGTGCTCCAGCACAACCTCGACGCGTGCGCCGTCCAGCGAGAAGGGCCGCAGGTCGAGCAGGACCATGTGCGAGTCTGTGCCGCCCGACACCAGCGTGTGGCCCATGGACTTGAACTTGTTCTCCAGGGCCTTGGCGTTGTCGACGACCTGCTGCTGGTACGCCTTGAACTCGGGCGTGTGGGCCTGCTTCAGGGCCACGGCCAGCGCGGTGATGGTGTGGTTGTGGGGGCCGCCCTGGTGGCCAGGGAACACGGAGAAGTTGATGGGGTCCTCGAGGTCATACATGACCTCCTTGCCGGTCTTGGGGTTGACAGAGCGCACGCCCTTGCGGTAGAAGATCATGGCGCCACGAGGGCCGCGGAGGGACTTGTGGGTGGTGGTGGTGACGACGTCGGCGTGCTCAAAGGGCGATGGGATGACGCCCGACGCGACGAGACCCGAGATGTGGGCAATGTCGACAACCAGGTACGCACCCACGCTGTCGGCGATCTTGCGCATGCGCGCGTAGTCGATCAGGCGGCAGTAGGCCGAAGTACCAGCAACGAGGATCTTGGGGCGGTAGATGCCGGCGTTCTTCTCGAGGGTGTCGTAGTCGATGATGCCGGTCTCGATGTCGACGCGGTAAGGCATGGTCTCGAAGTAGGTAGACACGGCAGAGATCCTAAGAGAGGAGTACACATCCGGTCAGCCAAGA
Source organism: Celoporthe dispersa (assembly GCA_016584495.1). NCBI lineage: Eukaryota > Fungi > Ascomycota > Sordariomycetes > Diaporthales > Cryphonectriaceae > Celoporthe > Celoporthe dispersa. The sequence continues at coordinate 879,650 of WAID01000005.1, forward strand.
GGCTTATTATTACCAGCAAAAATTGGGCCAACAGAGAACTGGGCCGGAGAAACATACTTCTTGGCGGGCGTCTGGTAGCCGTGGCTCAGGTGACCACCGTGGGGGAGATCAAGACCCATCAGACGACCGTGGGGAGGCATCAGGGCCTGGTAGACCTGCAGGTTGGCAGGGCTGCCGCTGAGGGTCTGGACGTTGACACCCCACTTGTCAGAGTCGAGGTTGAAGGCCGCGAGGGCACGCCTCTGGCAGAGCAGCTCGATCTGGTCGATGTGCTCGTTGCCGCCGTAGTACCGAGCACCGGGCTGGCCCTCGGAGTACTTGTTGGACATGGGAGAGCCAAGGGCGTCGAAGACGGCACGGGAGGTGACATTCTCGGAGGCGATGAGGATGATGGACTCCCTCTGGCGCTGGATCTCGTTGCTCTGGAGGTAAACGTGTCAGGCTCGGTCCCGGGCGGAGCTGTTCAGCTTCATGAGGGGGGGCATACCATGATCTGGGCGACCTCGGGGTCGCTGGCCAGGAGAGACTTCTCCAGCATCTGCAGGACAGTCAGTAAGCTTCTGTCCAGAGCTTGACCCCACGGCGGCGCCGCGGGGCCGGGTCAAGGGGGAGACCTGCGTCCTTGTGACCCTGGGACAGGGCGTACGAGTGGCCGTTGCTAGCCATTGTGGTGATTGTTCCTATGGGTCTTTTGCTGGGTGGCACGAGAGCTTGAGAGGACGCAAGAGCTTGAGCTAGCCGTGGTGAGGAAAAGAGAGGATATAAAGGAATGGAGCAAGCTCAAGGGAGTCAAGTCAGTGGGCGAACGTTAAAGTCGCCGATCCGGGGCGAAAAAATTCCAACAGGCGCCCCAGGGACGCTAATTAGATATGGCGGGGTTCTTTTAGGCCCATCGACTCGGACACTTCAGGGGAGCCAAGCCTAGCTTAGCCTGCGAACTTCGGAGGGATTGTCTCCCCCCAATGCGGTACTACCAGAGTTCAGTACAGTGAGTATGTACATACCTACATGGTACGTAAAAGCCGTCACCGTCAGGGTCGACGGCTCGTGTTTACTAGGCGGGACGAAGGTTCTGGCGGCCAAGGGAACCGGCTGTATTGGGAGTATGTGACTCACCATCCCAACTGGAACACGTTTCAGAGGAAAACCCACGGTGTGTCAATTGCTCCGGCTAACATCTTCTGCCTCACCTCTCTCTCAAGCACGTGCGAGATGAGTGGGAGGACCCAAGAGCCTCGTCGAGCCATCGTGTCTGTACTGTATCTCCTATGCGACCGATGCAATCCCAAAACTACCTTACACATTCTGTTGCCACACCAAAGACAAAAACCAAAAGGAAAACCCATGACTTGGGGAGTTGTTGAGGTGGAGCACCTCTGAAAAAGGCCTTATTAGTGTTCGAAGAGAGACCCAGCGAAGCCTTCCGAAATGTGCAATCTCAAACTATTGTGTTCTTACAGATGCCCTACCATGGCCGCCCACTGCAGTGTTGGAGACCCCTTGTCTACTTGGCCGCAGCGATGCCGACCTGGTTGTTGCCAATGTCGTAGATGCTGTACCACCTGCGGAGGAAAGCGTCACCAAGGATACCCTGCAGACCAGCAGGCAGGTTCAGGCCCATGAAGGCAGAGATGCAGGAACCGCCGGACTCAATGGTGTAGTCGTAAGGACCGATGGTGAAGTTGTAGCCGGCAAGGCCAAAGGTGATGTCTGGCAGGCTGTCGCGGGTGTTGCACTCCAGGGTGTAGGTTCCACTATAACCCTTCTTGGCACCGATCTGGGCGTTCAGCATCTCCGCGATGTCGGTCGTCAGAGCAATCAGGGAAGTACCGGTGTCGAGGATGATACCGGAGTCCTCAAAGAGGCAGTCTCGCCGTCGATGGTAATGCCGTCGAGGTCGACCTCCCAGTAGGCCTTGCGGCGGACTGGGATGTTGACGATCTTGCCCGTGTAGTGGGCCGTGTCTGAGCCGCCGAAGACGACCTCGGAGCCATCTCCGTCGCTGCTGAGGTAGAAGGCGAAGACGGGCTCGTCGATGAGCTTCTGGTCGATCATGTTGTAGACCGGAGGCACGATCTTGTTGACGGAGATTGTGTCGTACCCCATGCCCAAGATTCCGTCGAACTTGCCGAAGGCGAAGGCCAGCCCGGGCTCCTCGGTAGCCTCGGCGAAGTCCTGGTTCTTGACAGTAATGTCTCCGATCTTCAGGGTGTCCTGGGAGACGAAGCCCTTCATGCTGCCGGAGCCATACTGGATCTCGAACGAAGAGCCGTTCTTCTTGTATGTCGAGGACGAGGAGGACTCGTACTTGTTGTGCAGGTAGCACGCTATGGAACCGCACTTGGAGGACGGGACCCAGAGGTTGGAGCTACCGGTGTCGAGGATGACCTTGAAGGACTGGGGAGGAGACCCAACGCTGATCTCGGAGAAGTCTGTGGCCGGGGGTGTTAGACAGGCGGGCGACGAGAGGACAGGGTGATGGCAACGTACACTGGGCATTCAGGTAGTTCTCAATAGGAACCGCGTGTCCCTTCTCGATGCTGATGGGCTGCTGCTGCTGCTGCGAGGAGAAAGGGTTCCAGTCTCCCGAGTACTTCTGCTCGAGCCACTTCGCCTGCTGCTGCAGGGGGAACGCCTTCTGTTGTCTGGTGGTTAGCGGGATGTGGGACGGTGTGGAAGAGGCCAGGTACTGACCATCTGGTCCTCGAAGGGGATCTTCTGGATCTTCATCTTGTGGACTCCAGCCGCCTGGGCGGAGGCGCCAAGGACTACATCATCACCCGGGGGTCAGTGTGCGTCACGACAGCGGGGGGGACGACCATGGTGGCGACCGGCAAGAGGCGCGGCATCCAAAGACGATGGGAGTGCTGCATAGGGTTGTTGGGAGGAGAGGAACAATGCGAGTCCACTGCTGAAACGGTCGGATAGATGGTAGGTGACCGACAGATCCGGAACAGAAGAGGCCATCACAAGTGGGTGGCAAAATGCGACGTAGGACAGGGCGGGCAATGGACTCACGCATGGCGCTCAGCATAGCACCCTTCATGATGGGCAGCTGCTTGTGGACTTTCAACAAGGAACGGAACAGAAGCAGAAAATGAGTGTTGTTGGGCTGCTGGAAGATTTGATGGGAGGTTTGATGGAAGAGAAAGAAGAACTAGGGAAGGTAGGAGACGGCAGTCAGGGAAGAGGTAGGAGGGTTTAAAGTGGACGGTGATGAGTTGTTGAAGGTGCAGGGAGTGATGAGGGACTGGGGAAGCTCCATCGCTGCGCGGACGGGCCAAGGCGGGTGGTTGGTCAAGTGCTCACCTGTGACAGGCACCCCCGGGAGGTGCGCTACGTCAGTCCCCGGCCAACAAAACTGCTACGCTAGAGTGCTGGGGTTGTTCATTGACATGGGGCTGGCCTAGCGTAATCATACCATGGCACCTCATGCCATGTACGATAAGTACGTCCGTACATACTGTACTATGTAGTGTTGTTACCATAGGTACTGTGTGGCCGCCTGTCTCTACGATAAGGCAGTAGCCCGGCTTACGAGGCGCACAGCAGTACTATGACTCCGCGACGACGGCGGTACGTATTGCATCCTTGGAAGCGCAGGGTCAGGTCAGACGGGCGGCGTTTCTACCCGCTGCGCCTGAACAGGGGGTCCTGAATGATGTACATAGTACCACAGTACGGATACATGCCTGCGCCTTCACCTGATGACTAAGGACCGGAAATGAGGGCGTCTTTGAGGTCCCCCATCATCTGCCACGGCACACATGGTTACTATGTAGCATTCTCTCCCACGGTGCATCAAACAGCCGTCACAAGGACATGTTCTGTGTGTGTCCCTCCATCCTGATACTACCCACAAGGGATCATCGCCCTTGGTCCCAGCATTGAAGATATACAATAACATGTGATGGATCTGACCTGGCGGCTTGTTGTCGTCCTGCCCTCGTGGTAGGTATTCCGAGTATCCAGGCTTGTGCCTGGTCGTCGTGACAGTGCTCTGTCGCCTCGTAGTGACTTGTACTGGCTGGCAGGCCGTAAATGACGTTAATATCAGGGCTGGCTGCTTCCTGAAAAGAGCCGAGGGTCCAACTTGGGCTGCCTCCCGCCCTTCAGCACCCGTTACCATAATAATAATGATAATAATATACGTGGTTTTCAATTCTGGTTCGATAGACATGCAATCTTTCTTTGATGCACAAGGTGTTGTGCTTTTATGTTGGGTGTCAGTCAGCACCATGGTTCCCCTAACCCGGGCGTGCCTGGTCGCCTCTACCAGGGCGGGCCGTCGCGTCTACTCGCGCCTCGAAACCTCCACCGCGTCGTGGGAACCGCCAACAAGTAATTAATTCTGCGGACCAAGCACTACTACTACTACTTACACACGCAACCTTTCCAAACACACATATAGCACAATTAACAACCGACAAGTCCACCCACCCTTATACACCTCTTCGGCGCAGAAACGCTGCATCAGAAAACAAGAGAGAGAGAGACAGACAGCATGATATAAACCAGAACCAGGCCCCTCCTCCACAGCAACCATGGACGAGGTCACCCGCGAGCGTTACGAGACGCAGTCTAAGGACCTGCGCGTCAAGATCAAGACCTGGGAGCTCGCGTTCTCCGGCGGTCATGGCGGCAAGAAGCCCAGCAGGATGGACATCAAGAACAACAGGGAAATGGGTAAATCCTCCCTTCCCCATCCCCCGAAAACCATACTGCTGCTCTCGCCCCTCGGAGGAGGAGTGTTGCTTCTCTCTCTCTCTCTCACACACACAACTGACACAGCCTGCTCCTAGCTGCCGCGTACAAGGAATACCAGAGACTGAGGGACGTCCTAGAGGGCAAGATCCCGCCGCCGACAACAAAAAGCCACCGCGACGAGAACAGAGAGACCCGCAAGCGCAAGTCCCCGCAGCCGGCCTCCTCACACACGCCCTCCACGAAGCGCTTCCGCGCAGCAGAGACCCCGTCCTCGTCCCGATACAATCCCGCTCACAGTACCATGCACATGTTCACGCCCGGCGGCAGCCGTGACGCCGTGACGCCCTCCCTCAACCGAAAGCTCTTCTCCCCCGCCGTGCCCACCTCCATAAGCCCCACCCCTCACCGCGACGGTCGCGTGCTGGGCCTGTTCGACTCCCCTGCCGTTTAAGGACGCAGACATCGACTCGCCCTGCAAGCCGCCCGCCCCGGTCAGGCTGTCTCAGGTCATTGAGGCCGGGAGGGAGGCCATGGTGGAGGAGACGCCCAGGAAGAAGTCGTCCCGAGCGGCGGCAGCGGTAGGGTTGGACGGCATAGACCCCGACCTCGCCGCGGCGCTGGGCCGCACGCCCTCCTCGCGGCACAAGAATCGCACCAGGCCGACTTCGCCGCACAAGGGCGGCGGCGGCGGCCTCCTAGCCACGCCGCTGAAGCCACACGACGGGAACAGGGTGGCCAAGACGCCCGGCACATCCTCGTCTTCCGTGTCCAGGCTGCAGTTCCAGACGCCCGCCTTTCTGCGGCGCATCCCGATGGCCAAGATCACCGAGAGCAGCGACTTTGTCTCGCCCGAGCCGATCCGTCTTCCCCGGAAGCCCCTGCTGCGCGGGCTGAGCAGCGTCGTGGCGGACCTGCGGAGGCTGCAGGAGGAGGAGCTGGATGATGAGCTGGATGCGCTGCGGGAGGTGGAGGACGAGGCCGCCGCCGCCGCCGCCAGAGGAAAGCCCGAGAAGGCTACACCCGCTGGTGAAACGCCTGACGAGCCTCATCCGTCCACATCGGAGAGGGCAGCGGACAACAATGCTGCTATCCTGACAGAGGACACACAGAAGCACAACATGACCCTCCTCGGCGGGTTCGACGACGAGGGTAAATACGACTCGCCAGACGAGGAAAACGCAGGCTTGGACCGCAACGGCCAGCCGCTGCGGGTGTTCAAGAAAAAGGGGCAAAAGAGAACTACCCGCAAGGTAAACATGAGGCCCGTGAGGACCAAAAGGCCTACTGCTGCCTCTGCCCCCGCAGACGAGGGCCACGGCGAGGACTGGAGCAGCCCAGCCATCCAGCAACAGACCGAAGCAGGCATTGACGAGGAAGAAGACCCGGCCCTCCTCTCCGGCTCCGAGTTCGCAGGCTCGGAGGACGACGAAGACGAGCTGGCTCAGGACATCGGCGCCATCAAACCCCCCAAGAAGAGCACCGCTGCTGCCAGAACAAGCCGCCGGCCAACAAGGCCAGCGCCGGAGACGAGGACAAGAAGAAGAAGAAGCAGCCCGGGGGCCCGGTCAAGAAGGCAGCCCGCAAGGTCAACGAGCTCGCCCACGCCAACTTCAAGCGCCTCAAGCTGCGGAACAACGGCGCAAAAGGCGGGCCGGGGTATAACAGCCGATTCAGGCGGCGCCGATAGATATATCTAGAGAGGATGAGTAGTGGTTTTGACACATCCGGGTCACTAGGGCACGGATATGGATGGGTCTGTCGGCACGTAGGAGGAGCTCCTCGACATCTCCCTGGTTCCCATCTATAGCCCCGAGGGTATTGCCGTCGCGACCCTTCAGGCCATCCATGGTTTGTGGTAGACAGATCTGTCTCTTCCTCTTACCAGATGCATATATAGCTAAAGCTTATTTCATCTCGTCAAAACAAATCCAGGTAGATTCGATATAGGGACTCCTTCCCCACAATCATAGGGGGTCACGCATCAGCATTCCCTTGCCTGTTATGTCGCCATTCGCTGCTACTCAGACTTGTGCGCTGTACTTCCCAAACCTAGTTGCCTCTCTGCTTGCGTATCCGAAAAGTTGCGGTCTCGTCCATGTCCCTCGTTGCTCTTTTCTATGCAGCACCAGGAGCCTCTCCGGCCGGTGGAGCATCGACTTGCGGTGGCATGCAGCAATGGTTGAATCACGTCAATAAAAGACGGGCAGATATGGGATTCTGGTGTCTTCATTGAGGTGAGTAACAGTGCTAGCTCAGAATCGATACTATCATACAAATGCAACTCGAGTAAAGGAGATCCAGGTCCTTGGATGCGTCAACGTTGGCAATCACTCAGTCCCAAGGCTCGACGTTCAGACGATCTTCGAAGCACGTCCTCACCGTCCTCATCATCCTCGCTGTCCCCATCGCCCCCGCCGTCCTCATCGCCATTGTCGTCCTTGTTATCCTCGTCGTCCTCGCCTCGATCGTCTCCGCCTTCATTCTCCTCATGGTCGGTCGCTGCTGTCATAAAGTCTTCGTCATCTTCCTCAGCACCGGCTGCGACCGTGACGGCATCCTTATCGTCGCCTTTCTCACTGCTGCTTGCTGCTGTTGCCGGGTACCTCAGGTGCTCCTCAGCGTCGTGGTCTTTGTACCTGTGGCCGCACTCTCGGTGCTTCTTGTGACAGCAAGTTCTGAGACAGCAGTACTTCTTGTCAGGGTCGTACTGCGTATCCTTGGACTGGAAGCTTTCCTGGTCGCCAGCCACATCTTGATCAGCTCCCGAGTTGCTGTTCAAGTCTCTATCAACATGACCCGTCTTGTTGAGGGCAGTGTAGTTGGGGTTCATGTAGTTCGGATACGGCATAGGAGGTGGAGGTGGAGGTGAATATAGGGGAGGTGGATAAGGAATTGGAGGAAAGATGCCGGGAGGAGGTTTCATGCAGCCACGGTGATCTCTGTAGCTGTGCGAGTCGCAGTCGTCCCGGCAGCCATGATAGCCACAGTCATCCTCACACTCATACGGGTCGCAGACATCGTGGCAGTCGTGCGAGTCGTAGTCGTCCTTGCAGTCATAGCCGTCCTCAGGCTCATGGGGCTTCCAACCTTCATAATGGCAAGATCTGCACTCATCTCCACAGTCGTAGTCATGACCGTGGCAGTCCTCGCAGCAAGGCTTCTCGTAGTTTTTTCTCCCATGGGCCAGATGGCTCAAAGTCGTAGTAGTCTTGGGGATTGCCAGGCGAGCTGCGCTTCTCAACGAGGGCATTACAGTTGCCCATGACGCGACAACCCATCGAGAGCAGCGAGTTGACTACTGTGTTGCGTATCCGCTGTGCCATGCTCTTCAGTGCCTCGAACAGCTGTCTAGGATTGGCGGCAGGGTCCTCAGTAATGTCGCGGAAATCTTCTTCATCAGGCACAGCCTTGGAACTCTTGTTGTGGCGGGGCTGATAGAGAACGTCATTGTCGGTGTAAGGTGCAGGAATCCGAAAATGGCCGTCCAGGCGCCCACCGCATGCAATCTCGGTGCTGGACTGCAGCATCTGGGCAGCTTGCCCACCAGCTCCGTGGCCGTAGACACAGACGCTCTTGGGATTTATCTGAGCTCTCATCGGCCATATCCAAGATGGCAGGGGACTCTGCTTGGAGTACACCAAATGGGCTGCCACGGATGCCACGTCAGAGGCCATCGTCTTGACGCCTTCTTCCCGCTGGATGATCTTGCCGGCCACGTTGAACAGGGTGTCATTCTGGCCCAGCTCGACAACCCCAGAGAGGAGAGGATGATCGACGGTGACGACGATGTTTCCTTCGGCTGCAAGCTCGCCTGCGGACTGGGCGTATACCTGACGTTGACTTCCCATAGGAGGGGTGAAGATGATCAAAGGGTAGGTGCCTGGACAGACCGGTGCATCAAGCAGGACCCGTGTGTCAAGGTTGTGCAAGGCTTCCGTGTCCCCAAATATCTCCTCCTGGAGGACGGAGAGAAGGGGCTCAGGGAAGAGTTTGGAATAGTTGAGCAGGCGGCCATTGGAGCCACAGGTAGGATAGCTTTTGGTGAGCGGGACGAGGTTAGTGATGAGCCAGAAACTGTCAAAAAGAAGTGTCCAGCTTACAACATGGAGACAGGAACGTGGCGGGAACCAGAGCACGCCTCACGGTAGTACGAGGTGCCACTGTCGCCATACAGCGGGCTCAAAGATGTTGCGGTCGCATTCTCGCACCACGCAGCGCGCACTTCATTCACATCATACTGAACGATGTAGTCGTGAACACCAACCCTCTGAGGACCGGCAGGGGCCGGTAGAAGGGAGGCAGCGCCGTTAAAATCGACTACTGGAGGAACCGGGTCCAATGAGGAGGCTGATGGCCTAGAGACACCGTGCAGCAGGCTGGAGACACCAGCCAGTGAGGCACGGGCGACCTTGGCGGGCGACACTGGCGACATGGTCGACAAAGCTGGGTGTGCCGCCAGAGACAGCAAAAAGGTGGTGGGAAAATGAGAGGTATTGGGACAGGAGGGACTGATTGGTTGAACGAAGGACACGAGTAAGAGAGAGACGTATGATACCGATGCTGCCGTTGTCGTCCAAAAAGTGTCTCGCCAAGCGAGGGATCAGTATGTATGTTATGTGAGATGGATGAAGAGAAGCGAGTGAAGATGGAAGAAGACAGGAGAGGAAGAAATAATAGACAAGCAAGACTTTGTTATTTTCCGAATATGCTCGCCCGTATGCTCCTCCTTCGTTGGCCTACTCGGTTAGTAGGCAGGAGGGAGGGGCAGCTGTCATGATGGGGCAGGGGCCATCCTCTCAATTCTGTAGAGGCCTCGCTGCGAGCCTTGGAAGCTGCCCTCGAGCCGAACAGACAACCCGAGTTTTGCTTACGCCTCACCTGTCATGACATCTTGTGAATTTGCTGCCGCTCAGGCTCTGTCTGCATCTGCAAAGGCAGCCTCCCTCTCCTTCCACCTGGTCTCCACCTATCCGCACCCCGCTGTGCTCCCCTCCTCGAGTTCAGGTTCCCCCTCCCATCAATCCCTGATGGCTGTCGTCGAGATGTATGTGGCCTGCAACGACCAGCCGCCGGCCTTGAGTCCTGTGCCTGTACACTATCATCTCTCTCGTGAACCGTTCTCGCCTCCGTTCGTAGCCCAGCACTTTCCAGCGGCCCACGGTACTGTGCGTGCCTGTCCCACTCTTCCACGCTGTGAGGTGATCTGAGGAAGTTGCGGAGCTCATGAAGGAACAGTACGGCGTTCTCCCTTCCTATGAAATCAGCCAGCAGCGCCCCGGCATGGCCATTGCTAGCTTGGAGGTCAACCGTCTTCAGGATAGCGACCACGTACTCCAGCACGAAGGCTGCATTATTCTGTCGCCTGCGCCTTTGACCACCCCCAGTAGCAGGTACGATGCTGTCGTCTTCACCACCGAGCACATGACTGAACACCTGCAGCTCCCGCCGAATCCAAGCCCGAGCACGACCTAGCATCTCCGAACCCTCGATGATATCGTCGCGCGTCCATTCCCTGAACCGAGTCGACGGGCTTGAGCCAACATGGAGCGAATGAAGTCGCTGGCTGTAGACCTTGCGGCGGAATAGAAGGGCATTTTGAGCACGGGTCTCCGCATCTGATGGTTGCGCAGACGGGGACCCATGGGCAGCCAGCCGTTGCTCGCGCCGCCTCCTAACTGGACCACCGGCCTGCCCTCGCAAGCCGTGCGGCGATATGTCCTGTCCGCTGTGGAGCTGACGATCTGCACCTGTAATGTCGGAGACCTTGTACCTCTTCCGGTTCTCTTCCGCCTGGGCGGGGCCCAGCTGAACCTCGATGAGATCTGTCTTACAGAGCGGGCAGCGCGTGTCTGCCTGCAGCCATGTTGCGAGACATATGAAATCGAAATTATGATGTGAGCATGGGACTGCGACACACGGCTCTGTGATCTCGGAGAGGCAGATCACACAGCAGTCCTCAGCGGTAGATGGGTCGTCCTTGCGAAGTCCGCTGAGGGTCTCGTGCAAGACCTCCTTCTGAACGTCCTGAAGCGTCCCTTCGTTGTTCATATCGAGACCTGATCTTGGTGACAGTGGGTAATGATGCTGGTAGGACGATGAGGTTTGGCTACCAGTCGGGAAGTTTGATGGCTTCCATCGACCTGAGGCTGTGTGATTTTCCCACCAAAAGTTTCTGGCTTAAGCCGCAGCGCCATGACAACCCCCCTAGGATCCCAACATTAAACCCTCAGTAGATGGTATGTCTCTAGTCCGAGGGTAAATACATGCCAAGCACGATCTGCTTATGGTAGGGGGGATTTTTCGTCGTTGGAGACGTCGTTGTGAAATGTAGCCTGGTTGTTGATCCTTGGAGGCAGTGAAGTTGGCCGCTGCGGCGTTCTGGGCGTGTTTGTGGTGGAAATATAGTGGGCGCTTCCCGAATGTGGGTGGCGTCCGCTCCAGGAACAGCGGCGGGCTGATTTGTCAGATTACTGTATGAGGCATGTTTCTATGAGGGTCTTCGTATAAGCCTTCAACCTTCCACTACTCGTCCTCTATTATATAAGACACACACACAGGTCTCCATCTTGTCCTCCTTCATGAGTGGTTTCAAATCCAGAGCCAAGTTCTCGGGCTTGTTCAATTCTAGCAAACGACTTTTTCGCCGCCAGCGCTCCACGATGACGAACTTCAACATCGCCATTGTTTCTGATCCCGTCTGCCCTTTTGTAGGTCCCACTGTGTTGTGAGATTGTCTACCGATACGTCTTCACACATAGGCTAGAATATGTAACACCGACGACATGTCCCTGATCTGAGGCTCACAATCCTCCCACTCCCAGTGCTACATCGGCAAGAAGCGCCTCGAGCGTGCCATTCACTACTACCAAAAGACCGTCCCCGGCGGATCCGCCGACACCTTCACCATCACCTGGAAGCCCTACTATCTCGACCCCACCCTCCCCCAGGGCAAGAGCACACCCGTCCTCGAGCGCATGGCCGGCAAATTCGGCCCCGACAGGATCGAGGCCCTGACGAAGCGCCTCACCCTGATGGGCCGGAGCGAGGGCATCTGTTTCAGCTTCCAGGGCAAGCTGGGGAGCACGCGGGACGCGCACAGGCTGGTGCAGCTGGCGAGGGACAAGGATGCGGAGAAGGGTGGCGATGAGGTCCAGGGACGGCTGATGAGCGCGCTGATGAGCGGGTATTTCGAGGGAGGCGGGGATATCACCAGCCATGAGATGCTGCTTGATGCTGCGGAGAAGGCTGAGATGGGTCGAGCGGAGGCCCAGAGGTGGCTGGATGAGGGTCAAGGTGGGGAGGCGGTGGATAGGGAGGTGGAGGAGGCGTATGCGAAGGGGATCCGGGGCGTACCGCACTTCTTCATCAACGATCGGTTCGAGATCAGCGGGGCGCAGGACGTTGAAGATTTCCTGGGGGAGTTCGTGAAGGCGAAGGAGGCGGAAGGCGGCATTGACGCTTGATGCCGGCCTAGGGAGACCTAGAAACACGCTCCTCCTAGAGTGCCACTGGACCGTTATGTCCGGGGACGGGACGCCATCTCTCTCATATTGGGTATCATCAAAACCACGCCGTCCTGCGCCGGCAGTGTGCATCTCACATGTTCAGCAGCCCACATAGGTCCTTGTCCATCGCTCTCAGCCTCGCCTGCAGCTCGCGCTTCTTCTTCTCCAGCTCTCTCACCCCCTCTTCCTCCCTCCTCAGGTCCTCCTCCGTCATCAGGCTATCCGTGACGACGTCATCCCCATCACCCTCATCCTCCGCGGGATGGTCCGCCGCCCCAAATTCATCCCGCTTGTTCATCCGCCCCAGCCGCTCCGTCTGCTCCGCGACCTTGGCCTCATAATACCCCAGCGTAGCCGCCTGGCTGCTCCACCTCTGCCTGATAGCCGGTATCCGCTCCAGCGCGCCGGGCAGCGGGTACACATGACACAGCTTCTCCGCGCCACGCAGCAGGACCTCGAGCTCGACGTCCCCGGCCCCCTCGCGCTGCTGCGAAGCCGGCGCCCGCCTCGTGATGGTTGCGTGCATCTCACCGCCCAGCACGGCCGCGACGGCTGTGTTCCGCCGCGGGTTGCCTGCGCCGCGGGACGTGGGTGGGCCAGTGGTGACCTCGCCGGCCGTGACGTTGAAGACGGTCTGGCGGCGGGAGGACGACTTTTGGGTTGAGTGGACCGCTCAGCCTGCTGCTGCTGCTGGGCTGAGGGCGGGGGCGGGGGCGGCACGGAGAACAGGGCGCGCTCGTGGGCCTCGGTGTCGCGGATTAAGGAGGTGATGTCGTGGTTGGAGAGGAGGGCGTTGGTGAAGATCTTTGGAGGGGGAAAACTAGGATTCTAGTGTTAACTGTGAGGCCGAGAAGGACGTAGACAGAACACGGAGCACGTACGGAAGGCTGTCAATACCCTGACAGGAGAGAGTGATCTGTTCTAAATGTGCGGCGAGGAGAGACATGGTGGCGGCTTGGGTTGTTTACTTTGACAGCAACTAAGATCGCGACGCGTTGTTGCGCTGCTGTGTCGTTGCCCAGGTAGTCTTGGGGCTTACTTCCTACGAAGCATAGGGTAAGGGAGGAAGGGAACGAAGCGTAGCTGGACGATGTTGAATCTGGGGTTGGTGTCCAGAAACACCCCGCGAAGGTAAACGCGTTGTTATCGATAATGGCCTCACGAGGCCCCTGTTGTTTATGGTATAAGGGTTAGCAGTTAGTGGTGGTGTGGGGGGGGGGGGGACGCGGCACTGGTGGTCAGGTAGTAGGGGCGCTTTTGCCCAGGGGCTGAATGCTGAATGAGTGACATCACCCCTGGAAATTGGTTTCAGTTCTACAATCCCCATCACAACTCTATCTCCACCTCATCTCTTGCACCTCATCTGGCATCGACCTCAACCATCTCCGTGATTACTTCTGCATCTGTCTTATCGGCCTTGAGGCAACATACAACATGCCACCACGGGAAGTCACATCTAAGAGGAATTATACAGGATCACCAAAGATACAGGAATCCCGAATGCTTCCGCCATGAACCGAACTGCTGCAGCTTGGTAAGCACAGCAGCCCCGTGAAGCACACCTCGATCACTTCTCAACGACTGCGCGGCTCTGGGCACAGAGTTCGGCCCGGATGGATGGTATCCAGCTGCTGCTGCTGCTGCTGCGTCGTCCTTTGCCTCTTCAACACCGGGGATTGGATGATATCACCTGCATTAGTCGATCATGACGCGCTATTTCACCACCCTCTGCATCCTCTGCATGAAGCAACATCCCTCCCCCGCCCTTGGTGTCCATTGGCCGCATGCTCTGCATAATGGACCTCGATTTCTTTCCACAAGCAGACGCATGCAGCATCCATCATCGATTGACCGATGACATAGCATTTCCGCCCTCCACATGCGAGCGCAGGGTTGCAATTGAGCCGTGTCGATGGACGTTGGCGTCCTTAGCCGGCTCTGAACAGGCCACTGTGGCAGTGACAAGTTTCCTCTGGCTGACCCTACCGACAGCTGATGCTTGTCAATGCTGTCAGCAGAGAGGATGAGGGATGTGTGTGTGTGGTCGCGTGTGTCCCTTCCACAGCAAACGTGTGCTGCAGTGAGGTGGGCGACACTGCAGGCAAACACCATCCGCGATGTTGCAGGGCCCAGACTGCGGCAGCCTCCTACTAACCGTCCAATGGTCCGGGCCTTGTCGGCATGTCGATGCCCAAAAGCCGCTGCTCGCTGCTTCTGCAGAGCTCTCTGTGTCGGCAGATGGTGTCTCTATGCGCCGTCACTGGACAGCATTTTTGCCCGTCACGGGAGGAGGTTTTCTGCCAGGTGAGGGACTTTGTCTCTCAGTGTATCGTCGGCCAAGGACGCCGCCTACACCGGACCTACATAATCCTCTTCAGCCTGCACGGCGACAGCCACGGAGCCTGCATTGCAAGTACGGTGATAAAAGCGGGTCTAGACCTTTTCGTTCCCCCTTCCACTCACTGCCTTCTCCTTCGAACCTCTCGTCCTTCTTAGTCCCTTTTCTTTCTTCCTCTTCTTCTTTTTTTCTTTTAAAAAAATCAAAAATACCTCTTTTCCTCTGACACCCTACGGCGCATTCGCATTTTCTCTTTTACTGGATTTGTCCTTCCTCTCTTCCCTCCAGGTCGACCTAGACCCGGCAAGCGGTGCTGCGGTCAGCCGTGACGTTGAGGACAAACGCCTCTCCACTTGGATCGAGGCAAGCAGGCATACAATCCTAGGCTGATCCTGTCCACTCCTGCTGCACCTCTGGTACAGGCATCTCCTTGCTACTCTATCTTGGATCTCAGTACGACGGCCGCTCACCCTCTCAAGCCTCACAATTCCCCAGGGCTGACGTCTCATCGTCACTTCTACACCTCTTGTCCTTCCGTTCTCTCCAGATCAGCCTGGCTCTTCTGCAAGGGCTCCGGCGAGAGAGCGAGTGTGTGCGTGCTGACCGCTGTCCAGCTCGCTATATGGTTTCCTGATTCACTGTCTTATCCACTCACGAGGAATTGATCTATCATGATCACCATCAATCCGGCATCGACGTATTCTCCTGTCTGGAGGTGCATGGTTGCGGTGCTGACGCCCTGAAAGGCCCGCTCTTCTCTCACGCCCCGCGATTTGACATTACCCCACAGTGTCGGTGAGAGAAAGATCGATAAGATCGCAGCAAAAGATACACGACGCTTTTTCAGCACCCTGACGCTTCACCCCTCCCTCCGGGACGGACATTTATTCCCGTCACAGATCGAACACTATCACTATGCGGCCTACTTCACCAATCTTGAATTTTGCTGCAGGCCTGCGGCCCTCGTCGCCACCCCAGACTCCAACTGCAGCACAGGCGCCATTCTTCCTCCCGAAGATCAGCACGAAATCCGGCCCCGGCTCCGGCCCGGGAGGATTCACACAGCCAGGCCCAACGGCGGCAGGGCCCCAGCAAACAGAAGCTATGTTGTTTAAGGAAGGGCGTTTGCACCACCTCAGGCCTGAAGCCCTTTCACCTTGCTCCCCTGGTTCTCCCCTCGCTAGGATATCAGAGCCAGAGGTGGGGTCTGTATCCACCTCTCTGTCCGAGAGTGAACGAGGCTCACCAGAGCCGCCATCTCCTGACGATTCCGAACAAGATGAGGATCCGTTCGTCTCAGAGATACAATCAAGCATGCGGAGCGAGCTCGTCATCGAAGAGCTCAGCGATTTTGACGGGGATGACATGCAAGGCAGAGACGACGTCATCCACCCATACGCAATCGAGTACGCGGAGTCGGAATGTAGCCTGTCGCGGGCTCGACTTACAGCGGACGATCCGCACATGATCAACGACCTCAGGAATCTCAACTGCCGCAGCCCTGATCTCCAGGGCTTGTCATCCTCATCGGACGGTTCCGACCTCGACGACGACGAGACAAATCAGGCGAGGCTGCGTAACCGGGCCAAGCAGAAGCAGACTCGGATGAGCCTTAGTAGCATCGGGACGAAGCGGACCGTAAGCGAACGCGGCAGCGACAGCGATCATGAGAATGGGCGGCCAGACATCGGCTCCGAGGAGCCAGGCTCCAACGCGAAGCGGCTCAAAAGGAGGAATGCCGGTGACCGCCGGCGGAGTCTAATCTTTTCAGACCCGCCACCCAGGATCGAGGAGGTAGTCGAGCCCGAAGAACTCGAGGAGGCACTGGCAAAGGAACTGCCCTTCTACGAATACAAGACCATGGAAATTGACTCGCCAAGGTCACCTTAGGAGCTGCATGACCATTCACACAGAAGACACCTCGTCCGCTGCGCCGTCGGACAGACAGCATCTGCTCCGTCCTCAAATTACCTCACAAGGCCACGAGATGGTAACTCGACACTCGGCTCTGTATCCTGGCTTGGGCATACCATCGTCAACCTCTAGTCCCTTGCATATATGCATATTAGCGTTCAGCAGCAGCACAGCGAACATGTTCTCCTATCATGATCACGCATTTTCTACTTTCTTCTTCTTCTTCTTTTCTTTCCTCTTCTGTCTTTTCTTCTCTTTCTCTCTGCATATACCAGCAACCATGAATTGGCATCTCCTTTACTTCGGCGCAGTGGAGGGCTTGCGCTGGAGTCACAAGCGCTGGGCGAACAGACTGGGGCACGGCTGGGAGGTTGGGGTCTACGTAGGTGTTATTGGAAGGTTTTACGACTCTCTCTGTGTGTCTCCCGGGGTCATGATGCCCACCGTATGCATCTGGTGCAGGAAGGTTGGTCGCGAGTTCGGGGGGGTTGGGGGGGGGGGGGTTGTGGACGTATACGGGCACGACTATGGTTTCTAAGCGCGAGTCGCTATTTAGCGCCTGGCAGTTCTCATGGATAATGTTGTTTTGCTTCCAATAATAGAATACAACCTGAAAAAATGACATTGTTGTTTCTCTGTCACAGAGAGAGAGAGTGAGAGAGAGAGATGCGAGGGATTTTGGTGACAGCTCAGCCTATAGTAAAAGTACCCAAGGAGGACCAGGGAAGAGGTCCGGAACAAGGCACCTAGAGCATAACTTCTTATCACTTATACACTGGAAGTAGAGATCAAGGTATTTGGTAGGGGGCTTACATGCAAGCATGTGGCGTGGGCGACATAGTTATGAGAAGAGTATACGCATGGTATAACAAGGACTTACACCAGATTGAATACTTCTCAAGGAGAGAGTCACTGGAGGACAACATGTCAGGAAAAGCTGCTACGCAATCACTAGGTTAGCTGGGACGGAAGAAGCTTTTTGCCTGGCCTCTCACAATTCTGCCGAGGAATTATTAGCGCCCCAGGCTAGCTAGGCTGTCCGCCGCGAGTTTGGGGGTTCCGTTCCCTGAGGGCAGCAAGGCCTGATCCCTGAGGAGATCTGTGCACCCCCTCGGCCCTGGCAGGCCTGTCTGTCCACCCTGGAATCTTCCTCAGAGGGAGCCGCAACCACCAGCCGCCTTGTCACAACTGCTTCCATCTTCATAACCATCAAACCCAAAGACAATCCTGCCTCTGCGCAGCTATCGCATCCCCCTCCATCAACCCCTCCCCATCCTCCACACAATAGCATCCTTCCGCGCGGGTTTTACTTGATATTGTCCTGTGAAAACCTCCCATTACCATTGTTCTTTATCTTTTTTGTCTATGCTCATCGCATATAGTCGAGACCTTTGCGCGTCGCTCGAGTGAGCATTTGCCTCCGCTCGCGAGGGCTGCTGCATCCTCGTGTGAACCCCAGCGTCCCTGTCGGCGAGGTCTCCTCCCCGTCGAGACGCCTCTTTCCGTCGAGACGTCCCTCTACCGAGACACATCTCCGCCGAAACGGGCTCTCCTCTTCTGACGAACGACCGGGGTGTATCCGACAAGCCCCTCTTACCCTTCACCACCAAAACCGCCAAAGCCGGCTCCGAGATGAATCCAGCAGGGCAGCCAGGTCAGGCGGCCCCAGGCCAGGCCGGCCAGCGAAAGGTCTTCCGGCCAGACGATATGGACAGCCTACCGCTTGCCGACGCCGAGAAGATCCGATACAAGAACGGGCTGCGTGGGCTTTGGACTGTTCTGCAGAGCGCTCCGCGGGGCTCCCAGCAGCAGATGGAGGCCCAGAAGAAGATCCATGACTTCAGCACACAGCTCATCAACAAGATAAGGGGTGGGGGAGCACGTCCCCCAAGCTCGGCGGCGCAGGGATCACAGCCGCCCCAGGCCTCGCCGACTACGCAGCCTGGCGCGGTCCCCAACACGGCAGCTCCGGCGGGGTCCCCTCCTCCGTCCACGGGTGCCCAACCTGCTCAGACTCCTACCGCACCGGCCGGAGCTGCGAATCCCCAGCCCCAGCAGCCTTCGCAACCGGCTAGCACACCGGTGAACGCTCAGCTGCAGAACCAGATCCGCCAGCACCTGGCCCAGATGACCTTCCTGCCGCCGCAGACCGTCGCTGACCAGGGCACCGAGGCGGCGGCAGCGTGGTCCAAGGTCCAGAGGGAGAAGTACACCAGGGCTCTGTACTCGCTGAGCCAGACGGGCGAGAGGATCAAGGAGCTCGATGCGCTCATCAAGCAGCTGCAGCAGAAAAGCGCAGGCCTCAGCCTAGAGGAACAGAAGAAGCTGCAGGAGCTGATACAGAACAAGGGCAAGCACCACGAGAACCACGGCATCGCCAAGCGCTTTGTCGACTCGTTTCGAAGGGAGCAGGTAGCCATCAAGGAGGCCAGAGCACAGGCAAATGGTGGTGGTGGTGGTGGTGGTGGTGGAGCGCAGGATGCTGCCGCAAACCAGGCTGCCCGCAACGGGCCATCGCCACAGCAGCCTGGTAGCAACACCGCTATGCAGCAGCCCGCCTCTGCTGCTGTTGATACCGCAAAGGCACCGCAGGCTGGCGGTGCGACGCGCCTGCCGGGTGTGAATGGCCAGGCAGCTGGGCAGCAGCACCCGCCGCCCCAGCGTCAGCCCCCCCAGGGAACCGCCGCGCCTCCTCAGGCGTCACCAGTCACCCCCGCGCAGGCAGCTTCGAGCGCGCCGGCACAGGTCAAGATCGAACCCGGCACCGTGCCCCGACAACAGCCTCAACCCCCGCCGCCAGTGAATACCGCGCTCGCGTCCGCAGGTGCTGCAGGGATGCCATCAGCTGGCACGCCAACCCAAGTCGCGAGACCACCTATCATGCCAAATGCCAACCCCGCGTCAGCTATTCCTCACCCACTCTCGCACACAGCTGCTGTTCAGTACGCAAACCAAGCTCGCAGCTCACAACCTGGACTTCCTGGCCAGACACCCCAGCAAGGAACCCCTCAGGGACTAGGCGGAACTCCAGCGAGCGCAGGTGTTATGGGAACAGCACAGCCAGGCCACTCGCACGCGCACCCCACAAACCAGCAATCTCAGCAGACCATCAGCCAGAAGCTCCCCATCCCCAAGCACCTCCCCGAGAAGGCCGCGATGGCACCCACGCCCGTCGCTACCAACCTAGGCGGCGTGACCCCCGGCCGTCCTACATACACGCAGGGAGGCGGCACTGCCGGTGGCGTGATCGGGCAGCCCGTCATCCCCAAGATCCCCGTCGTCCAGATGGAGGGTGAGGGTGAGCGTGTCCTGAACCGCAAGAAGCTCGATGACCTGGTGCGCCAGGTGTGTGGTGGACAGGCCGAGGGTCAGGAGGGCAACTCACTGACGCCTGATGTTGAGGAGGTAAGTACCCTACAGACGAGACAGCCTCCCCCCTCCCCCCTTTCTACGACAAAGGAAAAAAAAATCTCTCCTGACGCGCGATTCATCTCAGTCTATCCTCAACCTGGCCGATTCCTTCGTCGACCGTCTCCTGCACGCCGCCTGCTCCAACGCCAAGCAGCGCGGCTCCAAGGTCCTTGAGATCCGCGACATCCAACTCGTCCTGGAGCGCACCTACAACATACGCATCCCAGGATACTCGTCTGATGAGCTGCGTACCGTCCGAAAGGTCCAGCCTGCACAGGGCTGGATCACCAAGATGAGCGCCATCCAGGCCGCGAAGGTAACCGGCAGCCGTGATCTCTAGGTCTGGCCCGATAGGGCTGCCTGGGGACGTGCATATGGACGATTCCTTTCCCAATTCTCTGGGAATTACAGTTCTGCTTTTTTCCCAACTTTTTTTTTCTTCCTTCCTTCTCTCTTTCTCTTGCCCCCACCTCATCAGACTGGATCAACACGGCGTCTCGGGTGAAAGGCATTCTCAGTCGGATGGTCAAGGAACGTTCAGCTTGACCGGCGTTTTCTAGGGGGTCACTGGTGCTAGGCGTCTGGACATGCGAGGTTCAAACGGATATGATCAAGGAACACGGAGAGGAGGATATGATGGGAGGCGAAGTCAGTTTATTGGGGCCATCTTCCTTTTTTTCTTCTTCTTCGGTATTGGCTCAAGTGCCACATCGGCCATGCTAGGTAGTTCTTGTCTAGTCTAGCAGCAGCCTTCGAGTCTCATCGGCCAAATATGAAAAGTCTCCTTCAAGGCGCAAAAGCTGAATTTTTTTTTTAAAAAATTTTGTTGTTATTATTGCTTATCCTCAAACTACATGTGCTTCCCAGTGCTTGCCGGAAGTGATGTGCACGCGCTGTAACGCTGATCACGAACTGACCTGAAGGTGAGGAGACCCCGAGTTCCTATGGTGGTAGCACGATACTAGGCCGGGGGTTCTGACTAATGCCAGTGCAGGTGCAGGTGGTGACAGGCAGTACAGGTGGCAGGCAAGAGGCAGATTAAGGGCAAGACAAGGCTGCGCAGGGGTGACAAGGTGAGCAGCAGGCAGCGCCTGAGAACGTCACCATGGTGGGTCTGCCGCTGCTGGCTGCTGCTGCTGCTGGTGCAGGGTTCAGCGTCCCCGGGTGTGGATGATGTGTGCATCTGCTGTGCTGTGCAGTTTCGCCGCAGACTATGTTGCCGCACATAGCAAGGTACCTAGCTCTTTAGCCGACAGCTGCAGCCGTGGCCGGGTACCCTGCTAGCACGCCACGGCGCCCAAAGACGCAGCACCTGGCACAATCTTTGACGGAAGCTTTGGGGGTGGACAGCGGCCGGGTCTCTTTCTCTGCTACCTCGATCCGTAATCATTCACTCCCATCCCACACCCAAAACTACATCTAGGTTATCCTGTTCCATCCCCAACCGCCATCGACAACACACCTGCGACCTTCCCACAGAGACGGCCATCTTTGGGAACCACGAGCGATCTCTCTCGACTGACCACCCTCTCGGGTAAACCGTCGTCCTCTTCTGGGACTCACACCCCAACAGCGGTCACCTTACGTCCTCTTCTGCGCGCACCGTCCAGGTCGGGCAGCTAATCTAATCAACAACAAACGCTTGGCCGAGACGGGATCTGTTCTTGTCTCCACGCTGCCTGCGTTGGTTCGTTCTTTCGCCCGCTTGCCTCTCCCCGGACACGCCGCGCCCTGAACCGGTTACCCTGCTGCACCGTCTCTACAGCACACGAGGTTCAGCAGCGCCAGCTAGCTGTCCGCCTATCCCTCTGAGCCCGACGACAAAACTCTCCCATAGGAACTACCAACCCTCCTCGCGGAGCAGTTCCCCACCCGAACATGCCCGGAAAGACACCCAACAGCAACGGGAAGGAGCCCGTCGAGAACGGCGGCTATCCAGGAAGCAAAGACATCGAGATGAAGGACGACGCCTCGTCACTCAAGGGCAAGGGCAAGAAGGGCGTCAAGGATGGCGACGAGGAGATGACTGTCGTCGTGCCCATGTCCAAGAAGCAGTCCTCCGTACCCCCACCAAACGACGCCGATGGTGACGTGAACATGGAGAATGCCGAGGAGGACGGAGAGGCCGAGGTTGATCCTGCCGCCCAGACTGTAGCAGGTATGTGCTGTTGTCCCCCCCCCCTCCAGACCTACCTCCCCGACCACGGCCTGGCATGCATCGCTTGAGCTCGACGCTGACCCTTGACTTCTCCCCCCCCCCCCCTCCCGGCTCTCTAGATATCAAGAGCAACTTCGCGCTGCTCGACCGAGCTGTCGCCCTTTTCGATGCCAGATTTTCCTTGCGAGCACTGCGATCTGTGTCCTCCATCCGCAAGCGACTCACCCCAGCCATCCTCGCCCAGGTCATCGTCGAGACCTTCCCCGGCAGCACACTCCCGTCCAGCGTCGCGCAGCAGCTCCTGAACGCCCACGGCAGGGAACCCATCCCCCTGGAGAGTCAGCTGGCTGCCCAGGCCGAGGCCGCTGATGGAAAGGTCAAGGCTCCCGCCGCCAAGAACGGCAGCAAGAAGGACGCCAGCAACGAGGTCATCCCTGAGGTCGACATGTTCCTGGGTATCCTGATCCAGGTCCACCTATACGACAGCAAGCACTTTGAGCGCGGCGCGGAGTTCTCAAGCTACCTGTGTGATCGGATCCGCGCCCTGAACCGGAGGACGCTCGACTCGCTGTCCGCCAAGGTGTACTTCTACTACTCGCTGTTCTATGAGAACCTGGCCCCCCTGCCTCCATCGCCTCAGTCCCCCATCATCGCCATCCGACCTACCTTGCTCGCAGCCCTGCGGACGGCGGTCCTGCGAAAGGACATCGACGTCCAGTCTTCGGTCATCGTTCTGCTGCTACGGAACTACCTGCTCACGTCTCACATCAACCAGGCCGATCTGCTCGTCTCGCACACACAGTTCCCCGAGAACGCCGCCAACAACCAGGTCGCGAGGTTCCTCTACTACCTCGGCCGCATCCGCGCGATCCAGCTGCGCTACACCGAGGCCCACGAGCACCTGACCGCCGCCACCCGCAAGGCCCCGTCGAGTATGTGCGCTCTCGGCTTCTCCCAGACCGCCACCAAGCTCCTGCTGGTCGTCGAGCTGCTGATGGGTGACATCCCCGACCGCGCGACATTCCGTGTCGCCTCGATGGAGCAGGCGCTGCACCCTTACTTCCTGCTCGTGCAGGCGGTGCGTGTCGGCAACCTGGAGGACTTCGAGACGACCATCGCGGACCACGCCGACGCCTTCCGCCGCGACGGCACCTATACGCTGATCCTGCGCCTGCGGCAGAACGTGATCAAGACAGGCATCCGCATGATGTCGCTGTCCTACTCACGCATCTCCCTGCGGGATATCTGCATCCGCCTGCATCTCGGCAGCGAGGAGTCCGCAGAGTACATCGTGGCCAAGGCGATCCGCGACGGTGTCATCGAGGCCACGCTGGACCGCGAGCACGGATTCATGAAGAGCAAGGAGACGGGTGATGTGTACGCCACGCGCGAGCCGACGGAGGCGTTCCACGATCGTATCCGGGCCTGTCTGGCGCTGCACGACGAGAGCGTCAAGGTACGTCTGCCCCTCCTGCCCCCAGCCTGAGTCTCACCACACCCCCCAAGTCGTATGATGCACAGATAGCTAACATATGTGTGTGTGTGTGTGTGTTTGTTTGACGTGACAGGCCATGCGCTTCCCTATGAACCAGCACCGCCTCGAGCTCAAGAACGCACAGGAGGCCCGCGAGCGCGAGCGCGAGATGGCTAATGACATACAGGAAGGTGATCTGGACGAGGACGACCTGGGTGGTGATTTCGACGGCATCTAGACCCGACGACCAAGCAGCGCAAACGACCATGCAGCGGGCCGACAGGAGAGAGCGAGAGGAAGGGACGGGATAGAGAGCATGGTAGCAAGACGCTGGCACAACTACTTCAAGACCCTGTAATAAAATGAAATACATGTGTTATTGGTTTCTTTTTTCTCCTCCTGGCACCCTCTTTTCCTTTCTACGCTGCACTTATTGCCTTGACACGATCACATTGTTGTCTTTTTCTACTTCTAAATGACACGGGTGGTTTTGGTTCAGACGGCTCTCGTGGTCGACTTTGGGCATATGTGGCATGCTTTTTGCGCTGGCATGAAGTTGGTTCTTTGCGTCCGGCCTGTACATTTCCCGCACCTTGTTGAGGAACGATAAGGGAGGTCCGGGGAGAGAAACAGCCTCGAATATCTATTCACAGAGCAAGGGCAGCAGGGCAGAGAGGGGCGTTGAAGAGTGTGAGAGAGCGAGAGAGAGATGACTGGTGTGTTTGGAACCGCTGGCATTGGGTTGATAGATGGGATGGGGTGGATTTCCGGTGTGGATGCTCTCTTTGATGGGAAGCAATCGGTTTGCCTCTTTGGAATGGACGACGGCGGTAATGGATGTGGTCAGCTGATAGGCAAGCATCCAGAATATTATTCTCGGGGAGCACGCAAACAGGAGGTCTGGTGGTCATTGAAAGAATGTGCTTGGCCTCTTTTCCACGCTGATCTCCCTCTCTCTCTCTTTTTTTTTCTTTCTTTCTTTTCTTTTCTTCTCTCTCTCTCCCTCCAGACCGACCTCAGCAGAGTAAGCATACATATATCTATCTATCCGTCTTCCCTCCTCGCCCACCACCAACCAACCAGCTCACAGCGGCGGCGTGTCCACAAAGGTCTCGCCCATAGCAATGCTCCTGTCCCCAGCAGCCCCGCCCATCTCCGCGATCTTGGCCCGGACACGCCCGTCGTCTCCCGCCGTGATCTCGACCCCCAGCGCGCCCAGGTTCTGCTCCAGGTACGCCATGTTCTTGGTGCCCGGGATGGGGAAGAAGTCGTCGCCGCGGGCCAGGATCCAGGCCAGGACGACCTGGGCGGGCGTGCAGCCCTTCTCGGCGGCGAGGTCCTCGAAGATGTGGACCAGCTCCAGGTTGCGGGCAAAGTTGGCGGGCTGGAAGCGGGGGAGGTGGCGGCGGAGGTCGGTGGGCTCGAGGTCGTCTAGGGATTTGTACCTGGAGGTTTAGGGGACAGGCGGTCAGCCGTCCGTCCTTCGTTCTTGTTCCGAGAAGATGCCCCTCGAAGGACAGATGGTCTTTTCTTTTTTTTTTCTCTCTCTTAACAACTCACCTCCCAGTCATGAAACCCCTCCCCAGCGGGGGAGTACGGCACGACGGCCACGCCCAGCTCGCGGCACGCGGCGAGGAGGTGCGTGCCGACCTCGCCCTCGATGTCGAGGGTCCAGGGGTTGTACTCGATCTGCACCGCCGCGATGGGGTGGACGGCGTGGCCCCCTGCGGAGGGTGGTGGAGGAGCACTCGGAGAAGCCCATGTGTCTGATCTTGCCCTCGCTGGAAGGAAAAAGAGAAAAAAGGTTCCGGGTAAGTAAAAGTTTCGTCCAGCTTGGGATCCTCTCTCTCTCTCTCTCTCTCTCTGTGTGTATGTGTGTGGATATGCCTCGTGCTTACTTCTTGAGCGCCACAAAGGCCTCCACCGTCTTCTCGACCGGCGTCTTCTTGTCAAACCGGTGCACATAATACAGGTCGATATACTCCGTCCCCAGCTTCTCGAGGCTCTCCTCGCACGACCGCCGGCACTCCCCGGGCGAGCTGTCGATCCCCCACGAGATCTTTCCGCCCGCGCCGAGGCTCGACGTGAGCCCGAACTTGGTCGCCAGGAAGATGTCCCTGCGCCGCTCGGGGTGCTGGCGGAGCCACTTGCCGATGAGCACCTCGCTGTCGCCGTAGGTGTGGGCTGTGTCCCAGAAGGTGGCGCCCAGCTCCCAGGCGCGGTCGAGGACCCTGAGCTGGTCCTCTTCGGATCTGGGGTGGGCGGGTGGGTTGTGTCTCTTGCGTAAGCGTGTTGTGCAGGAAGGAAGGTGGCGCAGAGGGGGGGGACGACACTCACGGGGCAGGGCCGTAGGCGATGCTCAGGCCCATGGTTCCGAAGCCCAGCCTGGGGACCTGGGGTCCGTCTCTGCCTAGCTGGCGGGTAGGTAGCTTTTGGGGGGATGACATCTCGAGGGTGTACGTGTTTTCTCTTTTTCAAGGCCTAGGGAAGAAGAGCCGGTGCTGCGTTGAGAATATATATATATATATATATATATATATGTATCTATGTAATTCGTTCGCGCTGAGGAACAATCTTGGATAATTCTGTGAAGCTCTGAAGTAAACGTCTTTATATGGTCGAGGGGAGGCCACGGTCCGCCTTTTTATAATTCACAGAGTCCCCAGCAAAAGGTAAGTGCTACACATACTGAGGCTTCACAAAGCAGTCTGACGATCTTCCCCTTTCGGCTTTAGAGGGCCGGTCTTAGCCAAAGCCGATTTATTCTCCTTTTCTCTCCGTTACGTCCTTGCTGGCGAACCACGGCGAGCGTTACGAACGGTTTTGTCTTTGCTTTGTTCTGGAACATGCTCGAGTGTCGAGATTCCAAGCGAGGGTGGTAGTGTGCGGTTGTGGGTTGAACTTGAGGTTCTTGCTACGGTGCGTTGTGTGGAGGCTGAGATTTTGGCGTGTATGAATTGTGGTAGTATGACCAACCCGCAATGCGTTCTCTACGAGATAAGAACACAAAATTTATAGTACAGCTCTGGTTCTTCTTCTTCTGCTCTATCGTGTACTGGGTTTTAATAGTCTTCTGAATGCTTCTTTAGTAACGGGTGCCTTGTCTCATTACTACCAAGAATCATGCTACGCCGCACCTCTCTGTAATTGCTTCTACTTGTGAGGCTTCTCAACTTCCAGACACAAGTATAGATGGCGTTAACAATCGGCCCTGGCTATTCACACTTGTCTTCCGCTTCCGTGGTACAAGCCTCTGGCTTGCCTTTTGTAGCCTCATGACCGTATATCTCCTTCAGACTATCACATTCTCTCGTATAATTCGGACATTGTACTGGACCATTCCATCTTCCACACTCTATGATGCCTGTGGAACCTCATTCTCCTCGTCAAGCACTGGCACCGCTACGCCTTCACTTTATTCCTAGACTGCACTTATGACCCGAGCCAATCGCGAGTTCTGTGCGCCTACATCAAGGATGCTCTTCCAGGCCGTGGCTGGTGGCTGAGGTTGTGCAAATACAATCTCCTTCACGATTCTAATTCGTAGATGGGAATTATTGATCGCCGGCGGTAGCACAGACACACCACGGGCCTTGAGCGGTCTCTGTAGGCAACGAATGAACAATCATGGAAAACCTCAACCGGGAGGCAAGGTGGAGAGGCAAGTCTGTGGGAAGACCGCGGCCGAACAATTAGGCGGCCAGTCTCTCGGCAATGCCATGCAGAGGCCCGTGAACATCCCAGATGCCCCTATGCAAGAGACCTCTCTGTAGGACTCTGTTCTAGAATGCTATCTCGGTGGAGAGGTCCTGCCCCTTCGTGGGTCTCACCAGCTGCCGTGGACGGCGGGCATGTTCGTCGAGACCGAGGCGTCCTTACCATCCATTCATACGAACGTCGATCACCCTGGCGTCCAGTGCGTGGAGAGGTGGGTAGAACCAGGGCGGATCCAGGCTGCCAGGCAAGATGATGATCATGGTCCAGACGATGGTGTTTCCGGGGATAAAAAAGTCTGGGGCAAAGTCGGATCTGGCCCAAAATAGGCCACTTAGAGGTCTTACTTAAGACAAGGGGGGGTTGCAGCTGCCAGCCAACTCAAATTTCCCCACCGATGCGTGATCCAGGATAACAGCTTCGAGGTGGATATTCCCTTGTTGAGGTTCCAGATTTTCTGTTGTTGGGTGTCGTCTTGTTTCGTGCCAGCGAAGACTCTGGTCTCCGCCCGCTCAAGGAAAACCAAGGAAGGGAAAGAAGAAGAAGAAGAAAAAAAAAGAAGTCAGGTCCCCCTTCTCCGACCTCCCCTGATATCAGGGCCTAGGGAAGGAGAGAACGGTCGTATTTACTCTGGGACAAGACGTCAGCGTTGTTAGGGGTCTTGTTGGGTCCCAGCCTTCGAATTTCCCAAGGCAGGAGGCTGGGGAGACGCGCGAAGTGGGCAGGATGAGCTCTGGTTGGCGCTACGTCATGCAAGGAACCCCGGCCGTGTGGACCCGTCCCGCCTGGCGCTAAGCTTAAATGAGGTCTGTTGCTATCCCAACGACCCCGGCCTTGTTTACTATGGCACACCTTCGTCCTTGGACCTCTCCCACTCATCCTGCCACGGCCAGCCTGAGGTGCTGGTGATGAGATGGCGAGTCCGACGGGGGGTACGTGCACAGGAGATGTCCTCGAGGCTCTCACCTCGCTGCCAGGACCAGCGTGCTCACATCGCCGGCTCGTGTCCTGCAGGTTTCCTGGGGCAGGTGGGAGGGGGGAACCGAACCTTTCCGGCCTAGGCTCGAGGTACGTACCATTTTTTAACGTTACTATGTACCCTGTAGCTGCGATCGAAGGCATCGCGCTGTCAGAACACGATCCCAGGGAAAAAATCCAGTGGCGCAGGTTGCTTGGGATTCTGTCGCCAGCCCAACCCACCCATCAGCGCGTATCCACCACAAGTCACTCTCTCACCGCGGCGACCGGAATCTTTTCTCTTTCTTGCAGGCGCAGTTCCGGGCTGCATGACATGACGGCGGGTTCCATCCCGTCAGTTTCCCAGCCACCGCCCTGAACAAGACTCGAGCCCGCCCGCCCTGCAGCACAAAGCTTGTGCAGCCAAACACAAGGGGGCGGAAAACTTGCAGACAGACCTGCATCATCCAATTCACCTTTTCCCATCTTCCCTCTCTCTCTCTCTCTCTCCCTCTCACCCTCTGTCTCTATCCTGCTCCATACTACCTGCTACTTCCCTATCTGCAGCTGTGAATAGGAATAGACCCAACCTCTTGCATTCCACCTGCAGCTTAAGTCTCACATCTCTATTTTACCTTTCCCACTTACACACGCCCGCCCCTCAACTCACCTTACCCAAACCAAACCCCCAACAACCTACACGCGTGTCTGGCATGCTGCTGGATACCACCGACTAGAAACCTTCGTGACCACTACGGACTAAACAAAGTCAGGCCAGCAGAGAGATTTGTACACTACCAGTCTCAGGTCTCAACTGTCATTCGTTCCCGTCCGCGTCGACCGTCCTCCCTTCATTCAAGCCCAGACCTCGCCCGCCCGTCGATACTCGTCCACACCAGCGCGGGCTTCCTGCCTGAGAGGATCCACCTCACACACATACACACACACCCACGGGCCTTGGAGGGTGACTGATCAACACCACGACTGCGCTGCAGGGCGCGTCGACGTCCCACCGAGTCTCCACGGAGGCCGGGCTAGGGATCACAAGAAGATCGAGGCAGGCTCGCGAGGCCAAAAACACAGAGAGAGACAGAGAAGAAGGACACCGGTGACAAGATGCCGGCGTTCAGGACAGGATGGTACCGTACGTATATATGACTTACTTGTCCCGAGAGCAACATTCCTGTCGAACGGGACAGGGGCAGCCACATTCCTCGCAGCACAGACTGACCTGACCGTCTTCTTGCAGGTTTCGTACCGTTCCTGGGATACCATCATGTGTTGATGATATTGATAGCAGTCGCCATCATCCTGCTGTGTAAGTCCTCAACAGCCACGCCAGTCCACCTTTTTCAAGAGACCACCGTCGGCTCCCCTTGTTTGTACCCGTGACTGACGACGCCTCTCCTCGCCTATAGCACTATTACTAGCAGGCTGCTCATCCTCCAGCCCGCTAATACCAGACATCTTCCTCCTCTCCCTCTACTACGACAACTACACGCCGCATCCCGACACCGCACAGGTCAACTATGCCGTCTACTCCGAGATCCAGAGCATAGCAGGCGACGCCCGACTGCAGGCCCGCGTGGGCTACTTTGGCATCTGCATCAACCCGGACGGCGGCTCCTGGCTGTGTTCTAACAATGCCACGGCCCTGGCGCAGGAGGTCAGCGTCGACCAGGACCCGCTGAACCTGATCTGGCTGGCGAGCCAGTTCAAGGACATGGTGGTCTTCCCCTATCTTGTGTATGTCCACCCATCCCCCCGTGTTGCGCCCCCCCCCCCCAATTCTTTTTTAAGTCCCAATGGCCGGGGCAACCTCGCATAGAAGGGAAGGAGAAATAGAAAAGAGGAAGAAGAAAAGAAAAGAGGCACAGCTTAAGCTGACTGTTTTGTTCCTCCCCAAACAGCATCATCGCCATCATCTTCGCCTTCATCTGCTTCCTCCTCCTCGCCACCTTCCCCGGCTGGCACGAGGAGGAGGACTCGGTCGGCTCCGAGCGTGAGGTCAAGCCCTTCCCCAGCCGGCCCGTGTCGCAGGTCGCCCTCGCCATCATCTTCATCTCGTCCATCTTCATCCTCGTCTCCGTCCTCTGGCAGCATACCGCCTCCGTCGCCGCCAGTACAATCGCCCAGGACTTTGGCAACGGCGCCGTCAAATCGGGGGTCGGCACCAGCGCCATGGTCCTGGGCTGGTTCTCCTTCACCCTGCTCATCATCGTCACGATCGGCCTGCTGGTCATGATATTGAGCATACGCGTCCTGAGCCAGCTGGCGGATTGATGATCCTTTTTTTCTTTCCTCTTCAAAAGGACATCCTGCGATGGGGCGGGACCAAGGTGGAGGAGGGACCGGCCTCCTTCATTGTTTCTGTTTTCGATTCCTTTTTTGTTTTCTCCACAGGCATGCATTGGGCTCTCTAGTTACGAAGGAAATGAGCATGATAGAATAGGGCCATGGATGACAAGGGTAGGACGGAGTGCGGCGGCGGGAGGGGGTTGGGGGGGGGGAGAGAGAGAGATAGCTGGATATTACTTCTTGGTCTCACATCCACTGGCGGGTGGGAGCCAACATACGAAGACCGGCCAGCCTTTCTCATCATCCCCTTCGACGGGGCGTATATAATGATACAAGGGTGGGGTGGGAGGGCAGAAGGGCGGGGCATTGAATATCTTTTTTTTTGCACGAGCGCGAATAAATTGGAGGGGGGGGGGAACAGATATACCCGGCTAGATGCAAACCGAAAACAAAAAAAGTGTGTACATGGACCTTGGCTTCTCTCCCCGCTCCCAAACTTCCCGCCTGATGATCTCGCCAAGAAGGCCTCGTGACAGCAAATGAAACGAGACGAGATAGACGAAAAGAGGACATACAGGAAGCCGGAGTTGTAGCTCATACGTACATCGGGAGAGGGGGTGGCGATAGGATAATGTCTTGGGGATTTTGTTTTTCTCTTTCCAATTTCTCTCTGTCCCTTTTCCTTTTGACTCATTTTACCAAATGACTTGACTTGTAACTTTATTGTCTTGGCATCACATGCCAGGGACCTCTCGGTGTTGTTCTACGTGTACTCATGTGTGTGTGTGTGCTTGTGCTTGTATCTGGACAGAGTGGGCGGCTCAATCCCCCCGGCTGGACGGGACAGAAAGGAAGGAAGGGGTAGGGGGCCACTCGCAGCTCTAGGATCGTGGGTTGGGAACACAGGGAGGAGAAGGGTGAAGAAAAAAAAGTAAGGGAAATTTTACATTTTTAGTTTGAGAGTATAATCAGCCAGCTTGACTCTTGGGCTGTGTGGTCTTTGGATATGAAGTGAGTGGGGTGGGTGAGTGACATGTGCAGGCAGAGAGAGCGGGCAGTGTGTGCGTGACGTCTGATTGAGGTGGAGGTTGGAAAAAGAATCGAGGGCGAAGTATGAACAGAATATAGGTAGTATTGATAGGTATCATCGTCGGTGTGATAATAGTAGTAGTAGTAGTAGTAGTAGCACCTAGGATATGCAGTTCCGCAGGTCTCCATGACACTGTCCGATCTCCATGGCTAGGAATGCCTTCTTCACCATCCGCCCCTCCCGTCTTCCAATTCTCATGGGTGCCGTGATTACTCCATATGCAAAAAAGCCCGCCCCCTTCTCTCTCTTTTTTTTTCTTCTTTGAGCTTGGCCCAACCCAACCCCAGGCGGTATGACAAGATATGATACTCCTGCCCCATATATATATATGTTGAAAAGAAGAAAAAAATCAACAAACCCATGACCCCGTCGATGGTCTTCAGGAAGAAGAACGCCATAAACTCCGCCCCGCCATGCTGTTGACTTGCAAATCAGAAGAGGCAAAGGACACCCACTCTCTCTTTCTCTGGTCCCGCCCAGCTCTGCGTATCCGTCCCGTCCGTCCAAAACACTCACAGATCCTCTGTCGACAACTTGTTTCCCCCTTGCGGAGCCACCTCACGACGGCCGCCGGAACGGATGCGCCTCCGTATTCAGCACCCAGTCGTCGAGCGAGATGACGTCCGGCTCCGAGAACAGCAGGTAAAAGTACTTGAGGGTCTCGGCGATCCAGAAGCTCTCCATGGTGCCCGCGTGCCGCAGCTTCGTCAGGTCGTTGACGCCGTTGATGGCCGAGTGGGCCGGGTCGTTGCGCACGTGGGTGATGACGGACTGCCACATCTGCCACCCCTTTTCCTGCCACGTGGGATCACCCGTGATCCGGTACATGTACCAGACTGATTCGATAGCCTCAG
Organism: Celoporthe dispersa; assembly: GCA_016584495.1. NCBI lineage: Eukaryota > Fungi > Ascomycota > Sordariomycetes > Diaporthales > Cryphonectriaceae > Celoporthe > Celoporthe dispersa. The sequence continues at coordinate 912,070 of WAID01000005.1, forward strand.
GCCTGTGAATAGAGAAGAAACAAGGCAAAAATAGAGTCAGCATTATAGATCTGACAGACCAACAAGAGTGAGGAGAGAGGGAGAAAGGGAGGGGGGGGGTGTAGGAGGGGCTTCAAGAGAGCTTACCGCAACTGATACCCATTGCTGTTAACCTGGGTGTATCCCGGCGGCAGTCCTCCGGCGCTGATACGATCCGCCACGAATTCTTGGTGCGTCTGAGGTTTATGTGGCTTGGAGGGGACCTTGAAAGGGGGCCTGGGCTTTGCCTTGGGCTTGGGTTTGGCCTGGTCGATGGGCACCTGGTGAGGGTCCTCCTTGGGTATCTCAGGCTCGCCAAAGTACTCCTCGTCCATCTGTCTGATCTTCTCCTCGATGGCCTCTTGGTTGAGCAGCGAAGGGTCGAACGCAAGGGTGTCTCCCGAGACCGGGTCGATCTCCCGCTTGGTACGGCCTGCGCGATACGGAACATCGTCCTCGCGCCGCAGGGAGCCGTCGTCTCGGTCCCTCTGGGGCACTCCCGACTTTGGGTGGGGCTTCGCATCGCCGGCGTGCGTCACTGGTGTGCCCAGTTCCTCTGCGGCCTGTTGCATCACAGCCTCGGCGCGCAGGGCCTCGTTCTTGGCGATCTCCCACTCCGCCAGCTTCTCGATGTAGACCTCCATCTGGTCCTCCCTGATCTTGGGGTTCGGGTCGATCCCGAGGTGCCACGCCGTCTCGTTCCACTCGCACGACCCGCCATGCAGACACGGCGTGAGGAAGGCAATCTCTGCCATGATGCCGGTCGGCATGCTGGCGTAGGCCCAGACACAGCCGTCTGTGAGGCGCCGGCCGATGTCCAGGTCCTCGTCCGAGCCGAAGATCTTGCCGCCCATGGCGAACATACCTCCGAGGAAGCACGCCAGGTGGGTGACCTCGAAGCCGCGGGTGGCGTCTCTGGCGAGGTCCAGGTCCGCGGAGGGCGTGACCATGAGCTTGGAGGAGAAGAGGATGTCGGCGTTGTCGGGGGTGATGGGCCGGTACAGGAGGTGCTCCTTGACCGCGGCGACCGTCTTCTCGTGCATGGAGCGATACTTGGCCTCCAGGCCGCCCAGGAGGAGGTACTGCTTGGGGAAGTACTCATACGCCGAGTCCTGGCTGCCGCCCATGCCGAACGACTGGGTTCCCGACGAAGCGGCGAGGTTCTGGGCCTCGCACTCCCAGTTGGCCGGCAGGCCATCCGCCCCGAGAGGCTCGCCGGCGGGGCCGCGGCCGCTCGCGCGGCTACCCGAGCCCCCTTGTACGCGCCGCTGATGTGATCCTCCGTCGGGCCGATCTTGGGCGGGGTTTGCGGCGGGGCGCGGCGGTAGATGGTGTTCTCCGGGGCGCCTGCGTCGTCGCCGCCGTGGTCGAGGTTGTCGCGTAGTTCTGTCTCGGGGGTGCCCGCCACCGTCGTCTTCTTCTTGGGGTTGTACCCTTCCGGCTCGTGTGGCGGGCTGTTGTTCTCTGCTGCCTGCCGCTGGGCCGAGGGCTGGCGCCGTCCAGCGCCTTGTTCGCGCCCGCGGTCTTGTTGCAGCCCGAGGCATCGATGTTCTCGGGAAAGATGCCCGGGATCAGCGACGCCGTGTGGTCCTCGCGGCCCTGCCATTCCTCCAGGGCGTTGGTGATGCGGGCGACGGCATCGTAGTACTTGTCCCTGCCGGTCAGCTGCGCCAGCCTGGTGAACTCCATGGACAGGGTGCCGATTTCTGCTATGCCGGCCCTGGTGCCGGCGCGCTTGGGCTGCGAGGCGTAGGCTGGTTTCCACTGGTAGTACAGGACGGGCATCCGGTTGGGCGTATCGAAGACGCCCATCAGCACCTCTGCAAGCTCGACCGCCTTGTTGAGGAGCAGCGGGTAGTCGCCCTTGTGCCCGCCCGTCACATCGTAGGCGGCCAGGAGCCCGCCCAGGTAGCGGATCGTCGTCTCGAAGACCGGGATGTCGTTACGGTTCGTGGTCGTGAAGTCGACATTGTCCAGGCCGCTGTACGCCTCCTCGAACTCGTCCTTCAGGCCCATGATCCACAGCGTGTCCATGGAGTCCACCAGCGTCGCGCCCCAGCCGCAGAACGGGTCCCGGTAGCTCATGCCCGAGACGAGGAGCTCATCGTGTCCAAAGGCGTACTGGCTGTAGGCGGCCCACGCGACCTTTGCCTCTGTCCTGATCTGGCCCAGGCGGTCCTCCCGCCTCGCCCTGGCCTCGTCCGTCTCTGGGCCGAAGCCGTGCTGGATGGCAGGGATCGACCTGGGCGTGCCGGTGGGCAGCGGGATCAACGAGTCCTCCTCGACGGGGAAGCGCTCGGCCTGCTTGGTCCAGTGGATCGGCTCGCTGAAGGTGGTGCTGGGCTCGTATCTGCCCGGCGGATCCTGGACACGGAGCGGGTTCTGCGCGCCGGCGCCGCCTCCTCCTCCTCCTGGGTAGACATCCTGCACCTGGCCAGGCTTCCGGTCTGGCACGCCAGCGGCAGCGGCGGGCGGAGGGCTGCTCCCATCTGGTGCACCCACGGGAACACGGTCGTTGGCGGCGGGCGGCAGTGCGTACGCGTCGTCTGCCACAGGATCCGGCTTCAGCTCGGGGATCTTGACCACCTTGTCGTCGGCAGGCCTGGCCCCGCCGCCGTCGCCGCCGCCGCTGTAGCCACCGCCCTCCTGAGCGGGTCTCGTGCGGCCGGGGTTGGGCAGGACGGCAGTGACATACTGGAACTGGGACTCGAAGTCGTCGTCCCAGGCAGAGCTGCCCGACAGGCGGTAGAGGAGAAAGACGACAAAGAGGGCACACGCGACGAAGACGCGGTATCTCCTGAGGCGAGGCATGGTCTGCGCCGGTGTCGTCCAGGTGCTGGGGCTTTGGACCTCCCCGCGGCGGGCACCTCAGGGAGCTGCGAGGGTCGTCACCGGGGGCAAGGTCCCTTCTTATGGTCTTAGGGTGGCAGGGAGGCCGTCCTGCGAGGTGGCGCTGAGAGGCGGATCGCACAGGTCGGATCGACTGTCTCGTCTGGAGGTCCCGGAATGAGGATCAACGGAAGAGCATGCTGCCCACGTGACGATGGAGGAGGGGAGAGGCGACAAGGCGCATGTCAGCCGCTGCCGCCAGGAGAAGAAGCAAGCCTGAAGAAGACGATGATGATCTGTGATCGAGAGCGAATGACGTCGGACGAGGACGAATTGAACAGCCGTTGAGGTTCAGCAGGAGCAGGTTTAATAATATAGTACTGAGAAGCAAAGATCAAAGAGAGAGAGAAGGGGGGAGAGAGAGACAGGGAGGATCTGATGGCAAGGGAAAACCAGATTAAAGAAACAACAAAAAAGCAGTCATTCATGGATCATGGCGGGCCGAGGGAAAAGGTTAAAGGAACAAGCCTCCGTTCCCGTCATGTGTGTGGGTGCGTATTGTGCCCCTCGTGCCAAACAAAACGGTAGGGATGATGAGGAGTAATCGACCATAAACAACCTCCAGCCAAGCCAAGCCGAGCCAAGCCCGCGTTCAGGCCAGCCAGAGCCCTGTGAACAGCAGCTGCAGCGCTGAAGCAAGCCAGCCGTGCGCCGCCAGGAAGAGAGAGAAGGGCAAACCCAAAAAAAAAAAAAAAAAAAAAAAAAAAGGGCAGAGGGCACTATCGAAAAGGCGAGATGCCGCCAAGACGGAGCTAGAAATGGAACAAGGGACCCTGAGCTGGGCGAGCCAAGCACCCAAGGTGACCCCAAGACCCGAGGAGCCAGTGGGAAGAATTGGCCTGTTGGGGCCTCCGCAGCGCCACCGGCTTGGCGCGTCTCACAAGGGCAAGAGCCTATGAGGGCCTAACCAAGCACTGCCAAGGTACGGTAGTCGTGCTGTGATTAGTGGCCGGGGGCTTCAGGTCATGGGTGCGCTGAGGACGGCACACGCAGGAGAAAGGGAAAGGAAAGGAAAAGACAAAGTGAGACAGTTTGTTGAAGACGGGCTGGTCGACACATTCCTGCAGCATTCTCCAGTAATCTGCACATGTCTCAAGTTTTACATATCTCCCTGCAATAAAGATTCATCAGATTTTTGGGGGTTTCTTTTATTTTATTTTATTTTTTTGTTTTTAGAACTGGAGATGGTCAGCAATCTCCTGCACCCAGAGTCTTTCTAGAGAGAGGGAGGGAGGGGGAGGGGTGATGGCCCCCAATCCTGCAGCGGGGGAAATGCCAATTACCACGTACGAACATCAGAAAAGGGACCCCCTGAACCCTGTAAGCCCATGCCCGCACAGCGCCGTGGAACCTCCCCTGAGCGGGAGATAGGCGGTGGGCCGAAACAAAACCGGACGGGACACCTGCTCGACTGGGCGGTGTTTTTCTTAAAGCATGCAATCCTACTTTTTTTTTTGGGCGGGGGGCTTTTTCACATGCCGAGAACAAAAACACAGATCACCATGGTTAGCATTAATATAAAGTATAGTGATTTAAAGTACAATATATCTCCACCACAAACAAGAAATACCTTTTACCCACTTAACCATTGAGGTTCCATGACACACGCTGACCTTGGACCTTCCTCGACGGGCAATCCCTCGAGCCGCCCTCGTGACCAACCCCCCCTCCCTCTTCCCAACAACAATAAGACGGAAGAGGTTGGGGGAGAAAAAATAAAAACAGCACCAGGAACAATACCTGTTCCTTCCTGCATTACGCCCATATGCCAAGTCCGGTTACGAGACTGCACCTGTACCATGCATGTATGTGCACTCGAACCCGGGCTCGGCTCGACTCGGCCGTTTCCCCTCGACGGATGCGACCTTCCGCGCCTGGATTCGATCGAGACGAGGTCACAGCCAGGCATCTCTCTGTGCCTCCTCCTCCTCCTCCTCCTCCTCCTCCTCCTCCTCCTCCTCCTCCTCACCGCGCCCTCCGGATCGATCTAGCCGGATCGACATGATCTGGGTCTCCTGTGGAAAAATAGTACGTCTAGAATCTGCTGTCGCGGTACCACGTACTGAATGATACATCATTTCTGCCGGCCCCTGTGCGCAGGCAAGGCGGATCTTGGATAATCCCCGGCGGTCCAGAACACTTTATGCTGCAGCACCGTGCTGTAGTTAGTCATCTCAGCAGGTCCCGTGGCCGCCCGTCTGTGCTGCTCCCATACCTTTCGTCTCCTTCTCTACGGCCGTGGCCACACGCGACCAAGAGATAGCTTACTGCCGCGGGCCTTCTTCTCGGTCTCTTTGTCGACGACATCCCCCTTCTGGCCAAGCGCCCCAGCTGTCATGTCAGACGCCACCGGAACACTAGCCGGCTCTAGGCCGGTGACGGCTCTTCCAAGAAAAAGAGAGACAGAGAGAGAGAGAGAGGCCTAGGGTGTTGGTTGTGCCTCTTAGTAAGATGCCATGCGGTCAGACAGGGAAACAACCCAGGATGAGGATTGTGAAGGCTTCATGAGGTAGGTAGGAGGTTATGTAGTATTTACCACTACTGAATACCTTCATATTGCAAGTTGAAGAAGAAAAATAAAATCGAGTGATCATCTCAGCCACCCACCCGGGAGAAGGGGCGCTGGCCGGACCTGGTACTTGCTCAAAGCATACATCTCTCTCACCCTCACCTCTCTACTGTATACCGTTCGTATGTTGTTGTCCAGGTGCTCTGAGTACAGAACAAGCATGTCCTCCAAATAGGCCAAGACCATGCCCAAACCTTGGTACCCACATGAACAGCCGAGCGTCCCATCACATCAGTTATAGGTAACATGTCACGGTTTCAGACACCCTTCTCCAGATCCCTGACTACGGCACCAGCATCCTTGGTCTCACCATCACCCACCACCGACGAATTGCTCGCATCAATACCCTCAACCACCTCCTCATCCCGAGCCACCTCTTCTCCTCCCGGCACGTCCTCGACCTCACCAGCTCCACCCTCCTCCTGCCGCTCCTGCTGCTGCTGCTGCTGCTGCTGCCTCCTCTGCCTCTCCAGCTTCTCCATGAACTTGGCCCTCTTCCGATCCTGGTGCGCCTGCGCCTCCGTCATCCTCCTGATCACCGGACTCTTCGCCCGGATCCGATCCCCGTACTTGTAAAACGCAATAGGGATCGGGATCAGAGCCACCTCCAGGAGGCCCAGCAGGGTGCCCGCCCACTGCGGCGTGAGCGCGGCATACATGCTCGGCCCCGCCAGCGGCAGCGTGGCCCCAAACACAGACCGCACGACGGCGTTCCCCGCGAGCGCAGAGGCAGCAAAGGTGCCGTACGCGCCGGCGAGGTAGTTGGTGCCGTAGATGAAGCAGAGGGTGTTGCCCAGACCAAAGGGGATGCCGAAGGCGATGGGGATGGCGTAGTGGATGGTGGTGGGGAGGCAGGTCCAGGAGAAGATGAGCTGGCCGACCGGGGTCAGGACCGCCCCCAGGGACATGATGCTCGCGCTGGCCTCGGGGGGGACGCGGTTGGTGGCCGGGTCTTTGGCGTGGGCGTTGATGATGCGGCGCCAGACGGGCTCCATGAAGATGGCGATGAAGGTGCCTATTCCTATGCCCAGGAAGGACAGGCCGGTCGTGCCGGGGCCCCAGCCTCTCTTGTCCTCGAAGACAATCGGGTAGGCGACAAAACACTTTGAGGGGGGAGCGGTCAGCTTGGTTGGACTGGATGTTCCCGACAAGAGAAAAGAAAGAGAGAAAGAAAAAAAAAGAAAAGAAGAGGGTTGGTCACCACCACGACGGCTTACCAGATACAAGATGCCATAAATAACAGAGATCCAGACGTTGAAGAACCAAAGGATAGGCTCGGTGGCGCTCAGCATAAAAGGCCGGCCCAGGCTGACGCGTATCAGCTCGAGCGTGGACCGCCTGGCGTCGTCGTACTCGCACCAGTACCTCTCGTCGTCCTCCTCCTTCCTGCGCCGTGCCGCCTTGGCCTTGAGGAGGGCGGGCGCGTACGACTCCTTGACCGTCACCATGAGCAGGACCCCGGCACCGCTGAGGATCAACACCAGCCAGTTGTCCCACCGCCAGCCCAGGTACTGGGACACGAACCCGCCGATGAGGGGCCCCGTGACGGGGCCGTTCAGGGGCGCGATGCTCCACAGGCTCATGTACTTGGCCCTGTCGTCGTCGGTCGAGATGTCGGCGATGGTCCCCGCGGCGTTGCAGACCATGACGGAGGCGAACACGGCACCAAAGAAGCGCACGACCACGATCTCGGCCAGGCCCGTCGCCAGGGCACACGGCAGCACGAGCAGGGTCGACACGGTCAGGCACGCCAGGTAGACAGGGCGCCTGCCAAACAGCTCGCTCATGGGCGCCACGACGAGGCTGCCCGCCGCCAGGCCCAGCAGATACGTGGTGACGCCCAGCGTGGCGACATCCTCGCGCGGCTCGTCGAACGCCGCCATCAGGCCCGGGATTGCTGCGGTGTACGAGGTCGAGTACAGCACCACCACCCACGTGGTGTAGCTGACGGCCACGATCGTCCACATGCGGTACCACCTGGGCCACTCCCTCGGGTTCAGGGGGTCCGAGGGCGCGTCAAACGATACCTCGAACTCGGGCGGGCGGGACCAGGCCGAGGTCCCCGTCGCCGCCGTCCCTGCCGTGCGGGTGCGCGCCACCGCCTCTGCTGCCGCCATGTCGGCCGCCGTCATCTGTCCTGCGCCCGAGAGGGCGATCTCGAGAGGCTCGAGGGGGTCGGAGTCATCTGTGGCGCGGGATGAGGCCCTCGAGCGCGTGTGCCGGCTGCGGGCCGGGGAGGCGCCTTTCTCGCTTAGGGACGAGCTTTCTGTCTGCTGGTGGTCATGCTGCTGCTGTGCTGCGCTCTCGTGTGGGACAGCGGAGGGCTTCTCTGAGCCGTCGAGGCCTGTGCTGTCTGCCATGGCTCTGGAGGCAGCCCTCTCTGGAATGGCGGACACGTGCGAGGCCGAGGTTCCAGGCACCCACGAGAAGAACAAGTGTTCTGTCCTGTTGTGAAGAGCTGGTTGTGGGCAGAAGAAGGTCTCGAGATTCACAACAAGCCCAGGGTGTCTCAGGTCCAGAGGATGGCGGGTAAGAACAAGCTGCCTTTGTTCAACGTCGAGTTTCTTTTTTCTTTTTCTTTTAAGGAAGTCAACGACGGCTCATATATGAGGGACACCAATGAGTAATAAGGCGGAGAAGAAGGAGGAGGAAAGAGAGGCAGGATGTCTCCCGAGATCCAGTCATACGGAGTCAGGACTCACAATTGCTCACCGTCTCTCATCGGCCAGATGTGAAGACAAGGGGAAGAAACAAGAACAAGAAAACAAAAACAAAACAAAATATAAATACGAACAGGTATAAAAAGGAGGCAAAAGAATTTTGAAAAAAAAATAACGGATAAACAGAATAAGAATTTTAAAAAAAAAAGATGGACAGAGACAGCGGCCCCGCTCTACGATAAACGGCTTCTCTACCCGTCCCTTCCCACACCTCGTCTTGCGTTTTCTCTCTTAACTTGCCTAGTATGTACATAGTGTGTCTTTTCAGCTAGTCAATACCTGTCTGTAGAGCGGACTTTTACTGCGACCTACTAGGGCGTTCCTCCTCCCCCTCCCCTTCTCCCCTGTCGGCTGCATGCTGCATGGGCGACGGGGCTACGCGGCTTTGGGTCCTCTTATTGCCGTGCCAGGGTCCCCTATATTTCATTATGGACTGGCTGATGTCCCTCTCTTTTTTTTTTTTTTTTTTTTTGTGTGAGAGAGAGAGAGTCGGTCTCTCCCTCTTTTGCTTTTCTTCCCTCTTTCCTGATATTCATGGCAACGTGGATGGAGATGGAACCATCAAATCCCAAGGATGGAGTCAGCTTGTACACAGCAGGTCAAGAAGAAATCATCAGCAGAGTCCTTCCATCCTTTAAGCTATCCAACAAGAGGAGAACCACAAGGTGAACTGGTCAGGGGCGCAGGCCAAGGGCGATAATAATACCTAACCAACAACCTCCCAACCCATCCACTCTCTATGGGGGATCTATCTGTCTAGCTTTGATGGGGCGGCTTGCTCGTCGATTGGACCGCTGGTGATCCCGGAAGAGGGCGGCCAACGCGCACATCATCGAACAACAGTCATTATCCTTCCCTCCTCCTCTTCCTTCCTCCTTCACCTCGGCCCTTCGCGCTTTCGGCCGTGGGAATCAGGATGACGTGCTTACACATACACAACCCCTCCACGCCCTTCCAATGAAAAGAGAGAAGAAAAAGAAAAGAAAGAAAGAAAAAAAACACACCCCAGTATTGTTGAAGAGGCTGCCAGTGACATCCCGGCTCTATCACATTTGTGTGTCATGGCGTTGGATAAGGAGGAGGATTGCAGTCAGCCGGGACTGTACTGTATTCCCTTTTCCTCTTGACATTTGGTTTCCTTGTGTAGGGAAGAAAAGGTAAATAACTAAATATCTAAAGTGTTAATACAGAAAAGACGAATTCGTCTGCCTCAGTGCTGCAGAACCCGTGTCCACGCCGTATGCCTGATCGCAACCACCATCAAGTTCACCACACCACCTGCCACCAGCCACGACGACGCCACCATCACCAAAGCCTCCTTCACTGCCGAGCCAGGCGCTGAAAGACGATAACGACGGTACCACCCCAGGCCCTACACCCTCCAGCCCGAGCCCACCAGACGACATCACCAGGCCGCTCCCCATCCCCATCTCCCACCGCCGCCCGCCCACCACTGCCGTCCGCGACCCAAACCACCATCCCGCCATGAACCCAACCCCGACCAAGACCAGCGCCGACAGCCCCGTCAGAAACACCTGCCCCCGCATCATGGCGTCCGGGTCGATCCACCGCCTGCTGAACCGCAGCGTGCCCACGCGCATGTAGAACAGCTCCGTGGCCAGCTCTCGCCCTCACCCGGGCACGGCAGCTCCGGGCAGGTTCGTGGTTTGGGTTTGTCTTCGAGCCTGTTGGGGTTCCGGAATGGATAGAAAGAATGGTTGGTCTTGGTTTTTTTTTCTTTCTTCTTGTGGGTTCACAACTTTTTTCTCAACTCCTTTATCCACCGTAACCCACATGTCGTTCCTCTCGGTCAGCCTGCGCCCCGGGAAGAGGAAGATAGAGGCCTCGTGTGTATAAAGGGTGATGGAGAAGGGGGGAAAAAAAGGAGAAGAAAAGAAAAACGACAAGGAGAACAAAAAGATAGCACTTACACGAGGCTCAGCGTGAGATCCCCCCGATCTTGGCCTTCAGCTCCAGCTCCAGGTTCAGGTCCAGCCCGATCTGCAGCTTGGCCGGCTTCTTCCCGCCTCCTCTACCAGCTGCACTCGGCACAGGCGGTATCTTGCCAAACCCCGTTCCTCCCTCCACCGCCGCGATCGCGTTCGCGTTCGCCGACCCCTTGTTGTTGTTGTTATTCCTTCTCCTGCGCCTCCGCCGGCTGCTGCTCGTGGTGTTGTTGCTGTTGCTGGTCACGCCCGTCCCCGCCGACGACGAGGCTGCCACCGAAGCTGCGTCGTTGCTGATGCGCAGGTTAGACATGTCGATGTTGAGGGCGTTGGCGGCGGGGTTTGTTCTCGTCACCGGCACGGGTCCGCCGGGAGCCTCCCGCGGCCGCGACGGGGTTGAGGCGAGGTGGAGGTGGTGGTGGATTTGGGGCGGGAGGCCGTGTCTGGAGAGGACATCGTCGAGGTGAGTCTGTAGAGCGGTGGTGGGATGTGAATGCGTCGGTTTTGAGCTGGGACCTGGTGGCCTGAGGGTTGTCGAGGTTGATGTTGAGGTTCAGGTCGAAATGGTTACGGCTTCAGCAGCAGCAGCAGCCAAAAAGAAAAACGAAGCCAAAGAAGAAGAAACAAATAGTCATTGAAGAGGGACGACCCGACGAGATGCAGAGAACCAAGTGAACACCTCCTACGCTAGTCTGAGATTATGGAGAAGAGGACGAGTTGGGACGAGCACGCTCTGTCTACAGCACAGGCACGCCCGAGCAGGGTCTCAACCATATAAGTCCATGCGGTCTTGACCACCTTCTAAACGACACACATCCTCCGACTTTTTGTTTGGTACGTGGCAAATTACTGAGGCCCCTCTCCTCCCTCCTTAACGCCCAGGAGTCAAGTCCTCCCTACATGTAATAGAGCCCGCCCCCGCCAGGCCCGTCGAGTAGGAGTTGACTGCCACCACCACCACTGCACCGCAGAGTAGCCGCGCTGGCTCACAGACAATTGTGGCGAGGGAAATCGTGCTATTTTCTGGGGTCTTGAGACACTCACTGCAGGGGCTGTGACACTCGGGCGTGTGCACGGGGCGGTCGACCGTCTTGAAACGCGTGTGGACTGGGGGGATGGCACATCCACAATGGTCGTTTCGAAACTCGTCAGTTGGATGGGAGAGGGGGAGGAAAGGAACCGAACATCCCGGTGAGTTTTTCAATGTTTAATTCCAATCTAGGGTTGGTCGCTTGTCTTTATGTTGATGTGAGCCTTGCATTATGGAGTGTGGTTATTAAAGTCCGCCTTGATGCCGTAGCAGTCTCAAAGACTCTGGGCCTGGCCCCCAAAAACCACTTGTCAAGAGGCTGCATTATGATGTGAATTAATATGTGGATAACACTTTGGTTCAACATGACCGATTATAATGGTACTGATCCTGGATATCTTGAAAAGTACGCTTTCAAATCCATTAGCCCTGCATTGTGCGGTTCTTTTATCTGCTGACTGTTCTCAACAATTCATCCTCAAGACGTGCCAGCCATCGACAGCACTGTAATTGATGCTTTGCACTGCGCAACCTCGAGTGTATTACCACAGGTCTCAATCTATGATGTAGCTGCTAATTTACTCACAGGAAAAAGCCGGTGGCAGCCCTGGAGTGCGCCGTTGCCTACCTAAGTAGGTACTGTAAATCCCGGGATAGTACTGGTTTTAAGTATTGTCTGTGTCTTGGCTTCGGGATGCAATTATCCAAAGAGATTGCTGATCGTTATTACATACGTTCATCTATAATCGTCGATGACCACACCTCTTCAACGTACTTAATGGGACCCCTCGTGGTCCCTTCAGTATTTTTTTTTTTTTGGACACAGTGCTGAGCGCATCATCTGTTGGCTTTGAAAAGAGGAATGCCAAAGGGCAATATGATTGACTCCGAAGAGCGGTCCGAGCAGGCGGGGATGAACAAATCACCCCAAAGCCTCGGAGTATAGTCGGTTCGCTTAGTGAAGTCTGCGTGGCCCGTCTTTGCCCAACACAGTAGACCTTGTGTGTCAATACAGGTGACCTTTGTGCTCCCCCATCCGCGAAAGCTGACCGTATCTCCATCACTACTGTCGTCGTCAGGGGTCTCAAGACCCCCAAGACACATATCGTGGAGTGAAGCCGAGCCGTTGATCCAGGGCCACAGGCATGTGCGCAAGCGAGGAGGGTCTATACTGCTCGATCAGTGGGGGTCGTTCCCGTGATCCAATAGTTACCAAGCCGGCTCGCCCGAGCTATCAATATAAGAGAGGCACAGCGATGCTCACATCTGATGTCTTCCTCGGACAGTCTCTTCAGTCGACAAACAACCCGTTGGGCCCTTCTCAACGGTTCTACGGGCTCCACGCACCTCCGCCTACGCATCTGAACATCCTGCCCGGTGCTATCGATATTGGAAAGCAATGAAGCTGGCTCCGATGTGCCTCTTCCTCCTGAGCGTGGCTTCGGCCAGTCCCACCGCGGACCTTGCTGCCTGTGAGAACGGGCTGGAGAGCGCTCCGGCCGTCTCTGCACCTGCCGCTCTGAACTCTGAGGACCACGCCCATCACTACTGGAACGGGTCTCACCATCATGCTGGGGGCAAACATCATCACGAGCATGAGCATCAGCATGAGCATCAGCACGGACATGAACACGAACATGGACATGGACACGAGCCTGACCATGGACCTGAGCGTGTAAGTCTCGTAGTTTCGATCTGCGCTAATTGTCCACGGCTCTCGTGCACCGTTTTCTGTAACAAGGGGAAAAGGGCTGATATACCGCCATAATACATCGCAAGAGTCATGGCCAGTCGGGCAAACACTGCCCGTGTGCTGCATGGCTTCCACAGCCAGCCTGATAAAGATGGTTTTGCCGTGATTCGGGACGAGGGCGGCCCGTCAGTCCTCCGGCCGCAGCTCGGAGGGGATTCTTAAGCTGTCTGTGGGGACGGCGAAGATGTCTCTAGTCCTTTGAGGCATGTAGGAGATGGACTTTATAGTGATCTATTTCCGTGGGCCGACGATGACTTTGACGGGTAGCGGGTGGAAATCCCTCTGCTGTCTCGATCACACCTGGGATTGACTGCAGGATCGTCAAGGTCACCCAGAGATCACGTCGTCCAGCGAGTGGTCTGTAGGAAGCTCAACATAGCGACTCTACACAATTAATATTGTAGGTGACTGTGTCGAAGCGGGCTAAGGATAAGATGGCTGTAGACAGGCTCACCAATTGTACATCACAGCTGGATCTGGACGCATCCGTCCTTTTTCAGGTGTTTCTTCGCCTTCACGCCCCACTTCCAAGTGCACAAGCACACCTGGCGCATCAGTCTGGCCACAGCGACCCCACCGCTATCTCTCGTACCTGTTGTGCTCGAGCTGCTCCACATCGCCGCCCCGGACCTCGAACGAGAGGTCGGCGGCGAGCCGCTTCATGTTGTAGTCGAAGAAGGAGACGACTTTTTGGATCTCCCTGCAAGCCTCGGCGGCGGTGTTAGAGAGGCTCTGTCTCTCCTGTGAGAAGAGTCAATGTGAGGTTGGCCGAGGGCTCTGGTGCAGACGTGACCTGGAGTCAGTTCAGTCTCAAGGACATCTGGACTTTTACCATGTCCTCCTTTGGAGAGAGAAGAGATCATTGGTGAGACGACAAATGAGATTCGTCGTCTGAAAGAACCTCTGCTACTCATGGTACAAACGTGTACGAGCAAATTTCTAGTCGTGTATCTGAAAATGAGCATAACAGTTCCTTACGATTCAAGTCTTTTTTTATTCTCCTTTCTCTAGCCCTTGCTTCCCATTTGAGCGTCATTGGGGGATATAGCCCTAGGTTACAGTCCATTCTACAAGGCGTAAAGAGGTAGAAATAGGTGTTCAGATGTTGACATAAGGGAATGCTGTGATCTTAAAAGAATCTATAATATTCCTGTGTTCTTGGTATATATTTTACAATATTATTCAATAATCCGAGTCTTGTAACGATGAGAGAATACTTAAGTATCTATATCTTCCTTTACGTCAAGACATTCTCCCAAGTTTGCAAAGCCAAATCTTTGCTTATATTCAGAGGCATGGTCTGAAAGATATCACCAGCTCCGAGAGGATGTGTGGCCTCATTACCCTCTATTCTCTAGTGGCAGTGTAACAATCAACATGAAAACTATATCAGGCTGCTCTATAAGCACGTATTCTAAGACCTTAGTTGGATCGTTTCCAGGCATCGAGGCTGAAAAGGGGCTTGGGGGGGGGGGCGTGATTTCAGACTTGATACTGCCCTTCCTGCGGCCTCGGGCTTCCTGGTTACCTTATTGTCTCACCTTTTTATATCACCTCGTCAACGGGATTTGTTACGAATGCTTGAAGAAGCACAATCCTTTCTGTGTGTTGAGATGCGTTCTGGCATGAAGGATGTCTATCAACTCAAAGAGCCATCTCTAAGGCCATCTCTTCTATTCATGATAATGTTGTGATATTGGGTATAAAATAACCACAAACAACCACTCCCCCCTTGGAAGAGATTGTCCAACTCCTTTGCCAATGTAAAAGGTGTGGATGGACTGTTTCTGTCATTCTCTTGCTGCACTGACCTTCCCTTGTCTCGATGTCTAATAATTACTGGTTACAGTAACGAAAAGGATTCCCCCATACGATCCAGACAGATCAAATACACTCAACACGAAGCCCCATGCACACCACCAGTGACCACACAGCAGCGGGTTTCAGCCCATCGCACCGAGCCTGGATTCGCACCCCCTCAAGCCGTCCGTGCGACGATCCTCCCACCCCCGAAGTGGAAAATTATCGCTACACCGATGTCACTGTGGCGTTCGTAAGGATCAGATCGACCCGTGCCACGGGGCGCCCTCCTCCCTAAGCGAGCGACGTGCGAGATTGACAGCTGCCGTGCTCGGTCCCCCCTCCCCCTGATGAGAGCCGACGCGCGCACACACACACACACACACGCGCCAGGACGTGTTACGTACCAGGCTGGACTGGCCGACACGCAAGAAGACGATACATTACAGACAGTATGTAATATTACATCCTGCCTTGTGGCGTTCCAAGAAACTAGCCAGCCCCCCTCCCTTTTTTTTTTTTTCCTTCCTCTTCTTTTTCTTCTCGTTCCCTCTCTTTCGCCATAGATAATCGAGAGACGATCCCGCAGGATGATCCCCCTCTTCCGGCACGGCAAGGCATGGCCATGACCTGCAGATAAAGCATGCAGCCGATCGCCGTGGCGAGACGATGAGAGATTTCGGACGAACCCTGCATACTGCATGCATGCGTATTGAACATATATGCCCGAAGCGCCGGTGAGCATGCACGTACGGCGTGGCGTGGTGTGGCTGGCTCACCCAACCAACCCCCTTTTCCCCCCTGTCTATAATATCTCTGGCCCCCCGGGCGCTTGCTGCGGCGTCTCGAAGTTTCCGGGGGTGTGGTGCTGCTGCATGCACCCTGCAGCGGAGCCGCGCTGCGGGGTGGTTTTTGCTGTGTACATGCTGTGGTCGGGTTCCTGGCGGTCTTTTCTCGTTCCTTCTCGAGCGCATGCGTATGTGTCCCTCGTGTACTGTGGTGCAAGACGGCCGGGCCGACTTGCTGAGAAGGAAAACCCTGCGGCTCGAGCAAGGTCTCAACGAGTAGAGGTGTACGCTGCCATGGTTCTGGAAGTGCCTTGGCAAGGTGGAATCAGGTGTAAGTACGTACGCTGGCCCTCTGGGGACGTGAGACCTGTCCGAGATCTTTCCTTGTGCGAGCATAGTATCATAGTAATTACTCTGGTGCTCCCAAGCGGCTGACGTGCTGTGCCTCGGCGCTGTAGTATAATAGAGAGACACTCTGCAATTGCAGTCCTGGGGCTGTTCGACCACATGTATGGAGGTTCGCTTCGCACGGATGAAACCGTTCAAATCTGCTCCAATCACCTGATCTCTGCTATAGTAAGCCGAGGCCCTATGGCAGACGCGAGCAGCTTGTGTCGGGACAATGCAGAGGCTTCCAGGTTCCGCACGGCGAGATACTGTTCAAAAGTCTACGTGCACGATTGGTTACAGACAACCCCCCTCCCCCCCAAAGAAGATGAAGAAGAAAAAAAAAGAGACGGAAGGCATGGAGAACATGTCAGATAAGCTTATGCCTTGTAAGATGCATTGAACAACAAGATCTAGGTACACGTTTCAGCAAAAACTGCCTAAGGCTCACCCCACGTTCAGCTGACTGCCAGCGCATGAACAACCTCAGCGACAGCCCTCTCGGGGTGCCGAGCGCCGGTCACGAAGTCTCTCTCATCTGCCATCGCATGAAACAAGTTCAGCTGTGGCGGCCTCCAAAAGAGCAGATCTAGAGGTCTCATCTCATCGCCGACATAAAAGCTGGATGCGTTCAGCGCTGCTGCTGCTGCTCTTCTGTCCGTGCCAACCTGACCAGGTGCAGACGCGCACCGAAACTTTCAAAAGCCTGGGGTCACCTGTCAAGCCGGGGAAAGAAAGCAAAAAAGAAAAAAAAGCGAAAGCAAGTTTGACTCGGCGTGCTAGTTGACAGATGTCACCGTCTCGTGTTGATTGATCCTACTCGACGTCAGGCACGTGCTGGTGGGCGCTAGCCATCAGGCCGTCTTCACCCCCCCTTGCCCCCCTAAGCAGGCCCTAAACGCCCTCTCCCCTGGCCCCCCGGGCGGAAGGAAATTAAGAAGATCCGAAGATCCCAGCCACCGTGGGTAGTGTGGGTAATCTACCGGCCAGGAAGTTTCTTTCTTTTTTTTCCCCCCTCGTTCTCTGTCTCTCTCTCGCCCGCCTTTTCACCTCTTCTTCCTGTTTTTCTTTCTTTCTCTCTTTCTTTGCAGGACCGTCATGCAGGCATCAAGCCTCTGAACTTGGGCCAGGGGTCTCCGGGGTCTGTGGCTTGCGCGCTGGGGGGCCGGTGGATCATCTACCCTTCAATATGTGCGATTGCTGATCGTTCGGACCCTGCCTCCGCTGGGCTCTGTCGATCGGCCGACTGAGGCCCGGAGTAAGATGACAAAGTTGAGCGGTCAAGTTCTGGGAGAAGGGGGGGAAGGGAAGGTTTGTGTGTCAGAAAACCCTGAAACTTGGCAAGGTGGGTTTGGGTAATAGCGTTGCTGGTACATGGTACTGTAGAGAGAAGGGAAGCCCAAGCATGCTGGGTGGGCCAGAACTCGAGTGCCTCCACCTCGAACCGCGCGCGGCACGGCTGCTGCGAGCCGAGTCGAGGCGCGAAGCCGATGGGGGCCCGAAAAGAAAAGAAAGGAAGAAAGGAAGAAGGAAGGGAAAGAAAGGAAAAAAAAAGGAGCCTCGATATCTCGAGATCAAAAGGCTGTCGAGGACGGACAGTGCCCTTTCACAGTGTCCTCTCCACCAGCCGTATCTCAGATCGATGTTCGTCCGTGCGCTGATTTCAATTACCGGAGGGCCGTAAGAATAATGACGCCTCTGTACCCACCATGACCACGTTTCGCCCCTGCAAGCCAGCCGTATCCCATCTGGGGGCGCACTGCGATGAATGTATGCGAGATCTGGCCGTCGCCGGGCCTGGTTCATCACGCAATGGGGGGCCCCTGTGCTGTCGTCGTCCTCGTCGTCGTCATCACCACCACCACCACCAACCCATCGCTCAACGGGATCGTGGAGGACGGTGTAAGCTGCCGATCTTGCGAGCTCTGCTGTCTGGGGCGGCTGACGTCGTTTGTCGTAAGGTTAATGTCCGGTACTCCCGGGCCCGACAGCCCGCTGGAGCTGCCTCTTCGCGTTAGTTGGCGCGGAGGGTCCACCGTGTTGTCCAGTGTCCACGGAGCGCGGGAGGCACTCTGGCACTCTGGTACCATTTGAGCCAGTCAGTCAACCGACCAGGCTTAGCGGGTGTGGTCTTGTTCCTGACTAGCGCAGGTCCCAGAAGGTCGGCGCCTGTAGGCCAAGTAGGCCTGCGGGAAGCAAAGTGGGAGCCTCTATTTTTATCGTGCCGCCGGTGGGTCGACAGCCTGTTGGGTGACTGCACCTTCTTGTTTTTCTTCCAGAGGCCTGGTTGGCTGTCTTTGGATGGCGTGGAAGGGGGCAAAGGGAGGTGGTGACGACGAGACCACAGAGCAGACGGTGTCAATATCGCGCATCTTATTCGCCAGCCCGTCGCCAGCCCGCTTCCCTGTTGTCTCTGCGGAGGGCAGGCCAGGATTGGGACTGAATACACCCGATACAACCGTCGTAGCCGTGTCATCCAGCCGAGGACGAGGGCTGTGAAGGTGAAAATACACCTGGCTCAGGTAATTCGATTTGAAATCTCGCACCACCATGTCTCGCCTTGCTGGACCCTCCCCTACCCGCTTCACAGGTCCAGAGTCGCAGCCTCGATCTTCTCGACTTGAGGCATCGCTAGTGGCACTCTGATGATCATACCACCAGTGCGTGCCTTTCTTTTCTTTTCTGAAGCCATGCCATCAGGCAGTCAACCCAGGAGGGCTTCGCCTGTGACTGCAGCGGCTGGCCCCATCGTCTGCGGCGGCTATCTTCACACATTGTCGAGCTCGACGTCATCGCTTCGAGGTTTACGGACCTGCTTGCCCCTGGCAGTTGTATACTGCCTGGTATAAGTAGTGGAAGATCAGTTGAGGAGGGTTAACCCCGGGGTGGTCTCCTCGCACGACCAGCACTGGACAGCCAAGCAAGGGAGCTGGCGCAGGCCGGCTACGATTTGCCCAAAACGGTCGAGCGCGTCCAAGCGAGACACGTCCGGGCGGGGGACAACGCGGCGGCCTGAGATGATCGGACAAGCCAGCGACGGCCGTCCACGTAGGTACGCACGTATCTTGCGAAGCTCAAGCTCAAGCTGTTCGCCCAATCCCGAGCGAATCGGCACTGAGGAGCGGATAGCCGGAAGGGAGATAGACTTTATGGCTGGCTATTGTCGGGTCGAAACTTTCGCCATTGATATTCGAAATAAGTTTGACTTTTTCTTCCGGGAAAAACCAAGAGCAGGGGTTTGTTGGATTTGCAATACCACGGTATGATCGAGGTACATACCACAATATCTGCTCCTAGCTTGGTAGTGAGTATCGTGGCCAGTCAGAGGGCGTTCCCCGACACCACCTCCAAATGCCTAGGCACCATTCTCAAACACAGGGCAGGGTGCCTATCAGGAGAATCTCACAACCAGCTGGGAAATTCCCAGACCGAGCTTGGGAGCTTACGAGGCCACAGCGCGCCGACAACGAGAAGGTGCAGGACCTGGTGATCTGCGTGCAGCAGCTCACACCGAGAGCCTTGTTTCGGGCGCTGGCAGTCCACGATATGGATCAGGCCCCAATAAGCCAGCGCTGAAGATGAAGCTGGAGATAAATCCCGAAGGGAAAGCTGACGAGGAAGACATCGAGGCTGATCATACTGCAAGAAACAAATGCGAGCCTGTCGATGGGAGGGTGGGAAGGTTGTGTGTGACCCTGTGACCTTCTTGGCCTGTCTGACCTGGAGAGGGCAGAGAGAGGGAGAGGGAGGCTCGGTCGGCTGCTGTCGGCGCACATCAGCCGTGATGCAACCCTCGCGCCCTTCGAGAAGGGTCTTCCTCCTGGATGCTAGCGTCTGTCCCGCGGCTATTGGTCCGGCCTTAAGGGTGAGAGAGATGAGTACCATGAGATGAGACGTCGATTTGACGACGCCCTGGTTGGTAGGAGGGTCGCATGCCGCACGACCTGTTTTTTTTTTTTTTTTGTTTTTTTGTTTTTGGTCTCCTGGGACAAAGACCTTGGTACTATGTAATCTCCCAGGTCTCGCGCGAGTTCGATACTAAGACCATATATAGAGACGAGGATGCAAGGGGGGCGGGATTTTCTATCACAACTCACATTTCTCTTCCTCCTTCCTTCCTCTTCGTATACTAAAGTTGTACCACCGTAGTGGCCGGCGATAAAGACGTCGAACAGGGCTGGTAGATCACATCCTCTTCGCGCCTAGGCGCAGCGTTTGGGCCCAAGAGGAGGTGAGGCATACGGAAGGAGGTGGACGCCGGTGGAGTCGTCCAGGCCACAAACACGGTGATGCCTAATAGTGTGCGTGTGCTCCCTGAAGATGACACAAGAGGCACCACCACCGCGACCGTTCCTTCCCTGACCCAGATACGCCAGGTACGCCACCAGCCGTGCCCTCGTCGGGATCTGAAACGCAGGTGCACACCTCTTTTTCGATGTGCACGACCCCTGGAGGCCACACTAGCCCCTCTGGGCTACCACGCCACCTGATCAATGCTCTCGACAGGGGGGGTTGAAGGAGGAGGGCGCGAGGACAGGGCGGGCAGGGAGTCCCCAGGGACTGCCGTCGAGCCCTGTGTTCCCACTCCTGGACCGCCGTCACGCAGGGGTCGTGTCTCCTCCCCGGGTCATGTCCAGGCCCATGCCTCCCTTCTCCTCGTCCCATTGTATGTACAAGTTACGGCCTACTACGTATTTTTATGTCACAGCATATGCCTTGGGCCCTGTAATTGTGACTGCGACTGTGATTGTGACTGTGACTGCACAACTGTACGTGCGTGTGCACCGGTGGCTTGTTTGGGGGGGAGGGAGGGAGGGTGGCTTGATCTGGAATCGAACCACCCCAGTGTATCCTATGATCAGGGATGCGTGAGTAAATAGCACTGCGTCTGGGTACCTGATACCACCAGCCTCTGACTTCTCGATTCCGCCTTGTCCTGCGGCGGCAGACAGCAGCAGCAAAGCGAATTTCTCACGGCACCGGGTGACAGAGTAATGGAGACACAAGCGAAGAGTCAAATTACAGGCGCTGGTAGTTTTGCATTAGGGTAGGAGGTTAGGTTTAGTTTGGTAGGTAGTGCTCTGTAGTATTCCGTAAATTTTCTGTAGTGGTTTTGAACGTGCTACAGTAGCGGGCTGGATGGGGAGGCCTTAGTGCTTGAGGTTGCAGGATGACCGCTGTCGGGATTTAGAAGACCCTCCTCGTCCCACACTGCACCCTCTCCATTCCTCCTCCGCTCCACCTCCAGACCATACACTGTTGTACCGGTACATCATCCAGCCCACCACCACAGCTGCTGCTACTTCTCCTTCTCGACCTCCTCCTCCGTCTTCTCTTCCCAACAACCTCGACCTCTCCTCCCTACTCCCGACGCTCCCTCCCCTCTCGAATCCCCCCCCGGGCAACAACAGCAACAACAGGAACCCAGAAGTTGCACCCCAGCCTCCCCCTCTCGCTCCTCCTACCCTCCCTCGACCATCATCACCATCAATCGACAAGCGAACGGTTTCCTGTTCCTGCGATCCAAGCCGACCAACCCCCCCCCCCCCGATAGTTGTCCCTCTTTTCCCCACCGACCAGGCCTCGATTGAGCAATCAGCGCCGCCGACCATCAAGCCTAAACTTGCCTCGCTTGTCCGCTACCGAATTTGCGGGCGATGAGCCTTGTCCACTTTCTGATAACGTCCCGCTTTTTGTTCTTTGTCAGGGCGTCTTCCGCTGGCTGACCCAATCCCAACCGTGGTCGATTCATTCATCAATCCAGCACCAGCAGCAGCAGCAGCGACAGTCCCCAAGTCCACTTTCAGTCCGGTTTTTGACACAGACCACCCTCACCTCGGCCCTGCGTCTTTTGACTACACCTCGTTTCCGGGACGCCCCCCCTCATCGAACAACAACTGTCCCGCGGCCTCTTGTCCGCGGTGACTCCCCCATCCTCGACGACGAGACGAGAACGTTCCGCGCCTCGTGTTGTGCGACAAGAGTCGACTGTTGCACCTGCAAAACTCCCGTACCATCAGGCTACCGCACCCCTTTGTCCATCCAATTCGAACATCAAGACCCGTCCGTCCCTGATCCCGCGCTAACCCGTGCAACGCTCACCGGTCGTTCTCGAGAGTCAACGTTCCCGGCGGCGCCAATTGCGACTTACACACGCCCGCACACTCGCCCGCACACGCACACGCACACGCACACAGACATAGAAATACACACATACGCTTGAGACCGGCACGAGACACGGGGAGGCTTCGTTCCGCGGTCGGGAAAGGGCGCGTACGTCCGCGCTGCTCGCTTGCCCCAATATCCGCCGTCCTCCAACTGTCTCGACGCTTGTCTGCCTCTGCGACACCGTGCGAGACATTGTTTAAGTGTCCCGTCACGAGCTGAGCCAGCAAGTCGCTCCGACGACCCGCCCTTTGTCGGACTCGCTGCATTCCAGTGGCCCGTCTCAACCCAACCCTTCCTCGTACAGACTGTGGCAGCGAGCGGTGACGACGGTCACCACCACAATGTCCGTCATGCTGCAGACACCATCCCGTACCTCTACCTCCTCCGCCTCCTCCTATCAGCAACCCCTCTCCCGTCAGAACACCATGTCCTCGTACAATGGCGGGTCCTCAGCACGTCAGTCCAAGCGGTACTCCATGTCCGCGCTGTACATGTCCATGTCAGCACAGGAGACCGACCTGGAGATAGAAGATGACCTGGCCAAAGGTTCGTACTTGGTCGAGCCGCTCTTTCCGTTGGATGGCTACTGATTGAATCTACAGCACAAAAGGTCCTACGAGACCTCAAGTCCAAGATATCTTCACAATCGAAAAAGAACTTCGTGCTGGAGAAGGATGTGCGGTATCTGGATTCCAGAATCGCCCTGCTGATCCAGAACCGCATGGCTCTAGAAGAGGTGAGGCGGCGCTGACTGCGATATGCCGAAGATTTCAAATTGTTAACACTATATTCAGCAAAATGAAGTCGCAAGCCATCTCGAAGACGCAACAGATATACAAGAAGGCGTCTTCCCGAACGATGAGAAGACGCAGAGATACGGCAATCTTCTGTTCCTCCTGCAGTCAGAACCTCGACATATCGCACACCTGTCCCGGCTTGTATCCATGTCTGAGATCGACTCTCTTCTCCAGACCGTCATGTTCACTATATATGGAAATCAGTACGAGAGTCGCGAAGAACATCTTCTGCTCACCATGTTCCAGGTCCGCCTCTCCCGATCCATCCCCCTTTAGCAACCACCGTTTCCGCTGACCTGAGATGCTAGTCCGTCCTGACTTATCAATTCGACAATACCCCCGAGTATTCCTCCTTGCTCCGAGCAAATACGCCCGTCTCACGAATGATGACGACATACACGAGGAGAGGACCGGGTCAGAGCTTCTTGAAGACGATCCTGGCCGAGAGGATTAACAAGCTCATCGAGCTTCATGACCTCGACCTCGAGATCAACCCGCTGAAGGTGTATGAGCGCATGATCGAGCAGATCGAGGCAGACACTGGGAGTCTGCCACCAAACCTGCCGAAGGGTGTCACGGCTGAAGAAGCGGCCGAGAATAGACAGGTCCAGGCGATTATCGAGCCGAGGCTGACGATGCTGATCGATATCGCCGGCGGGTTCCTGTCTACCATCATCGAGGGCCTGGAGGAGGCCCCTTACGGCATCCGGTGGATCTGCAAACAGATCCGCAGCTTGACCAAGCGAAAGTATCCCGACGCGAACGACCAGGTCATTTGCACGCTGATTGGTGGTTTCTTTTTCCTCCGATTCATCAACCCCGCCATTGTGACGCCGAAGTCCTACATGCTGATCGACGGAACGCCCGCCGAAAAGCCCAGACGGACGCTGACCCTGATTGCAAAGATGTTGCAGAACCTTGCCAACAAGCCATCATATGCAAAGGAACCTTACATGGCCAAGCTGCAGCCTTTCATCCAGAAGAACAAGGACCGGGTCAACAAGTTCATGCTGGATCTCTGTGAGGTGCAGGACTTCTATGAGACCCTCGAGATGGACAATTATGTGGCTCTGTCCAAGAAGGACCTGGAACTCTCCATCACGCTGAATGAGATCTATGCCATGCACTCCCTGATCGACAAGCACAAGAACGAGCTCTGCAAGGACGAGAACTCCCATCTGGCCATCATCATGTCAGAACTCGGAGCATCGCCTACCCAGGTACCACGGAAAGAGAACCGGGTCATCAACCTGCCCTTATTTAGCAGGTGGGAAACCGCTATGGATGACCTGACGGCAGCTCTGGACATAACGCAGGAGGAGATCTTCTTCATGGAGGCAAAGACTATCTTTGTGCAGATCATGCGCTCTGTCCCACCAAACAGCTCGGTATGTAGGAGGCCACTGAGATTGGAGCGGATTGCAGATGCAGCAGCAACATCACGAAACGATGCGGTTATGGTCCGCAAAGGTATCCGTGCCATGGAGCTGCTCAGCCAGCTGCAGGAGCTCCGAGTCATCGACAAGTCAGACCAGTTCGGCCTGCTGCGTGATGAGGTTGAACAGGAGCTCCAGCATCTCGGATCCCTCAAGGAAGGTGTCCTTGTGGAGACACAGAAGCTGGAGGAGGTCTACAAGACAATCCGTGACCACAACACATACCTGGTGGGCCAGCTGGAGACATACAAGAGCTACCTGCACAATGTGCGCAGCCAGAGTGAGGGTACGAGGCGCAAGCAGCAGAAGCAGCAAGTGTTGGGCCCCTACAAGTTCACACACCAGCAGCTTGAGAAGGAGGGTGTCATCCAAAAGAGCAATGTCCCAGACAACAGGCGGGCAAACATCTACTTCAACTTCACAAGCCCTCTGCCGGGAACCTTTGTCATCTCCCTCCACTACAAGGGTAAGTTGGCTGACTAGGCCCATCTATCTTTCTCCCTTTTGGTTGCACAGTACTGACAGATTTGTTTAGGCCGCAATCGTGGCCTCCTGGAGCTTGACCTGAAGCTCGATGACCTCCTGGAGATGCAAAAAGACGGCCAAGATGACCTGGACCTTGAGTATGTCCAGTTCAATGTGCCCAAGGTCCTGGCCCTGCTCAACAAGCGGTTCGCACGGAAGAAGGGCTGGTAGACAGCCACGGTCGTCCCAAAACCTCTTTGGGCAACACATCTTTCGAGGTTTCTCCTCGTGCATACATCGGGTCTTGCGGTGTTCCGGAGCCGGCGTATATATGAATCGAATCATTGATACCACCTTTCCCTTTGCGCGACATCCTTTTCCAACATATCATTACGAGGCCGCAAAGACAACGAACGTGGTCAACTGGACCTACGCAGCTTTTTTCTTGCAGAATCTGCCCTGGGCTCACCACGCATTGTTGACACTTGTCTATCGACCAACTACCATGCTGCGATTCTTGGTCTTCCAAGCGTTTAGTATATCCTACCCCTTTTGGCCGCCATCGATACCGTCTAAGCTTTGCACACTCAATGTCTTACGACACGCATCATTATCATTATCATCATCATCCTCACCATCTGCGCACCATCACCTACTCGATACTATCAACCAAGTTCACCGTCCCCTTGTTATATACTAATTCTGCTCTGAAAACATGGGGCGCGGCTACTTCTATCGATTTTCACGAGATCGTTTCACGTCATTTTTAAATTCATTCTTGTCTTTAATACAGAATAAATTTTATTGTGGGCGTTTGTTGCTTCGGCTGGACCGGCGGCTTTCTGGCCTGCTCGTGGTTGCTGGAAATTGCGGAGGACGCGTTGCTGTTTCCTACTTTTTTTTTTCTTCCGACGCTGTTAAATGTACCCAGACTACTGCCAGTGCCTCACTGTGGCATCCGCACTCGTCTCGTGGGAGTGCTGAGGATCAGGCGGACGGGTGTCCGGAGAGCCCAGGGAACAACAGATGGGGAATGCACTGGGTTTTATGGGCATCATTTCGCTGTCAGATACTTCAGCACCGTGTTGCGATGATTTCTTGGGGGGTCCCGAGAGAGGAGACCGGGAGTAAAAGGGGATGTTTCCATCGTCGTCGAAAGCACGAACGAGCTTTCAATTTTTCTTTCTATCTTTTTTCGTTGTTTTGAAATGGAGCAGATGACTCGGTCACGTATTCTCCTTGATGTGTACTTATGCTGCCAACGGGATAGATGAAATAGGCGATAACACGGATTCATTTGCCGTATCTTATGGGGAACAGTTATGTTTCTGACAAGGTGTGAGCGTGTGATATAGTACCCAGAGCTGCCCGCAGCATGTAGAGCCACGGAGCGCGGGATGGTCTCTCGCAAATTTGCTGACTTGTGTGTCGTGTATATTATATACACATGCAAAGGAGCCCTGGGGAGCCACGGATGCCTAGAGCCGCCTTTCTTCCCTAGAAACCTGTCGACTTTCTACTAACAAGCCAACGGAGTGAAGGAAATGGATGGTAGGCTGACTTGCTGCTTCCAACTCCGGCCTTTTCTTTCACAACAAGAACTGCTCGCCATCTTGAATTCAGTATACTGGGGCGCAGAATCATGTATGGGAAACGATATTGCCCCCCCCCCCCCCCTACGGCTCCGGTGGGGCAATCGATATCTTCTGCCTGACGGGTATCAGCTGTATCACGACAGTAGGCATACTGTTCTGGATGCGAGGCGAACAGCCAGACTAAGCTTGGAAACTTTGGTGTCTTTTTTTGTCTGGGACTGGTCGATGGCTGCTGGTACTGGAGTTGTGGTGGCTTGGTGATGAGGGATGGGGCTTTAGTGTGTAGGTTTGGGAGTTTGCCATGCGTGTTGGGACAAGAGCAGGAATTGCCGTGAATGAGAGAGAGAGAGAGAGAGAGAGAGAGAGAGAGAGAGAGAGAGAGAGAGAGAGAGAGGGTTGGGAAGGGCACGCATCATCTTGTTGTAGTTTTGGGTATAATAAGTGCGTTCTCAATGGCGAAGGGGTATCAGGTGCGCCTTGAATCTGTCAGCTTGCACCCAGGACTTTGCCGAGCAAGACAGGCCAGCCCAGTCGAGTCCCCAGTGCCAGCATCGACCACGATCATGTGCGGAAGAGAAAAAAAAAAGTCCAACCTCCTTCTGGCCGACCCTCACCTTCCCTGGAACTGCTGCTTCCAGCCGCCCTTCTCGAACAGCCAGAGCGCCTCGATGGCATACGCCCGACTCCCTCGGTGCCCTTGACCCTCGGGCACCTCAGCTGCCTCGAGCAGGCTGTCTACAACCCTGTTCTCTTGGGCGGTGCCCCAGATCCCCCTCGCAACCTCCGACCCGCCACCGCCCCACTCCCCTTTACCCAGCCTGTACAGGATCCTGCCCAGGGTCTGGAACGCAACACACCTCTGCGCCGGCACGGCGCCTCCTCGCCAGCCGGCCCAGCTCCCCGACCGTATAGCCCGCCGCCTCAGGCGCTCTCCCCGTGGTGGTGCAGGCCTTTGCTGACGGGAATGCTCCGGCTCCGGGCCGGCGAGAGCAGCCGGCCTTTGAAATCGAAGCGCAGCGCGGAGATGGGGAGGGAGGTCTGGCCTGGGTAGTAGGGGGGACTCGCGGTCGGCGGTGGAGTGGGGGGTCGGGACAGGTGCCATCCAGGCGAGCTTGGACGGGTCGGCGGGCAGGCTGGGGAAGTACTTCTGGTGCAGGTTCTCGAGGAAGTCCGGGTCGGCAGGGTCGAGGTCGGGGACCTGCTTGGGCTGTGGGAAGTGCGTGGTGTTGGCGGCCAGGCCGGTGTCTGCGCCTGTTGCGGGGGGGTGGAGGTGGTCGTGAGGTCGCCTCGAAAAGGTCGGAGGGTGGTTCTGGGGGTGCTGCGTCCTCGTCGAAGCGGACCGTCTTGCGAGGCTTGTCTGCGGTCTCTCCTCCTGCGGGCGGTGCGGCGGCGGGATCCTCGACCACGACCGCGGGAGATTCCTCGGTCTCGGCTGCTGAAGGCTCGTCGAATGGCGAGGGCGAGGTGTGGTCGTCTAGGTTCGCCCTCTTCAGCAGCATCTGGACGATCGAGGGGTCGAGGCGCTGGAGCAGCTCTCGTCGCTCCTCCTCTATCTGCTCCGGCGACATGGACGCGAGCAGGTCCTTGTTCTCCCGGTCTATCCTCCTCTTCTCTTCCGACACGCCTCGGCCGGCTGACGTCCCGGGCTTCTGTTGAGCCGGGCTGCAGATATCTTGTTGGGTTTGTTCTGGGGACGCGCCATCTGCTCCTTGACGCTTCTGCTTGAAGGCGGACACTCTTGTTCGTTTCTTGTGCTGAGGAAACCCGTCGGTGGCAGGCTTCGGCTGTGGGAAGCTTGGGGCCTTGACCGTGCTGACATCCTTCTCCTTGATGTCGAGTACGAAGTCCATGTTTCCCGGCCAGTCAGAAGGGCAACGTCGCGTAGAGGCGGGCAGTAGATGGATAGCTAGAGGAGGAGGTGGGTTTGGCAGCAGTCAAGGTCGTCACCAAGAGGATGTGTGTGTTCGTGCGTCACTTGGGGGAGAGAAACAACCAGAAAGATCCGTCGGGTGTTATCTAATCGCTGCCTGCCACGAGGGACAGGACGGCCAAGCCGCAGGGGCTGCTGCTGTACCACACCTGCGAGCGGTGGTTTAAGGTTTTCCCAGCGTTTGCCAGCGGGGCCCGGTCACTTGCATTAGCGCCGATCTCGACGGCGGCCGGCTGTGAGACTACACCATGTACAAGGGAGATCTGGGGCGAAGCGTGAGGAGAAGATTAATTGGAAATTTCCCAAAAAAAAAAATCAAATCATGGTTTTTTAATGTCTTGTTCTGCCTGCATAAATGTTTCAATGTGGCCTTGGCCTCTGAGTACTGTCCTGAGTAAGATGGTGTTCACATCAGAATCATGTGCCGCCCACTTGGTGCTGAGTGACCCTCTTATCATCCTCACGCTTCAGACCGTGCAGGCACAAAAGTTCCGGGGGGCCAAGGCTTGAGGGGGATGACTTTCGGATCGGAACTGGAGCACAGCGGAACAATGAAACCAGTCATGGTGACCTATGGTGGTAGATCAGATGCAGCATGGGATGCTTGTGTCACACACAGGAATGGGAGACAGGTACCAATCCTACAGAACAGGTCAATTTCCACAAGCCCCCCCCCCAAAAAAAAAGGGTTAAAAAGGGTGCACAAGTAAAAAGTGATCTTCCGGCAGGCTACAGCCCAGGCCAGCCTCTTAGGCTGAACCTCAGCTGCATAAGTATCCTAGAATAAAGCCGGGTGTGCATAGTGCTGGGTTGTTGGTTTTGCAAGGAGAACCTTTGCTTTTGACCCCTTGCAATGCTGGCGCAGTGGCCGATGGCCCCTTGCCAATTGGCCAAAAAAAAAAAAAAAAGCAACACCTTCACCTTGTGTTTATCTGCAAGAGTATGTGACATTCGCAATTAGCATAATATATGTGATACCCTTTGAGATAGATCGAGCTGGCTGTACATGTCCCAATCTCGCCAGGTGCTGTCAGTGCAAGCATCATGTATGGTTTCAGTTTCTCAGTCGTGCAGCAGCACAACAATCCTCTCCGGCCACCTGACAGAACTGAATCAGGCCCGTCTAGTAATTTCCATAGTGCTGATGTCTGCAGTCCTCCTTGCTTTAAAGCCCTTATTCCCCAAAGATAAGAGATCAACTTCTGGCAGCCAATCAGGGAGACAGGGGGGGTTTCTGCTTTTCCCTTGATTTTCATTTTAAAAGAAAAAAAAGAAAAGGTTTGGGGAAGAAACAAGGCGGCTCATGGACCGCGGCTATTTTCCTTGGTCCCGCGGCCTCATTGGGCCCCACTTCCAGAACCGCCAAGGGTCCCTAGTCTGCATGTGGAGTTTGAGGGTCCCTAGCTTTCTCCCCCCACTAGTCACTTAGTACTGTGGTACTACCATATCACACATAGTACATAGTACTACTACTATGAGTACACAGTACAGTATGTACCTGGGAGAACAGCAAGCCACACACACACACACACAACAACCTGCATGCAGTGGGGGACTACCCATGTCTCCTCTGCATAATGGCTTGAATCTCATGTGAGGCCTTTGCCGACTGCCCCCCCCTTTCCCTCTTCCCCCCCCAAAAATAATGAATTGTTGCCTCCTCGGGTGGAACGGTAAGCATGGCTGCTCATGTTCCTTTTCTTCCTTGCGTGGCCCAGGCCAGGGAGGGGGGGCGGCCACTGGGTGTTCTCCTTTCTCCCTGGCTCCCCCCTCCCCCCCTGCATGCGGGTTGTATTGCTTGAGTTTATCTCGACAGCCCTAGCCCTGCCAGCTGACGTTCGACCTACTATGTACATGGTAGACGAGCGAAGCATGTACTAATGTACCGTGCTATGGTAGTCCCCCTCCCTCCCTCCCTCGCCTCTCTCTCTCTCGCTCTCGTGTTTTCCCAGGCAGGTGGTGCGTGGGTGCGTGGTGCATCTGGCTGACCCGTACCCGTCCGTCCTATATCCGCTGTACCTTGCCCTTGTCCCCTCGGGTGGTTCCAGCCCATGATCCCCCATCCCGTGGCCAGCCCACCCTCCCTCTCTCTCTGGTGGTTTCGGTTGATTTGGTGTGGTCTGGTCCTGGCTTGCCTGCCTTGCAATTGTCTCTTGTGTTATTGTCCACGCACCCAAGAGTGTGTTCGTCAGTCAGTCGCCCGGTCACTCGACACGACCTGTCACCCTCGTGCCCAGCCGCCCTGGGATGGGAACCCCCCCACCATCTCGCACCCTTCCATCCGCCTCCCGACACTTGTTGCCCTTTTCCTTAGTCCCCCATTCCCATCTCTCCTGATGGTTATTCCCTGCCGACGTTTTAGACTTGGTGTATGTTTCCCTCACCACCTCTTGGGGCTTTTGGCCGTCCCGGCCCCCCCCCCCTCTCTCTCCCCCTTACCGCAGCAGCAGATTAGTAGTTAACTGGACCTAGACCTGACTCTATTCCGATCTGTCACGTCCCCCTTCCTTCTTCTGCTCGCTCTGTCCTTTCCCGTCCCGTCTCCCCTTCATGTGTGGTGGTCTTCTCTCTCTTGTCTTGTCTTTTCCTGGTGTTGGTGGTCAGGGCCCCGGTTTTTCCTGTTAAGCTGTTCCCTTTCATCCCTCCTAGGAAGAAGGAAAAAAAAATTACACCGTCCCGGGCCAGACAACGTAACCATCTCCAATCTCGTTTTCACCCAACACTAGGCCGCCTCCCATTCTCACCATTTCCCACCTCTCTCCCCTTTTCAACACACAACCCATCACCACCAATTTTTGGTGTTGTCAACACAAATTCATCAACCACCACCCGCGCAGCACCGTCGGCATCTCAAAAATACAATCTACATATTCGGCAGATTGGCCTGCATTATTTTTCTCTCCTCATATTGTCTTGGGACCCTCATTTGACCTTGTTTTCGCACCTGCATCCTGTCGCAGACGGTCTCGACAGTCCTGCAGCCGATCTCTTTGAGGTTATTCAGACGACGAGGACTCCGGGTGCACCCCCCCCCCAAAGCACAAAAACCCGCCCAGATCTCCACATTTATTGCCTGTCCCCTGCGTTTCTCAATACGGACCATAAGCCAGAGCCAAGCCCAAGCCCGCCTTAAGGCCTGGCCTATTCACCGTCCCACTCCCGCCAGGACCTACACTAACAGCCAGACCTACCGTTCTCAGTCAGAATACCCGACTCTTCTGTTAGGGCATCTCCTTACTCATCCACTCGGCCCCCCCCCTCTCCCCTCTCCTACTTTCCCCCCCACAGTACAATTCACCACAACAGTGTCTGGCTATTGTGGCGTGCCGGAATTTCTATATTGGGGCATTGTTGTGATCCAATTGTACAATTCGCTTTTTATTGTCAGCCCGGCACTTTCACAACAAGAAGAGATTAGATAAAGGACTGTCAACATCAGTCTCGGGCCTTTTCCTTTTTCTTTTCTTCTCCTTCTTTCTATACAACAAGATTTCTACACAAAGCACCCGTCTTCCAAGGGAGGGATCCATTACCATACGATCTGGAGGGGGACGACTTCCTAAAACGACCAAGGCGAACTCTCTCCCACCAGCAGCACAACCACCAGCCCACCACGAGGAGAAGCCTGAGGGGTGTCACATGCTCGCTTCACCAAGGGGGAGCATAGCAGGGCCACCACTACTCTCCCCAGGACCCTCCTGGACTTCCTCCAACTTCGGACCTCACCTGCCTGTCCACGTATCCTAGCGCACCACCGACCCACGACTGGCCACACCTGTCACTGGCCGTCTGGACCTGAGCATCCGCGCGGTGGTGGGGAAATGGCCATGCGCGCATTTAGCTCGTCGCCCACTTCCCTGTCCTCGCCTCCCGTGAGCTCCATCAGCAACCCAGCCTCGCCCTCCCACCTCAACCGGGGCCGAGCCAATATTGATATGGACGAGATTGTCGTCGACACTGCTGGTGGTCCACGGTTCGGCGTCATGGCTCCCCCACAGGCTCCCTCTTCAGGTGTGCCCCTGACTGCGGCCGGTGTGCCCAGGAAGAAGCCTGGCCGCAAGCCTGGCAGCACCGTCAAGCCCAAGGTGAACCCCGACGGCACCCCCATCGCGGAACCTCCCAAGGTCCGCAGGCCTCGAAAGCCCAAGGACCCCAATGCTCCACCTGTTCAGCGCAAGCGGAAGGCCGCCACGCAGGACAGCGACGGTGGCGCCCAGCAGGCCGACGCGCCTTCGGCTGCCGCCTCGAACGCAGCTGTCGCCTCTGCCATGGCTGCCGCCGCCGGCCTCCACCAGACCAAGATTACCGGGCTGGCTCCCATGCGCATGGATATAGATCCTGCTCCCCCGCGCGCGGCGGCGGCCGCGTCCACCTCGCCCAGCATGACAAATGCCCACCACCAGAGCCCGCCAGCAAAGGTGGCCAAGCGGGAGGGCATCATGTCTCTGCTGAACGACGACGACCCGCCCGCAGCACCAGCGCCAGCACCTACACCTGCCGCACCGGGCCGCCTGACCTTTGACCCCGTGCGGTCCTCCAGCTACGACCCGGTCCGAGGGACCATGATCTCCCGTGACCCCTACGGTACCGGCGGCCTGTCCTCCCCCCGAGCGCCCAGCTCCATGCCGAACCGCGCGAGCGCCTCGCCCTCCATCTCCAGCCTGGTCGACCCACCACCACCGGCCCCCAAGGTCGTCTCTCCGACGCCTGCCCACGCACCGTCCCACGGCGCCCAGCCCCGGTTCCAGGAGCCGAGCTCCCTCCCTGCCTCGCCGGCCCAGCAGCCACGCAAGGAGCTGCCATCGCTGTCCTCTGCCGCCGCCGCCGCCATTTCTAAACAGGCCGCCGCCGCCGACGCCAAGAAGCCCGCGGCTCCACAGATGCCACAGCCGCCCCAGGCGGCCGCCGAGCCAGCGAGGGCCCCCGTCGATAAGTCCATGGCACCTCCGGCCACCGTGCCCGCGCCGTCGTCCAAGAAGATCGCCGCCGTGCAGGCCCAGAACCGCAAGGAGAAGAAGGCCTCGTCTGCGTCGTCCTCCCCCAAGATGGGCAGCCTGAAGAACGCACTGCCAGACGTGCCGCCCCTGCCCGGCACATCCAGCGACCGGTCCATCCTCGACTTCGGCAAGGCCGCCCCCGGCGAGGAGCTCGAGGCCCCCTCGATCGTCATCACCATCGACCTGAACGGCGAGTCCAACAAGTACATCAACTTCATGCGCCTCGCCGAGGAGAAGTACGGGTGGGACGCCCTGCACCCCCGCCAGGCTGCCGACCGCGAGCGCAAGGCCCGCATCGCCGCCGCTTCGGCCGCTCTCGAGAGGCAGCAGTCGGGCCGCGACTCTGCCGAGGAGGAAGACCCGGACTTCAATACTGCCGCCAGTGATGACGAGAACTCCAACGTGGAGATGGGCGGCACGGGTAACAATGGTGGCCAGACGAGCGGTGCAGATGCGACCGCCCCCGAGAAGCCCAAGCGCAAGAAGAGGAACTGGCGAGAGGACGAGTACGACAAGGGCGATGACTTCGTCGACGACTCGGAGATGCTGTGGGAGCAGGAGGCTGCCGCCGTCCAGGACGGTTTCTTCGTCTACAGTGGTCCGCTGATCCCCGAGGTCCCTAACCCCCCTGCTAAGTATGTCCCGCGGCGCTCCTTCCCCCCTCCTCACCCTATGGTCCTGATCAGCCCCGGTACTAACTGCAACCTCTCCTTACAGCGAGGGCGCGCCCAAGCGAGGACGCGGAGGACGGCGTGGCGGAGCCGCCGCCGCGCGAAGCGCTCGGGGCGGCGCTGAAGGCGGTCGTGGCCGTGGTGGGGGACCTGGTTCCCGCGGCGGCACGACGGCTCGCAAGCCTCGCATCACCAAGGTCGAGAAACAGCGCATGGAGACGGAGAAGGCCGAGCGCGAGAACATGGCCAAGGCGGTCGCGTCCAAGTCGGGCAGCAATACCAGCACCAGCGCGAGCAGCAACGCAGGCTCGTACGGTCTGATGCAGAGCCTGGCAGGCCCCAGCGCGGCCGTCCCGTCCCTGTCTGCCGGCCTCGGCGCCGGCCTCCTCGTCAACCAGTAGGATGGGTCGATGCAGGAGTACCTCCACGTGGCCTAGGGGCCGGATAGGGGGCCCACGTGATATGGAGAGCCGTGAGAGGCACCTCAGCTCTGGGACCGGCGACTTTTGGCGTGTGTGAGCGTGGATGTTGTTCTGATTATCAACTGCTACGGGGATGAAGTGAACGAGTAGCACGAGAAGGAGCCGGGAGTCGCTCTACTCCATACCTCGGACTGGCCCATACCTGCACTTGCACAGGCTCGGGCCAGCGTCATATGGGTATGCTGCGGGCTCGGCGCAGCCGACGACGAACGGAAAGCGAAATGGTCGTCTCTCGAACGAGACGGCTCTAGAGGGAAGACAGGCGGGCGTTTGACGAGCATCTTTCTTAGAAAAGGGCCTTGGGGAGTGTGTGGAGGGGAATTATTGTCCTGGGGCTGGTTTATTGTCTGCATAGGCTATGGAGAACTGCTGGCGTTTTTTGTGAGGATATAATTATCTTTTCTCTGTCACGGCATTCACGGATTGATCGATGGACAGCGGGAACGGGGCGGTCTCTACTCTCATCACGATACACGGGAGCAGACGAGAGAACGGGAGGGTTGGCTGCCAAAGGAGGCGTCGATGGTGTAATTGTCTAATACTCGAGAACCTTTCTCTCGAGCGGAAAGCTGTCTTGGGGGTCTGCACAATGTAACATGGCTCTCCGGTTTTTGCTGTGGCTATGATAGAAAGTTACATAGGGCCTAGTCCCGTTCGATTTCCTCAGAAATCACATACGTTCGTTCTCTATGCCTTTGATAGTCTTGACCGTGGTGATGGCATGATTTCTGCCGGAAAACACACCTCTGCTTCAAGGACAACCCGGCAACGCCGTGTTCCCGGCCGGCAGAACCCCTACTCGCATAGTCACCACGTGCAGTACCTTGTACACATGTACTACTATGGCCTGTACTAGTGTATCTGCCATGGGCGAAGAGCCTCCGGAGAGCTACGTAGAACCCCAGCCCCACCCGCTCCAGCCCCTCAAGCCTCGCCTGGCGCGTCAACTCACATCGAATAAATCCAAGACCAACAAACAGGGACCAACGCGAGTAAACAGCAGATCCGGCACTCGGGACTATTGCGCATGCAGCTTGTGCTGCCTCTGAGGGCTTCTTCACCCGAATTATATTGTTCTAATTGTTGTGCTGTTCTGTGAATCCGCTGAATAGGCCGTGCGAAGGTCTTCACTTCTTTTTTTGTTTTTGCCTTGGCGCGTCGCATTTCATCTTGACGGGCATCACCAGGCCAATAGCGACAAACGGGCACGGCAGCAGCAGCAACAGCAGCAGGTGTTTCCTGTACAGTCATAGTTACAAGAAGAAGCCAGCGTCAGACCAGACACGCCACAAACCAAAGCCTTTGCCACGCACATTTCTTCCTGCCTTCACCCAAACCAGACCAAACTTGCCCTCTACCGATCGAGAGGAGGAAAGCCCGCTTTCAGAGCCAGTCGCGATGGACGACACGGCGCTCGAGGCCCTGCTGGTGCAGGCGGTGCGGGACGTCTTCTCGGGCCCCGACCGGGACGAGCTCTCTGTGAACAACGTGCGCAAGAGGGCGGAGGCGGAGAACGGGCTGGAGAGCGGGTTCTTTGGGTCGGCTGAGTGGAAGGGGAGGTCGAAGAACATCATCAAGGGGCTCGTGGTAAGTCTGTCACCAAACGATGTCATGTGGAGAGGGATCAGGGCTCGTGGAGCGCAGCTGATGTGCTGTGATAACATACAGGACGAGCTCATGGCGGCTGAGAACGGCGCCGCTGCGTCGTCGCAGATTACGCCTCCCGAGGAGGAAAAGGAGATCTCCCAGGCCAAGAGAGGGCAAAGGAAGAATGGCGCGAAGGCTGTCCCGAAGAAGAAGACGGCGCCGCCGCCGAGAGCTGCGCCAAAAAAGAAGCAGCAACCAAAACCGAAGGACGAGTCCGACGGGTCAGAGCTGAGCGACCTGAGCGAGCCGAGCCCCGACGAGGATGACGGAGAGGAGGACTACTCGGAAGAGGAGGTGAAGCCGAAGAAGAAGCAGCAAAAGAGCGGCGCGAAGACTGCCCCTCCCAAGAAGACCGCACCGAAGAAGGCCGCCCCAAAGAGGAAACAGCAGAAGAAGAAGCAGAAGAACACATCTGACGAGTCCGAGCTGAGTGAACTGAGCGAGTTGAGCCCGGACGAGGGAGACTACTCGGAAGAAGAGGTGAAGCCCAAAAAGAAGCAGCAGCAGCAGAAACAGACGAAGCTGGCGGCACGCGGCCGCAAGCGCAAGAATGCTTCTGGTGACGAAGAAGTGGAGGATGCGCCCGAGGCCCCAGAGCCCACTGCGAAGAAGGCGAAGCATCAAGGGCGCAAGAACAACGCGGCAGAACTAGACGGCGTTGACAAGAAGGCTCCTGGAGCCGACGAGGGAGACTCGCCACTCGCCGATGCCCCTGGTGATACGATCGAGGCGGTCGGGTCGATCATAGCCGCCAAAGACAAGGGTGACGACAGTAGCTCTCTGTCCTCTGTCATCGACGACGATCCTCCGCCCAAGAAGAAGCGCAAGTCGGACGAGCCGGAGCCCGCCCAGACCAACAAGGATGACGACGGTTCCAGCGATCTGTCCTCGGTAATTGACGACGAGCCTCCAGCGAAGAAGAAGCGTAAACCCAAGGAACCCGCGGCCAAGAAGGCGGCAGGCGGCTCCAGGGGGCGTAAGGCCGACGCGGAGGACCTGGCGCCTGACGACGCGGAGATCAAGAAGCTGCAAGGACACCTGGTCAAGTGCGGCGTCCGCAAGATCTGGGGCATCGAGCTGAAGAAGTACGGCGGCGACACGCGGGCCAAGATCCGGCACCTGCGGGATATGCTGCGGGACGTTGGGATGGACGGGCGGTTCAGCGAGGCCAAGGCCAGGGAGATCAAGGAGCGGAGGGAGCTGGCGAAGGAGCTGGAGGCCGTGAACGAGATGAATGACCTCTGGGGCAGCTCGAGCAGGGGGCGGAGAGGGGCGGCGCCGAGGAAGAATCTGAAGGAGGAGAGTGATGATGACGACGACGATGACGACGACGACAAGGCTGAGGGGGGTGGCGGGGAGAGAAAGAAAAAGGTGAAGAAGTCTGGTAATGATGGGGCCAATGATGACGAGGATGAGGACAGTGATGTGCCCAAGGGCGGCGGGCGGCGGAGGAACCCCAGGCCTGAGCTGGCGTTCCTGGGGGACGACGAGAGTGACTCGGACTGATCAGGACGACTGTGATCACGGGGCGCTCTGTTTGATCAGATCACACCGACCGATGGTTTCATTGGAGGCTATGGATCTTTGGGAATGAAGGGAGGGACAAGAGAGCATCCATATTGCTACGACTCATCTGGCTTCCGTCTCTCGGATGCGTGCATTATCATTCTAGCCTGAGCGTCGCATTGACGTGTACTAATTGAAATGAGCATTCATACATCATGAATGTCAACACGCATCGACCTTGTGGACCCTTTGGCCTCACTCCATCTCGTCCTGTCCCCTGTTCACCTCGCAGCATTCATCCTCTGTGCGATCAGGCTGAAGACAGCGACGGAACCCATGAACAAGACCACGTTGTAGAACTGTGTAGCAGGTACGGCAGGTCAGCTCTGGGCCCATGTGTGCACCTCAGACGGCCTGCAGGGGAGAAGCGGGAGAGGGGGGGGTTGGGCGACGACGAACAGCTTTGCGTGAGACCTCCCTCTCCTCGTCATCGGTCCTGGCTTCGATGAAGAGCCTCCGCAGATTGGGAAAGTTGGCCTGGCCCGGATGGAACGAGAAACGGTTTAGCTAGCTCGTTCGCTGAAAGCTGTGGTTCTTTTTGTTCGTGTGTGTGTTGAGCGGGTTGAGGAGACGTACCATTGTGTCGGGCGAGCGAGGTGGGTGGATGAGGCAGGCGGGCGGATGGGGTTGGGACGTTCGACGGCCTCAAGCGTCGAGATTATTTGTGTTTTAAGGGTTTTCTTTCTTTGGAAAAGAGAAGCACTGTGTTCATCTTTAACGTGTGTGTTGGGTATGTCGAGGATTGATTGTTAGCAAGAACGGCTGGTTCGTCACATCATACGAATCTCAATCCTGAACGCTCTTTTCTCGTCTATTCATACTGAGCACTTAGGGCATGTGTTGTACTCGGAGCTGCAAGCCGGCAGTCTCACGGGCTGCACGGAGCGGGGTCCACCCTCTAGGCGCACCAGCGAATCACAGCACAGAAAACTGAACTTCCCGCAGGCAGGCCTTGCTGGGTAAGAAGGAAGTTGTGAGTTTTCGAACCCAGCATCACGTTTTTGTCCCCGTCTGCAAGCTTCGCAACCAGCGTGAGGCTCCAGCAGCCCACCATGATACTAAGAAGCTCAGCCCTGCGGCATGGTAAGATACCCTGATGTGCATTGCTCGGCTTAATTGCACTAGAAAACAAGCAAAAAGAAAAAAGAGACGCTGACTTTCTTTCAATGGCCAGGCCGCCAGGTCTTCGCAGCTCCATGCAGAGCATCACCACCAGGCCTTCGCGCCCTCTCGACAGATGGACGCCGACCGCCGCACCCAACAGCCTACGCTGAGGCCCCTCCTCCTCCAACACCGAGCCAATCCGCCGACCCAACAGACCCCTCCTTCTCCTCCACGCCGGCCGCCGATGCCACGACCACCACAGAGCCCGCCGCCGCCGCACCCCTCTGGCAGGTGCCCACCGCGTCGCCCATGGCCCTCTGGAACCGACAGCGGCGCGTCCGAGTCGACAAGAGCATCGCCGACAGCTTCCGCCGGCGCGAGGCGATCCAGGAAAAGATCGGAAAGCTGGGCTCCGAGGTCGAGCGGCGGTTCAACCCTCCGGCCTCCTGCAGGACCCGCCGCGGCCCGAGGACGTGACGCTGGAGCTGCTGATGGCGGCGCAGTGCCACATGGGCCATCACGCCTCGCTGTGGAACCCGGCCAACCAGCGGTACATCTACGGCGTGCGGTCGGGGATCCACATCATCTCGCTCGAGGAGATCGCCGCCTCGCTGCGCCGCGCCGCACGCGTCGTTGAGGAGGTCGCGTATCTAGGCGGGCTGATGCTGTTCGTGGGCAACCGCAAGGGGCAGATGGAGGTCACGGCGCGGGCGGCCGAGCTGGCGGGCGCGTGTCACCTGTTCTCCAAGTGGGTGCCGGGGACCATCACCAACCGCGACCAGATCCTCGGCAGGGAGGAGCTCAAGGTCGTCGACGAGCGCGACCAGAAGCTGCCCGGCTTCGAGAGGCACATAATCGAGAGGCGGCCGCTCATGCCTGAGCTGGTCGTCGTGCTGAACCCGCTCGAGAACTACACCTTGCTGCGCGAGTGTGCGCAGGAGAACATCCCCACCATCGGGCTGATCGATACGAATGCCGACCCGACGCAGGTGACCTACACCATCCCGGGAAACGATGACAGGTATTTCTTTTTTTTTCTCTATCACCCCTTCCCTGTTCTTTTGTGTGTGTGTATATCACGTCCTTGGAGGGGCGGCTTGTCACTTGTTGCTAACGCATCCGCCTACAACAAACAGTCTGAGATCTGTCAGCGTCATCGCCGGTGTGCTGGGCCGCGCGGGCGAGCGCGGACAGAAGAGGCGCCTGGCGGACGCCAACAGGGGCGTCTGCACGTGGAGGAACCCGGCCGACATTGCAAGGTGGATACGGCAGGACGAGGCAGCCAAGATGGAGAAGGCGGAGGCGGAAGGGAAGGATCCGGAGGGCAGAGAGGCCGTCAAGGGCGGGTTCAAGGGTGTCGAGGGTGATGATAGTGCCGTTAGTGCCGTCATGGAGCAGCTGAGGCTGTGAGCGGGCTGACTTTGGGGGGAGGGGGGTGGTAAATGGGCATGAGCATGTCAAGGGAGTATTTTAAAAAAGCACCCCCAAAAATAGTACTACCTGAGATGTACGACAGAACCACTAGTAGGTGAAGTTCTATTAGTGACTGTATCCACGGATGGTTCCAGCTGCCCTGACTGCGTTGTTGCTGCTTTGACGGTGATGATGCCCAGTAATTAATATACCAGCCTGTAACTCCTTGATTCTCACACAAGAGCTATCCATGGCTCTCTTCACCACTGTTACTATCATGGCTTGAGGGTGCCATGTTTGGTGAAGACCTGCTCCGTAGTGCGGCTCTTCATTCTGATTGTCAAAACTGTTGTTACTGGAAGCAAGCGCTGGTGAGCTCAGCTGCCGGGGCCTGTGTATAGTAACAGTGGTTCGGCTTCATCCTAAAATTCTTTTGTGTTTCCGTACCCTTTTACCACAACATGTTTTCCTGGTACTATTCATTAGTGGCAACATATCACCAGGCTTCGTCGCCACCACTAGACAACGCATCTATATGGTCAGAACAGATATCGGCTGGCCAGAGATCAGTATCTGTTCCGCAGTTGACTATACAATGTACTTGGGCCACAACCTAAAAATCCGCGAAACTCGGAATATAAATCAATATAGAAGAGCGAGGGGGCTATAGAGGGCAGAAGAAAAAAAGAGAAGAAACGAAGAAGAGAAAATAAAGAGAATAGAAAAAGAGAAAGGATTTAGAGAGAGAAAAAAATGGACGGGGTGAAGAGAAAGGAAGAAAGAAAAACTCCAAAAAAAAATAGTAGATCAAAAAGACGAAAAGAAGAAAATAAAGTCGACCCTTTGAAAAAGCGACAGAGCTATACAAATCACTCTGACGGGCAGCCTCACCACGACCACTGCCCAGACAGAGTCTCACGGTGTCCCAGAAGAAGGCGCTGGTTGATGGCGTTGTACATAATACCTGAGCTGCATTTCATGCGTGGACCTAGTGCCCCTCAGTATCGGCAAGGCCGATGCTTCACAGGAGCCGCATAGAGTTGCAGCTTTTTTTTTTTTTTTTTTTCAACATCGAAGACCCTGCCATCCCACACCCACTCGGGCAAAAGAGTATTCGGAGTCCACGCGGGTATTATGCCTCTTAATCCTTTCCAATGATAAATCTCCAACAGAAGAAATCCGAGTAATGCTTAGCCTGCGCCCGTGAGGAACGGACAGAGTAACTCGATAGGACTGAGGTGGTTGAGCGACTGAAACTCATTGCATGGCATCTTGAGTACGTGCTTCGCCACTCTGAATTATGCCGATATACAATGATTGCCATTATTCCCTGGGACACTGATCTTCTTTTCCACACACACACACACACACACACATACACACACTATACCCCGTCCCCCTCTCTTTCTCTTTCCCCATCCTCCTCACTCCCCGTCCCCATCCCCGTTTCTGTTCTCTCCCCTCCTTTTCCCTCCTCTTCTTTTCCCTCCCCTGTCTTTTGCCCATGATGAGTACCTTATACAAACTTATATCCTTTGCCATTGGTGAGAAGCAGCATCTACACAAGACTGAGGCATGCTGGTGAAAAGAGCAAAACAAGGCTGCGGGAAAAAAGGGCCAAGTGGCCAGCAGAGTGTGGGACTACGAAGGCACCTGGGGCTGAGTCTCCGGCGGTGGTTTGGCTTCTTTGCTCCAGACATGAGCTGTTGGATAGCGAAGGAGAGGTCGCAGGAGTTGGTAAGTAAGCAAAACGAAATTTATGGAATGGCTACAAGTATACTAGGCAAGACCATCATGCCTAGACAGTGTGTACAGACGTAGCAGACTTGAAAATTAGCACAACAAGAAATAACACAAAGCCAACAGAAACACTTTAGGGCATCCCCTCCCCCCCATGCTGTGGGATCAACGCCATCTTCGTCGTTGTAGAATTCTTTTGCTTTTTTGGATCTGGCTAGGTTGATTTGTTTGTCGTGTTATGGTAGAGATTACAATGACGTGACGAGTAGAAAGGGAGTCAAAAGCAAGACCAACAGCTCCAGCAGGAGTCTGAATGGCGGAAGGATGACAACCAGGGCTGGGCCACATTGGGCTATTATTATGGGCACAGTAGGGGCAAGAGGGCGTCCGCTAAGCGGCGGAAGTTGGCGGTCAGTGTTAGCTGGGTCTCGACCAGGGCCTTTTTGTCAGCTGGAGAGGGCTGATGGGATGATGAAATTGCCAACTCACAAGAACCTCGCCCACGAGACCTTGGGATTGGCGGTGCGGATCTTCTACTACAACGCCCTCTTATGTGTTGGTCCCAGGAGGAACAAATCCTGGGCGTCCATTCCTTATCCTTGGTCTTGAAGCGCATTCCAACACCACAAGCGAGTCCACGTTAGTGCTAGGAGAGTATCGGCCAAAAAGGACTCCTTACGAATAAATTGGAAAAAAAGTTCTCGACCTCATTTTAGAAAAGGATTGTGTACAAGCTGTAGCTGTGCGTCTGAAAACGGCGTGCCAAGATGAATGCTGACTGAGGCTTTAGGGAAGGCCAAAAGCCCAATAAGCTCTGGGCGGAGATGCCAATGTTTCAAAGCTCAGCCCTCGGGCGGAGGAGGAGGGTCCTGGACCCAACCGGCCACGTTGGAGCCAAGAAAAGAGTTTACGATATGCATATTAGGTAAAGAGTCGCAATGTTGGCACTAAGCTGAGATCCACAAGTGGGCTTGTCAAAAACCCATAGTTGAGAAATGTGCACAATGTAGTAGCTAATCTCGAGGCCGGATTCAGCAAACTACGTGCACTGCTGACAGTCTTCTTTAGGAGAGAAAATACCCTGCATATTAAGGATTTTAGCTGCTGATGCAACTTATTTAAGCAACCAACCGGCTTACAGCATCAGCTGAGCGATGGCCTGCTTGGGCCGACAGACGAAGCCCTTGACACAGCTTACATGTTCATGGAATCAGCCTCGCATAGGTATAAAAGTGGATTGTCGCCGCTCTGTCTTGATATGGCTTTTAAACGACAAGCCCTTTTCATCATCAGCGGATCGAAAGAAAAGTAGCAGGAAACGACAGCAAGTCGTGACAGACCAAGGCTCTTTTTTTTATATTTCTTCTATTTCTTGATCCTCACTTCACACTTTTTTCTACGTCTCTACGTACAGTTTCATCTCTTCACCATGCCTCGCCTATACTCCTGCCTCTTCGCCCTCTCCGCGGTGGCTGCCGTGAGTGCAGAGAAGCTGCAAGAACGTGCAGACAGCACACCTTGTCCTGGTGTTAACTACGCCGATGACACTACGTCGGCCTGCTGTGTTGGCGGCACTATTGCCCCGGTGTATCTCTCGGTCTGCGATGGTTGGCCAATCTGTGACGGACCGGTATGTCTCCTCGTGCTCTACATTTCCTCCTCACCTCATATACACACACATATACATATACATATATGTGTGTGTGTGTATTATGCAGCTTTCTCTAACACGCCGCTCCCTCCCAGACCACCACCACTACAACCTCCACCCCTCTGTCCTGCGCGACCTTGATCGCCTTCTCAGACTCCAACTACCTCTCAGAGGTGAGCGCCGCCTCGGAGAGCATGGAAGCCAGCGGCACGACATTTTGCACGACGATTGGAGTTAGTGGCAACAAGTGCGAGGGCGCACAGGCTACCGCCACCGGTAACTCTGACACCACCACCACCAAGGACAAGTCGACCGCGACCAAGACGAGCACCAGCGCCACGGCGAAAAACACCAAGGA
This sequence comes from Celoporthe dispersa, assembly GCA_016584495.1. NCBI lineage: Eukaryota > Fungi > Ascomycota > Sordariomycetes > Diaporthales > Cryphonectriaceae > Celoporthe > Celoporthe dispersa. Next base: position 955,990 of record WAID01000005.1, read on the forward strand.
CTCGAGTTCGACAACCAAGACGACAGACGGCACCGCGAGCGGGACGTCTGGGTCCGAGAGCACCTCGACAGAGGGCAGCAGCGCGACATCAAGCACCGCAACGGCCACAGGCGGTGCGGGCGCGCTGGGCAAGAGCTTCGGAACTTGGGCGCTCGGCATGGTCGCTGCTGGACCTGTCGCGGTGGCTGTGCTCCTGTAATCAGGACGTGGGGATCTTTGTTCTCTGTGAAACTTGATGCATATACCTTGTAATACCTTAATGTACCTTTTATCTTTTCTGAAGAAGATGTACTAGTTAGAGGATCTAGGGGTAATACCAGCTATGCATAAAGTACTTATTTATTGCTATTTATTACCAAGTTTGCCTTTTCTATGGGCACAAGTTTTCGTGTTCAACTTTCTAAATTCAACTTCATCCATATACAATGAGCAATCCATGAATTTCTAGAAGAAGAAGGAAAGAGCCTTCAAAAGATGCAAATAAAAGTATTTCTGGCACTGCTCTCGTGAACACACAAATAGCAGTCTAAACAGTGGCTGTACGCATGACACTTCCGGTTTTGCTCACGTAAGTATCGCTCTTATTCAGCTGGAGTTTCAAAACAAAGTCATGGCTTAGCAAAGGAACAGCACTACATTCCGACTCCAGGTCTTTTGTAAGACGTATGATCGGTGGCCTACTACATCGAGAAGGGACTGAAATTCCAAAGTGCTCGAACAACGAATTGCCTAATCACTGCAGCGCAATCAACTTCCACTTTGGCCGTGCCTCCACCCACGCAGCCTCCTCGATTTCTGCATAATTGACCCTTCTTGCCTTGCCGTCTACCCACTTGATCTGCAGAGCAATGACAATAGCAGGCAGGTCAAGGTCCAGAATCTGTCTCCTCGCAACCGCCACGAACTCGGCTTGGCCTTTCGAGTCGCTGAATTCCTTCCAAACGTCCGCGCTCATAAAGGAGCCTTGGCCGACCTCGAGGCCGCTGGCATCTCTGATGCTGGGTCGCTTGGCAGCTGCGTATTCAGCGAATGTTGCTCGCTCTTGCTTCTCCTCGGGATTGAGAGGCACGTCAAAGCATGCCGTGCTTGCCCAGAAGAGTATGAGATGCTCATCGGGGAGTCTCCTGGCCTGCAAGACGTCTGCGATGGTCGGCAGGTGACGGCTGACTTCCTCGAGGGTGACTTGGCTGCGGATATGATCGTTCTCTAGCCATGGGATGTTACGGTAAGGCGTCGATGGTTTGAGAACGCTCTCGTTGACTTGAGTCCCGTTGATCATTTCGAGTCTCAGAGGATCACTCTTGTGGATGAAACAGGAGATCACGGGATACTCGCTGACTACTCTGTTAGACAAAAAAAAAAAAAAAAAGAGAGAGTCTGGACTTGGTGAAAGGATGCGGGGGTTTTGATTTCTTTTCTTACGTTTCCAGTCTCTCATCACTGACCGATACGCTTGCCTCTCCTTCCCAACCCATCCACGACCAGGTCGGAAACTCAATGTTGGTCTTCAGCGAGGTCATCGGCAAGGTACTCTTCGCGATCCTCCGCGTCGGGGTATGAAAGGAGGACCACGAGAGAGACAGCTCGAAGCGCGAACGCGGGTGGCCCCAGTGGAAGGACTCGTCGCGGACTCGCTGCATAGCCACCATGATGCCGAGAAAGGCATCATGGACGTCTCCCCGGAAAGCTGAGCTTGCGCATCGAGAAGTGCTGGACCAGCAGCCGGTACTTGTCCCAGAACTTCTTGGACGAGCTCGCGATCCGCGCCATCTTGCCGTCCAGGCTCCGCAGGTTGGTGGCGTTCAGCTGGAGCCCCTTGAAGAGCTCGAAGCGGATGGGCGTGCGCAGCTCGGGCAATCCGGCGGGCGGGATGGGGTGCTCGAAGGAGGACTCCTCGCAGAAGTAGGCGCCGTCGCAGGCCCAGAGGACTTGTTCCCGGGTGAAGATGAGGTTTCGTCGCGAGAGCGCCCGCTCCTGTAACGTCCAGCCGCGGGTGTTCCACGTGCTTATGTCGGCGTCCTCGTCTCGACGGTTGAAGAACTCACCGAAATATTTCGGGGACGCCTTGCACGTGGTGAGCAGAGAGAGCCCGGGCGAGCCTTTCTCAGGGTCTGGTGGTATGACTACGACCTCTCGCTGCTGAAACGACCTCGTACCTGGGCGGAGGCCAGCTAGTCCGGCGTCTGCATCTTCACCAAAGGCAGCGACGATGGTGAGGAAAGCCGACCTGTAGATATTGGCCACTGGGATACAAAACATGGGTTGTCAGTGTGACTTGCAGAAACTCTTACCAGTCCATGCTCGTGAAACAATTATCACAGGGAGAGAGATGGCCTAGAATCCACTCACTGTTGCTAATCTGCTCCGCTCTGTCATCGAGGTCAATTTTTGTTTTGCCTTGCATTATGCAAACGGCATCAACCCAGAGAAAAGACAGCCCCAATAATCTCGTTACTGTGATAGCGTCAGAGACTGTCCTGGGGAGATCACCGTCACGGATAGAGCCCTTTTCTTGCAGCTTCGGCTCTATCTCTGCCGAGAGCATGAGCTTCTGCTTCTGTCCCCAGACGTAGCTCAATGCTGTATAGGCCATGCCTGGATCAGATGGATCGTATTTGTCGACAAGGCGGATGCACATGTTATTCACGTCGATGAAACGAACGCGAAATGTACTGCAGGATGCAAGTCAGGATCTCTCAACATCAATGGAGAACGAGGACTAAACAATTGGGCAAGTAAAAAAAAAAAAAAAAATAAGAGAGAGAAAAAATCAAGAGCGACACTGTCTCACCTTATATTATGCTCAGACTCTGTCCCACGACGATAGCAGCTTAACTCGTGGGTCTCCTCGCACAACTCCATCCAGCGCCGTGGAAGGTCCATATTGAGCGTTGGCGGACGCATTCTTCCAAGAAACAACATGTCGTCCTCTGCTGCCGCGGGCTGTCCCTCGACATGGAGAATCTTGGAGGCACCCACTCTGCAGGGCTGGACGACGTGATCGAAATACGCGAGAGACACCTCCGTATCCGACCTGGAAGCCGTGATCGCCAGGCGTCGCATCTTGAAGTACGCCTCGTTCCAGCTCGACTCGATGTCCTCGGGGGAGTCCGTGATGTGCCCATAGTGAGACGTGGGGTCTGCCCAGAACTGCACCTCGTCGCCCGTGGGTAGGGCGTTGTTCGGTGCATAATAGCCACCCTGCTGGCGCACGACGTCGATAATGACGGCACAGAGCTCGCACTTGTCCGAGTCGCGCTGGATTCGCCCGAGGGAGCCCAGGTTCACCTTTCTGACCACGGGTGGCTCTCCTGGCCCTTTCCAGGTCCCATCTGGGAGGACGCGGGGCCAGAACCCGATACCGCTCCTGATGTCCCGTTGGGCTCTGTGAATATCGGCGAGCGTCGGGGTCGCGAGGGCCGAGAATTCGATCTGGCTGCAGGCGGTGCAAAGCTTGGCAGCTTCCATGGCATCGACACGACTGACTGATTACGACTTTGCTTGTTTGTGGTTTTTCTAAAAAAAAAAAATTTTCAAAAAAAATGGAAGGGTTGAGCAGCTATGGAGCACTGCGGGCACGGTGCGATCGTGAGTTGATAAGCTGCCCAGGCATGATGAGACCAGGTTTAGAATCCTACATCAGCACAGTTCAGGGTTAATGGTTTCGTCTACCGCAGGAAGATGAGATCCTTCAGCCACAACAAGGCTGCCACAATGCCAAATCAGTCCTGCTAGTTTTGTTTTAAGATAAAGTCGCAGGGGGTACTTTTCGGCACCCCCCTTTTCGGCACCCTTTCCACACACAAACAGTACATTTTAGATAAGTTATTATAATTCAGCACAAAATATAAAAATTATAATAAATATATATCTTATTATGAATTTACTTAGATTTAGAGTAAATAACAATAAATATATATATTATCAGTTTCTTTGCTTATAAATTAAGACTTAAATTTGATATAATAGAATTGTTAAGAATTATTAATAGTGTCACGGTCAGACCCACTGGGAGCATTCAGTTGCTGTTACCGCTGCACTATATAAGCAAAAGACTAGTATGTAAGACCGAAGGTCTTACACTGCTCTCACATATATAGCCAGACAGAACAGACAAGCAGGCAGGTTTGTAACAAATAGCATTCATATATTCTTTAACAAATATATTTTAATTTATATCTCTATCAAATATATATAATTTTAAAAGAAAATAATATAAATATATAGCTAAAATTTATCTTTATATTACTATTGGAGAATGGAATTAGTTTTATTTTAATTAAAAAATAATTTGTAATACAATATTTTTCTATATAAAATTTTATATTAATTTTAAATGAAAATGTTATTTAAGATAGCTCTATCTCGAACAATACAAATATTAACTTTTTTTGAATAAAATAATAAGAAGATATATTTAAGCTATATATTCATATAATTTTCTTTTAATATTATTTATATTTAATAGAAATATATATTAAAATACACTTGTTAAAGAATATATGAACTCTACTGCTAATCCTTAACAATTTCGCTATCTCAAATTTAAATCATATTTTAAAAATAAATAAATTGATAATATATATGTTTCTTTCTTTATATTCGAACTTTAAGTAAATCCATATAAGAAATATATTTGTTGTATTTCTTGTAATTTTCTCTGAATTTTAACAGCCTATCTAAGATGTACTGTTTGTGTGTGGAAAGGGTGCCGAAAAGGGGGGGTGCCGAAAAGTACCCCCTGCGACTTACTTCTCAAGCTGTCTCAAGCAATCCTTCAGCAGTGGGCCGAAGATAACCCGAGTTTGCGGCGGCTATAGTCGGAGTGTCTTGATCGTTTCTGGGAATTCGAGCGACAGTAATTACTGAAGGCTCTCTCTCTCAGCAAGGCTGATATGTGGATAACAATGCAGGAGACAGAGTCTCGAGAGCGACGTATATGTGCTCAGAGTCATTCTGTTAGTGAAGCAGGGAAAAACAATGATAGCAAATCTTGACCAGCTGGTATTTACATGTCGAGGTGGGGCTGCTAGTGCTGTGTTGACCTTTCTCTCTCTCTCTCTCTTCCTCATCTTCTCAACATACGGTAGGTAGCTAGATTCCTCTCTACCTTCTTCTTGACTCTTTCTCCGGATCTATACATGTCGTATCTATCAATCATTTCTGCATATGAGAATAGTAAAAATGACCTAGACTATACACGTTCCAACGCTCCGTCCGCGTCGTCCCGCCGAGCTGAACAAGCATCTGCGGCTTATCTTCCACAAATAGACACGGCGTTATCCCTTGGCAATGACTCCTACTTTGCTCTGCCCGCAGCCATCTCGGTCGAACACTCCATCTACACCCTCGCATAGGTCTGAGGGAGTACGGACAAATCAGGCTCGCCATCGAAGTAGTGGTTCGCATAGATCTTCGAACAAATACGAGCGAGCACACATCCATTCCTCGCCTTCGAGCCGGACACACAAATGCTTCAACGCAAATCTCGAGCCAATCGCGGAGGACTCAAAAGATCGTGAAGCTGCAATGATTCTGTTACAACTCAAGCGGCAAAAGTAACGGAGCAATATTACGGTGAATGACAGTAGTTCCTGTCTGCTTTTAGGAATAGTGTATTAGTTTGTCGTAGCTCTTCCACGACAACTCTGCTTCGCCAAGGTTCACATCAAACCTTGTCTTTTATTGGAGCCTACATTATTTACTGCCGGTGAACTTTTTTTTCTTCTTCAATTTGCTGCAATTCGCATATCCAATCTTCCTAAAGAGCTACGTGGCATGTGCAAGGACTGGGTCCCTTATTGGCTGCTGCGCCTGAAGACATTACCCACTCCACCACCACTTTCCTAGTCTCTCACATTCGCCCCTCCGATTTCCTGCTCTTTTAGACCTCCTATGACCTCTGCTGTATGTGAGGCTCAAAATTGACCCTTCTTACAATCTCGTGTATTGTCTTTCCGGCCTGACCTAGCAACCTGCTCCTGCCCCGTGGACTTCTTCCGAGGTATCGTCCGCTCCTGTTTTAGAAGCGTTTGATACCATTTTTGAGCTGTCGTCCTTGTCCCCATCCTGTTTCTCAAGATCGCAGTCGTAGTAGGGCAGAGCAGCATGCTTGCCTGGAATTCCAGCAAACCAGTCTCATAGGCACTCAGGAAGAGGTGTCGTATTAGGCCTTAACCGACTTCGTTCAAAATTGCAGCCGACCAGTCCAAGCTCCTCAAGCAGCTCCTGCAGTCGACCCTCATATGTATGCACAGTGCCGGGACTAGGTTTATCGTGCAGCACAAGTGCCCATGGATGTGTGAGGTATGTGATATTATCACTTCCGTCGGGTCTTGAACTCATATCATGAATACACCACGGAATAGAGCTGTAATGCAGCATGACAGGCTAATGACAACCTCCTAATCTGTTCCAGAGGATTTGTATAGCTTTCTCGGGAATACAGACAAAAGATATAACCCGATCTTCAGCTAGTCGGCCTTCAAATCGGGTATACTCGCCGTACAGTCTCCGCTCACTCGCAAGATAGCGCTGGGGTTGATATTTCCGATTTGTCGTGGCGACACAGCTCCGCGGAATATGACGCGCAGTATGTATCTGGAAAGGTTGTGTTGGTTTGAGAATAGCCTCAAGAACTTCAACCGAACTCAATGGCGCCTCGATCATGAAAGGAACCATAGGCTCTGGGCTTGGCCCTGGAATGGTCGTCTTGGGTATTTTGTCCTGCATGTGGCGCGCTTGCTCGAAACACAACGTGTATCGTCAATGTGCGAACAGCACCTCGTGGTTTGTCTTGAGTGGGAGGTCCGCATATATTGCCGCCATCTTGACGGTTTTGAAGTTCTTGAGTTGTTGGTAGAGGTCGGTCTGCAAAGACAAGAGTTTGGTAGGATGTGGAAGATGTGACAGTGGGGTCTTAGGGGGTACTCTGGCTTAAGTACTTAAGTATTAATGCCTTGCAGCTTGTGAGTCAATGACGGCTCGGGGAAGGGCTAGTGCCCACACCGGTCAAGCTCACGATTGTCAGCATAGTCCAACGAGCATCCAAGAAATAATGGTTGAATTATATGGGATATCTAAATATTGAGCTTCTTGACTGCTTTGAAAAAATTGAAAGAGAGAAAAAGAGGGAAATCGGGATATTCGGGAAGGAGTGTCGATTCCGATGGCCGAAATTCTCATCACGTGCTTAGTGGTCTATGCTTCATCTAGATCTGCAACGTTATCAGGCAGGTGCGACTTGCAGAAGCCGAGCAATCAATAAATTAGTACCTGAGAAATGTCAGATACACCCAAAGAACTCTTCCTCTTCTTCTCAAAACCATTTGAGCAGCCTGTATGTATCCTGCAATACCCTTACACACCTTGCCTCCTACGTCCTTTTACAAAAACATTAGCTAATATTACATTGTTGTTCAAGTGACTATAATCTCTCTTGTGTAAGTTTGGCATATCTAGTAAGAGCTAAATACTATGATCGCTAATAATGTTGTTTTCCTGCTATATGTGGAAGCAACGAAGGTCGTTGCTTGTTGGTCCGTGCGCGGGTCAACTTGTTTGGGGCTTCGAGGCCCCTAGGCAGCTTTACAGTCTTCATCAAACTGCTTGAGCCCATTTGCTAATTTGATTACAGCACACAATAAGAAGCCTATCGGGTGCTGAAGAAAGGACCTCACCACAGAACACTCAAGCAGAAGCAAAACATGAATGGTTGCAGTCTATTCGGTGGTGAGTGTGAAAGGTGAAGAGGAAAGAAGGACGAGGAGGGGGGCCTGAAGACATATCCCTCTTCTGCTTACGTAACGACCGCTAGAGGTTGTTACGTCATCCTAACCTCTGAGGGCCCAGCAAAGCCAGTGGGTTACAATCACATCTTGAAAAACGGCCTATATTGCTAATGTTTTCTACCCCTTGAGGTGGCTCCCACTCGTCCTAGTAAGCCTTCAAGTTTCCACTTCCCACACTGTCAGGTATAAAATGACTGACCATAGCACAGAGAAGAAGAACGGTTAGTCAACTTCACTCATTTCGCACATTATTGGCTTTGATTGACATCAGCTGCCATATTATTTAGCTGGGTCAGGTAAGCTAACCTCCTTTGACAACAATAGATCTAGGTAGACTGACTGCATTATAGCGAATCCCAAGACCAATAGTGAGTTTCTGCAAGGAACCTTTCATTAACAACACCAAGGCTGATCTTCATTTTTTTTTTCCAGAGCAAAACCGGGTCAACAAGCGTAAGCATTTCTGAGCACTAACTCTCGTGTGAATATAGCTGACTTGTTTATAGCCACAGTCTCCAAAGTCAGGAATCATGGGTTGCCAATGGAAGAAAGATATGCTGACTGTGATAAGTGTGAGCATTGTGGCCTGGCTGGTTATGAACCAGCCAACTGCTGGCGCCGCCCGGGGGTATATAGCTTCTCAGCCTGCTTTTTTCTTTTCCTAGCTTGTTTTCTCAGGCAGCTGATCTCTGCAATAGCATGATGGAGGCGTGAGTCAACCCAGGGGTTTGATTGCCTTGAACCTATCCCATCGGTCTTTTTTTCTTCTTTCAGCCCAACCCTTAAGATATTGCTGACTTCTTGCATCACCATTCAGAGCTCAATTGCCGAGGTACCATAGTAATGTCAGGGCTCAAAAGCCAAGGGCCAGCGCAGGCCTGGCGGGGGCATTGCTTTAGAGCGGAGTGCTTAGATAAATCTTATCTAGCTTATCTAAGCAATGCTAGAGCTAGGAAGTATATAAGGCTAGTATTGCAATAGCAATAAGGAGGCGAGAGAAAGAGAGAAATAGATTTAATAGTTATTTGCAATTGAATAAGCAGCTTGGAAGCAATCTATACTTTTTCATTTCACTATAATCTCTTGTAATTCTAATAAATCTAAATCTCCTGTCCTTATAAGAAACAAGCTATTAGGGGTGAGAATAGCTCTAATTATATGCAATAGTGTTATGACCCATCCAACATACAGGTCACGAAGTTAATTGTGCTACAGCTACCCGGAACGGAACCCCTGAAGCCGAGAGTCCAACACTTTAGTACGGAAAATGAGCCCGGAGATGACCGTGACCCTGCGAGTGGACAAAGAGCGACAAAAGGGACAACGTTCCATAGATCGTATGCCGTAGCTGTGTCCCTAATCCGTAAAATCCTAGCACCGAGGGTGCCTTTTCCGGCGGCCCCGCAGCTGTGCATTGTCCCTGGTTCTTGCATCAGCTGTTGGTTCATAACAATGGGCTATAGCAAGTCCGACCTTTAACCCTCCCCCACATGAATCCGAGGTCCAGTATAAATAATAGAAGAATGCTATGAAAGGAAACAAAAAAAAAAAAAGGAAAAGAGAGAGGGAGAGAGAGGGAAGGAAAAGGAAGAGGGAGGGAGGGAACAGAAGAAGTGAGAGGAGAAAAGACAACAGGGAAAAAAACACTACGGGGCAATACCTTCGCGGGTCGTTGGGGCCGGTTGTTGGAGGCGGTTGGTGCCCGTGGCCTCTATAATACCTGCATGATAAATGGGCGAGCAGGACTCCACAGCCGACCAGTTGGCAAGCTGATATAGTCCCACGGTAGACACAACGGTTGTTCTAGGGTATATTGATCAGTAATATTGACACAGCTGAAAAGGAGGGCGAGCGCACCCAAACGGTGTCATGTTCACAAAGCAACTTCAAAGTACGGGCTACTAGCTCTTGGAGCGACGACAATGAACGCACAGTGAATGGAAAGCAGCACAGCTTGCTTTAACTTTGTCCCCTAGCTCTATCAAAGTACTCCAGAACTCCCCAAACCCTCAAAATACACGACCTGCTGTAGTTGATAACCGGCTTTAATCTATCATACAACCAAAGCTCCTTGAAAACGCCCCGTATTCGCTCCCTGTTTGAGTCAAACAACTATATTCAAAACTGATGTGAAGTAAGAAACCATATTCAAACCCAGTCTGAAGACAGACTTTAGCACCAAGACAGAATCATACCAATCAAGCAAAGAACTTGACAGCAACAGCTCCAGTTTCTTCCTCGTTAAGGCCACGAGTCCACACCTTGACTGAAGATGGAAGATGGTCTGCGCATCCAGGCCATCCATCCTTCGCCGCACACGGCGCGAGGGGCCCAACGGCTTGCGAACCCTTATTCTTGATACCGTAAGCCGCAATAGCGGACCCAGCGGGCAGGGTGATGGTGGATCCGGAGATGGTTGCCCAGCCGTTGTTCAATGCGATCGCGACGGCATTCATCTCGGCACAGTTGCCGTAGTAGCGGTGGTTGGCGTTGGGCACGACACTGCATGTCTGCGGCGACTGGACGCCAGCCACCGAGTAGACGGAGCTGGTGCTGATGATGGCCTTGCCAGGAATGAAGAGAACCGCTTGCACGGGTGGAATTTCTGCTTGTGGCACGTCGTCGGCTTTCGCGAGGGCTACCATGCTGGTGTAATCTTTTTCGACTTCACCTTTGATGGTGGCGCCCTGCATAGACGTAATGGTGGTGGTCATGACTTCCTGAAACCAGTAACCGCCGTTGACATCTTCCTGTCGTGTGAGCGCGGCGTAGGTGGAGGGTATCAGGACTTGAAAGACGGTTACGAGGAGGAGGAGGAGGGACGATGGGCGAAGAAGAGCGTTCATTTTGAACGTTATCGGAGTTGGCTTTCGAGAGTGAAGATTTAAGATGTGGTAGCTTGGATGCGAAGATCAGTGAGTGAGTGAGTTCGGCTTCTCAATGATGTAGCCAGTCTCTGGGACGACATCGACACAATATATACACTGACGGGGTCGGGGTTCACTCGCATTCACGCGCCTCTCTCGTTCAGCTCATTTGTTGCGGCCATCTTCGAAACGATGATTTGGCCCGTCAGCCGGTCGCAGGCGGTTGACAACAAGATAATAACCTCAATCTCGACCAGGTCAAGCTCGATCTGGCGGCCATCTTCTGGTTATTATAATATTTGTCTACGACAGCCGACTAACACCGTGAATGGTTATTTTTAGGCAGGGGTAGGTCATTGGAGCCTCACCAGGGGCGCAACAGTAAGCGTTACTTAGTAACCTACATCCGAGGATTCTAAATTTAGCGCCCTTCTGTCAGCACTCTCAAACGTCGAAAATCAATAACATTTTGCTTGCGTTCAAAGAAGTGGTTCGCCTCTTGCTTCACGAATCCGCTGTTCCGTCCTCCGCACACTGCTGGCTTGCTAATATGGATCAATCGACAAAGTCTACGTTTCTTGACTTGCCGGGCGCGGCACGACGCTCCATCTATGCATTTTCGGGCCTAAGTCGGCCTTGTCCCATCGATCTTCTCGGCCGCCGTGTCGAGGACAGCAACCCGACGTCGAGAACGATGGGTGAGTGCTGGCACCTAAAGCGAATCCGCGGCTTCTGCTCAGCCCTGCAACCGGGCGCGCGCCTCTGTGCGTGTCCACGTCTGCCACTCGAGCTGCTCTTGGTGAGCCGCCAGGTTCACGACGAGGCACTCGACGTCCTGATGAAGACGAATTACTTCGTCTTGCGCGCACAACATGGCCACCCGGAAATGCTCTCGCCACTCCTTGAAGTCAGAATCCCCGATGACCATCTTGCTCGTATGGCCAGATTGCTTGTGCGGCTGAACTGCGGGCCATGTCCGTGGGGCCATGACGAGGTTCGCGACGACGGACCAGGAGCAGGGAAGTGCAGGCTTTGTCGATCGCATATGACAGACGGCGACCCGGCTCTATCACAAAGCTCAGGTCCTGATGCTTTGCGCATGCTGGAGGTATGGGAGCGTATCTGCCGCCGTCTCGGACGTTGCCTGCAGCCTGGACAAACGAGTCTCACTCTGATTTGTGATATCGATCCCGGCGACGATGGCCCTGTCAAAGCTGGCCTCTTGGATCCGCTCACGACATACTGCCCTCCACTCAGGCAGTGCACCATACGCTTGGGTCGCAGTTCAAAATACCAGACCCTAGCGAAAATCGCTCGCGAGACCGCCGTTGGCCTCACCCAAGGCATGTCTAAGCTGGGATCTGCTCAAGCGGAGAAAAAGTCATTCCCTTTCGATCAGCTTCCCTGGGAACTCAAACTGCGAGTTCTCAAATATACCTCGCTGGGAGCTTTTAGAAGACGCAGACTATGATCGAAGGTTCGAACGTCTGCAAGTAGTGAACGGTCGGCTCACTTACGGACAGCTGGATCCTCAAGGCACTCCTGTGCGTCGTCTTAGGAGATGCGAATGCGCTTGCACTGGCACTTTCATGGACTGGTGAGTCGCTTGATGTCCGTTTTTCTTTTTTTTCTTTTCTTCTTCTCAAATGATGCAACTGCTAATAGAGCCACCATACTACAGCTGCTGTCCTAGTGCCTATGCATCCTATGCACCTTACTGCTCATGCAGGGTGCTCCCCACCTCCCTCTTCCTCGTCAGCCGAGACATGTATCACGCCGCCCTCGTGGCTTTCTACCCAGGTGCTCACTTTACAGTCCGCCACCAACACATCGGCTCTGCTCTAACCTTCCTCCCTCTACCTGCTGTGCCTCTTCTCCGCCGCCTGACGCTCGCTCTTACCGTGCCTCAGTGCTACTTTTGGTTCGGCCAAGCCCCATCAACCATAGGTCACCCAGACTGGCATCTCGAATCCATCGCCAGCAAGTATTATCCCCTTGGTCCAGAGGAGCAGGAGCAGGAGCTGGGCTTGCTTCCACCCACTCGGCTCAAAGCGGGATCGTATCGCTCCGATTTCCGCAGCGTGCTGGCCTTTTTGGCAAGCCGCCACCCCGACGTCACGCGGCTCGAGCTCGAAATCGACCTGCGTGCTACAATCGAATACGCCGCCTACTTTTTTTGGCGATGCGGGCGAGGAGGACGAGGAGCGCTATCGCTGGACTGTTGACCTTTATATAGATGTAGCAGAGATGGTATGTGCGCTTCTCGGCAGCGTTGGAAGTCTGCGGTTTCGGCTGGGAACTTTTGTTGATCTCGAGCCGTGGCTGGAGCGTGAGGTGCTCGGAGAAAGATTTGTCGGCGTCGTCGAGCCTAAGAAACGACGGAGAATTTTGGCGGAAAGGGTGCCGAGCTATTTTCGAATGCACCAGCGGATAAGAGAATCGCACTATAAGGGCGACTAGCCTACTAGAAAAGGAAGAGCAGAGACATCTGAGTTACGCCGACTATCCTTCCTCCTTTTTCTTTCAGCAGATAGCAACGAATACGATATGCCCTTTTCTTTTTTATTTGAGCCCTCTTGACAGGTCTAGGCAGGCTTCTCACCCTGACCTTGTGTTTGAGTGGCTTTCCTTTCTTACCGCTTTCGTGGCTGTACTTCACGCTTCGGTTGCTTAAGCCCTTTCCCATTGCTGTGACGGTCGTTTCTTGTGCGATGGCGCCACAGTTCTGGTTCAGTACTTGACCGGTAATATTCTTTATAGAGATATCTCGGAAAACAACATTATTATTACAGATCCTCACCATGCCAATGGATTTACCGGATACTTGTCGGTCTCGATCTAGCCAAGGAAGTAGGCGGCGGTCGGTCAGGTGCATGTCACCAGACCGGTACAATGAAATTCATGGCCATCGAACCGGAAAGCTGTACATACCTTTCGACACGATCTGGAGTCCTTCTTCTGCGGCTGCCGGATATGGGAGAGGGATTTTCTTTGCGATCCCATGGCAAGGCTGCCCATCAATGTCTGGAAAACAAGGTATAATATTGCAAGGTCTTAATTTACTCCTCGGTCGTATCGTTGGAACTCCTTGCAATTCCAACCATGGGACGAGTTCTTGATGATGTCACTACTCGAGGATGGCAATTAGATCAGCTTCGAATAGATCATGTGTAGATTTCCTCGACCCCAATTCCTTGTGGGAACAACCCCTGCGTGCTTCCGAGTCCTTTGCGACAAACCCTGCCACATCTTGTTCTCTCCTTGAGACTCTATTCCAGCAGCGATGAAAGGGCCCAAGACGGGCAGGAATTTCCATGAATGGAATAAACCCCCTCCAATATCGACCAGGTTAGGGAGGCCTCCTACTGGTTTGATGTAGAAGGATTGATTTGCAGTGAGCGCATCTCTGTGATGATTTAGCGGTGGCGGACACGAAAACTTGTAGACTGTACTTACAGGCAAATCCTGGCAATAGCGGCATTGCAAGTTGATAGATCGGGGCAATATGTCCTCAAAAACTCCCAAATTTTGTCAAAGCAGTGGTGTGACGCGTCAACTGCCGGTGGCTCCGTGGTGAATTTGTGAAATAGACAAGACCTCAGATTGTTAATCTTGAGAATTCTCTCCTGAATGGCGCATCCTGTAACCTGCCTCGTCCAGGATCACACAGAATTTTGATGTTTCTGTGATTTCCGTATTGTTCTTCGTTCAATTGGATACCTAGCACTACCGTACCTACAATTTCGTATTCAATAGTGGGCAACTTTGCAGATCGGAGGAGCTCATTCGTTCGCCATCCGGTTACCAGAACGACCAGCTCACCACGGATCTTACGATCCGCTAATTGAACACCGGACCAGTTTTCCTTATCGTACAAGAGACCAGTCACATAGTATGCGGCCCCGATCCCTCCATCGCCACACCCTCCAACGCCTCGACGCCCAGCGCACCCGCAGGCACACGAACTAGGACTTTAGTGGCAAGAACATCAACTCAAGACAAACGCTTACACCGAACCTATTTCAACTTTTTTCCTGAGAAAGATGCTGAGGAAGACAAGGAATTATGGGGGTGATATATCTGGTCAAGTCACAGGGCACGCGCTGTGCTTGAATATAGACAGAAAAGTTCTATTAGGGCTTAAGAAACTAAGAGCTAGCATAGGCTTAGTAAAGGCTCTGCTTTAGAGCTGAGTCTATAAATGAGATTAGGCTTAGAAAGCAATGCGAGCTTGGCAATAGTATTGCTTTAGAGCGGAATACTTGGACAGATTTTATCTAGCCTACCTAAGCAATGCTAGAGCTAGGAAGCATATAAGGCTAGTATTGCAATAGCAATAAGGGGGCGAGAGAAGGGGAGAAATAGGTTCAGTAGTCTTTTGCAATCGAACAAGCAGCTTGGGAGCAGCTCACACCCTTTACCTCACTGTGACCCCTTTTGATCCTGATAGGTAAGTCCTCTGATGTACTTATCTCAGCAAAGCACTCTGCCAACCTGAAGTTTCATATAGAATTCTCTCGCGGTAAGTATTCCGCTGCATTCCATTAGGAATCATAAAAGCTTTGCTCACAATCATGTTCAAGTTTTGGCGAAGCAAACGGGACGTCAGTGTTAAGTCTCATTTGTTAATTTGTATATTATAATGAAAACGTTAACACATGGAGATCAGAACTACATGCGAGCCGCTCAGGTATGTTGATATTCTGTCTCTTGTCACAATCATAAGTTTATGGACCTAGGAAGACTAACGTCTCATTTTAATTATTAGCGAAAGGAGCAAGAGCTACAAGTAAGATATATAGGCATAAAAGTTCCTTGGTATGAAGTAGGCTAACTGTCCACCAGGCTCTTCAAGCAGAGCACGAGGTTAGCCTTGAGCCTTGGCTGGCCGTCATTATATATTGCAAATGCTAACATCAGGAGAATTGAGCGCTTATGCAAGGAAGCTGCAGTAAGTTGAAATCCCCATATCTCTCTGCTAGAGCAGTCTACCCAAACTAATAGTTACCAAATAAAGGAGGCAGAGAAGAAGGCCCAAGTATGTTATCCATTAACTTATTGGTATGGTGTTCAATGCTGATCCAGAAAAATACAGGAGGCCGAGAAGAACAACATTGTAATGTCATCCCATGCCATATTTATAAGATCTCGGTGGCCACTAACTTTTATGATATTCAAGTCTAACAAGTCCGCAACCTCGGTAAGTTATATTACAACAACAAAAGGTTTTTAGTCTAGACAACTTCTAATACTAGCTTTAGGCCCTATACGAGAAGTTTGTAAGTGTCTCTTATAAGCTGGTATGATATCATTGGTATTGTGCTAATGTATTGCCTGCATTTAGTTGGCTCAGGATGAGGAGGAGAATAAAGAGCAGCAAGAGAATGAGTGAGCCTGGGCATATGCAGATCTAGCAAACAGATTCAAAGAAATCGAGCCCGGCTGTTGAATGGTATTGCTGTGCCTCAACTGAAGCGCAGTGTCAATGAACCTAATCCACCATGCGGTAAGTGTTTACCATCTCAACTTCCCTGGCTGCGGCTCTGCTGCGGTTCCGCTACGACAACTTGGCCTCGGCTAGCGGCAGAAGTCTTCAGGTACGGGACCTTGTAAGTTTGTCTTCGACGGGGGCCTCGTCTCCCGGGAGCTGTTATAATCGAGGTCGGATCGGGACTGCAATCCGCTAGTATAAGACGAATCAGCCTATTAATGGGCCCCTCACTTTCAGGATGCGCGGACGGTGTGTTAGATGAAGGCGGGGGCACCGGGGCACCCGTTGGGAACTTGAAACATGGAACACTGGAAAAAGTGCACGGAAACAGAAGTCCTTAAATAAAGAGGGTCGCAGAGAGAG